>JAYRBT010000001.1:100107339-100199053 GCA_036023395.1 Myiotriccus ornatus
TAAGTAGAAGCACTGTTGTAATAAAGGGGGCTGGTATCCCTGATCACCGTGTCGTCCCTCCCGCCGCCGACCGAACGACAACAGGCAACCACAAAGACAGTGTTTTCTGTTAAACACTCAGTACTGATCATGAAAGTATCCTATGTAAATCAATCAATTTTTTTTTCATATGCAATGGTCCTTTTTTCAAAATCTTTACTTTTCTGTAACATATATGAATCATGCCAACTAAGAGCAATAACATGTTTTCTTCCCTGATCTGGCTTTACTATTTGATTATTATATCTTCAGGGAAACTGGCAGCTTACAGAGGCTTCCTAAAATAGAAACTCACTTTACACATGTATCAGAAAATATTTGCGTGGCATGAAGGGCTTTCTTCCTTTCATATTTTCAATTGTGACTAGTATATCCTTCCTGGTACTATATTTTGGAGCAATATATCACACCTTCATTTTCATAAAGCAAATCTGTACCTAAGCACCAGTGACTTACAATACTAATCCATTATCAGAATGCCATGGAACTGATAAAGCCTGATGTCATGGCATAATCCATCAAGGGAGCATGTGCACTGTCAAAGTGTTTCTAGAAGGTCCCTGAATAAGCAGAGAGGATTTATACCTTCCAAAACCAAACAGAGTTTACATTTTTCAGGAAAACATGTTTGCTTTCCTTGAAATTATAAAAATCTTTCAAGGAGATGCAGAATTTATGTTACAAAACTATTTATTTTATTAGGTAATTCGAGGCTTATTTGAAAATTATCTGTTCCAAAATCCAGATCTGGCATTAAAGGTAAACATAAATATTTGAAAATCAGATAATTAAAAGTGTAGTGCAAAATATCAGAGTTTCATATAGTGAAAAATGTGAGAAGCCGTGTTCTCTCCCTATTTCTCTTATTTTATATGTTATTTTTCTCAGCTAATGCCTGAGAACAGAGATACTTTCAACTCAATGATGGTCTTGTGCAGTGGGGATTGTTAGCTCTATTTTGTTCTTTTTCACTTTCTAGGTCAGAAGAAATTCTGGCAGATGCTTTAAAAAAGATGCCCTAAAGACTGGAATGTGCCTTTTCTTATCATTTATACTGGATACATTAATAAAACTGAAAAAAATAGCCAAGTCCTGAATCCCAGCTTTGAGAGAAGCTTACTTCACTTCCCCTCACAATTTCATGTTATGTCCACGGCAGTGGCTCTTGCAGGGATCCCCCACCCTGCTCCCAGCAAAGTCACTGAATACCAGAAGCTGCCCAGCTGGTGTAGCACAGGGTTCCCCCTGGCCAACTAGCTCTGCTCCAGGATAAGCTGCTCCCACCACCCAAACTGGCTGGGGGATCTGTACATTGACTTCAACCCTTACTAGTTTTTACACCTGGCATATCCATCTGCTCCCTCAGTTAGTGAGTGAGTCATGCTGTTCTGCATTCTGCAGTTGGTTTTGCTCATGCTGGCTTTACTCAGTCGCAATTCAATTGACTCCAGTGGCATTACTCCCGAGGCTAGAGAGGGGCAGCATAAAGGCGTCTTTATCCAAGATGAATATGGGTATGGATTCACAGCCTCTAATAAGGCATTTGTGGAAATGTCATTAATTAGGATGACTACCTCAAAGCATAAAAAACACTGAGGTATCTGTAAATAATGTTTGGTTCCTCGAGTTCTTAAGGATAAAGATGCATCCGTAGAGGTGTCCTGCTTCCCTGCACAACTTCAATTAAACAGAGCATCCAGCTGCTCTGGATTCCTATCAGGGACACATGATTTTGAAAACTGCTTAACTGAGTCTAGTACTGAGCTCCTGCCATGCCTGGGATAAAGAATGCCCTCTGGTACAAAGGTTTCTGTTTGATGATCTGGACAAGGGGATTGAGTCTACCTGTAGCAAATTCAGAGACAACACCAAGTTGGGTCAGAGCGTTAATCTGCTGGGTAGGAAGGCCCTATAGAGGGATCTGGACAGGCTGGATAGGTGGGCCAAGACCAGTGGCATGAGGGTCAGCAAGACGGAGTGCCACGTCCTGCACTTTGGTCACAATAACCCCATGGAGCACCACAGGCTGGAAAGTGGCCCAGCGGAAAAGGACCTGGTGGTGCTGTTTGACAGCTGGCTGAACATGAGCCAGCAGTGTGCCCAGGTTGACAAACGACATCCTGGCCTTTATCAGAATAGTGTGGTTAGGAGGATTAGGGAATAGATTCTCTCCCTGTACTTGGCACTAGGTGAGGCCACACCTTGGATCCTGTGTTCAGTTCTGGTCCACTCACTACAGGAAAGACAATGAAGTGCTGGAGTGGGTCCAAGGAAGGGTAAAGGGTCTGGAGCGAATCCTTATTAATAATAAATAATATTATTAAAAGAGGACCCTTTATTATTCTGTTCTGGTGTCAGAGCAAAGTACTCAGACATTGCTACTGTGCAAGAAGCACTGAGGAAATTAGGAGAACATTTGCAATTTTAACAAAGCATCTAAAAGAATTCCTGGTGTTTTTTTTTTCCATAGTTCTAATAAGTGCTTGTAATAAAACAACAGTGCATTTTATCACTTGTGATATGTTGTCTCAGAAGAGAATAGAAATCATACATGCTCCTTGGCTCCCTTTTTATTAACTATTGTGTAGATATACACTTGAGGGCATAGAGACTGGCTGATGTATTGACTGTACAAGGGAAAGATGTTTCCATCGATGAATTCCCAGAGAACTACTAGTTGGCACTAGGATGTTAATTGTCTTCTCTATAATTTTTCTTTTTCTCCCCAAAGCCCCACCTCGACAATGATATTAATGACTATTTAACAATGACTGTTTTTAAACCCTGTGATTCATCATTTAATTTCCGGAGCAAAACCTCTTCTTTGGTGGTGAACAACTCTAGTAAGGACTAATAGACTCACTGAGCTCCAAATGATGGAGTTAACCAACCTGTTAACATCATGGAGTTAATATCATGATGTGTTAGCATCAAAAGTGGAACATTTTGGGTGAATAACACACGTCAGAAAATATCAGCAATTCTTGAGCAATGGCTTAAGACAAATGTGATACTCTGGGGTGATATGTGACCTAACTGAGGCCAGCTGAGAGACCTGGGAGCACCTCCCCAAAGCCTGTGGGTTGCATCTTGTGGAATTCCACACTAGTAGACAAAGTCTTCCCCTTGCAAACCAAACACCTCATTTGTATAGATTGTGTACGTGATCTTCCATAGGCTCAGAAAAATAGGCTTTGTACCACTCAGCTCTTGTTCACAAACTCTAACGTGTTTTAAATTTTTTTCTCCTATAAATACTTTTTCAGCTGGAGTCTGTATAAATTGAATTTAATTTTATCTAAGTGAAATTTTTCTTTTGGATCCGTACATCTTGCACACTGCAGTACAGTGTACAGAGAGCCAGACTAATTTTGTGTCAGGTATGCCCAGTAAGGCAGTTTAGCCACTGGAACAAACGATGTTGAACAAGTTTACTCTGCTGAAAGTCTGAGTATGAATATGTCACACTAAAATTTATTTCAGACCCACTTTCTCCTGTCATCTGTGCATTTTGGTTTTGCTTTGTCAGATCTCATTAGCTGTTATTACATAAATCACTTTAATTTATGCTGAAATTTATTCTTTTGTAGAGGCAGAACTTTCCAGCACTAAGCATAAAACACCACCATCAATACTAAGAAAATGGCATGCAAGCCTAACACCAAAAAACAACATTATTCTATTTGTAAAACTAGGTCCAGATAGATCAGATAGGTAGATTAAGAGTTTTCAGAAGTCTGTTAACACTGGTTGAAGCCTCCTGTGTGGCAACCCATTATATAAAGTCAATTTATTTTTCATTGGAAAAGCTCTCCTGAACCTACACTACTTAGAGAATGTTAGTAATGAATGTTCTTAATTTGAAGTTGAAATACCTTTGATCTTACAATAAAATGAGATCCTTGAAGATGAAAGCTCTCTCCTGTGAGATAACTGGCAGAGCCTGTGAAAATAATGATTGCTTGCACTGAGCTACTGGAAAGGGACTCCAAGCTTGGAATGGGTGAATAACAATATCATCCATGAAGTTCACACAAATGCCTCTAATGACCTCTGTGAGTTCACATGTGAAGTATCATTTGAAAAGAAGGGGATAGGTTGGCATAAACAGTGGGTAGAAAGGGCACCTTCCCCCAAAAAACTGTCCACTGTCTGACTTGGTGGGCACTTTATATGAGGAGGGGAACAGAAAACCAAAGTGGCTGCCCAGAGGAGAATTGGGTCAGTGTACTTACAGGTTCCACCTCCTCCACTTACTGGTAATCTAGAAGCATTTGCTTTGCAGCAGTGCTAAGGCAGTCAGATCTTCAATGTGTGGATCTGCTAGCAGGACAGTCATAAGGAAAATGTCTCTGCTGTTCTGCTTGGAAAATCTTTCCTCCTTGCATGCTATCACTCTCTTCCCAGTTACTGCCCCTTGGTGAGGGGATCCTGACAGTGTGGCAGGAATGCTGGCTAGGAAATGGATATTTACTACATTAGACCTATCCAGTGGACCTTCTCTATTCATGGACTCCTGTTAATTCCAGCCACAGGCCAGGTTTGCCCCACAGATGTCCCTACTGCCTCAGAAGAAGCAAGACCACTCTGGTCCATTGCATCCAAGGGACCATTTTCAGCCTCCTCTGCCTCCCTCATGGCACATGGAGTCCCTCATAGCTGCCCCTGCTGCTCAAAGCAGTGCAGTGAGCTGGAAATATTTATAATGAAATCATCTTCCTGCTTTTAATGAAATTATCAGAGTTTTCCTCTTCTTTGCTGGTATTAGAGTATAAAGTCCTCTTCAGACCTGCACTGCCAGCTTTCCTCACACCCTGGTAGGAAACATTTTGCTCAAGAAGTCATCCATTCCTCCCCAGTCATTGCAATACTCAATCTATGATATTTTTATTTTCCTCTGAGATGCCCAGCAGAGAATTTGCAATTCATGAATACAGGCAAAAAGAGAGCACTTGTAGCCAGATTTGAAACCTACACTGTGAGGACTGTATCTTTCTTTTGGTGTTATTTTGGCAATTGCCAGGGTTCTGTGAGCTGTTGTACCTTTTCTCTAACATGCCAAAGGCTCCAACCCCAGGTTAGGGAAGAGTTTGCGAGAACACTCTGTGATGTCTTTTGTAGTGGCTGCACTGAAAGAGTGTCCTCTGTTATAAATCAGAGGACTTTAAAATACTTTTACTGTCTCCAGCCCATCTACCAACAAATGAAATACACTATGAACCTAATGCTAGCAATCCAGAAAAGTAATGGAAAAGTGCAGAACACTTATAAAGGCAAGGGCCTTCTTGTTCTGAAAACACCCTTATCGATCTGTAACAAAAAAAACAAGAGGCAAACTGAAAGCTGCAAAGGAACCAAAAGGATAGGTGATTTCTGGATTTCTATCCCATCTCCCAGTGTACCCCTGAAAGGACAAAAGCACTGAACCACTCTTTTCTGTTTGTTAGAGGGGATTGATTTCTAGTATTACTCTTGCACTCCCTTCGGTAACCTCCCTGACAGAATATACCAGTTTAGCCCAGTATACCCCAGTGTAGCGTGTATATTCACATACACTACATAGTACACAGTATGGTGTATACAGTGCTCAGAATACCCAAAATCAGACATGGCTAGGGAGTGGCACAAGGACTTACTTCCAAGGAGCTGGACCCTCATACTGATGAGCTGTCCCAGGAAATCTCAGGCTGTGGGCCCTTTGTACAGGCTCTCACATGCCATATGATTAAAGGCCTAGTAGCAGGATTTCATGTGCTATCAATACAAGATGGTTTTGGCATTGACTTCCCTCCCAGCCCACATTTGGGGGGCTATAAAATAAATATTATTCTACTATACTAAATAAAGTATAAACAATACTTTATTTAGTAGTAGCAGCCCTCACCCCCATTAATATCAACAATCCGGGCAAATGAATCACCAGTCTCTACATATGCAATTGTATCATTCTTGGTCTTGAATAGTTGTAAATAGATGGGCATGTTTTGTATTCCATAGACATGAAGCAGGTAGATGATGACTGAATGCAGCTGGGAATTCATCTCACCTAGTTCAAGTGAGATGTATTATTCATGTGTAGTCAATGACAAGGATGAGTAGTCAAGCTTGAGAGTCCATTAAAAACACAAACGCACATCTGTGCGAGCTAAATTGGTTGGAGCTACTCTGTGTTTTTCCAGACTGTGGCTACAATGAGTGGCTCTGACTGAACTCAAAACTCATGATCCTTCTGAGGAGCCTTTGGGATTGGAAGGCTGGTAACAGTGGGAGACAGAGAGCTCTTGCACATGTAAAAAACTCTGAAGAGAGTAAGGCATGACTGCCCATGGTTGCCTGAAGGCATTAAATTTAAATGAACTGTAAATAAAGTTAAACCTAAAGGATTAAAGAAGGTCAAGAACTGTCAATTCAATATTGGCAGTGAAGCAGATGCGTTCAGGCGGCATCAGGTTTTGAAGTTATCTATGAGAATCAGGAGTCACAGAAAATCCACACCAGCGGCAATGACTGTTTTTCTTTCTTTGGCTTTCAACAAGTCTGAGCTTTTCTGGCATCTCTGACAAATGTCCACTGGCACAGAGAAATAGACAGTGACTTCTGGGTACTGCATCCAATGAATCCAACTGTTAACCCAGCACTGCCAAGTCTTCCTTGTTCCCAAGTGCCACTTCTACATGTCTTTTGAACACCTCCAGAGATGGTGACTCAATAACCTCCCTGGATAGTCCATTCCAATGTTTAATAACCCTTTTGGTGAAGAAATTCTTCCTAATATGCACTCTAAACCTCCCCTAGCCCACCTTGAGGCCATTTTCTCTTATCCTGTCACTTGTTACTTGGGAGAAGAGACCAACCCCCTCCTTTCAGGTAGTTGTACAGAGCAACAAGGTCACCCCTGAGCCTCCTTTCCTCCAGGGTAAACATCCCCAGTATTCTCAGCCACTCCTCATAAGACTTGTGATCCAGACCCTTCACCAACTTCAGCACCTTAATGTCCTTCTTGTAGTGAGGGGCCCGGAAGGTCATGGGTTTGATCCCTGTACAGGCCATTCACTGAAGAGCTGGACTTGACGAACCCTTTTGGGTGCCTTCCAACTCAGAATATTCTGTGACGTGGTAATTGAACACAGGTTTTGAGGTGTAGCCCCACCAGTGCTGAGTACAATGGGACAAACACTGCCTTGGTCCTGTTGGCCACACTATTGCTGACACAAACCAGGATGCCACTGGCCTTCTTGGCCACCTGGACACACTTTTGGCTCATGTTGAGCCATATGTTGGCCATGCCATCACTCCCCAGGTCCTTTTCCACTGGGCAGCTTTCCAGCCACTCTGCCCCAAGCCTGCTAACAACCCAGGGGAGTTGTTGCAACCAAAGTGTAGGACTCGGCACTTTGCCTTGTTGAACCTCATACAGTTGACCTCAGCTCATTGATGGAGCCCATCCAGATCCCCCCTGAAAAGCTTTCCCACGCTTCAGCAGATCAGCTCTCTGCTTGACACCCACACAGAACAGCAGCATGTGACACCTGTGTAAATGCTGTGGTCTGTGAGGTCTGTGCCACACAGAATGAGGTTCAGCTGCCTACACTAAGGTGTCTTGAGATGCTGTATGAGACCACATGACATCTGAGACCACGTGTCCTGAGTGGTCTCTCCGTGCTGCTTCAAGCTATCAAAGGAACCATGCAGGTCCTGTGCTGTATCTTCTGGCCTAGAAGAGGTGTCTCAGGTGCCTGAACTAGATGCTTGGGTTTGGGTAGCAGGTCAATTCCCCTCTATCCATGCTAGCTACTCTGGGATCCTTCCTGTGCTCTGCAACTTTCAGGTTATGCTTTATCCAATCTGAAGGATAGGATGGGTGGCCTCTGTGATCTGGGGGCCATGTACAGAGACTGAAATGACTCATAAAGAATCACCTTCTCCATCTGAATGCAGTTATCCAACTCAGTTTCAGAATACAGGAAGAGGGCATATATGCCAGGAATTGCAGAGAAGTACAGCAAGCCTTGAAAAACAGACAAAGAAGACATGTCAGGAAATTTTTAAGCTTTTCTATATCCATGATATACCAAAGGTCAGAGCTAGATCTCACTGCAGGTTAATTCCTGTGTTAACTTTGTGTGAAGGGAGCTTATTTTAAGAATAGGTCTGGCAGATGCATGAATATTGTAATCAATCTGTTTTAATGCTTAAATTCAGATTGGCAGAGGAAAAAATATCCCTCTCTGATTTGTACAAAGACCTAAAATACATTCATAATAGTACAGGTCTCTGTATGTTCTTCTATCAGCAGTTAATATTTTACCCTTTCTTCCCCTTCTCAGAGAACTACAAATCCTAAATAAATGCCTGGACCAGAAGTCATCCTGTGTTATGACAACTGGCCCATTTAGGAAACATAATTGGATTCACTTTACATTCCCTTGAGGAGGTAAGAAATTTAGAATATTATTAAACTGAATTAATCTGTTTGGTATTAACATCACCAGATTTAGCTTTATCTGAAACAGGATGTTGTGCCTCATAAGACAGACTTTGGGCTGTCTCAAATCAGCCACCTGTTGTGCTGAGTAAATGACAGACTCTGTGAAATTCACAGTAGGCCGGATGTGTGCTTAGTACATGCTCTGATTAGGACACCCTTTGGAGGGATGTGCTTTTCATAGAGCTCTCCTGATGGCTGCAGGGTGAATGTGAACCCCACGTACCAGGTCATCACTGCACGTCTCAGCACAGCACCTCACCTACAGCCCAAGTTCCTTTACACAGGTAGCTGGGCAAAGAGTTAGCATAACCATACTGTTGATCACAAGTAGCAAGCAGGGCTTTGTTCTCCAGCAGCAGAAACTCAAGGTGCCCTCAACCCAGTGCCTTTCTATGTAATATCTGTACCTTGTCAAATTAGACAGAGTCCCACAGCAGACTGTTTGGGATCTGGAGCACATGATGTGTGGGAGAAGAGGCTAAAGAAAACAGGTTTGTGTCACTTGGAAAAGAGACTGAGGGAGGGGAATGGTTGCAGTCTTCTACCTCTTGAAGGGGAAAGATGATGGCACATGGTCAAGAGACAACAGTCACAAGTTGGAGCAAGAGAAAACTCCATCTGGGTATAAGAAGAAAAGTGTTTACAACAGCTTAACACTGAAACAGCTTACACAGAGGAGTTGTGTCATCTCCATCCCTGAAGATTTGCATACCTCACTTGGAGAAGGCTCTAAGCTGCCTGACACAACTTTGAAGTTGGCCCTGCTTTAAGCAGGCAGATGGACTTGTTCACCCCAGGAGGTTCCTTCCAAAATTAATCTTTCTGTGACTTTATAATTTATTTATGCACACCCACACATACCCTGAGTGAAATGGTTACATGTATTCTAAATTATTTCACTGAGTGTTTGATGATTTAATGCATAGGGATGTCTTAAACACCCACTTACCCGTAAAAATGCTTGTATCCTCATCATGTGTCTGCCATTCCCAGACCTATACCAGTTTGCAAATTATCTCTGATCTTTCTGATAACTGGCAAAAATATATATCTGGCCATCTGCAGAGCAGACTTGGTTTGTCTGAATTACAGGCTTCTTGTTTGTCTTAGCCTGTCGGCATCAGCAGCATCCAGCACTGCTCCATAACAATCAGCCCAGTTTAGCAGTGGCAGCAGACAGCCTCCCTGTTACTCATCACATGTTTACTTTGTGATCAGCATGCCCAAATGTAAAGCAAGAACACGCTGCTGAAGTGGGCTCGATCAGCTGTGCTGTGGGGGATTGGGTGGAAACAGGATTCACAAGACCCGGCATTCACCTTCAGCAATGCCTTTTAGTGACCCCAATGCTTAAGTGGTGAAATGCTTAGGGAAGAGTTACCCTTTGACCTTGCTTGTTAGCTAATATGATAGATTTTGGCATTCCTCTGTCCTGTTTACTTGTAAAATATCTGTTTACTTTGTGCTTTGAGAGGTGGAGGGAGCTGGATAGGATGACAATTTCATACATCTTTTGTATGCCAATAATGAAATGTCAATAATTTCATCTTATCTGAATGTTTCCTAGCCACAGTTAATATCTCACCCTTTCTTCCCCTCCTCAGGGAACTACAAATCCTAAATAAATACCTGGACTGAAATGATCCTGTGTCAAGACAACTGGCCCATATAGCAAACATAATTGGGTTAACTTTACACTTCCTTGAGGAGGTAAGAAATTCAGATTATAATTAAATATCTGTGAATATCTGTCTGATGGCAGATGCTAACAATTAAAAATCTGGAGTGAGATATTTTAAAAAAATTCGAAAATAAAGTTTTTTAAAAAAATTAACTGTGGCTACTTCTGAGACAACTGCATGAATCCAGGCAAGACGCTTGATCAGTGGGAACAAACCACAGTTCATCCCCTTGAGAACGTGAACCAAAATATTTTTGAGAGTCATACAGTGATTTTACAAGAAGGTTTTTTTCTCAGAAAATTTCTTAATTATAAAATGCCCAGGTGAAATATCTTAAAATTCCTAAAGAGAAAGCAGTAGCCAGAGCTTGCTTCTTTGCAAAATGGATTAATATACGAAGGAGGGTTTAATTTCCTTTGCATTCCTATGAAGTACAGTTGCAGTATTCTGGTACTTAGAACTGTCAGCAAAGTCGATGGAGGATCCACATGGAGAAGAGAAGGGGCAACCGATGCAAGTTGCCCAGGGGGAGGTTTCATCTTGATTTTTTACAGTGAGAAAAGTCACTGGCTCACTGCTCTGACTGGAACAACCTCCCCAGGGATGTGGTAGAGATTTCATCACTGGAAGTTTTCAAGCTGTGATTACACAGGGCAATAGATAATACAATATAGGCTTCCTTCTTATGAAAGGCTGGATCAGGTGATCTTCAAGGTCCCTTCTAGCCTGACCTGTTCTATGATTTTACAATCCTACTAACTCAAAGTAATTCAGCAGCAGTGTGTACCTACTGAGGCTAAGGATACTTAAATGCGCTTTTCATTTCAAACAAAGTCTAATAAACAAGGTATAATCTGACTTTCTTCTAGTG
Source organism: Myiotriccus ornatus (assembly GCA_036023395.1). Taxonomy (NCBI): domain Eukaryota; kingdom Metazoa; phylum Chordata; class Aves; order Passeriformes; family Tyrannidae; genus Myiotriccus; species Myiotriccus ornatus. Next base: position 100,118,420 of record JAYRBT010000001.1, read on the forward strand.
AGCAAAATTCTATTGATCAAACACAACATGTTTGATCCTCCGCTCAGTGAATTTAGGAAAATAAAAAGATGAGGATCAAATGAGCAACTGTTGAGATAGAAATTGGTAACAGTAGGACATGAGTACAGAACCTCATTTTGATGTTGGTAATGCATTTTCATTGAACTAAAAACTGCTTAAGTACATGTATTTTTATTCTCAGAAGACAGCATAGTCAATACAGAAAATTAATTCCAGCAAGATAATTTACTTTCAGGGAATAATGGAATTATTGAATTCCTTGTGAAGAGATATAATTAATTTTTCAAGAACTTCTGGATATAAATCAAGTTTTGTAGCTTACTGATAGTCTGATCACTAACTCTCAACTTTAGACTTGCCTTCACATGTCTGCAAAACATCTCCAGTGTTAGACTCTGATCTTTGGAAGTTCAATTATTAGCTCTTGCTCAATGTGGCTAAACCCAACCTCTGTCCTCTTCCTCCTTAAGTCCTCCTCCACCATTCCCTTTCCCTTTCTCAGTTATTATACTGATAGCAGATACTCCTGTTACCTGCTAACTTCTTCAAACCAAATCTCACCTGAGGCTCTTACTTGCAACTTTATTTCAGCATCATTGGCTCTTGTTGCCAGGGAGATCTGAACCAGCTGCTTCCTCCCACCCACATGGCTAATGCTGCTCTCCTTTCCCAACACCTGCACTGTGATCTGCTCGCTCTGGCACCCTCAGACTTGCTCTGTATATCCACACAGAAATGCTGTTGCAAAAATAATTCTGCCCCATTTTTTGACCTTGTTGCCCAACCAGTGGTATCTGACAGGGTGCAGAGAACTGAGGTGGGGTTGAGGCATTGGGTGGGGGTCAGGAATGAGGTTAGGCATGAGGTAAAGGCTCCCAGATATAGGCAGGACCCAGTCAAGAACCAGAACCAAATCACAGCTTCTGTACAGGAGGCCATGCCCCATTTCCTGCAGCTTTTTCTCAGACACAGAGAGTAGCTGTTTTACCCACCAGTTAAAGGTACTTTCTGGCCTACCTCACTTCTCTAACATCTCTCACTGAGAATTAAGAAGATGGTTTCAGTACCTGAGCTTCTACAATTCAGTTGCTGTTGTTATTATTATCATAGTTACATTTTTAAACACTACTTTTTTCTTTCTCCTATACAACTTTCCAGCTGTGGGGTGGTCTCTCTGTACCAAGCCACATGGCATTCTCTAGAAATACCTCCTTAATTCTTTGTTGTGTCTTGAACTATACAGAAATGTTTGTTGAATTTTAGACTGCCAGTGTGTTAGGATCACAGTCTGATATGCTGACCAGTATTGACTTATTTTATCTTAGTATTTTCCAGACTGTCTATATTTCCATATTATCACTTGTCCCACATTACAAAGATCTAGTCCTACAGCTAGATCTAAGCTCTTACCTATCTTTGTATAGCATTTATCACAGTAGAGTCCTCCTCCATGAGCAGTGTTTTTAAACACTTGGGCTATATAAATAATAATGCTTTATTTCAAATGCTAGCAAAGCATCTCTTTGAATGAAAGACAGGTGTGACATACAGTCAGGTCATTCTCAGCAATCTAGCTTCCAATGTGAACTTTTCAATTTCAAACAGGTAATGCTCAGGTGTGGGTTGTATGTTTGTGATTCTTCAAAGCAATGGGACTGTGGAGATTTATACACCTCTTAGTCTTACTTCTCTTCCAATCTGATGATCATGGAGCAGGAGCTGAAAACATCGATAGCACCTGGAAAGCCCAGATGAGATTGGGTCAAGTGTCAAATAGATACACTGACTGAAATCTTCATGCCTACAAGTCAAAAAAATTATCTTTGAGTACAGCAAAGCCAAGATTTCACATAGAGAAATTCAAGCCAGCAATGATGTCCTGAAAAATTTTGGAAGAGAATGGATGAATTCGCTAAATTTGTGACTGAAAAGAGGATCATATCAGCTGCTCTTTTGGAACCTATTTAGAAAAAGATAAACTTCCAAATACCTTGTGCCAAAGAGTGCCCGTGTACAATTTGAAGGCTAAAGATTGGAGTTGCAATACTGGAGGAAAATATATTTAAATTAATATATTTTAAAGTATTTAAAGTGTTTAAAAGTTGAGTGAAACCAAGATCTCATTTCCCAAATGCTAAGGGACTTGGATACCTAACCTCCATGGGCACCTTGGAGAGTTTGGAGCATAGGCACTATTGAAAATCTTGCTCGGTGCCTACTTAGAAACTTTGCTGTCTCCAGACAGTTCTCACTAAAATTCACTATTACAGAACTTTTCCAAAGTTCTTACTAGATTCCCTTATAGTCTGTAAGAAAGGTGGAAAAAAACAATGCAGAGTATGACTGTCAGGATCATTTTGCCCAGACATTTAGGGAGTGTCACTTGTCACAAAAAGGGTGAGTCTGGCACCTGCAGGGACCAGGACTGCATGTTTCTTCAGTATGGAATGCTGGTCTGGAAAACAGATACTGGTGTTCCTGCACTTGGATGGGACATTGGTCTATTTCTGTCCACGTTAACACATTATATTAATTAGATGATAATACACTCAGTTCACTTTACTGTTTCTTGTGGCATAAAATCTAGATGCAGATTGCAGCACAGCCGTGCAGTAATGAGAGATCTCTGCTGTCAAAGGTAGTTTCATACTCTACCATGTAAGGGAATTACTTACTGTCTTGGGGTTTTCTGCTCATTTTGTACTCTTTAAATCTAGTATTTTTTAGAGTATCTAGTTTAAAATAAGACACTAAAAGGTTACAAGTTTGATTAAAGAGGTGATGCAGATTAGTAGTGGAATTTCAGATTTGAAGATTTGGAGGATGCATTAACCTTTAATGTCTTCAGATACTCTATTGCTGGCTATATAAAATTCACTCATGAAAATGAAATCAGAACACATTGTCTCACTCTATTATTAGTTACTTAATAGGAATTCAGTCCTGAATAAAATCTAGCTAGAAATTTATTTAAAAAAAAAAAAAAAGAAGAAGCCCAGAATCAATGCCTCACACTTCAGATTTAGGCACTGTAGACAAATCTTCAGGAGAAAACAAATGGTTAAACGATTGCTGAAATTTCCAGTGGGAGTGTCTTTTGATCCCAGACAGCTGGTCTCCTTGGTGGTGGTCTCTTGGGCCTCTCAAGCCTCCTGAACCCCTGGGAGAGCAGCAGAGTCCCCAGGCTCCTGTCCATGGGACAGGGGTGACCAGCTCTGCGGGGGCTGACAGGGTCAGAAGAGAGCAGTGGGTTGCTGCCAGACATGATTCTCCTTCTGGACATTGCTCAAGAACATTCAGCACTGAGTTAACTCATTTGATTATTAGTATTAAAAAGTTCTTCTTGCTATCACCATTTCTCAATGCTGAATGTCAAATACCTGTTGCAGGCTCCTACTTCCATACATGTCAGAAGGCAAACCCCTGCTCTGCCAGCCTGCAGAGAATGGTAGCGATACCCTGAGGGACATAGCTTTCTCTACATTAAAGGCAGAAATTATTAGTGATGCAAAACAAAAGGGAGATGACTAAATTCTCCCTGCCTGGGCTTCCTGAGGTGAGCAGGCACTGGTTTAACTGGCAGATGGGTCAACCCTCCTTTTCCAACAGCCTCAGGCTCTAGGCAGAACTGAGGCACAGAACAGACATCGTGTGTATCCACAGGTACAAATACATAACCCAGCCTGAGTACCAAAAAGTTATTACTGGATTTTCAGCTGCCTCTACTCTTTGCCCTTGCTGTGTCTGCAAGGAAAAATAGGGCAGAAAGTCTGACAAGCATGTGTATGGGTTTGAACTGAAAAGCTAAAGGTATCCCAGGGGTTGCCAGGGTTGTAATTTATTACTTTCCCCAGAGTAGCAGCAAATGCACTGATAAACCATTCACAGCTGGGCTATGGATGCACCTGGAATGGGAGGCTTGCTCCCACTCCAGCGAATCCAGGCTATGCTTCAATTACACCCCAATTACATCTCTGTTTCACTTCAAGACATATATATCTAAGCTGTAAACACTTGGGCAGACTTGAGCCTGAAGCAATGACCTGATAGAGACCTCAGCTGGAGCTTGGACTATGCCCAATGACAGCTGGATATTTCTTTTTTGTTTATACCTGCTTTTTTGTCTTGTTTGTTGCTTGTTTTCAGCTCAGCTGACTTAGTTCCACGTTTCATCCTCTGGAGAAACATCCAATGACTGCAGTAACATCTTGCTTAAAGGAAGGCAGTGCTGAGCAGAAATTACAGCTGCGGTGGGGACAGTGTGTGTGTGCCCAGCTGCTGACTGCAGACAAAGTATTTCAGTGCAGGATTCTGTCTTTAGGACAGTAGAAATCCGTGATTATCAGAGCACCTGAGAGAGCTGGGTTCAGTGTCTTACTAAGAGAAGGGGAAGGGATGTGGGAAGGTTTTATTGCTGTCTTCAATCTTGTAATGGAAGGTTATAGACAAGGCTGAGCTAGACTCTCTGTGGTGGTGGGAAGAGAGGCGATGAGCACAAGCTGCAGCAAGGGAAATTCTGATTTGGTAGGAAGAAGCATTTTGCACCGTAAGGGTTGCCAGACACTGGAACATGTTGCCTAGACAGTTTGCGTGGATCCTCACCCACAGAACTGTCAAAACTTGACTGGACAAGCCTCTCAGAAACCTAACCTTACAATTCAACATACAAAAGATAAGAAGGTAAGATCACCTTCCAATAAATCTGGGCAGGCAGAGATATACCTTGGGTGAGTGTCCAAGAAAGCACTGAGGGAATTTTTATACAGGTAAACGCTTTTTTACTTGGCAGGTACAGTTTCTCAAGATGCTCTCTCAGTGACATATTTGTCACAATCATCTCTGACTTGCAAAAGCCTTTTGCAATCAGCTGCTGCAGGGAGCCATGAGACATTCTTCTGGGGACATATCACTGACAAAAAAAATCCTATGTGTTTTCTGCCTTCCAGATCTGAAGTTACCGCAGGTGCCTCGAACCACTGCGTGCCTCCCTGTGCACATCTCAGGGAAAATGAAATGTAAATGGAGGCTAAACCTTCCACTGGAAGATAAACTAGACCAAGTAACCATGCACTGGATTTGGACTTGGAAAGTGTACAAGGAAAACTGCAGCTCAAATCTGTGTGTGACAAGCATGTGGTTTGAGTCTGGGGACAACATTCATAGATTCTTACGTATTTCTGAGATGTTTGGCGTCTGTGACAATATTCAGTGGAAAGCTAGTTAAAAAAAAATTTCTTCTATATTTTATATTTATACTGCACAACTTGGTAGGAGTTTCAGAGTGACAGAATTTTAAGGTAGACTTTTTAGGTGGTTTAATTTTTTTAAAATAATTTCTATACCACTGTCAAGCTGCTACAGGTTGGGAGATTATAAATGTGTTAAACTGCTTGAAAAGTCATTTTTGCTCTCAAAGAGTTGAACAGTTGACTGTGGGCAACATATGATATAAAGAATAATCAGTTTCATCCTGTTCTTGAAAACAGATATAAATCTTTTATTGGAAGAGGACTAAAAAAAGTGAAATAAAGCAGAGTTCTGGACATTTTCATACTGAATTTGAATGTTCATCGCAAAAATTTCCATTTGTTTCTCTCTGTTTATGTGCTTCTTTTTTTGACAAAATGTCTGAAGGTCATACAGCAGGTAACTTGCTGTGATGTGACACCCCAAAGAAATCCCAAGTCAATGCACTGCTAGGACAGCTTAACTAGAAATTATGATTTTTAATCTCTTCAGGCTAAAGATAAAAACAAGCTAAAACCATTTGAGAAATTTATTTAATCATTTCTCTGGGAGGACAGGGAGGTTCAGCAGGGCTTCCCCATCAGAAGTAGGTGCAAGGTTAAGGAAGAAATATGTGGAGGGAATCCCAGAAAGCAGGGTAGAGAGGAGTCATCTGAAATGATGGAGCTGGAAGGTAGAGGAGGGTGTCTGCTATGGGGTGCTGAAAGTCACCCTGCAGCTCCATTTGTGCATGGTGGACATTGTTAAACCCGTATATCTGTATTGGACTTATCCAGTTCTGCACTTGAGAAAACTACAAAGTAAGTTTTCAGTGGCACATAAAGCTCAGCATCAAAATATGTGCATGTAGTTATGTGGAATTTCATGGGAACGGAATTGGCTCATGACCAAAACCGTGAGGTAACATCCCACCATGAGGTGCCAGTGTGAAACATACAGTACTCTGGAGTAAAACACTTATACATACTGGATCCCTAGTACACAAAATCAGCTTTGCATTTTTTTAACCACTTTTTATTTCCTTCAGTGAGTGGAAAAAATACCATATGAGGTGACAACATCCACCAGATTATGATTGCAGTCTCCCCTCTTCTCACATCTTGGGAAAAAAGAAACTCAACAAAACAGAGAATTCAGGCAGAAGGGCTTTCTCATCAGCCAAAGTAATTTCTCCTATAATGTGCTTACCATGTTATAGATTTTATACTCCTCTCTCATCATTGAAACAGTAGGAAAACAGGTGACAGATAGAATATGCCCTAGGAACTTAGAAAGTTAATGAATTCAGACAACTCTATGATTTTATGTCTTTGAGTGTTTTTAATTTTAAGTCAGTTGCTACTAGGAAATTTTTGGGTTTAAGATTTTGCATTTTACTTTGACTAGATCATGAAAAGTAATCTTGAGACAGCACACTAACCTTGCATTGCAGTAATGGGCTTAAGGTGAGGCTGAGTAAGAAGATGTGAGATGTGTATAACATAAGCTGTAAGCTCATATGGTCTAAGCCTCTAAAGGTTTATCAGTGGCAGAAATAACTTTGCAAACTCAGGAGGAGTATCTGCAGATGAATACATCAATACTGTGTACCAGATAGTGCACTGGGTAATTTGAAAGTCACAACTGCGTTCTGAAATCCTGTGCATTCTCCAGTTATACCTCATTAATATTTATACTGGAGTTTGGTAAGACCTGCAAATATTTAGGGTTTAATTAGGAAACATATTAATTAAGGAAATGTGTTTTTAAGTGCTATTTTGAGTTCACCTGGCAAAGACTGGACGAAGGTTGATGTTTCTAATTATTCAGGCTGAATAAGCACACTGATTGGCAGAGAATTGCAGAAGAAGAGTGCTGTATAAAATTAGGTGACTGCTCCTGGGTACCATGGTAGGTGAATGTCACTCAAAAATTACATCTGAAATCTTTTGCATGCTTAGAATTTGTGTTTAATCCTTGTATCAATGTCCTGGTAATAACTATGCCAGAGTAAATTGTCTTTTTCATGGCATCAGCTAATCAGGGAAGGTTCACAACATGGCTTTGCAAGGTCAAGCATACCCAAACTGCTGTTTTTAAGACAAACCTCAAATCCAGCAGTGTTGTTAAGAGCAACAGGCCAGTGACAGCCCTGACTGTCACAGCTGTCAAGATAAGGGCCATTACCCACATTTCCTGTGTGGGGCAGTCCTCCAAATGCCTGAATTACTGGCATGGTCCTTTCTGGGAAAACAAATAAGAGCAGCTGTAGAAAATGGGCTTATGGGGGGTGACTCAGAGTCGTAATGGCTTTGACCTTCGACACTGGGGAAACCTGAAAGGAAGAACACCCATGTGAATGGGTTCTTATGTGTCTGATTGTACACTATAGGATGTGAATTTTCCCTTCCTCTCTACTCACTTCTCCCAGATGTGTTTCCCAGAGAAGCTGTAATGCCCCATCCCTGGCAGCGTTAAAGGTCAGGTTGGATGGGGCACTGAGCAATCTGGTCTAGTGGGAAGTGTGCCTGTCCATGGCAAGGAGGGGTTGGAACTAGATAATCCCTTCCAACCCCAATCATTCTATGATTCTGTGAAAATAGCCAGGTCTGTAAGTCATATAAAGAAATATACAAAAGTAGTGGATTCTTAATTAATTTTCCAATCCCTGAATGGAGATTAGGGCATATATATATATTCTTTGAGTCTTGTCTATATCTTCTCAGATGTATTAAATGTGTGCTAGAAAGAGCATTTGAAAAGGCAAATGCACTTATTTCTTCTAGTTAATTCCCTTGGTAATGATGTACCCAAAATTACATTAGAAATTACTATTAGAAAACTCATCTTATCCCTTTTCTTCATTTTTAGCCATAACAGAAATCCCATAAAGAATGATAATATCTGCAATTTTCCTAAGAGGCTAAACCAGAAATTATTAGGAACTTGCAAGATGCCTACTAACTGTAAATCAGCATATAATTTTTGCATTATATCCTACAGCTCCCATTTGAAATGTGCTAGAATATCCACTCAGCTGAATAAGTTGAGCATAGGAACATAAATCTCACAGATTTCTGTGGAGCATGAACTTTACTGTCAAGAAATGAAGGTTAGATGCCTGCCATGGAATACAATACTTCCACAGGTAGGAGGAGCTGTTTCAGTAAGTCCACCTCACAGGGTAAGAAGAGGTTTGCTACTGATTCTTTTTTGAGGTAAATGCAGAACAGAAGTGTATTTAAATGGGCAATAAAGAAAAAGCAATTGTGATATAATGAGGAGGAGGAGGATGTTGACAATAATAATAATAACAATAATAATAAAAACTTAACAGAGATTATCATGACTCTAAGATGATGGGTGAAATGACATATGTTTGACTGGAGGACTTCCCAACCACTTTGCTTATAAGAGTCAAATGAAAAAGAATAGTATCCCAAAGTGTAGTTAGAATAAGGGTACAAGAACGAGTCAGTGTTAGGGGGCATTGTGTTACTAATATGAGCCAGGCAATGGATGTCAGACAGCAGGCATGGCAGGAACAGTGTGTGGGAAACACCAGGTGTTGTCAGTGATGCTGCTGTGATCTACGTTCCTGCAAGGAGATACTCCTCTTTTAAAAGCTGGGGTCCTCACTCTGTGTTTAAAGACAAGGCAAGGAAGCTTCCAAAAAAGCAGCTATTGAATTCTCATAGATTCAGAAAGTTCAGCCAAATGTTTATTGAGAAACATCACCTGCAATACAGAAAAGAAAGCTGGTGAACTATAGCTGGAAGATAGTCAGGAACCACAATATACACTGGACTGACTACAAATTTCCTTGTTTTCCATGAGGTTGTGATTGGCCCCTTGATCATCAGTCCCCCAGACTGTTAAGGGAATAAACAGTCTCAGGCCGGAGAAAAAAGACAGTCCTGGTGGCCTGGCTCATCTTATTCAGTACCTTGGGTGAGTAGATTTTGAAACTTTTTTCCATTTTTGATCCTAAAACACTATTTCATAGAGGTGTGAAATCCCACTCAGAAGGTATGAGCACATTGGCTAACTTTTGTCTCACTTTTTTTTTTTTTCATGGCCAAGGCAGCACAGTCTTAACTCCCTGATACAGAGGGAAGTAGAGAGAGTGCCCCCTTTCTCCAGAAAAATGTGAGACAAGATGCTTCCTCCCTTTCAAAAAAAAAAAAAAAAAAAAAAAAAAGCAGGGACCTTCCTTCCCACTGAGCAGTGAGATGGCAGGCTTTATTTGGAAATCCTTTCTCAGCTGCACAGCAAGTCGCCCACAGCCCTGTGACTTGCTTGTGCTGCAGCTGAGATGCTACTGCTCATCAGCAAGGCGTTACTTTGCAAATCAAATCCCATCGTAAGCTTTGACACCATACTGCATGTGTAGTAAGAAGCAAATAATTATATTATCCAAGCGCTGTGCATCCGCTGGAAAACTACCTCTGGGAAAAGCTGTTCTAGTAGAGATCTATATTCAAGATAGGAAACAGTAAAGAAGACATACAGTTACTTATTGTTCCATAAATCACTGCAATAAAATTTAGAGATTGGCAAATGTGCCATATGTGTGTGTGCTAGGAAACTAAGAAACATTCAGTTTTCTGTGCTTTGTGCCTTTACATTTCCTGGGTCTGAAGCCACGTGAGCTTCAGATTTCATTTCACTGTTTGGCTGTGCTAAATCATTAGCATGTAGAGAAAACAAAGAAGTGTTCTGTCATGGAGACTTGACGCTTGCTCTTGATGTTCTGTGGCTTTTCCTTCATCTGGAATAAGTTATTTGGACATAGATGAGTGCTTTTTGAGCCCACAAAAATGTATTGGCAAGAATGAACATTCTTACTGGAAAGTGAGTGTTTTTTGCTTACATGTTAACAATGACAAGGATGTGAAAGGGACATATGATCTACAGAAGGAACTCGTAAGTAGCACACATTAATCCCTTGAAATGCTGAGGCTATATTTTGAAGCTATATAGTGGGGCAAATATATTCACCTTCACTGTCACACCAGAGTGTTCATTAACCACTCTATTGCACAAACTGTAACAGTAAATTCTACTAATGCCCACTCTCTTACATATTTATGTGACTTAAATTTTCATTAACAGATGCCTCAAAACAACTGTGTTTATATTTAGCATCCCTATCTAGGGCTTTCCTGTCTGGAAATTATCCATGTCCTGTCCTTTCAGTATTATTAATAAGACATAAAGTGAGAGTACTCAGAATGCCCACCTAGGGAAGGCTAGATCTGGGGTCCAGCCCAGCCAAAGATAAATAATATGTCTTAATAAATTAAATGATAAATGAGAGGTTATAAACTACATCTTCCATGTGAATCTTCTAGCAGCCAGGCTTCAGGATCTGCACAGTCCTTCTCTCTAAGTCCTACTGAAGGCAATCTTTTCCACAGCAACACATTAGCATTAGCAGGGTAAACTTTGGACTAACTTATCCTGTATGCTGGCCACATGGACAAAAGTTGTATTGACAAACTAGACAGGGCCAGTGAGTCATTCTTCCAAAGACCTTTTCCATGAGCAGTTTGGATGTAGCATCCATCTTTGGAAAAGTTGGAGAGTGTAGTTGTGACCTCAGGAGCTGTACTATGTCAGGTTTTGGATAATTTTATTCATTAGTAAAGTTGCAGTCATGGCACTCTGGATTTGCTTATGGATGAGAGTGAGGTTCTGATCCTGCACGTTATCTTCTAGACATCCTGCTGTATTCCTCACATCTTGAGTTAATATTCTTCTTGAGGGATACCAAATATGCCCATGGTTTGGCTGTAAACTCTGAACACCAAGTGCAGGACTGAGGGCTCCCTGTGGTACTGAAATACTATTGCCGTGTGCAAGTGCTCTGGTAGATCAAGTGTAAGAGCTTGCTGTGAACAGACTGTATTGGCATAAAAAAGTATGAAATATATATAGTCACGACAGAGCTGCTTCTTGGTTTTCTTGTGAAGAACCAGACGTACATGTAGCACAACAGAGTCCAGTCTCCACTTGGGGTGTGATACTAACACATGATTTCTTTCTAATTCACCTCTAATTGCATAATCTGCTGCATGTCATTCTGCATGATGTCACAATAATGCAAGATCTTTTCATTCTGCTAGATCATTCCCTTGCAGGGAGCAACTCTCTAGACTTTAAACGGAGCAGGTTTGCTCTCTCAGGTAGGCAGACAACAAAACACAGACCACAAGTAGAAGAAAAAACTCTTATCTTCTTTAAAACCGAACCACAAAAATAGTCTCACAGATGTTTACCAAAATTTTGACTGATGCTTACAGCCCTGAATTCACTGGTACAATGTGAGGGTGGCTGGATGGTATCTCATTTTCTTAACATAATGTTATGTTACTCTAGAGCACGATCAGTTGTTAAGATAAGACTTTGTTATGTTAGTCGCACTTTTTTTAATAATGTTGGATTTGCAGGTGCTACTGATATATTGAAACATCATAGGGTCACAAAAAACACTGATACAAATAAACATCATCTAAACACCTATGAAGCACCCTCAGACTTGGTACAAAACAATCTGATTGTAGCTGGTGTCATTCCATGTGCAGCATTTTGCACAACTAACCAGGTAATGCTATGTAACAACATGGCCGCGTGCATCATCAAGAGGAAAAGTTGACTTGTCCCAATTAGCACTGCAGATGAAAAACAGAAAGCAGAACCAGCATTTTTAAAAGAATTGGCAGGCTTCTGGTATGTACTTACCAGTGTGCAAACTCTAACTTAAAAATCTTGTTATAAAAGTTTTCTATTTATTGTGGGAAATTATATAGTTTATTTATAATTATGATTTATTATTCATAATGTCAAATATTAAAGAAATGAGAGTGTTTCTGAACTCTTAATCTTTTTAGCCATTAGACTGGGAAATTTTCTCATGCATACTATTGATTGATGTTGTTTGCTTATTTGATTATTAACTCCTGAAATCAATTTGGAGCTAACTTACTGCAAACTGGTTTTGAAAGTAGATCAAAGAAGGATTTCAGAATGCCTTTATTTTATTTTCTGTCATGCTTGTGCATTAGTGTGAATAAAGAGGATTTCAGAAGACGAGAGTTATTTAAAGTGAATCATTGGTAAGATACTACACAGTGTTCACATCTGATAGACAGAAAAAAGTTGATTTTGCGTCTCATTTGGACTCTGAAGAAAATACTTTTCCATCATAGTTTCTTTAGGAAACAGTGAAATAGAGATCACATTTCACAGTAAGAAAGTGTGATGCATCTCATTTGGGGGATTTTTTCTGCTTCTGAAGAGTGGGAGTTAAAAAAAGTAGTGATAATTGCAAATAAAGCTGCAGTAGGTACTACTAATGACATTACAAAATCCGAGAAATCCAGACAGAAGTGCCTTTAGAATAATGTACTGGCTATACTTGTACAGCTCCTTTTCCTAACGCAGTGCTCTTGCTGACATTGTAACTTCATTATGCGCTGACACACTTAATGAATGTACCCATTGCACACAGAAACCATCACTTTGATGCTGAGCCCCATAGAATTGGTTTCAAAACCTACCTCTGAGTGGTTTGAATAACCTTGAAAGAAAGTGGGGGCTCGTGCCCTGGTGTGCTTAAAAGGAGACCAGCTGTCAATCTAAACCTGGAGACAGGGGCTGTTACAAGCCAGGAGTGTGGTGGAGGGTGATAAACCTGTGTTTGCATTTCAGATGACACTTTTTTATAAAAGGAACACCTATAAATAGTTTATGGAGGGTTAATTAGTGTTGCCAGTGTGCTATAGACATAAATAAATAGATGCATGCATCCCAACAGAAGGAAGTAGGTGGGGATGAGCTATTGTTTTAGACAGCCTGTTCACCTATGGTCTTGCTCCAGCTGGCTACAGCAATTTATTAAAATGTCTATTAATAATGTAGATAGACGTAAGCTAAATTTATATACTCCAGGTGACTGCAGCATTCCCTACAGAGATTTGGCTCTATGTTTGGACCACTTCAATGTGAGCTGGGAGTAAAAGTCACCTGACAGAGATGTCAGGGTTGCTGCTGCTGAAGCAGAGGGCAAGCACTGGTGTCCTACTGAAGAAACAAGCTAGAAGAGCCCAGCAGCATGAACACAAGAGTCTTTCGGTGCCCTTATCAGCAACAAGGCTGTGGAGGAGCACTGCCTTCTGGTGTCTGGACTGATGCAGAATTGTAGGTAATAAAAATTTGTGGGCAATTCAAGGAGCTGTGACTGCAGGGACTTCAGTCAGTCTCTGCATCACTGTGGTACAGACGTGTTCTTCCTCTCTCGAACCCAGGGGGAGCTGCAGTGTGATACAACAGAACAGAGTGCATATACACTCACCACAAAATAGTTTCTGTGTATCTACTCCTTTGTGGATAAGAGATATGTGAGCTCAGCAAGGGTAAGGATGAAACTACATCCAGTTTTTCTAGTATATGCAAAGACACCTAACCTCACAGACCACTTGTAAAAGGCAAGCAGAGCAAAGACTTACTCAGTTTCCATTTGCTTTGGGAGACATTTTGAGTCAGGGCTTTCTGTCCTCATGTCTGTACCTCCCCACTAGACACGACTGGGTTTTCGAAGTATTTTCGGCCACATCTTACAGATGAGCAAGATACAGCCCTTCCTGACTACTGAACTGCTTTGGCTCTTCATCCTGTAGTGCCCAAAGATGAGGTCAGCAATTAGTGCTGCTGCTTCATGTGAAAATCACATCCCTAGATTAAACCCAGCTTTCTTAGTCTCAAGGTGTACTTATTTCCTACATGTTACAGGGTAGACCTGCTATCTAGAGGGAAAGTTGTGTGTGTATGTGTACATGGGGTAGAGAGGGAAGGGAAATACAGAGGAAAGCAGGCTGTGCTAGCCCGGATCACCAGCACTTTCCCAAAACACAGCAGCTCCTGATTATTTGGCTTTTCAGTAAAGTTGAGGTAAACGTGTTTTGAAACCTTGTTTCCAACTGAATAGGAGTAACTGGAAAAGTATAGTTTTAAACGAATAAGACAGTTTTAGAAAAGCAACCATTTTTTTTTTCTGGATATTGCTGAAAGTGGTCCTGTGATGTCTACCTATATAATTAACCTCTTGCCCACTTCAGTTTTCCTTTTGTAAGCCTGCATCTGCTGCTGATACACATGGATAGGACTAATTCCATTACAAATGTCATGTTAATTGAATTGGCCATTGACCTTTCATTTTCATGTAGACTGTGGCTTGAAGGAATCTTTTTCATTTATTACATTATAACTTTTCTGCTTTGTTATGCCTATGTTGTTCCTTTCAACACACTAGCCCAAAAGTCATGTCTCCTTTCTATGGGATATACTTTGGTTCCCTGCTCTAAGGAGGGCTCCATCAATATTTCATTCTTTTTTGAGGATTATGGGGAGAATAAATACAAGATTTTCCTGAACCTGTGTTATCTGTGTGCTACTCTGTTAGAGAAAAATGCAAAGAGTACAAATCCAAATCACAAGTGTGTCTGGCATCACCCTGTTCCCTGACTTGTCTTCTGTGCATCTCCCCCTCCTTCTCCTATCACTGGGACATCTCTGTGGCTTAGTGAATGGATTTCTTCTTGGAAAAAACTTAAAGCTCCATCTGCAGTATACATTTGGATTTACAATGGAAATTTACAGTAGGAATTATAGAAGGTGGCCCAATGGCAGTGGAAAAACGCACACGATGGGGGAAAGAAAGATGATTTTTTTTGTTGTTGTTGCTATTTCTTTGCTTCAAAAATAAAAATAAGGTGACAATATTTCAAAATGAGAATCAACAGGCAACTTAGCACTCAGCACACTATTAAAAAACCATGTGTCAGAACACAACAAATAAAAAGGCAGATGCTATTCAGAGAAACAAGTAAGTTACTAGGGAATATCTCTGTAAAGTATAAATATACTTCACAACGCAAGAGAGACTGCTGCTTTAATAAAGCTGGAGGAATTTTTGTCTTTCTAATTATACTATAAACTGACAATTGTTACAGGGAAAGTTTGGTTTTGGTGAGAAACAATGAAGGAGAAAAATGTATTTTGAAGAATCAATCAACCAAAATTCAAGATCCAGTTGCTAGGATCCAGATTTTCATCTCACCATCAAGAATGAGAGTTAGGGATAAGAACAGTGGTTTAACTAATGAATCCTGGTGACACTGAAGAGTTACTGCAGATTTTTATGCTGCCACTACTGAGATCACAAACTGACCTCTCATGTTAAAATCTTTAGGTAGAGGAGAGGCTCTCATCAAGATCACAGCAAGTGTCGTGACCAGCCACACTGTGCTAATTAAAGAAGAGAGCTCTTGTGATAAAATTTTCAAACAAGTTGTGTTGAATTGATCACAGACAACACGGAGCTTGTTCTCTAGTGAAGCAATGCCTATTTAGTTTTGCCAGTGTGTGCAATCACCTGTAAGTACAGCAACTTTTGTGTCTTCAAAGAACAATAAATAACATGCATCCATTGATGGCTAGGCAAACCTTAATTACTTTGCGATTATCTAAACTCTAACTATCCTTAAGAGACCTTAGAGGTTTCTCTGGGTGGACTGACTACTCAGCAATAGAGCCAGAACAGGCAGCACAGAGGAAATAATACAGAAAAACTTATACTTTGTAGGACATAATTAACATTTCAAGATTCCCTCTGTACTTAAAATTTTGCTTAGAACTCTCTCACATGTAAGGACACATTCTACACATGCTTATTGCTATTCCAGTTCTTGCTGTTGTTTAATTTTTAATGGCTAACAAAACAATTTGGCAATCTTCTCTGTATTACTGGTGTAAACCTTAAGAAATTCCAGATTTATTCCAGCTCACATAAGCATAAACCTACAGAACTCAACCCTTAGAACCTGAAAACTTATGGCAAGTAATTCAGTTGGCGTCAGATGGTATTACTTAATGGAAATGATGAATTCAGGAATATATCTACCTATACATGATTTTCATAAACATTTTGATTGTTAGACCTTACATTTACATATTTGCTTGTATTAATACTTTGTATCAAATAAATTTACTTGTTTAGTATTTTATTGTATTTAAATCTCATGTGTATGCTTATTAAAAACAGGGGTGAGAATTTCACCTTCAATAGAACAAGTGATTTAGTCAATAGAACAACTGTTTTGACTCCAAGAAGTTAAATTAGAGACTGAATAAAACTTGCCAAGGTATCTAGATGACTTAGATATTTATACTTCAGTTAAAAAAAAAAAAATTAGACCTTTGGCATGCATCCCGTGACATTCATGTAGGGACTTTGAAATTTTACCTTATGTCGTTCTGACTAAGATTCTGCTGACAGATCTGTGTGGTATTTGTAGTCTGGTGAAACAGGTGTGTAGGTTATGATTGGAAATAGTAGCAAAAATACTGAATAGCCAAAGAAAGACAAAGACAAAAGTCAGATTTGCACCATCTCTGTGAAACAAGACTGCTACTTCCTGGCCAGCTGAAATGTGAAGGGTGGACTATTCAGAACGTGGAAAATCAAAGAAGAAGGTTTTCCATGTGTGAGGTTTTCTCTTACAAAATGGTTTGTGCAGTGGAGCAGCAGAACATTCACTGTGTTAGCCCAGCAGCACCACCTGGTGTATGTGTGCTCGCTTTACTCCATTTATTACTTTTAAGGACCTAGCAAGGTTTACAAGTTTTGGTGTACACCCTGCTGGAGTAGCATATTATATCTTGCATATAAAAAGTTAAACATAGGTCATTCCTAGAGGAACCAATGTACTTCTTACAGCTAGTAACCTTTACATGCCCACAGTATTGATATTTGCATTTTTCATTCCATCTCCAGGACTGTATTAGTAATATTTTCATGGGGTAGTATGAGCATCTCTGCACAGTTCTGTTAAATACTTACAACAAAAACTGAAACTACTTTTGTTCAGTGTCTGTTGTCATCATGATGCAAGTTTGATCTACATTCATGAACCACTATATGAAAGTTATTCCAAATTTCAGTATGGCTGGAGCAATTTATTCCATGAGTACAGAACTGGGTGTCCATGAATGCTAGAAGGTGTTTCTAGATCAAGAAGTAGAACTGTGCTCCTTTCTCTGTTTTCAGTACTCTTCTAGTCCAGCTAACAATGTCTACCTTTAGAGTTGTATTAAAGGTGCCATCTGCAGAGTACGGACATACGTTAAAGCCCTGTATAAACCCTGTTTTCAAAAATTAGTCATCTGAAAATAGAGGGGCCTAAAAGGGGCAAGGAGGAGAACACAAAGTGTGATCAGAACTCCCATACGTTCAAACTGAGAAACATCTTTGTTCCTACTGTAATGTGAAATACCCCTGGTTTATATGTGTTCAGTTTGCATTCCCACCTCAAGAGAATTCCAAGATCAGGGTTTTGGCTTGACAAGGACATCCCTCAGTCATCTGTGAAAGGCAAGAGGTATAACATATTCCTGAGCTTGCATCCAGGTAAATTCTGTAGGGTTCATAGCTTACTCTGTTAAAGCCCTTGCTTTACTTGCTCTAAAGGATAGAGTAACGGTGCTGCCTGCTGCTAAATCAGTATGTGCTCTTGGGTAACATCCTTTCTTCTTCACACTCAGACTGGAAACAGATAATATGTCCCTGTTTAACTGTTTCATTCAGATGCTCTACATAAAAAGACCTGCATATTTCTTTGGTGATTTCACAAGGCACCTCTATAGCTCACAGTTCTCAAGGGAATTATGTCACACAAAACCTGGTTTGTGGCAGTAAACCCCATTCCTCCTTTGCACAAGTGGAAACAGAGATCTGGAGAACCATCCCAGTGCCCAGAGTAGAAGGTAGGTTGTGTGGCTCCCAGCACTACCTGGCAGTAATTCCTGACTGATTTCTGTGCTAAAGGAGTTTTGAGCCAAAGGTTTTTACTGTTTCACTGAATATTTACAACATGTATTCAAAGGTTTTATGGAGGTCTAGTGTTCAACCCACGCTAAGCATGAGGCTGGCAAATGGCTGTGTCAGGTTGTTCTCTCACCCCTGCTGAGACTGCAGCTCAGATGAACACATCAGAGTTAGCTTAAGCTCGTGTCCTGGATGGCGGTAGCTAAGAAGCTGCAGTGATTTGGGAAATATGAAGCACATCCTGAGCAAACTCTTGGACATTTAGATGATGCTGGTGTCTACAGAGCAGCACGGATGGTTTTAGCTGACTGTTTTTAGCTAATTATCAGCTCTGGCTGCAGACCTTGTAGTCACAGAGCTGACTGCTGAACAGACATATCTTAGTCAACACAGTTTAGCTTTCACACAGATAAAGTGGGAGTTTACTACAGACTCTTCTGTCAGCAACCTCAACCCAATTAAACCTAGAAAATTTTTCAAGCCAATCAATTTTGCCCTTCTGTTATTGAATAAACTCTATTAATATTATCATGGCATGGAAAATACAACCACTTACTATTAAAAAAAAAAAAGTGAGGAAATCAAATCTACATGATTCACTAGAGAGGTGAACAATTGTGTTTGAAAACAAATATTAGCCCTTTCTGGTGCGACGCAGGTGGTTGTTACCAGGAATTTACAAAAGACATTTCCTTTCATGTCAGTATAGCTTCCATTTTTATTTTCTTAGCTGCATTGTTGGCTGGAGCTGAAAATGAGCAGTTGTCAGTGACAGATTTAAATTACTATTCTTTCTATATTGACATTGAAGACTTTTGACATGATGGATTGAATCATCAGTGCTGTTCCTCTGATCAAAAATAAACTCAACTGCAAGAAAGCCTGTGTATCTTTGTTTCTGTGTTACCCACTCAAGGCCCAGCTCACACTGTTTACTCACGTCTATTTAAACACAGAAAATCACACCCTCCTTAGCTGAAGGCATGTCTGCCTTCTTGTGGTCTGCACCACACTTTATATGAGGAAACTGAGCATCTATATAATTAAAAATTATTGAGAGTTAGCTACAGAAGACAGTAGAGTACTCTGAAGTCCTGGGAGGCAGATGTGCTTCCACTATTGCTATGCACAGCAAGAAGCCTGTCCAACAAGCACTGCTGCATTCCTTGTGTTTGCTTCCTGTGTTGCCTTGGCTGTGGGAGCACTAACCACTACCTCACTGCTCGGCTTGGTTTCCACAGGCTGTGAGGTTAGAAGTCCTCTGGTCCACTGGTGTATCCCAGGATGCACAAGGAAACTCAGAAGTACCCACTCATGTGAGGTTTTCTCGCTAGTTTTCAGGCTCCACTTAACTGGTTTACAACAGAAAACATATAAAGCTGTCACATGAGTTGAGGATTGGCTTTGCTGAGTCAAGGAGTATATAAATGGCATGTTCTTGAACCCCCATAACTCCACTGAGCTGCGATGCACTTGATCAAAATGTGTGTGACCCTTTTTCCATTGATCCCCTTCTTTCAGGTAACATTGCTAGCTACAGAATCATTTCATTCTGCAACAATTGAAGGTATAAGTAGACTTTTAAACTATTTCCAAATGTACTAAGGTCCAGAAGGTTGTAGCTAGTTGGCCTTTATGAAGGCAAAATCACTCCTGACCAACCTGATAGCCTTCTATGACAACCTGACAAGCCTGATGGACAAGAGGAAAGCAGTGGATGCTGTTTATCCTGAATTTAGCAAGGCTTTCAACACTGTTTCCCATACCATTCTCATGTATAAACTAATGAAGTACAGATTAGATACACAGTGAGGTGGACTGAAACTGGCTGAACTGCTGGGCTTGGAGATTTGTGTTTAGCAGCACAAAGTCCAAGCAGCAACCAGTCACCAGTTGGTGCCTCCCCGTGGTCAACATCAGCAAAAATACTGTTTAATAACTTCATTAGTGACCTGGATGAAGTGACAGAGTGCATCTCACAAAGTTTGCAGATGATGCAAAATTGGGAGGACTGATCATTGCACCAGGTAGTTTTGTTGCTATTGAACCCCGACAGCCTGGAAAGCTGGCCAGAGAGCAATCTCACAAAGTTCAAGAAAGACAAATGGAAAGAAACACTCCAGGCACCAGTACATGCTGGGGGCTGATCATCTGCAGTGCAGCTTTCCAGAAAAAGTCTCTGGGGTCCTGGTGGTTGACCATGAGCCAGCAATGCACATGTGCAAGACTTTTCCTGTAGAGAGCTACACATCCCAGGAATCTTCCTGGGCTCTGCTCAATTTGCCGGAAGAGAGGTAGTCCACTATGTCAAACATACCACGTCTAGGGAAATATATCTTATGGTTCTCATGGTGGATCATTTGCTTGAAATGTTCTCTAGTAAAACTTAGGGAAGAGTGAATAATTATCTAATAGAAAGTCATAGCTTTCTAAAAACAAAAACAAATGCACAGCTGCAGTTTTGCCAAGGGACTTTCTTCCTTCACTGCTGATATATCTTCTGTGGATTAATTTCATCAGTTCTTTTGTGCATAAGGGAAAATCCTTAGTTTCTTCCAAAACACCCCTTTTTATATGAGACACTGTAACACATGTATAGGCCATGCCTTAAACTTTTGTAGTTCCCAAATTTCTGTTCCTTCTCCTCCATGGAGGAGAATGAACTTTTCTATGGAAAATTAGGAATAAGCATCCTGTGACCTTTCAAGAACAAAAAAAAAAAAAAAAAAGATTGATACTGGGTAGTCTCACAAAAGTGCAATAGAGCTGGAAATACACTCTCCCAGCAACAAGTAGCTCCAAATCCTGCTTATACGGATGGGCTCCACATGCACTTCACATCTCCAGCAAGGCAGACCTGAGTTAAACAAATGCTCACAGTGAGGGAACACAGTCCTAGAGGCACAGCTGTGATTTGCCTTGTTTCTGTCGACTGTGCAAGACATCTGTGTTAGTTGAACTCAGTGGTGGATGGAGGAGGAGCAAGCCTAGAGGAAGATTAGAAGCAGATATGAGCTGCCACCAGGGCACTTTACCTGCCCATAGTTCTTTGTTTTTCACTGAAGTGTGGCCAGGAACAAAACACAAGGCACCAGGGGCTAAATTAGTGGTCCTGGTGACCAACTGCACCACACAAGACACAGATCAGTATGCCTTAGAGCAAAGCAGAAGGCCATACTGAACAGAGAGTCCACAGATGATCAATCCTTTCTGTATAACTCAGCCTCCTTGGACAAACAGTAGGACTGCTACTAAAAGAGGCTAACAGTGAAACCTAGGAGCTATAGGCCACAGTGAGTAGCATAATTTGGCCTGGACTTTAGGACAATTAAATTATGTCATGAGCATTGAGTCCAAGCTCTCATTTTAGTCAATCCAAATATAGTTCTGCAGAGCTGATTGGGCAGTACACCACTCCTCCCTGAGCTCCTTGCTGCCTCTCCAGAAAGGTCTGAGTCTCCATTACTATCATACCTACCTTCCTGTGATACCCTGAAACATCTTTGGTGGCTTTGGATATCTATGACTGGATAGCTGTATTATTTCCTGGGTGCAGAATGTGAGAGGAGTCAAGAGACAAACAAGACCTGGTGCCATGAGAGATGTCCTAAGGGTCTGAGACACCTGCATAGGCTGCCAGATTTGTCACAGGACCTAGGAAGACCCATTCCTCCCTAGAAGGGCATGTGCAGCTCAGCTGGGGTACTCTAGGGCATCTCAAATGCATAAATAGATCTTTGGATCCTACTGCCAGCATTATTCTCTGAAAGTGATATTGGCAAGCCTACAGTTGGTGACACAATGAAATTTATCTTTCTTTTTCTCTACTGCAAACCTTCTTCAGCTAGCGGTGTCTCTACAGGTAATATTTGCACGAACATTTGATATCCTCCAGGGCATCCTCAAGATCTTTGCTTTGGCTTTTATGTCACTTGCTTTCACGTAGCTTTTTCTAATCCCCACCAGCTGGCTGGAGACCTTCTGGGAAAGAGAAGAGGGAAAGAGAGCAGAGCAAAGTTGTGTGTGTATGGTATAAATTGCTATGAATTGCAACACACACTTTGGAACTGCAGAAAGGCCTGCTCTTTGCTATGAACGCCTCATGACTGAGCACATGGATGAGTGTCACTGAGCACGGATGCAGAGCCTTGCTCTGATAGGCAGAGGGCTTTCCTGCAGCCTCTCCTGCCACACTGTGGTTCAGTCAAGGCATTCTCCTCAAAGTCTTGGAGACTCGTTTGTTTCTTTTTCTGTCAGTTGCACACATTTGGAGAAGACACACACAAATGTGTTGTTCTGTGTAGTAGGTAGAAAATCCAATAAATAAACATCTCAAAGCCCAAACTAGGAATGTAGAAACCTCATATTTTACCTCTTCCTCTCTAGACATCTCTGTTTCATCAGCAATTTATGATTGCTATGTTGCATTTTCACTTCCATGATGTCTTGGTCTAACCTAATGAAGTGAGAGCATCAGGTGCCTTTTAGTTTACTTAAGCAGTATCTAAAGCAGCATTTGAAAGAAAAAGACCCTAAAGTTGGTCAAAACTGCTATAATGATATTTTAATCTAGGAAACTGTGATTTGTGGTAATTTATTGTATGGTTTGACACCACAATTTGGTTTACATCACCAAATCCCAAATGTTATTTAGTACTTTTTCTTCTTTGATTCTTTTTTTAAATTAAATCTTGCTTTTAATTTAGATTTATTTGGCATTGATTTTTAAATTGGAATATGGACACCAGTTTTAGTATTACAACTCTAATTTAGGCTAAATGCCAATGCAACCTCTCCTTATGAGAAACTTGTTTTACAGAAAATACTTCAGGGCTTTACATCTGCTGTGCAGATGGGTAGCATACTCTGTGCCTGTGCAAGAGTTACTGACACCCAACAGACCCCACATACTGCAGAAGATGTCCACTCCCAGCACTGCTTGGAAAACTGGTGGCAGACACAGGTCTTGCTCTTTGGCATGCAAAGAGTAAGATTTTGTTTGTTTCTTCTTCTCTTTGCGACATACTTCATGGTTTCTATTGTTTCAAACCCTTCATATAAGCTGTACTCAAATCCTTAGGACAAAAATCTCCTTCACAACTTAAATAAGGGAATTTTTCTTTGAGGACTGTGCACATGAACTGAAGGGGAAAAGTGCACTGATATTTAACCTCTGGAGCCACTCAGTATTATTGTTGACCTTATCTCTTGCAGATTTGTGCTGTGCAAAACCCTACTGACTACTTTTGTTCTTTGTTGGCAAAAAAAAAAAACCTGCTGCAGAGGTTTTTTACTTCCCTGTCATTTGTCATCTCCCACCTCCTTTCCACCCTCTGAAATCCATCCTTTCCCAATCTGTCCAAACCAGTAACGTGCCTATTCATCTCCTTTCTCAAGGGCACTAGATTTTCAAATCAGCCTTTTACTGCCTTCCTCTAGACCTGGACAAAAATGAATAGCTTAATTTAATGGGGGAAAAAAATATAAAATTCTGCATTAATTTCATTCCACATTGGAATGAATAAAACATGTACAGTTGGAAAAAAACCACAGAAGTGGCATGTTAGGTAGGCAGCAGCCCTGCTAGCAGCATAGCCACCTTCTCAGGAAAAGCCTGTACCTGCTTGTCTGCATTAGATGCTCATCCCATAGCAACAGAGTTGTTGATTCACTGGAAACCGTCTGGAGTTCAGGTTTTTGTATGTGGCTACAATTCTTTGTCTTCTCTTGTGCTAGTCTTTCCAAATAGGATCGAGAAGCCTAAGGAGATTGGTCTTTGAGCCTTAAGTTAAATGGGATGAATATAAGCCACATATTAGACAGATGGTTTGGGAAAGAGGCCAGTCTGTTGTGTATTTGAGCAGTGCCTAACAACTTATTTAAGTCCTGTGCAAGACTGGAGGGAGGTTTGCAAATGCTGTGTTAGCACAGATAACAGGAATACACTCAAAAGCTGACATAAACATACCATATTTAGGTTTTGAGATCTCCTCTGGGGTACGTACGGCACAGTATCTAAGAAGGAATATTCACCTGTGACAATTTCAAAATGTTTTACGCAATTGAAATGTGAGATGATCATCCTAACCTCTCATTATATACTCTTCTTTCCACACCCATGAGCATATTAAACTCCTCACATATGTCTAAATCACACTACCTTGAATAGTTTCGTGATTTATGTGTAATGTGATGTATATACCCAAACAGTGTAATCTTTCCCTTCCATATGAGTTTTTGAAAGAGGTGGCTTATACTGGAAGTTCAAACTTGCTTTTAATATACTGATCTGCACAAGCACTTCTGCTAACAGAAGATGAGCTGGTGATTTCACTTTTCTCAGGTACATTTTGTAAAGTTCTCTTCAGGAATTCTCTGCAAATGCAGCTGCTTTTCTTAAGAAAAAGTATAACAACTAATTGGATGTCTATAAGAAAGTCTTCAAATGGAGCTGAAACCACAGTGACATAAACCCTGACTGTAAGTAATTAATTGCAAAATAGCATGACAAGTCTCCTGTCCCAGACTGCTTGCCAGTAAAGTCTGAAACAAGGGAGAACTGCATCTAATTTTTTCTGGTACTGCAAATCAGTGATTCCTTTGCCCAAGACTAGAGTACACTTTTATTTCCACCCAAAGTTAGAGTTAAAATGCTATAATGAGGCTGTTGGAAAGGGTCCTACTGACTTCAGTGGATTTGGGGTCAAGTCTCTTGACCCCAGACCAACAAAGCATTTCTAGGAGACCTTTCATATGTTCAGATACATATTCTACTTTAAAAGATTTATTAGATTTATGCTTCCAAAAGCTATTCTATAATTCAGACTTATTTATGTTATGTTACTGCCTCAGAGTTCTTGTAAAGATACAGGTTTGACTGATGAAGACTCTGCGTATGCAGAACAAAAAGTCCTCACTGAACTGAAATCAAAGGCCAAGAACATATCCCACTAAATGACCACATTGACAACTCAGTTCTTCACTCTGTAACATTTTATTCTGCCCAAGCACCTGAAAGAGCTTGCTTCAGTCCATGTGCAAGAGGAGACAACCTTGGATTTTGGAATGCTTGACAATGTCTGTAACCCTGCAACAATTCTTCCATAAGGTCATATACAATCAAGTGATCTTACTAAAATGGCTGGCTCTCCACAATGGGAAAGTGATGGATTTCATCAAAAGCCATCCAAAGAAAATTTAACATTTATGTTTATGTTCACAAAATTTAAGATTTATGTGTTTATGTTGACAATCCACAAAAAGGAACAAAACAGAAGAGGTCATAGACCCTAAGTTTCAGTGGAATTTCATTAGCCCTAGTTACTGGTAATTTGAGCTTGGTTTCTTTTTTTTTTTTTTTTTGGTAGTTCAGTGGCATCAGACAACACAGAAAATGGGGGCAGAGTACGAAGGCATCTCTGCACTGGTCAAGAAGTAAAATCACTTAAATAGCAGAAGCTCAAAACTAAGAAACTCAGCCTTGCATTCAGCCACGACCTGGAGAGCTGAAATCACCCCAAACCTGTAAGCATGGAAAGATATATTAGGTGAGATACATCACTCAGTGCATTCACAGGATGCTTCAAAACATATCAAATATGATATGATAGCACACATTCAGATCACTCCCACTGTTACCATATTGACAATAAGGCAGTAGCTTCCTAAATCACTTTTCACTGATCATTTTACCATACCTGTGATTTGAATTAGTCTTAGGGCAAAACCAAAGTGGTGAGACTCCACAAAAGGGTGTTCTTCAGCCAAGAAATTAAGATATTCACTCTCACATCAATATAAAGTGTTCCTGACCAACTTCTCCTTCAGGGGTTTGAACATACACTGTAACCTACCCATCTGACTTTGCTAACCCAGCAGTGAGGCTTTTATCAGCCCATTCTATTCATCATTGCCCTGTTCTCCTCTTTACGCGGATTTCAAGCATTTTATATGAAATTGCTCTTAGATCAGAGAACGTAAATTGGCTTCCCATTTCTTTTCTTCTCTAGGTGTCCTTTACACTAATCCCAGACTTCAAACATGTGAGGATTTTTTTGAAGAAGGTGCAGGTCACAGAGAGCTTCCTCCAGCAGAAGGCCAGACTACAAGGAGACACAGAATGTTTGACTGTAATGAGGTATGTGCTACTGAGAGACATTGCACTGGATGTACAGGAGTATACACTAACAATCTGTCCTTGGCTCAATAAAATAAAATGCAATAACTTTGGCTGGAAGAATTCAGAGATTCATCACACTTAGACAGTGATATATCCCAGTGCTTAAGACACATGAGAAAACACTTTAAAACCCCTCTAGCAGAAGAGCAATTCTATCCATGTTGCTCAGAAATGTTGGATAAAATTTCTGCTGCCTTATGAAACAAAAACTAGAGGCAATGTGACCATATCATTATTCTGTGCATGAGATTCAGTTGCCTCCTTTCTGATGCTATACCAAATGCCCAGTGTTATTCTATATCCTACCAGAAAAGTCCAAGTCTCCCACAGATCCTTCGTCATATTTAGTCTCACATGGTTGCCTAAAATATCACCAGACGTACAAAGTGGTGCTGGGGTATGTGCTGAAATAATTGAAGACTATGCTCTTGTCTTTTGAGATTGCACTGTTGTAGTTATCTAACAACGTTACAGTTTTAAGGACATATGTTCTTCATCAGGATGAGAGGGAAGCAGTCTTGTCCCAAACCTCAGCATCAGTTTTGGTAAGTTTCACTGGAACTGGGAGTTTCATGGTGTGACAGGGTACACAAACAGAAGTATAGGTGCTGCACAGCCTTCTGATGTGTAAATCAAAGCAAGCTTGAACCCAACTCAAATTAATCCCCAGGAGTGTTAGGTAAGACATTATTCTCATTGGTGACTGTTAATTTTAGCCTGTTGCATTCATTTAAGGGCAAATCATGCTTTGTTATATATACGTTACGTGCCCAAGAAAGGACACAGAAATGCACAATCAGGAAGCTGGTTCTGATAGGAAGGTTAAGTTTAAGGTGCAGTCCTATTGCTTTCAATGAAAAATGTTTTTTTTCCAGAGGCTGACTTATTTCACCTTCTTATGTTAACTTTTAAGGACAGAGAACCTAATTCTGAGTACATTAAAGCAGGTGTGAATGAGAAATAATTTCACTGGGTTGAGTTTTGTTTCACTTACACATCAAAGCCAGCATTTCTTCTGAAGGTCTTGCTGTCGGGTTCACACTCAGCTGAACACATGTAGCCTTTGAAATATAGAGGAGCTGAATAAGCCTTTTAAGCAAATCCAGAAGTTACTGATAGGGTCATTAGACTATATCAGCACTCAAAACTTCTTTTTTTTTTTTTTTTTTTTGTGTCTGTGTGTGTGGTGAAATTCTAAATTACTCAAATTAATGCAAGATGTTCAGAGGCTTCTCTAGTCACAACATAATGAGTCATACACTCACAGCAACTCGGTGTGTCTAAGTTAACTGCCCTTCATTACTGCAGCAGAGTTATTATGTGTAATTGTAAGAAGATATCCAGATTGGCATCAGTGTTTGCTACAGAAAACAGTTTCAGTGGATCAGTTAGATATGCTTCAAAGAGCATAATTGCTGCCCTAGGGTTACTTTAATCTTCACATTTTTGTGTGTATATGAAATATGTCATAACTGTCTTCTTGTTTCTGTTGTGTGAAATGTGTAAGTCATTTCAGTTTAGAGTTTGCTTTATATGTATATGGCACCAGATTTAAATGTTTCTGAAATTCCATAGTATTAGAAAGAAAAGTCATCAGTCAATTAGTCCTTGAGCTGGATCCTCACTCACCACTTTTTTTGCAGGGTAAATTAGGCCTTTGAGAAGTGGCTGGAGAGAGGCATGGGCACTACTGCCTGATATATTTTATATATGTCAATTTTAAGTGGTAACCAGATGGAAGGGTGTAGGAGCAACCTGTGTTTGACAGCTCCTGTTGGGGAGGAGCAGCACAGACTAAGAAAACTGAAAAGGAGTTGGTTCAAACTTTTTCATCAGGAAAGCTGCCTCAGAGATGAGGGATAAATAAATCATTTGATTTTGACCCAAACACTACACATCTCAGCTGTTCAGGGAGCACTGGAAACTCTGAGATTGACAGACACGATCAAGCTCTGCTACTCTTTGCCCTTGTCCCCGTGCCCTGCACCAGGCACAGGTACTGTGACAGGTACAGACACAGGCCCAGTAGCAGATGTGAGGACCTCCAAGCTGCAGAGGAAATAGAAGAGACAAGAGAGCGAGACTCGAGTCCTCTTTCCTAGGACTGCCTGGGTGACCACGCAGCCTCTCCCTCCATACTGGGAGCAGAAGTGTGTGTGGGTGAGCAGCTGGGAGCACAACCCTGGGATTGCACTGCGTGTTAGCAATGTCGACACACTGGTTTCATCCCAGCACGCAGTGTCTCTCAGCAGAAAGTATAGGGGGTCTGCTCTGCTGGTGCTGGGGAGAGGAGCTTGCCTGGGCCTAGGGGCACACTGAGTGCAAACACATCCAGAAGCTCCTCTTGTTCTCACACATTCTTACCACAGCCAGACCTGGGTGGAAACGCAGAGGGAAGAAAGAAAACACCCAGTGGATGAGGCAAAAGATTTTGGTACTGAGAAGGAAAGTTACGTGGATGCTGAAACTCACTATGGACTGAAATATGGAGGCCAGAAAAGAGACATGGAAAACTGCAGTCCTATTAACTGATACTAAAACCTACCCAAATGAGGTGTTGTGATTTTATTTAACGTGAGGCAAAGGAAGGAGGGACAAGAACAAAAGTTTTACAACCACTTAGGTGTTTAACTTGTGATGCTTAAGCTCTGAAAATGAGCTGCAGCTTGTTTGGTGCTAATGACACACAATTAAATGCCAAAATACAATAAATCGACTCACTGAGATGCCTTTTGTGTTACATCCTAAACATGCAAGTCTTTCTCCATTGCACAGTAGAGATGAGAGGAGCATATACTAGTTTTAAGACTGATGCTTTGTTGACAATATAGCCTTATGGAAAGCTCCAAAAATAAATGCAGAGAAATTTACTTTCCCTGTGTGTACTAGGTCACTATGGTAACTTGTTACTGCCTTACCGCAGTAGTCCTCTGTTGTAGGAAAGCCATCAACCTCACATTTATTTGTAGTCATCAATATAAAAAGTGGTTTTGAGACTGAGTCTGCCTAACATATTAACAAGTTTTTACCAAAGCAAAGCCCATTATTTTATTCATCTCCAGCATTTCAGGTACAGGGAACTAAAAAAAAAAAATTATTTGCTTTATTCATTATACAGGTTTAGCAGGTGTTTTCTTTCATGACTGGGCATCAGTGTGCTGCATTTGACTGCATACAGCAACTATGTGCTGCTGCACTTGTGAATAGGCATTTCAGAAAAACAGAACAAGTTTTAGGGAACTATTTGAACCATCTTTCCTTGGACAGTTAATAAGATGAATATATGGAAATAGAAAGATGGTAATGGTGGAATTAATTTTGTATTAACCATCAAACTAATAACTCAGGTTTTGGACTTTGCTGGTTGCTTTCTCTGTAACATCTCTCTGGAGAGTTTAATGCAACAGATATGCATATATATTAACAGCTTATATCTTCAAGAAATTTTCTGCCCTTCCTCCATGAGGCAGTTGGGTCAGGGGGGATAATATTAGTATGGCATCATATGACAGACAAGAGACAAACTTTTTTTTTCTCATGAAGCTGATTTTTGATTACCTTTTTTTCCATATATCTAAAATGAAAGCTAGTTGACTGGAAAGTGCAGATCTGCTAATTGCCTCTCAATGTCATCTGTTTTCTCAGAGCAAAACAAATGTGTTTATTTTTAGTGAGAAATATGAATATAGTACCATAAGGGTGTCAGAAAGTGGGACATGGGTTTAAGGAGAGTTCCAGGTCTTTTACTAATATCCCAAAATTCAGGCTTCAGTTAGTCTTCTGTTGTGTCAGAGTACACAAAATTATCTTTAAAATTTAGAACAGATATGGCAGAGGAATTGAGAGAGAAATGGAGAGCCCTTGAACCTGGGCCTTCTTTTATTTGACATCTCTGTCTTGGTTTGAGGTAAAGTCCTGGTTGTGCAACAAAAACCAAATCCAAGAGTTCTCTGTCAGCTAACTCAGTATTTGTTCTGACTAGTATAGAAATTCTCCTTGTTCAAGGTGAGCTTTAATTCCCTTTTCATACTTGCTTTTATCTATTAAATATCCTCCTTTCCAAAGCTGACCCACAATGTCCTTGCAGCTTCACTGTTCAATTGTTTTTAGGGTCCTTATGTGCATCTGCGTAAGTATTTCAAGGTCATTCCCTTCCAGCAGAGACTAGTGGAGTCATTTGTCTGCTACATTACACATCAATAAATGCTGAAAAACCCAGTTTACATTATTTTGTCTGACCCTTAAATGCAGAGACTGCCTCTCCTTTATAAGAGATGAAAAGTGAATTATCTGAAATAAATGACTTTCAGGAAAAGGTTTGGAACAGATCAGACCACTTGTGGCAGTTTTCATCCTGAGGGATGTCTGTCAGTTCTCTTACAGACAACATGCTTTTAGAAAGCAAAAAATATTTGGCATTAAGTTTCAAGGTACAAGCTCTGAGTTAAAAAAAAAATCAAATAACAGAAAAAAACACTGGAGTAAAATCTGTGAATTAATTGCAGCAAGAAAATTAGACTACAGACATAAAGCCTTTTCTCCTATCAGTGTGTTACAAAATACAGTCATGGAAGACTATAGACAGTTTTGGAAGAGATTGTATTTTTATTCTCTGTGCAGAACTGCCACAGTAGGGTTTAATTCAAGGTATATACTCATAAGTTTCATCCGGACTCATCTTCTAGGAAGCCCTACAGATCCTAGCCCTCAGATTTTGCAGGTCAAATAGCTGGTAGAGTTCACTTGAACACTCTTCTGACCTGTTTGCCAGGACTTCTTTTATCTGGAAATGTAGGTGAAAGGAGGAGAGAGTTGGAGAACAAAGATAGATGGACACATGATATGGGATCTGGATGAGCCCTGGATGTGTCTTTGCATCATGGATTGATCTTAATGTACACACAACTGGTACAGAAATACAGACATCCACTGAATATGGAGTTGGGAAAATGGGAGTTTCCAAGGCCAATAACGAATGGGCATTAAATAGCGAAGATTTGAGAAATATAAAAAAAAGCTACTCTGGGATTTCAGGAAATGTCAATCCATAGAAGAGGACAGAAGGTCAGGCTGGCAGAACATTAAAGAACTTTAATTTCCTTCATTGTTTAACTCACTAAATTGTGCTGTGATTCACTTCAATGGAAAAAGGGCTACCTGTGTGAGATCTCTCTTATTTTTATGTCTCCTGGAAATGTCTAGAAAGCAATGAAATTGATGCTTTAACATGCATGGAAATTTATGAAAACAACAGGATTTCATTTCCTAATATAATTGCCGAGTTGATTTGCTCATACAGTGAACTGCTCTGATTTTCTTAGTGGCAATAATAAAGTAGTGTCTGCAGTAATTTAGCAGGTGTTCACAGCTATTCCGAGTGGATGTAAAAGGTTACTGCTTTGATTTAAAAGGTTCATTCAAACTCTTCTTTCACTTAGCAGAAGTCTAATGGAAGATGAAAGGTTCAAGGCAATGAGAACAAAGCCCATTTGAATCCAGGATATAATTTCTTTCCAGAAAGTCTGAGGGATATTTTCACGTCTGTATAACATTCTGAAAAGAGCCTCTTTTTTTTTTTTTTTCCCCTTAATATCTAACTCTGCCTCTTGAAAATGAAGTTTACATTTATGGCTCTCATATTTTTCAACTGCATTCTAGTTAATTCTTATTTTTGTTCAAGAGAGGCAAAATAGATTAACTTCAGCATGAAGCAGTTGCTGTCTCCCATTCTTCCATTCCCCTTTTTAAATAATTCTAAGTGAAGAGCTATGCCAGACTGATAAATATAGGTGAATGAAGCTGTTAGGCTCCACATATCTTGCTAGATTAAGACATACTTGTCTTGCATGCTTTATAACTTGATAATACACTGGGTCATACTGAAGGTGAATGAGAGAGGAAGTTAGGTACTGACACTGCTCCACAGATTTTCTGGGGTTTCTCTCTGATTAACAGTTAAAATCCTTGTGGTGAGAGCTGTGTGAAATGCTTCTGGCAAGCCTCACCTTTCAGTCAAAGGTTTTGTCACTTTTTAAAATTTTAGCCCATGGTTATCAAAGCGGAGAGGGCTCCTCACACAGGTGACAGGCAGGAAAATTTCCAGCAGCCTTCTCCCTCATCACAGCAGACACATAAGCTATTTTATCTCTATTTCCATTGCTGCAGGATCGAAAGTGGGAAATACCGTCAGAAAAGTGTGTGATATGAGTTAGAAACTATAAAAGGAGAAGAGCAATTACTAAGAAATCCTTGGAGGTATGGGTTTCTTTAGGAAAGGAAAGATTTTGGTTAAGAATACAGTCAGTTCTTAAGATTCCCCCAGTTGGTTCCTGGGCCTGCTAAAGGCTTATTTTATAACAGTGGAAGAGACTCTCAGGTCCAGACTGTATTTAGTTTCCTAATTTCTCATTCATTATGAGCACCTGAATTTCAAAAGAGCCTTTGGAAGGAGAGTTTACTCTTTGTGCCTAATTTTCATGTCTACCAGATTGGGAGCAGCTAATCCTGCCTGCTTTCATAGGAATGTTGTGCAGTTAACAGTTTGCATTTCCATGAAGTGCTCAGATATGACAAAGAGAGTTATTGCAGGTAGACAGAGAAAAAACACTGGAGTCACTTCAGTCCATCAGCTTCTAAATATGTCCTAGAGATCTTATTGCTGTGTACATTTTAGAAGTAAAATCTTCCTTTGTTTGCTGAGCACAGTACACTTGACAGAGATGTGAGTCCATGAAGTTCATTCTTCAAACACACAATTTGCTCTACTGAGTCTCTAATATTTTACCTTATGAAACCTGCTGGGGATTTCTCATTTTAAGAGTTAAACTGATTCAGTTAAGTTAAAGGCAATCATGTATTTATTTCTGTTCCAAACCCAGTTATTACTCCTCCATTTTCTTTCTATCAGCTAAGGTAGTGGACTGCAGTCCTATTTCATCATTTTGCAGGGAATCAAACCCTGCTCTGCCCTTCTGTTCTGCCAGCCTTTCAGGAATAAATAGTGGAGAAAAGGGCATACCAGGTGGTCACCATGGAGAGAACCACATAGAGGGACTAATTGGGCACTGTGTTTGTGGTTTGAAAAGGGCACAGATGTGAAATTTCTGGAACAGCACACATGGCAAAAGAGTAAATAGTAAAAGGAGGCAAGAGGTGGAAATTCAGGACTGGAATAGGATACCTGAATACAGCCAGAGATCTTGGGTAGAAGAATTCATTGTTACATAAAAAATGGAGTTTGAAGGGGCAACCTATTTCTGCTGATGGGTGAAATGACTCCTATCAACAGGAATAGGATCTGGGCATATGGGTTTCATTCATAACACCCTGGAGTCCCAGATACTTTCTTTAAAGTTACAAGTGAGATCAGAGAACTTGTAGTGATTTGTCTGCTAGAGGCATTGTTGCTGATGGAAAACTGAGTGGAATGTTCTTTGCTACACAACTTGGCTAAATTAACTTCAGAAGAGTACACCTCTTTTTCAAGGCTTGATATTTTTGTATGGACCTTTAATTCTGAAAATTAATTTTTAATTCTGTTGGTTCATGTGGGACTTACAGATTTGCAGTTCCTCATACTGCATCACTGTTGGCCTCTCTGAAGACTACAAAGACTCTTCCA
Source organism: Myiotriccus ornatus (assembly GCA_036023395.1). Lineage (NCBI taxonomy): Eukaryota > Metazoa > Chordata > Aves > Passeriformes > Tyrannidae > Myiotriccus > Myiotriccus ornatus. The sequence goes on from JAYRBT010000001.1 coordinate 100,152,353, forward strand.
AAAATGAATATAATTCCAGGAAGAAGAGGGATTTTTTTAGTATTTTTTAGGTCTTTAATATTTTTTCCCCGAGGCCTATTTCCTTCAAAAATGTCATTTAACCATACACCATAAAGCCACAAGAGTACACGCAGCCATGAAACTGTCCTGCCAGTTTCACCTACTTTTAGACAGGTGAGTAGGTTGTAGAGTCACAGATCGATTTTCTTTCTGTCTGTAGCTGAGCAGTAGGTATGGTCTATATTTGTCAGCTTCTAGCCATGCATATTGATTGTACTGAAACTTCTAAGGTGATGTAGGTGTTTTATAGGCATTTCAAGACTAACACTTTCACTTTACTAAATCCTGTGATGCAACTAAGTCAGGGATAATCTTTATTCACAAAAATAACACCTTTGCAGCAGAAATTTATTTGAACATTTTTCATCACCTCCATGCTCAGTGGAACTTGGTCCAAACTATCCACAAATTGTGGAATTAGTCTTCACTCGAGGTGTTTTATTTGTTTGGAAGCCATTTTTGCACCACAAACTTTCATGTCATCAGGCAGCTTTCTGAAACATTACTTCTCATGCCAGAAACATCAGCTTTTGTCTAAAACAAAACAGATCTGTTGTAGAGAGGATGTATTCCTACACTGAAATATAGGGCACAGAGCAAATGATTTTTCTTCTGATATGTCTCTTTATATAACCAGTGTTGTCATGACAACTGCAGAGCAGAGTTGCCTTTTCAATAGCAGATGCATGACTAAGGGCCTTTGTCTTACTGATGAACATGTCTGTAATTCTCAGTCTCTCAGAAACAGAAAACACAAATAACCATCCCACACAATTTGTTCCTACTCACAGAACTTTCTGTGTAAATGGCACATTACTTATAAACAGGCAAATCTTTTGATTTTGCCAGCACTTTGCACTTCATAGCCAAAGCAGCTTTGCAGTCTGTACATGGGTGCAGCAGGAGCAGAGCAGCTGCCCGCAAAGTTATCCTTTGTATAAAAAAGCAGATACCTACATACACTACACCAATGGGGTGAAGGAACCTACATTTATTCTAGATTCCTGATGAGTCTACTCCAATTTTTAGGTGATAACCTGCAGTAAAAATGTGGATAAAACAATAGTTGTACTAAGTTATAGAAATAAAAGCCTGGAAATTTAGGTGCTTTCTTCATCTCAAGGAATGAACTTATTTCAAGTGCCCACAAACCTTATGCCTCAGTTGTGTCACTTTAAGTCTGAGGGCAATATACCTTCCTCAGTCTCACAGGTACTATAATCAACATTTTATTGATGTCTGTGAGATGTTCCTCCCATGAAAAGGAGCACACAGTGGAATCCGCATTAGCCAGTGACAGAGAGGGAACAAAGAATGAGCTTATGCTGCATTTAATTCAGCCACTGTGATGTCCCACTGGACAGCAGTTGAAGGTGGAGTGCTTTGCCATAAGGCTGAGAGAAACAGTGTGTTTGTAAGCTCATGAGTTAAGTTACCATTCAGATTTGTGGTGGACTCATATTAGTAGTCACCCCTCTGGCTGAACTTGACAGGGTCTCAAAAATTCCCTTGGGCACAGAATCATAGAATGGCTTGGGTTGGAAGGGACCTTAAAGATCAGCTAGTTCCAACCCCCCTGACATCCTAGTCTACATCAGGATAAGCAGCATATACACTGGATACAATTTAAAAGGTTAGGCAACACCTGAATCAGAGAGAAAATGGGGAATAGCTGAATATCACTACCCACCTCCAAGAAAATGTTAAATACCTCCAAACAACACCAATAATCTTAGAGAACTTTGTCTAAATCTACCACCTCAGTATGCAAAAAAAACACAAAACATGAAAGCATAGAAATGAAGTTGACTAAATAGGTTTTTTTGGTCATTTTGTAATTGTCCAGTGTTGCGGTGCAACATCCAGTTCTGTCACCACTGCCAATAAACTGAGATTGAAATGGAGGAACAGTTTTCTTTCACTATGCAGGGAATAGAACTTAAATAGACAAAGTGAATTAAGGCCATCTCAGATTATAGGGCTTCTTGACATTGGGTTTCCACCAAAAAGAGCTCTATTAGTCTCTGGTGCATGGCCCATTGTAGTAGGATGCTATGCTCTCAGTTCCTCTATTATACAGGCAAAAACACATGCTCAGAAATTAAAAAAGTCAATTATTCCACAAAGCCATTTTCTGTTTCACTGTTTCCTGTTAAGATGTACAATATTGCAATATAACACTGATTACTATCCTGTATTTTTGGATGGCACTCTAGAAACTTTTAAAACTTGCAGCCACTGCTGACCCTCAGCTGTCATTGCACATGACATCACTGTAGTTGTATTAGTTCGCACATTTTACTGTTTCATATTGCCTTGCTGGAGGTTTGCAGGCAGTTTGCTATGGCTGTATGGACTGCTAACTTGGGAATTGCTGCAACCTATTTCATGTGAGTATTGACTAACTCAGCTTTTGATTTTAGCAAGCATAGGTCGCTGCATCTGAGGTGGTCGTGTTAGTCTCCTTTAACAATCAACAGAGAGAAACAGGCGCCTCTTGTTTTCCACAGACCGTAAAGGGAGCCAAGCTGTGTATATCTCTGCCCAAGCAGGTATTTCATTTTGTATAATTTGGAATGAGTTCTGCATTTTCCTAATGCTTCCTGTGCACTTTTCTGACTGGAAAGCGTTAGCTTAAGTAATTACATGAAGTACAGAGCTGAGGTAGGTGTGCCAGGAACTGGAACCTTTCTGGGCTTGTCTGGCTATGGGGCCCATTTCTTGTTCTGAAAATTCGTAAGGATGCCACCTGAAGCGCTGAAATCAGAAGCAGAGTCACCTCTATTTTAAGCAGAGCTTTAGTTTCCCCCAGTTTACACAGATTTAATGAATCCTGAACCTTGTGCGAACTCTACAGGTAAAAGTACCAATCACAGCTCTGAAGATCCCTTGGCATCTTAGAATATTGTATCTGACAGGATGGAATAGCTTTCAGATCATTTATATTGTCATGCTGACATATTTACCTGTCATAAACACTGAAAGGAAATATTTACAAGTTTAGATCTCCTCAAAAAATCTCCAGCATCCCTCTTAGAAATGTGCACAAATGAAGATACTTATTTCAGGTATACTGATTGGACACACAGCAAAGAAATATAACATTCGCCCACTTCAGGAAAGTAGCAACACTTTGTGCCAGCAACAAAACTTTTAGGGTTTGAAAAGCCCCGGATTATGGATACACATGAAGTCTTTTACAAAAAAAAAGGACTAACTGACTCTTTCCCATTTTTCTGACTGCCCTGGCAGTGCTTCTGAGAGGACAGAACACTGTCTGAGGAGCCACTGGATAGCTTTTTACCCAGGAAACAATTTCTTCATCAGTTCTTTGCCTTTTGTGCATCACTTTGAGTTGTTTCTCTTTGTTGATCAACCACTGCCACCCTTGATACTTTACTAATATGCTGCTGGGGAAGCCATACATCAGAGAGACTCCGAATGTGGATGGATCCAGGTGGCTGCAGGCAGACAAAACAGCAGCTTATGGCCACCCTGTGGTGTTGAAATGTAATTAAAATGGTTCCTGTCCTGCTGTCTGTTTTCAGAGGTGCTGTTGGAGAGCTCAGGGCAGGGGATCATGCTGTGCCAGGATGCTGTGAATACTCCGTTTGCCTCCACGCCGCTTCTGATGCCAGAAGGCAGCAAAGCACATGTCAGCAGGGCAATGAAAAGCTCCTGAGACCGCTTTCTGTTTGTGTTACATTGTAATAAGGGCCGCTGTGGACTCTCTGAACCACCCTGTACCCATGGGAAGGAAAAAAAGGAATTGATAATTCCAGAAGTCTTTCTGGTTTGCTTTTCTCTGCTGCAAATGATAAAATGATCGCACCCTATTGCTCAGGGCCTGCCTTGCACCCAGCAGAAACACCTCCCCAGGAAGAGCCTTTTTGTACTTTTAACACTGATTTGCAGATAAAAGTCGCTGAGGGCAGGCAGGTCCCACTTTCCACCCTGGCCAGGCAGAGGCAGCAGGTCTGGCCACCACGGAAACAGCAACTGCACTGAGTGCCACTGCCCTCTGCCTCTGCTTCCCCCTCCTCACTGTGCCTGAAACACAAAATACACCTGTTAGAGGGGATCTGTCTGAAGAAAATGGTACCGTGCACAGTCAAGAAGAGGCTGAAGTGAGAAGCTGCTCTTGACTCCGTATGTAACTCGGCCTAATTACACTGATTAGATGTGGCTGGACCCTGGCAAATGCTGTGAAAGGTAGTGGGATATGGGGTGTGAGTTGCACAGGCTGAGGCAGGATGGCACATCTGATGACGGGAAATCTTTACTGCCTTGTCATTGAAGCAGAACTGTATAATTCAGTGTTTTGTAAGGCTCACTGCCATATCTATGTTATATCTACATGGCTGTATCACTTATTGCTATATTTATATGATCAGATTGTGTCCCTTCCCATCCCTGGAGATGTTCAGGGCCAGGTTGGATGAGGTCCTGAGCAGCCTGGTCTAGCAGAAGGTGTCCCTGCTCATGATACACGGTTGGACCAGGATGATGTTAAGGTCCCTTCCAACCCAAACCATTCTCTGATTTTATGATTCTATGATCCTATATCAGGAACTAGGATTCTTTTGTGTTTTTTCCCTTCTAGTTTAGAGACATGTTTTCCATTTATATATAGGATTTTGGTTTAACTATTCAGAAAATACACAATATCTTGCTGACAGTGTAAATTTAGGCAGGAACACTGCTTAGCACAAAGTACAAAAATGGCCTTGTCAAATGTTGAGGCTCCTCATCCTTTTCATTTCTGAGGCATGGAGGGCTCTGGCTACTCCAATTTACATCTCTAATTAACTTCAAATTGCTGGTTCATTTGTGTAGTCTGTTGGCTTTTCATTGTGGGCAAGACAGAGAGAGATAAAAGCTTCTGCCAAAGAAATAGCTATAATTAGAGATTTCCCCTCTTCTATGTATCTCCTTGATGACAAATATCAAAAGCTATGGGCACATGATTTCATGTGCAGTTTGGATCACAGGTATTGCTTATGCAGTGTGATGACAAGGAAAAAGGCATTCCAGTGTGCCAACACAACGTAATTAACAGAACAAATTAGGTATGCAGGTCTGAAAGTGGAGCAAGTCATGCTAAAATCTGCTCTTATACACCATATTATCTCCTTCCCCTCCCAACCACCTTTTCCTCCTCAGTTTTAATAAGAATCCTATTGGCATGGAAAAACAGTGATGGAAGCACAACTTGGAACAAGACTGGAATTTGTCATGGGATTTTATGGAAATTAGTGGGCCTACATTAAAGAGTGGTCCAAGAAGGACTCAATTCTACAATCTTTACTCTGACTGAATTGGCTGGGTTTTCTTCCTAAACTTTTGAACAAGAAGTCTAAAATGCTCTGGCACTTTCTGATAAATGACACCGCTGCTTCTCATCAGATGAGCCTTAGGAGGTCAGTTACATGTTGGGAGCTTAGGAGAGGAGTGTTTTCTGCCTTAATGTAAAACAGCTGCAGAGGCAAACCTGCCAAAGCTGAGTAGGATAGCAGCAAATCTGCACTATATAGGGTAATTACTCACTTCTGGAGGATGACAACAAATAGAAAACCCCCTCCTTAAATGCCTCCAGGCCCTCAAAGAAAATTATGTAAAGTCAAATGCGGATGACTGGAAATTCCAATACAAACCTCCTCCAGCAAGAGCCCAGTAGGGAAAAGACAAAATGGTTTCTCAGGTGTGAGGCTATGGGATATGTGGGAATATTTGTCTATACTGAAGAAATACATGCAGGTGTAAACTCTCCCAACGAGCCACACGCTGAGTATGGCAGTTCTGTTACTAAAGCATTAACCTCAAGCAGGGAAACAGCAGGAAATATATGGGAGGTGATGTGATCAAAACTCAATCAGCTACAGCTATCACCCAGTGATCAGCTGCCTGTATCTGTGATTATGGTTGTGTCAGCTGTAGTGGTTCTGGAGGAGCCCAGTGGTGGGAGTCACTCCAGTGAGTTTGGCCAGCACACCTAGCTGGAAGTCACTGCTTGACAATGAAAGATGTGGAGAGCTGGTGGCAGTGGGAGCAGCAAACTACACCTATGAGAAACTCAGAGATTCTGTTGGAGGCAACAGCAGAGTGAAAGAAAACTTGTAGGAATGAGTCCAGAGGAGGGCCACTAAGATGATCACAGGCCTGTAGCACTTCTATGAAGACAGGCTCAAGAGACTTGGGGCTGCTAAGCCTGGAGAAGAGAAGCAGTCTTCCAGTACCTAAAGGGACTTACAGGAAGACTGGAGAGGGGCTTTTCACCAGGGCATGTAGTAATAGGACAAGGGGAGAGAATGGCCTTAAACTGAAGGAAGGTAGGTTTAGATAAGATATTAGGAAGAAATTCTTTACTGTGAGGGTGGTGAGGCAGTGGAACAGGTTGCCCAGAGAGGCTGAGGACTCCTCATCCCTGGAGGTGTTCAGGACCGGAATGGGTAAAGCTCTGGTAACCTGCTCTAGTGGAAGGTTCCCTGCCCATGGCAGGGGGGTTGGGACTAGATGATCTTCAAGGTCCCTTCCCACCCTAGCCGTTCTATGACTCCATGAAAAGTCCCTCACCTTTATTTATTGGACTTTTACGACTTTCAGTGTGTGAAGCAGACTGTCTTACTCAATAGCTATCCCTGGGCTAAAGATACAGACTTCCTTCTCTTGAAGGTAATATCCTGTCTCAACAGATACAGTCACAGCACATGTCACATGGTCAGGTACTCCTATCCAGAGAGTAGCAGCTCTCCCCGTGCTCCCTTGCCTGCTTTGAGCACCTACACAGGCTGAGCTTGGGGAAAGCTGTGCCCCTCAATCCACCCTGCAGCAGATGTAGAGCTCACTTTGTTCTCAGCACTGTACCTCGGGGAGGTTCTGTAAGCAACAAAACCCCTGAATTCAAAGGAATTCTCTTCCTTTATTCTTCTTCAAGCATGAAGTACCTGTGCGACTGGACAGTCAATAAGAAATTCCTCTCACAGTCTACCAAGAGACATGTCAGTGGGAGCCAGTTTTCTTCACTGCGAGAATTGTTAGTGTGGTCCACCCAAACTTGTCACACCAGCAGCAATACGTTAAAAACATTTAGAACTTCTTCTAGTGTTGTAAGAATCAAGTGAACCTACAACAAAAGTCAATTGTACATAATGCCTGCCCCTGTGTAAGATAGCACAATGGAAAATCACTGCTAGTACCAAAAGCCAACACTGTTCACAGCCCTGACTGTGAACAACTGAGTTGTAATTTTAAGGACTAAAACAAAAATATCGTTATTTCTCAGAATAAAACATGAAATACCATCAAGTCCAGACAATTTTAGCCTCAGTATAGCCCTTTAAAAGTGTCAGAAACATAACACAAAGCCAGTAAAATTTGTTCCAGTGAACAGATCCTTGATAAACTTTTGCAAATTCATCCATAACACACAGAGTTTGGAATAAGAATATTCAGATACTTCAGTACTTGCAATCTCCTGCCTCATACTTCTTACAAATTGTTAGCAGCTTCCCTTGTCTGGTAACAATATCTCATAATCTGTGTAATCTGTATTAGCCTATAGGTTCCTTAGTGCAAAAGAACAACATTCGGAAAAATACTGAGTCTGGAAGCATGCTTATTTTTGTACATTGTCTTCTAGCTGCTCTTTCAAATTCACAAGATGTCATCTGAAAGAGAGCTCAGGTTGTTTCCTATTAAACAAATGTCTGTGGACCTATTGCCATGGAATCTGGTTCCCTTTCATTTGAAATAGAAGCATCTTCTGCAACTGGCAGGCATACCTAGGAATGAATGACTTCATAGTGGTTTTGTAAAGGAGTTTTTGAAAACAGATTGGATTCAGGTAATTAAGGTTCTTAAACTAATTTTGAGCAAAAGGATAAATATCTTAGTTTGTCAGATTGATTGGTCACCTCATCTTGACAAGTATGTCCTGTTTTACCACTGTTTTTAGTTTTTAGTGTTCAGTTGCAGACATCCAGACCAGCTAGGCTGATGACCCAGAGGAAGAAAAATCAGCAATGCAATCAAGTATATTCCAGGTGCAGTTTTGTTTTATTGCTTACATACTCCAGTCTTGGAATGAAGAGGTTGCAGAGATGCTTCCAGAACTCAGCTCTGCCTCAAAAATGACCACAGGACAGAGATCAAACTGTCTGCAGCCTCATCATCCTGGAACAGCCACAGTCTATGTACAGGAAATTGTTTTTAAAAAAATTCAGAACCTAAGCTAGTAAGATATTTGTAAAGCCATGGTTGCCACTACTGTCTGGTATTACAGGCTATAACCAAGTGCTTAATACTGTACATCTGCTCTGTTGCTGTTCCCTGAGTGTGACCACACAGCAAGTTTGTGGGACTGACATTTGTGCAAAGAAATCTCTGTCCTTTCTTTTTAGAAACTGATTCTGAGATAGTTTAGTTTTGAAGAGGTGACAGAGCTCTTTCTCTCCTTGTACTTTCTCTACCATTTTAAGCTAGTAATTGAGGTTTTCCAAGAAAGGCAGTGAGCTTATTTTAGGTAAAGGCTAGGTGATGGATAACACAAGTACAACTTTTTTCTTAGAAACAAGAGATGACTGTTTGTTCTGTGTGCTCCGGGTGTGATAACTCAGCATTAACGTGTGGTACAACAGATGCTGAGTATGCAGGAACACTTTCAGGCACCCCAAACTTCAGACTGACTGTAATCTCCTGCTTGAAGCTTCTTCACATTTCCTCTGACAAACTGCCAGTGAAGTGAATAAGAAAAGATCTCAGTGTTTTAAGATCTTGGGTACAGAGCTGAAGTGAGGTCTTGAATAGCCTGCATATTCCCTTTGTGCTTTCACCTAGATACCTTTGTGGTATCTAAAAGAAAAAAAACAGATAATGAGGGAGGACAATGCTCTGAGGTGCACTAACTGGCTGATACACAGTGGTAGGTGATTTCTTGCTGACTTTTCAGCCTAAAGGAGGATCCAGTGCCCAAGGGAGCACTGGTCTTTCCTCTGCTGCCCTCTCTGACACTTTCTTTTCCTCAAGAATTCAGATAAGGAAGGAAAATTTGCTTTCACTTTGGCTCTGTGGAAGCAATTGGTCCCTTTTACCATCATCCTTCCCTTTGTACAAAATGTTTACTTCAGCCAAGATATAAAGGACTATCCCTTCATGTCTATGTAAAGTGAAATATCATAGAAACTCTTTTTAACATTTTGATTATTAGTGCTGGGACATGAACACACAAAGTCCACAGATTTATATATTGTTCTTTGCATTTCTATTCATTACCAAAGGGAACTGATTTGAATGCAAATAAAATGAGAGACAGCAATTTCATAAGGCAAATATCCATGAGAGCAAAGAAAAGCTAATCCATCAAGGAATTTTACCTTTTCTAGAAGCTGAACCCATTTTGTTTCTGAAAGCAAGGTATCCTTGACCCTTCACTGATATCTACAGGGTTTTTTTCACAGCATAGATTAAGTTAGCAAATAGGACAAGGCCCCAGATACGTTGCAGGCCGTGTGGGCTCTCCCTGCCCAGCCCCAGGTGGGATCCTGGCTCAAAAGGCTTCTCAAAGCCTGTTCCGCCCCTGCAGCTCGGTGAGCCCAGCTCAGTGAGCAGCCCCCTTCCTCTATCCTGACAATGCATGTACATGTTTATAAAAACACAAGCAGCTCTGCCTCATGGTGTCAGATCCAACATCTGCAGTGCAATCAGGAGTCTCCCATGGGCACCCATCAGTCAGCTTTGTCCTCCCAAAGGGAAGCGTTCCTTGCAGATCAGCCAATCTACAGGTACTGTTTCTGCAGTTTTACTGAGTGCAGATCAGGAGTGGAAGCTGCATCACTGAAACCAAACAGAAAAGCAAGAAAATGTTGCTAGGTGCCCGTATCGGGAATTGGCTGTGTTTCTGCGTTGCTTGAGCATGACGTGAATGCAAAATAAGCACATTTCACTACTGGCATGGTATAAACCCCTTACTCTAGTCCTCCCAAACTTCTGTTCCTTTCACACATAGTTCACAGAAAGACAAAACAGCAGCCAAATCTAAACTAGCATAATTACAAAAACCAACACCTGAATGAGTTTCTGGACAAAGCCCAGGTCTTTAAAGACATGAAGGCACTCACTTTGGCATTTGAGTACTTACACTTTTTTTCTGTGAAGTTTATAATAAATCTAGGGATCAAATAGGTTTCAGGCTCAGAATAGCTTTTCAGTTTGGCCCCATGCTGCTGTTTTCAGGTACTTCAAAGTTTCTTCTGTGTTAGAAACATTGAATTTTCCAGACAAATCAATGCAATTAATCACGTATAGTGCATTTGACTGTGCATCCAGAAACCTTAAGGTCTGGCATTTTCTTTGGTTCTGCTTATAATCCAAACTAGCCATAACTTCTTTGGACACTATGGCCCAAATCATCTTAAGGAACCTACGTAGGTCATATTAACATATAAGATAATTATTCCTGTTAGAAAATATATGGCCTCTTCTTTGTTCTTCCTTGATTGTCCGCAGAGAAGATCAAGCCTGGGTGGTGAACTGCATGCAGATAGATCAGAGAATAGTGCATGTTTGAGTCTGATCCCTACTTATGGTCCAGTTTGAGCCATGGGCTGTCATTTGAGAGGTTGTGGAACACTTTCCAATAAAATCACCGAAGACTTAATTACTGGGCCTTTAAAAAGCATAAGAAAAATATTAAATAATATGTTTAAAAATAAGCACTTTAAAGGAACTGATAAAACAACCCCATTGAATTAATATTTTTACTTGGTTTCAACAAAATGGTATTGTTGAAATAAAATGAGAAAATCAATATACGCATTAAGCTTTTGACAAAACTGAAAATATCTTTGTTCCAAAAAAATTGTCCCTTCTAATGAAAAAAAAAAAAGTACTATGAGATTTTTGCATAACTTCTCATTTTGAGTTTATAGCTTTCTTGTGCTTTTTGGAAATTTCACTTGTTCTGTTACAGAATTATTCTTTATTTTGCACTCTGAAAGACACAGAGAAAGGACTTTTTCCTTTCTCATTAAAAAAATGTTTAAAATAAGTTCTGAGGTTTAATTTAAAGAAGAAATCATGAGGAAGAACTTCACTGTTATGCAGGTTGTGTATGTGCCATGCAGTAATTAGCAACATGACACATGAAAAATATTTGGTATGAAAAAGTCAAGTGACAAATTCTTGTGAGTTTACTTGTAGTTCCTTGCAGATTAAGGAATGTATTTTCTTTACATAGCCAAGATACCCAAGTTTGCCAATATTCATTTAGATCTTCAGTTACTGAAATCTTCCCAGTGCATGTTGAGCCAATATCAGATGTTCAAGTCAGCCAAACCTGACAGAGGCTTGAGCAAGAATGTCTGCTAATTCTAGATCCAGAGTGGGTGATTCCAAGCTTAATGGAGAACCTCATATCTACCTGCTACTCCTCCCAACTCAGGAGTTGTTTTTCACAGTCCAATGACTTTTATTATTGAGCCTGAATCTGTTTTAATTAGTTTGCAATGGAAAACAGTAGTTTTGAAGAAAGAAAGTTCACTCTTTCTATTGAAATAGTCTATAATGGCTACAGCAATGCCCTTGGCAGGACATCAGTGGAAGTGGACTTTGGGATGGTGAAGTAGAACCTTAACGACTCCATGAAAGATGCATTCTTATTGCTGCCCTCATTTCTCCTGAAGCATAGCAAAAGTCATGCAATTTTGCATCCAATCCCCTTGGCAAATTTTGTGCTGGGAGAGACTGGAAAAAAATTTAATTTCCCTAAAACTAACTCTGCACTTGTGACCAAAATGTAGCAAGCAGCGAGGTCTTTGACAGCTTGAAAATGAGCTAAATCAACAGCTGGACCTTCAGCTGGTGCAAAAAAGAATGAAATGATGACAGGCTGGCTTTTTAGTCTGATGTAATACCCTTTTTATAGCTGTGTTTTGTTCTGAAATGATCTGCTTAAAATGGTTAAACAGCAGACCATAAGGGTCAGAAACTCCATCGGTACTCAACTAATTGTCAATTCATGCATATAAGTTGTGGTTACTCGTGTGTGCAGTCATCTGCCGAGCTTTTAATCACTGAAGCAAACTGTGACCCGTGTTTGTAACCTTTTTCCTCTGCAAAACAGCAAAAGTCTGATTTTGACAGCAAGTTAATAAAGTTACTTGTAAACAAGAACAATGCATTCTAAATACTCTTATTTTTAATGACATTAAAAATTAAGGATATTTTAAAAGCCTAAACCCCAGACTTTGTCATTATTATGTTTATTTCTGTACCTGCAGTCATTAAATTTCTTATTCTCTCCCTTTTCTTTAGTGCTCAAATAGCTTTGAGGAATATGTCTTTAAGGAAACATTAGTGCCAACATCTCAGTCCTCAAGAGATGCAAAATAGTGGACTAGTTCATTCATGCAGCAGGGAGAAAAATGTCTATCTTGACACAAATTCTAGTTCTAAGCTTTCTGAGGGATAAGGAAGAAAAAGAATGTTGTTCTCTATTCTCCTCTGCTTGGTGAGGTATCTGGACACCCAGCAATTAATCAGTTCCGGAATTCTTCTCCTCCAGTTTTGGCACCGGGCTGCCTTACAAAGGCCCTGTTATATTTTAATGTAAATAGCAAAGAGTTGAGAAAATTTGAACATGCTACCCAGTATTGTTGAATACTCCAGTGTTAGTACACTAACTGATTTTAGAAGTGAGTGAGATCTTTTTAAACTGGAGTTGATGCCAACAATATATGTTACTCTTGATGGAGACAACCTATCTTCTCATTATTCTTCCAGGATTCCCTTTTTTCCTTTCAATTAGGGCAAATAAAGGTTAATTGGATCATCAAATGTATTTTTTTTCTGCTTCAGAGGCACCTGTACAGTTCATTTTAATCAGTACATATTCTATTATTCTATGATTCAAGAAAAAAGAGTTTAATAAACGACTTTTTTTGGTCGAACTCCATCAAACCCAAGCCCTCAGCACTCTGCAGTGCATGCAGGTCTTCCCACCAGTTTATTAAAAAGGTAGTAAGTATTCAGAGCTGTGTCAGGATTTGGCTGATGTCACTATTTCCGTCTGAAAGTGATGGAGAGACTGTGTCTGGATATCATTCAAGTTTTAAGTATGTCACCTAATTTTAAGAAAAGACGCATCACCTCATTTAATTGCCTTGGTGAGCAGTAGCTGACATGACAGCCAGAGCCCATTCAGAGATACTATAACTTGATTCTCTTCTACATGTTCTTCACATCAACATCCTTGTAACTGATCTCAAGGCAGAAGTAAGGGAGCAGAGAATATAAGCAGCCTCCTGCCACACAGCAGGGAGTCGTAACTGCTATGGAAACTAGAGCAGCTCGGCAAAGGGAGAATTTACTGGATAGGTTTCTACAATCTTCTTGACATTTTACAGATGCATGGGGAAAAGAAGTCAAAAACCACTGAAGTGTTACCACATCTTCTTCTACATTTGTCTGTTGACAGCCTAGTTAGGAATGGGTTTGCACACAGTAAATTGACCTTGTCAGTGTGTTCTTGATCTTGTTCTGGGCAGCAGCACTGTTGTGCCAGGCATAGTCCAGCCATGGGTCCCAGCACTGGTTATCTTAAAAGATGTATAAACTTCACCTGACATTTACTAAACAAAAATTATAATTAGTACTTCATCCATGAGTGTCAGTTTTTAAGAAATAACTGTTTCTGCCTTTTCTCCACAGATAAATTTCAGAAGCGTCAGCTGCCTGGAAAGAAATTTTGTTTTTATGAGCTCCAGAGGAGAGCTGCAGAAGTGCTTGGATAACCTTCAGAGAAACAGTGACTCTCTGTGTGATCCACATTTCCGAACTCTGAGATGTGTCACCAGCACTTGGAAGGCTTTATTATTTGTGGACTAACTATTACATTATTCACCTCTCTGCAACACAGCTGCCACCATCCCTTTACAACGATGCAAAGTCAAAATCTGCTGTCATGTTTGTCATAATATAAACAGATTTATGAAGAAAATAATGCCAGCTGTTGGAAAAGACTTAAATACTTGTTCTCACACTCATCATGAGTGATCAGATTTGTTTTTCTGCCCTTCTTGTTTATGCACAATGCTGAAAGAAACCTGAGCAACAATATGAAGTACTTGCCATCTTAAATGTGAAATTCAAAAGACACAGGAGACCCAGACTTGCTTCCTATGTAACATCACACACATTGTTTTCTATTAGCATTTATTAAAATCAGAACAAAATGTCTTGCAGAAAATTTCATAAACAAATTTATAAACTATTTATGGAATCAATATGAGGCATGTTTATGGAAGCAATAGGTATATTTATGGAATCAATATGTCATACCAAAAAGAATAATTTTTCACTTGTGTGGGAAATACAAGTAAACAGTTCATACTGTGACGTGAGAAACCTGCCCCAATCTGTACACATGGTGTGAGAGAGATGAGTAATGTTAAATAGCAACTTAAACTGCTAAAAAGTGGGGAGAAAGATATGAAATATGTATATGGCCCTTCTGACAGGCAGAGCTCAGTTCAGGTGTACAAACAGAAAAACCTAATACTGTTTGAATTACCTCACGTTATCCTGGTCATGCTCAGTTTTAGGTAAACAAGTAGGCTTTAGCTATCTAAAATGATGTAAAACATTTTCTGCACTTGTAAACACCAGGATACTGAGACCATGTGAACTTAAGATAAAATTATAGTTATCTATGATAGCTTATGGGAAGAGGGCAGTACTTGTGCCAAAGATCACTAAATCTCATGTATTTCCAACCTAGATATCATTAGATTCTCAAGCAATCTGATGTGTCTGCTTGCTTTTACTAATTTTTTGTATGTCTGCCTAGACATTGTTAGTGAAACTACAGTGCCCTCAAAACTTACACAGAGAGTGGATGGATGTTGCTTGACTATATTCCTTGTATTTGCACAGCCAAGTCTAAATGAATTATTTCTTTGCTCCTGCCTCAAGAATGAGGTGCAGAGGTCATGCTGTTCTGAACTTCTGTAGTTTTCTACTCACTGATCAGCCAAACAGAAACAAGTCAGTGCAGCAGGAGACTGTGCTTACATGGCTCAGCTCAAAGTTGTCAGTGACGGATGGAGAGTCACAAGTCACATCGCTTTTGGTGCTGAAGAGTGCTGAGACCAGCCTGACTCAACAATCCCAAAGTTAAACCTTCTGAGGATGTGAAAAACAGTGTTTCCTGACAGAAACTGGCACTGATTAAGATGTGGAATATAAAGAAACCAACAAGTGTTAGTACTGATAACTTATCCAAAGTTGCTGAGTAGAGGCTCCCGAGCTAACCCAGAAACATACGATTGACATTCAACCACTTTATTCTACAAAAGCCCAGTCCTACTTTTTAACAGTATATATTTGAGCCATGTTCCTTTGATTAGTATGGTGCCAGGCCCAGGTCTGCAAGGCTTGATGAGAAGCACAAGAGTTTGTCATAGGCCCAGTCCTGAAAACGTGTCTTGGAAGAGCATTTCTTTTGGAGTGTGGACAGAGCTTGCTCATGTTTGCTTGTGTCTTGCATGTGCCAAGTGGATATATGCAGGTAGATTGATCTTCAAGACAGTGTGACAAGCCAACGATTGTATGTTTATTTCATCCAAAATACTTGCCTTGAGAAACACATGATTATTTTTTGTCTGCAGTGCTCTATTTTGCTTTGCAATGTCCATGTTGAGCAGCAGGGCTGTAACTGTCAAGAATTTTTCCTTCTCATTTCCACCACCAAAATTCTTTAAAAAACAGCATCCAAATCATGGAAGGCAAATTTGAAAATTTCACAGGAAGTGTGAAAAGTAATGGGTTTCAAGGCCCTGCCCTGCCTTCTTGTTCACTCAATAAACATTTGAAATAAAAAGGAAGTAGTGCCTTAGGTGAGGATGGTGCTTAAAAATTTGGGAGCTATATTGCAGAAGTAATTCCGCAAGAAGTCTCTGAAGCCTGTATGGAAAGAATAAAACCAGGGTTAAAAGGGTATTGAAAGTAACTACAGTTAGATGTATTCTTGTGTTCTCAGGTATAATCACCTGGTGGCTACTGCAGAAGGAAAGAAACAAGACCTTCTGGCTACAGTCTTTGTAAATCATCTTTTACACGTTCTCAGTCATCCAGTGAGGCAGGTAAACCATGTCCTATTCATTTACATCTTGCTTCTGGGCCTTAGGGGGACAGACAGCACTGGGTTTATTAGTGTGGGTTTGAGTCCCCTGTGACTCCTCATCCTGCTTATTAACTTTTCTTAGCGTTACTCCTGCATGGGCAATACTCTCTGTTTGAGCTTTATGGGATCAAGCCCCAAGAACAACTGTGCTTAAAATTTTGTTTAGTCTTAACTAAGTTAAGTCTTAACTAAACTGTTAGAATACAAATGCCACTGAGAAGCTATTTAGCAAGCTTATAAGACGTTATGGCTTTAAATATTAAGGATCGAAGAAACACAACTTGCAGTTGTCAAGGTCCTGGAGAAACTTGACAAAACTGTCCTTTTCCTCTTGACGAACCAGTGTTCACTCTCCTCCCCATCAATACAGAATGAATAATTGAGGGCAGCAGATAATTCTTACCAGAGCTTGCCCACCATGAGTTTCAGATTTATAGTTTATAGTGCAGAATAAGGTAAAGGAAGCTGTCCTTGACTGTGTTGTACTGGGACTCCTGGATGTAAACCCCAGTAACAGTCACTCAGCTTCATATGCATCACACACCTACCATCTGTACCACTGGAGCTGGGACTGACAGGTCTTCTTTGTACAGAGTGTGACCTTCATGTCCTCTCTCAAGCAAGGACAAAGAACTAAACAAACCAAGAAGGTCAGTGAGATGACAAGCCCGTGTGAGATACACTTCTCTCATCTATCAATAGATGCACACACCATAGTAAAGAGTGGCATAGCATGATGTTCCCTATCACTATACTCACTTTTCTTCCCAGTATCTCCAGATATCCTGCTGCATAATAGGATATTTTCAGTGTTTGTTTTCTGTGCCAAAGTCTGAGGAGTTATTGCTGTGTATTCTTGATTGAAATACAGCCTTATATTCTGCTAGTATTTGAGCAAGGACACAAATAAACAAGTAATATTACGCACATATAAAAACTTTGCAGTGACAGGACCATAATTCTCACTTATCTTTTTCATGCAATATATTTAATATTTAAAATTTGACAGAGTTCTGAATATAAAAGTGCAGGAAGAGATTTTAAAAAATGCATGGCATAAGATAAAAGAATTCAGAGGTGTTTCACTCAATATGCTGAAGTACAGGTTTGCCACAAGTCTCAAATAAAGAGAGACATTCAGTTTTACTGCTCTGTCAATAAACCAGAACCCTGTTTAGTTAAATGAAATACAGTGTCCTAATTTTAGGCATTTAAAAGAGTTTGAGAGTTAACCAAATCAGGCACATAGCATGCATTAAAAACACCAAGGAGTCAGTCAAGAAAATGCAGTAATCCTGAAAGAAATATGGGGACCTATAAAAAGTCATTCATCTCACCTTCACATTAGGAGTGGGAGACTAATTTACATGGAATGAATCACCTTTTGCATACGTCTGCTATGGAGGGCTGAGAAGTTCAGACTTGATACAGCTCAGGCGAGGTGAAAAGAAACACTTTTTCATACAAAGCTGGTTCCTGGCACTCCTCTTTCTCATGTAAAGAAATGAGAGTGGCTCTGCACCTCACCAGGCTCATCACACTGAGCTCACAGACAGCAGCATTGACATAATCATGCTTGCTAGTGGAAAGGGGAGTCAGAACTGCCCCACTCCTGATTCTTGGCCAGGTACAAGGACCGATTCTAAGTTAAAACCCTAGACTGACACTAGACAGAAACTTGATGTCATGACTTTACCTATCATTTCTAATGTTTCTGGGCATCTAGGCCATTAAAATGGAAATATGTCATGGCATCTTCACAGCACACTGGAGAGGGTTGAGTTTTCATTCCTCACCCACGCAAGCTTACTCCTAGTAAAGACCAATTTCACTTTGCTGTTTTCTGCCCAGTATTTTATGTTCAATTTTCCTTTATATTATTCTTAATACAGCTGGTACTGTACTCCTCTTATTTGAAGTGAATTCCATTAACTGGTTCCTCTCTTTTCCAGTTACTAAGAAAAGAAGTGTGTATTTGGGATCCTGCTGTTATTGCTCACTTGATGTTTGGTCATATATGGTTACTCTATGCACTTCAGGACAGTTTTCTATGAAATGTGGTAAGTCCACTAGAAAATAAGTCTTTAAATAAGATGCTGAAAACCTCTTTATCAAAATGAAATGTGAATAAATCATACAGACTATATCCTGCATATTCCATCTCTTCTTTCGACTAATCATATATGGCCTAATTCAGGTTATCATGCTTCATTGTGGAGTAATAAGATACCAATATGTATTCAAGAACCAGCTAATTTAATTTGCAACTGTTGAAAAATTAATTCTGCCCAGTAAAATTGTAGATCAATCTGATTACAAGGTTGCAGAGACAATGGCTATAGGTTGTGATGGTTACAGCAGTGATAGACAAAGTCACTGTGTCACTCATATCCCTAAAGTGACATGAAAGTAATAAAGCAATGCACAGTTCAGACAGAAGGCCTGTCAAAGAACTGAAAACTGTTAGAGTTAGTGTGAATCTTCCATCTTTAGGTCATCTGTGAATGGCACTGCTATGTGTCAAAGATATTTATTTTAACATAAAAGCTCCTTGTTTGTTTATGGTGTGGTTAAATATGTTTGGTGGTAGGAGCTGGTTCCAAGTCAGTTAACTCACCAAGACCAAAAGGTTTTCTTTGTAGTGGTTTGTGGGAGTGAAAAATGAACCTCTTCCTGACCAAAACCTTAGATATGTCTAAAACAGGAAATTGAACTTCTGACCCTTCCTCAGAGAATTTCTGCACCACTGAAAAACAGAAATACAATGCCTTTTTCCATTAATTTCTGTTATCGACCTTCTGGAAAGGGATTCAGAAGTAAAAGAATCAGAGAAGACAAAGAATAACGTTCCCTTCTTAACTGGAAGGCAAGTGTCATTGCAGAATTACTGTAACACAGCTCCCATCCGAGCTCCAGTGGCTGAAGCAGCTGGGAGATGTACTGGTGGGAATCTGTGACGGGAGCTGTAATGCTTCAGTGCAAATGTTATGGGGCTATTTGTCAACCCCTCTTGCCCTTGGAGAGGCTCCAAACATCCACGTTCTGTTACAGTAGAGATAGAGGTGCAGAGAAAGACTGGCCTTGACAGGTTATCTATGGGAATGGTGGCTTTATCAGACATCCCTGCCAGGAAGCCCATTGCAGCAGGTATACTGGCAATAACTTTTACAAGTCGACAGCAGCTGCCAGAGGTTTAAATTTGAATTAAAAGAAAAGAGGCTGGTAGCAGCACAGAAAACACAGACCACCTTTTCAGACCTTTACAGATGTACAAAAATTCATGTGTTGCAGGTGCATGATCTCTGAAGGTTGTCTTTACCTATAGACAGATAATTAGCTTACAGGGAGAACATGATATTAGGGTAAAAAACTGGAATTTGTGAATGTTCCTAGTCTTTGTATCTATGCTAATGATCAAGCAATGTCCTAGTTGCTGTACAAAAGACAAAAACAAAGAAAAGAAAAAGGGCATCTCTTTCTCCAATGTGCTGTTTTTGGCTGGGGTAAAGCTAATTTTCTTCACAGTGGATAGTGTAGGGCTTGGTTCTGGCTGGGGTTAAACCACAACATCCAACTACCATGTCCAGCTCTACATCACAGCAAGTCAAAAAAATAGTGTGAGGGAAGCAATGGATTTGTCTTTATCTGGTACCCTTGCAGTCACTGACTGGGAACAGAGCAAAGTCCACAATAGTCAACCTCCTTTCACTGAGCAATTAATTTATCTTTCCAGCAATGAAAGATAACAGACCAGCTCCCACAGGCTAGTTACCAGACTAGCTAAAGTGTTTTGGTTCAATTAAAAAAAAAAAAAGTATTTGCAGAGCTGCACACTTAAAGCTCAGTAATGTAGAACATTCAGCAGGATTTGGTGGGTGGAAAAATAGAATTCTTTCAAGAATATGAATAAATCTGTTTTTATTAGATGTAAACAAGACTGCATTCAGTTGCTGGAGGCCTACCATCTTTTTGCCTAACAAGATGCGCTTTCATAGTGCTATGAATGTCACTAGCAACAGTATTTTGATACTGAAAAACAGAGCAGTAGATTAGCTTTTTGTAAGGTTATAAGCACATCTAATTGTGAAACTGTTTCTTGCGAATAGAAGACTCAACCTTTCCATTTATTAAAAGTTAATTTCAGTGCTGTCAATTTCATCCATGAAAAATCATTTTAGAAACGCAACAAAGATTTTAATTTATTTTTTTTTAAATGAGCCTTGCACACCAGGACTGTGTGTAGAATATGGACTCTGGTGCCTTGCTTCTCCTTACCATTTATCAGCTTTATAGGAACTCGTAGTTGCTGGCGAGATATAATTTAGGACTAGTTTCTTTACAAAACCAGAGGTACATAGCGGAGATGAAAATAAAACAGGTTCCTTTGTCACTGACAGTTTGAATTAGACTGTTACTTCCAGTGTGATTAAAGCAGAATAGGTAGCATAGGGTAATACAAAGTAAAAAACAAATGCCTGTTTTATAAAATCGTTAATCATTTTACTGTCATAGATATCTCTCTGCAACCGCAAGAGAAGGTTCTGACCCAGACTTGATTTTTAGTTAAAATCCTCCATAGAGACATGTCCACTTCCACAGTGGCATTTAGTATTTAATAACAATATAACAATAATTAAAATAATACTTATCCCCTTAAAGTTCAGTTTAAGCATCCACTTCAGTGTTTTCAGAGTTTCAGTACTTCAGAAAGTAATCTGACAGCAGGCTCATGCAGGGGGTTCAGAATCTGACAGTGGAGAATGAGAGCAGCAAAATTCAGTCATATTCCCTGGTTAAATAGGCAGATTTAAAAATTGCTTTGCAATAGCTTATCTCACCTCAGAGGAGAACTTTCACATATTAAAGTACAATTCTACCCCTATCAAAGGCAAAGGGATCTAACTCATTTAAGTGGGAGAGGCATTGGGGCCTGCCTGTATAACCTTTAACTGTGAAATGAGAAGTTTCTGAGCTGAGCTAAATGTTGTTGAAGCTGCTTAGTGTAAGAGTTACCTTTCACTCCTGCCTTCACACATAAGTGTAAAGGGGACATTTAACTGCTCTGTGCAACCAGGTAGCAAAACTTACAGGAAAGATGTCACAAGGACCGGCTTGCACTCAGCAAAGGCTGAGAACAAGATGAATCATTTGGTAGTGGAGAAGGGCAAGACGAATGCAGGTGTGTAAGAACTGATTGCTGAAGCTGTGATTGCCCACCATTTGTGACAGAAAGAGGGAAGGGCACCTGACAATGAGGAAAACAGTAGCAAAAAGCACAAGATGCATTAACACTGTTGTTAGCAGTGCTCCCTGAGAAAGAACTAAGGGATAATGACTGTAGGAGACTGGGAGCAGAGAACTTGTCCTCTGATTGTGGCTGTGGCCAGAGAAAACAGGTCCAAATACTTCTTTCTTTCTTTTTTTTGTGTGTGTGTGTGTGTGTGTGTGTGCAACTAAACATCTTTGATCACATCAGCAATGCATAAATCTACTGTCACCTTTTCTTCCTCGTAGGCAGAACTCCCCACTAAGCTTCAGCTTATTAACTAAGGTCAGAAAGGACTCAGAACTGCTAACAAGGCTTTTTTTGTAAATTGTACTGTTACAGGAACCAAAGTAACAGCTCTGATATCCAATGTTTTAAAGATAATTCACTTTCATTTATCAACCTATCCTTATGCAGTCCATTAGTGAGTTTTCCTGGAGGATTTGATTTAGCGTGTTTGCATACAAACCAGTGAGCTTGTAGCATCTCTGTCTGGAACAGCACAACAGTCTGCTTTGCTTTGTTATGGAGTAAAATCTCATGGGTTCGTGTCTGACAGAAAACAAATTAATTCTTTTAGAGCTACTTACTGCTTTTGCCTCTCTGAAGGTTCCTGGCTTCCTCCCCTGCCGTTCTCAGCTGCACCTATCTGACATGCCACGCATTGGCAGGTATCTCATTTGGCAATGTGATCTAACTGTGGATTCATTACTCCATATCTCTATTTTTAGACTGTATATAAGTTGGTAGTGGAATAGTATCATTCAGAGGCAAAAATGGATGGATGCATTTATGAAGTAATCTAGACATCCTTGCAAAAGCAGAGTACTCTATTAGAATAAGAGAACTATAAATACAACAAGATAATGAGATATTCTGACTTCACAGTGTATCAGATTAATTGTGTTCACTTAAGGAACACAAGCCAAAATAAAAGGAGTTCAAAAGAAAAGCAATATATATCAAAGTATATCTGAAATGGGCTTAAAGTCTACTTCTGCAAAAGAAGTGAAGACATTTTCCAAGTTGAACTGAGAGGAATGTCAAGAAGGTGAGTGATCTGAGAATGAACGAAGGAATGGAGATGAAAATTCAAGGCTAATCCATTAATCCTCATTGCGTTTCTCGGTTAGATTCATCCTCTGCAGTGAAAGACATAAATTCAGGTTTGTGATTGACTGAAAAGGGCACTGCTTTTAAATCTAACGTGCTCATCAAGAGTATTGAAGGCATAAAGTTTTTTGTTCACATGTAAAGACCAAGTTGCCAGGTGCTGAGCTGTAGCAAAAATGTCTCCTTTCTTCCTTAAGTAATTTAAGGATTGATGCTTTAGGCTTTTCATTATATGGATCACTGAAAGGAACAATCATTCCTATCTTTCACTGTCAAGTTAATTGCAGTAGTGGTGAGCTATGTTACTGCTAAATCTCAGACCTTGTGCATCTCGGTGTTTCTAGAAGAAACACCAGCCAGGCAGAGCCTAGCTTTCCTCTGAGACTCCAGCTGAAGAGGTTTCAGCTCATCTCTGCCTCAGCTGGTGTGTGTAGAAGACACGTGTTCCAGCTACCCTCACTTCCTCACATGTGTAAATATGTATAGTAATTTTAAGGGGTTTTTTAGATGATACTAGCTTTTCTACTTAAAAAATCTGTGCATAAGTGTCCGTTCTTTCAGTGGGACAGTTTGGAGTTTGATTTGTTTCTGTGGCTACATAAGAACTTCAATATCTGACACTAAACATGGGTAACTTATTAAGCCATCTGTAGTTCTCTCACATAATTAAGACCTTCATTGTCTCTAGGGAACTGTTTTCTCTGCACATTTACTTCATCAAGTTTCGTACAGCACAAGTGCCTTCCTATTACAAGCTTTCTGTGTGTGCACAACCAAATAAAACCATGATGATGAAGTCTGTCACACAATTGCTGATATTTGCCATGTGGATACCTGCAGCTACAGTGGTCACAACCTCAAGACACTGGTTTCTCACACCCTAAAGCAGGTGTCATATCTGTCAGATGGATCATACTTGAAAGTGTCTTCTCCTGCCTGCTGACCACAAAGGAACCTGATAATGACCAGTCCAGATGTAAATTACTAATCTGTACCTGCCTGAAGTTTTCTGAGATGATCTCCAGCATATCTTTCACACAAAGCATTGCTAAACAAGAAAGATGATAATGGACCTACATCTTAATAGGAAGAAGACAAAATGGTATTAACCTCATTTTACTGTACTTTTTAAAGTGTGGTCTAGCATAAGAGTTTGATTTCTATTCACATGATAGAAACAATTCAGCCTTGCAGCTACGTTTTATGGATAGGGAATTAAGTGTTTAGTGATGTTTGGATCCGGAAGCACCAAGAACCTGGCTGGATATGCCCTTGTCAGCCAGAGCTACAAGCATGAGGGAGTACAGTAATACAATACCTAACAGTGAAGAGCCATGGATGTGAATTTACATTAATACTGTCTTCAGAAATTGTCTGAATGTTTTTGTCTGGGAAATGAAGGGAAGGAGAGGGAGGTATATCAGAGAAGGATAGTTATATGCACTGTTGATTATCACCTAAAATAAATCCAAAGAAAAATACCAGTGCTTGCTCATTGTCATCATTCACGTCTGTTTGATCTGTGAACACTCAATGGTATTATTCCTAATTACCATAAAAGAGAAAAAAAATTGGAAAAAGTTGTCTTTTATCTCAATTAAAGGTGTCATATATGCTAGTCTAACAGGTGATCAATGCTAATGCACATTTAGGGGATGTTGCTATCATCAAGCATATCAAGCTTGTTAAAGGGCACACACATGACTAGAATTCTTATTACGCTGTTCTTCAAGGCTCTTTTGATACCAGGGAACTCTTTTTCACCAGCTCTAATCAATACTTCAAATTCTGGCAATAAAGTCAATCCTTGGACTGAATAGCATACTGAAAAAAAAAAATCTGCAGTGTATTAACACAGAAAAACAGCAACAACAGAAACTTGCCTTTCTTAATACTAAATCTTCTTTTTTCTTAATTTATTGGTATAAATTACTTCAAGAAAAGACTTCTGCTATTATCAAATCCAAAGCCTCCTCTCAGGATGTATTCTGTCTACTCTCATAAAAGCACCTATGTAGTTCTTCATCCTTGAGCACTAAGGACTTCATCTGATATGAAAGCAATGAAGTGGTTAGACTCAGTGTGGCCAAATACAAATACTACCCTTAGTAGCAGAGTCTGCTGCACTGTTATCTTGGGTGCCAAGAAAAGCATTGCCATGAAAACAAATCACGTGTAAGCTCTCAGCACCCAGTTGTCAGGTGCCCTCACTATTGTGTTTCTCCTTCTACCTTCCCTGCAGTTCAGTGGTGTACCAGCCCCTGCTTCTGAAGAAAGGTCTGGGTATTTACATGCGTTCAGAATGCAAGCCTAGCTGATTGTGGCAGTGTGGTTTGTTTGGGTTTTTTTTCCCCTGCAGCAGAAAGCACAGCTTCTCTCATCTCTGCAAAGGAAAGCAGGGTTAGGGTTACCGTAAAAATTAGGTTCAGGGCTACATCTGAAATCTTCCTTCCTAGGGAACTTTTCTTGTTACAATCATGCCTTGTCATCACCCATGTCAAAGCCACCTCAGGTGGCTGACTGGTAGTCTACTTCTTAGAGAGGATCTAATGAGATGTGTTTCCCCTTAAAGAGCAGCTTTGAGGCAAGAGACTTTGTGAACACTCTCAGACATGTTGCTCATTTATTTGTAGTTCTTAGGATCTATAGAACCCTAGAATCATATAAAGTCTTGGGTTAGAAGGGACCTTAAAGATCATTTAGTTCCAACACCAAATGAGAAAAAAGTTGAGATAACAACTTCAAGAATGTTGGGAGTGATTTCAGAGTTCATTTCCACAATTCTAATCATGCAAAGGGCCTTGAAGTGGATATAAAGAGCTGGCTGAACTTTACTGTATTTTACACTTGGAGTCTGTTCTATATTTCTCATGCTGAGAAGCCTTTTTCACTGTAATGGGAAAGGGAAGCAACATGAGAACTGAGCAAGTGTCTAAGAACATTGTTACAGAAGCAGTCCCATCTGAACTGTCATCTTCCCTTACCCACTGGGACCATGTGAAAACAGTCCTCATTAAATTCTGAAATAGCCCTGGACATTCAAAATGACCTATTTGTCTTTTAAAAAAGGTCGTTCCATATTTTTTCTGCTAATACAAGTTAACTGAGATGTGAATGCTGTGCCTGGGCTGAACCCACCATAATAATTTCAAGTGGGGTACTAAGTAGTCATCACCTTATAACGACACTTGACCATTCTCGCTGCGGAAGTGTACACCAGATTTCAAATAATTATGTTTGAGGAAAAAGGCATTGCATGCCATTACCTTTTTCCCAACCCGAACTGCTAATGCCTATCAACACTACATATTTTTATATCAGACCCAGAGATTTACTGGTCATGACGACATACAGCAGTGGAAAACTATAATATATATAGCCCTAATAGTAATAATAAGAAGAAGAATACCCTTGGCTAGAGAAAACATATTACATTGCAATATTTTTTCTATACTGAAATGTGATTGACATTCTTACAATATTTACAGAGTAAATCACACATCATATTTTGAAGCTGTCAGCTCCCCAGTGGAGGTAACATCATGCTAACAAATGGTAAAATACATTTTCAGCTTCTTGAAACTAACAGCCCCTACTAATGATGGTGTTGAGACAAAACTGCTGCTATTTCTTGAACCCCTGTATAATCCACATGTACACCAACCAAAATACAGCATTTAGCAGCCACAACAAAGAAGAGAATTAGTATGAAGTGAAAAGGGATGAATAACTGGAAGAGCACTGAGGTGGACATCAACTTGCACCCACTAGCAACAGTGAACATATTTGCTGGCATCAGGTGCACTAGTTTAATGGTTAAGTGATCTTAATAATAAGTTATTTAATAGAACTGTCATGAACTGCATCAAAAAAATACCATATTTAGAACAAAATATATAATTCAAACTTATTGTTAGAGAAAATGGTATAGTTTTCTGCTATGCCAAATGATCATTTGTCAAACTGACTCCCAAAGCAGAAGAGAATAAACTTCTTAGGCTTAATTATTATTTCCTACTAAGGAATAATATTTTCTCATGAGTTACTGGAAAAAAATGTTCAAATTAAAGTTTTGCAAACTGTTATTCACTCAAGGTAATTTTTATTTTATTTTTTAGCAACATCCTTAGAAACAAAGAATCACAGATCATTTAGTTTGGAAAACTCCTACAAGATTATTGAGTCTGTGAACCCAGCACTGCCGAGTCCACCACTGAACCAAGTTTCCAAGTGCCACTCCTACAAGTCTTTCAAATACCTGCAGGGATGGGAGCACAACCACATTCCTGGGCAGCTTGTTCCAATGCTTCACAATCATTTTGGGGAATAAACTTTTGCTAATATGCAATCTAAACTGCCCCTGGAGCAACTTGAGACTGTTTTTCCCTGTGTAGTCTTAATCCTTTTAGCCCTCCTGAGCAACCTGCAGGAATGAAGTAGAGAAGTGGGCATGGACTGTTCACCAAAGGTCGACCAAGTAGGGGGGCATCAAGATCCACCCAAAGACCCACCACAACTCTCTGACCCGTTTTCAGAAAGGTCCAAAGAAAGGAACTGCTTGTGATAACTCATTTGCATAAAAAGTGAGAAACGTATCAATAGGGTAGGGAGAACTTATTGATAAGAATATACCATATACCCCCACAAAGACTGGGTACCTACACCCCAGGATCCTGGACACCCCATCAGCTGGATTGATGTTGAATCCAGGACTAGTGATCTCTCTTTCTCCCTTTCTTCCTTTCTTTCTCTCTCCCTCTCTCTAATTTCTCTCTCTCTCTCTTTCCTTTCACCCTACCCATTACCCAAAACTCTCTACTGTGTGCTTATGCTAGAAGATAAGGGACTAATATATCAATTCCTATATCAAGTGCATTATTTACTAATAAAACCCTGTAACTTTCTTTTGCAAACCCTTTGACTTCTGTTGTTCCTTTTTGACCATGAGCATCTGTGAGTCTTGGGCTCTCACTCCTCCTTAAGGGTGGAGTGCCACAAGTACCCATAGATGTGTAAAACAGGACAGTCTTGATTAAAATAGACAAGGTAGCTAGAAGTTTCTTTCTACATAATTTATTCTCTTCAACCAAAGTGAATCTACATTTGGAAGGACCACAGTCCAGCTGGATTCCAGGCATTCAGCAAAATCAGTGTCCAGGGAAGATGCAGCTGAAAGGAGGCTTGCAGTGGAGACCATTATTACCACCACCCCAGGAAGGGTCACATGAGGCAGCATTATCAGTCTTTCCCAGGAGCTAAATGGGAGACTGGAACAATCCAAAAACTCTTGAGGAGGCAGTCAGAAAAATGGACACCAGTGACAAGTGGATCTGTATTGGGACCAGTATTATTTAATATCTTCATCAATGACATTGACAAAGGGATTAAGTGTACTCTCAGCAGATTTGCAGGTGACATCAATCTGAGAGGTGCAGCTGACACACCTGAAGGATGAGGCCATCCAGAGGAATCTGGACAAGCTCAAGAAGTGGGCCTGAGGGAACCTCATGAGGTTTAACAAGACCAAGTGCAAGATGCTATACCTGGACTGGGGTAACCCCCAGAATCAATACACTCTGGGGGATGCACAGATGAAGAACAGCCAAGAAGGACTCAGGGGTGCTGGTGGATGAGAGGCTGGACATGAGCCAGCAGTGTGTACTCACAACTCAGAAAGCCACTTGTGTCCAAAGCAGCGTGGCCAGTAGGTTGAGGAAGGGGATTCTGCCCCACTACTCTGCTCTCATGAAACCCCACCTGCAGTGCTGCATCCAGCTCTGGGGTCTCCAGTACAGGAAGGACATTGACCTGTTGAAGTGAGTCCAGTGGAGGGACACCAAGATGATTAGAGGGATGGAGTACCTCTCCTACGAGGAAAAGCTGAGAGAATTGGGATCGTACAGCCTGGAGAAGAGAAGGCTTTGAGGTGACCTAACTGTGGCCTTCCAGTGCCTGAAGGAAGTCTACAGGAAAGATGGAGAGCCACCTTTTACAAGGGCAGATAGTGACAGGACAAGGGTTAATGCTTTAAACTGAAAGAAAGTAGATTTTTATCAGATATGAGGAAGAAATTCTTTACTGTGAGTGTGGTGAGGCACTGGAACAGGTTGTCCAGAGAAGCTATGGGTCCCCTGTCCCTGGAAGTGTCCAAGGCTAGGTTGGATGAGGGTCTGAGCAATCTATTCTAATGAAGGGCAGGAAGGCTGGAACTAGATGATCTTTAAGGTCCCTTCCAACCCAAGCAATTCTATTATTCTATGGTTCTATAAAGGTATCTAAGTATACTCAATCCACCATTCATTTTATGAAAAAGTAGATTTGACACACTGCAACTAACATTCTTAAGCTCCTGTGTTGTCCTTTTTGCATCTTCTCTTCAAGTGAAGATGCCAATATTAAAATTAAAAATGAATAAATATCATGAAGACTCTGCAATCCTTCTGGAAATGTGCCAGTCGTGGGGATCCAAATGAGGAACTGGCCTGGGAGCCATTTCAGTATGGATCTTACAAGACATCTGCAGCTGTTTTAATGAGGCTGATATTTTAAACAGCCATTTGGAAAAAAAGAAACAGTAGATGCTATCATCATCTTTATATAGCTCTTGCTCATTATAAAATTTCTGACATTAAAGCAGTCTTGTCAGAAAGCTGCTATGAGGTCTTAAATGCTCTTGACTCTTTACCAGTGCTTCTTCCATTAAAAGAGGGGTGGGTAAGAATGTAAGAATGTCATGGATTCTTCAGAGATTATATAAGGACAGCTATTAAAATGTTAAGGTTTCTGGGAGGTTACCAGGATTCCAGTTATTGTGTGTAGTTTACTTTTGTTTAATCTTAATATTTTATTTTAGTTTAGTCCTAATATAATCTTTATATTTTATTTGTTTGAAATACGAGAATGTATATTACAGTACTAAACTGATATGAACTACTTTTCCTTCCTTCTTTTCCTGTGC
The DNA here is from genome assembly GCA_036023395.1 of Myiotriccus ornatus. Lineage (NCBI taxonomy): Eukaryota > Metazoa > Chordata > Aves > Passeriformes > Tyrannidae > Myiotriccus > Myiotriccus ornatus. The sequence continues at coordinate 100,181,927 of JAYRBT010000001.1, forward strand.
TTGTGTTTTTAAGCCATACCTACCAAAGTGGAGCCTCTGCTTAGCATAAAGCAATTTCCTGTCTCCTCTATGACTTTGAAATGAAAAATTTAAGAGTTTAAAGCTGTTTAGTAACCAGACCACTGCTTTTGTGTGAGCACAGCCTATAGGGGACTGCAGAGAGACTCACAGGATGACAGGAAAACACTGCCCTAAAATGCCACTCGACAGAAGAGGGCATACGTACTGCCCATACTCATGTTCTCAATTTTCCCAGCCCCGATTTAGGACACACTGTTAAAATGCCTTCCTGGCATGCTGATTTGGTTTCTCAGCTGACAGATAGGGAGAGATTCATCTCCAAGTTTGGACATGGATGTGCCTTATCACAGTTTACAGATGCCTCTGAGGAGATGCAGGGAATGAGGTAGATGCTCTCAGCTGCATCATTCAAGGGTCACAGGTTTCCCCTCCCTTGAAGCTTCCATTTCAGAAGGGCACATATCCTTGCTCTGCCTGTCAGCCCATGGGGATATACCATGGCCTCACAAGTATCCCTGCACACCCAACCAAACCCACCAGAGTCAGGAGGGTTATCCAACTGGTTTATTCAGGCATAGAGGCATGATTCAGTTAACCCCACGCAGGTGCCCTAGAGTGCTTGGAATGTCCCCAGTTGACTCTCAGGCCAAGAGGATGACCCCACATATTTGGTCCAGCAGCTAAGCAGGACAGGTTACCCAGGGCACATTGCACTGTCCTAGGTTCCTGCATCTGGACAGTTGAACTGAGTCTGGGTGTGAGTCGAAGAGTTTATCAGGCTCCAGCTGAATTTACTGCCTGTAAGAGGAGTTGAAACACCAGACTCTCATATGAGCACTGAAATTTAGGTGTCAGAATGGATCTAACTTAAAATAATCTGCTGTATCCCTCTGCTGGTGGGGTACCTAGGTGTTACCTCTGAGCTCTTTCCTCCTGGTTATAGCTCTGAGGACCTATTCTTGAATTCAGGTCACAGCAGCTGCTAGAGGGGTTAGATCAAAAGCTGACAGGGAGAAGATGGTATAAAATGATACAATTGGGATGGCAGGCTGTTTGATGGAGGTTCGTATTTTGGCAAAATAGATTCCTTTTAGTCCAGCTCTGAATGTAACACAAGCTGTAAATTTTCTTCACCTATTCCTTTCCTTATGTATCTGCAGATGAACTGTCATTATCCTTACTCTCTCATCCATATAAACAATAAGCAGCTCCAAGGAAAACTGAAGTTATGTTGTTATAAAATAGTGTGAGACAAAAGAAAAAAAACAATATGCAGTATGTAGTCTTTTATGTTATTTAATCTGGACTTTTAGATATAACTGGAAAAGCAAGAGGCAGTTCCTTTAAAGGCCTGCAGTAATTTAAAGTTCTATACCTAAAAGATTTGATTCAGCCTGAAACTTAAAGTGTTCTGTAATTAGGGTGAATTACTGAGGTTTAAACTAAGGGACAATTGAATATGGAAAAAAAAAATTCTTCCTGCTACCTTTTGAATTGAAACCAGAGGCAAAAGTGCTGCTTTTATAAGTATGCGTAGCTTGATCTATAACTTTCAGTTGGGCAAACTCCTGGGAAAATCAGTACCTTCCTCTGATGTACAGTGGAATTCTTCCAAACAACAAGATCCCTTAGCTGATACAAATCAGCATAAAGCCTCTGAATATCATCACCTCCAGATCTAACTCACAGTATCATATCTATAAATACTATTGTGAAGCATCTTTTAAGTAATATGACTCCTCTGATACATTCACAGTTTATGCTTATTAATTCATTAGGATGACACCAATTAACATCAGACTTTACAGACATTTTTATCTTTTTTCTTAAAGAAATTACTTCTATCTTCTTTGAATAAGATGCCCACTGCTGAAATGCAACTGATATATGAAACCCAGTGCAGCCACTGAAAGCCTCAGCCATGGATTCTGAAGTGAGGAGTGATGCTTTCGTCAGATGTATGTACTCGATTATGGAAGGTCTAGGGGGAAAAGAACATGAATTACCCAGACTACAATTAGACCACGATGCAGTCCGATAACTCCCCTCTGCTGTGAAACATGGTAGAAGTTGAAGCAACCACGAATCTCAAGAAACTCAGTGATGTGAAAAATTATTCCAAAAACATGGCTGACCTATGGGTCTGGATTCACCCAGGGCTCAAAATTTTTCTTACCAGCAGTACAGTGAGGTGAGTCAGACATGCTCTGTTATTGCTTGGGCTCTTAACATCATCTGTAATACTTACGAGGTGTTTCATAAGGAAACTAGGACACAAGAGCAACCAAAAGGTCTTGTCTTCAATCAAAGAGTAACTGAACTTTCGAACTGAGAACACGTTTTTTTGATCAAGTCTTTCTTCCAAGGTTTTTACAAAAAAGTTCTCAAAAGTACGGCCTATAAAAGTGCAATCTGTTTTCTTTTCAGTGTCTAGTTTGTAGAAGTTTGAGTAACACTAGAGGTAACTAAGTATAAAAGAGGTTTAGGTACTAGTTCATCCTTTTTTTTTTTATTATTTATAGACACTTTTAATTAAAATTTAATTTCAATTTTCATTCTATTTTACTATGAAAAGTGACTTCATATAATACAATGAGGTATATAAAAAGAGCTTGCTTCTACATTTCTATGGGCAGCCTCAGAGAGTATTGAATATTTAAAAGATCTTATAAATAAAAGTGAGATCCATATGGCAAGATAATAAATATTCATAAAATTATGGATAGTCTGATTCTCTGACTCATTTTTATGATTGCAGCGCTGTAGGAAACAAATACACGACTCCTCCATTTGAGTGCTGGATAACACATTGATCTGCCTGCCAGTTCAATATAGGCACCTTGCATAAGAATATTTTATTTTCTCATTGCATCTCATAAACACCAGTGTCCTTTAGCTTTTTACTTTTTGAATATCAAGCTGTAAAGTTTTGGAGCCTTTGGTTGGATGTGACAGTATGCGTAATGCACAACTTGGAAGGAATATTCTTTGCAGATTTCTTGAAGAGTGTACCGCATTAAAATTCATAAATTTTGCACAACTGACAGAAAAACAAATTCTGTGTTGAGCATCAGGTGGCCATGTGAAATTAATAATTTCTCAGTTCAATTCCCAAAGGAAACATATCTAGCAAACGCAAACTCCAGCTTGCCATTAACCGCCACACTTGTTTAAAGTCTCAGTTCCACAAACAAGTACTTCCCTAAGTATGCACTCCAGTTTCCATTAAGGCAGCTTGTGAACTGGACCAGGCAGGTGGCTGTGGGATGGTAGGTTGCTCTGCAAAAGGAGCTTGTAGTCTAAACCTCACCATAGGAAAAGCAGTCTCCTTCAGATGGGACATCTGGAGGTGCCTGGTGAGGAGCAGACACAGCACACAATCCTCAGGCAGAGTCTTGGGCTGCCCATTCTTTGGCTGCAGAGGGTGTTCTATCACCTGCACATACCCTGATGTCTGAAAAAGGGGTAATTGAGATTTGCTTCTGAAAAGTCCGTCCAAAATTAGTACTGGAGCCCAAAATTTAACCCAGGAGAAACTGAGTCATGAGAAAGGTTCCCTACTCAGCTCAAACAGTTTTCCCTCATAAACGCTCAAATTACAGCAGAGGAGAAAGACAGGTACTAATCGCTATCCTGCAACAGGGTCGTGGGCCAGTGCTTTGGAATAATCCTCTCCCTAAACATGCCTTCATCTCATATTTTATGTACTTTATTAATTTTCCACTCCTTTCCAACTGGCATTTGGCAAATTCAATAGGCTGTCTAATTCTTATTGGCTGGTCGTGACATTTATTTATTATTACATCAAACTTATATCCATCCTAGTTGTTTTATTTTCATGTTTGTGTCATCATTGCACAAATAATAACATTGCTTTTGATTACTAGTGAGAAAACAGAAGTTTTAATTTAGTAGTTCATTATGCCTTTGCTTTTCTAGTTGAAAACCAGAGCGTAAGTGAAATTCCTTCTGAGTAATAACTTGTTATTACATACACTTCATGCTCATAATTCTTCTGCTGATACCAGGCAAATATTTTCATCCTAAATTTTCCCAGCATACATTTTAGCAACAGTATTGAGCCCTGTGGATGCACAGCCCCTTTAAAAACCAGGAAATAATTATAGTTAACTTTTGTTGTAATTCACTTGTTGTTAACCGAATGCTTATTGCCACCTTCCCAATCAGCCCAAGATATAATGAGTAAAATGGATTTCCAATGCATTAAATAATCGAAATAGGTGTGAAAAATGAATTAGGGAATGTTGACATAACGTCTTTTTGGTTATTACATGAACACCAAGAAGTGGGGTCAACTTCTCAGCTGAAAGGATGTTTTGAAGATGAATAGGCAGCCTACTTGAAAAGAATTTATGTTCCAGGTTGCTCTTTTCATTGCTCATTTTTGGGAAATTTGTCACTAGCATCAGCTAATTTTCTATCATTCCTCACACTACCATGGTGTAGGGGACTAAAATTAGTTGGAATATATTCTTTTTATGCACTGATTCAGACTTAGCTCCTTTCTCTTTCAAACTGAAGGAAAGCTACATGCTTTGATCGTACCACTGGAAGACAATGCTCATCTTCTCTCTTCCTTTTCTTTTATCATTATCTTCAACATGGAAAGCATAATGTCATGAAAATCAAACCTTTTATTTCCCTTCTGGCACCTTTCCAAAAATGGGAGGGGAAAAAAGTACCCTTTCTTCAATCTAGTTTTGAAAATTAAATAGAACAGAGACAGGTGAATATATGTGTGCTTTCACATTTCTAGCCTTAAGTATGAAGTTTCTGCAGAATCCCTGTAATTTTCATTTATGCCTGTTAAGGTCTTTATCTCGCTTCTGTGAGGATGAATATCACCTTATTTTGTACCAGTCTAATAGAGTGCATAGAAAGACATTGGCAGATATCCAGTATGGACCCTTGTCCTTTTCTCTTTGGCTTCCCTGCAGGGGAATGTCTCTAAACAGCAAAGTAAAGCTACTGATGGATATCAGGAAAAGGGCAGAAATGTTTTAGTGCCTTTTTTGTCTCCACTCTTCATCATAAAATGTGCCTGTAAGTGGATTACTAACTGAATTCACAGCAGCATCAAACTCAGGTTAGCATATAAAAGAGAAAGTTTAGGAAAGACAGTGTAGCTGCACTTTTTTCAGCCCAGCTGGGCTTGATGAAAATGGTTGTAAGATATTTAAAGAATGTGATGAACTAATCTCAGAGCAATCAAAGGTCATCTTTGAGAATGCCTGCTGAGGACAGGTGACACTTCAGAAGGTGGAAGAGGAATGATTATGGTACCATCTTCCAACAGGAGGCACAGGAACTGCTGGGGGTCTAGAAGATGCTGTGCTCAAGTTCAGAGCTGTGAAAACTATTAGAATAAGTTGCTCAACAAACAACTGCATATGCTGGAAAAAGAGCAAGCGTTTAAGACCGAGCCAAGATGAAATTCTAAAGAATATATTATGTCAAGCTATTGAGTTGCTGATAGTATAATAAGTCTAAAGAAAAGAGAAAAATCAGCAGCATGACATCACTAGATTCCAGTAAGCTTATACAAGCTTTTTTGCCTGACTTTCTTGCAAGCTAACTAAGAAACACAGTCTAGATGAAGCTAATACAAAGGGGTTCAAAACTGTTTGTGTAAACATACATGGGGAATAGATACTTACAGGTCACTGTGTAACAAAACAAAAGTATTGGGCAGGGCTTTATGGACTTCTTATGAACTATTCATTACTTTCACCAATTATGTAGATAAGGCAAATATTATTGATGACATAGAAAACTCTATTTTTTTAACTTTGGAAGTACTTTAAGGTGACCTTAAATTGAAGAACAGGATTAGAATATAAAATAGTGATGATCAGCCCCAAAATACTGAGTGAAATTCAATTCTGATTTAGGCAAGAATAATAATCTGTAAAAAGAGAGGGTTGGAGAAAGGTACTCTGCAGAAAGGACCTGCTGCTTTTAGTACATAAGAAGCTGAAAGTGAGACGACAGTGCTACAGACATCCTGAAAAGGTAAGCTTTCTTATGGAGAATATATCTGAGCATAAAATGTCTAAAGCACACAGAAAATATTCCTGTAACTCTATTTAATACTAGGTACACATTGTCCAAAACACTTTGGGGATGCAAGTCTTCTGATTACAGTTCTGCGTGGCCTGCTCTGTAGCTCCTGAATACTTTGTTCAGGAAAGACTTGAATAAGAAATAGTGTAGCTATTCCACTATTGCAAACTGGTACCTCAATTCCCCACCAAGAAAATTACTGGAGGTACTGTGAGTCTGAAAATCACCCAGTGATCCTGACAGGTCCATGCAGCTTGATGAAAAGATGATACACAGCAATGAATAGTCACTGCCACATCATTTTAATGGACTGGGCAGTTTTACAAAGCTTTTGAAATACTGATTTAGTTGAGGTCACATTTTAAGAGCAGAGATATAAGAAAAACTGGAAGAGCTCTTTTTCTTTGCCAGTTACTTGCTCTTGTCCATACCTTGTGCCCCGGTATTCCTGCTTCAATTATGCAGCATCATGCCTTATCCAGTGGTCCTCAACACGTGGGGTCAGCCTGTAAATGGAGAGCATTAATTCCCTGGGTCACGTAATGGGCACTTCCTCCTGCAGAGTGGTCGCCTCAGAACTGGTCTCATCAGAAGCATCGCTGGATGTGAGAAGCATTTGTTATGAGGCTGTAATGATGGTGTTACATATTTGCTGGTTGTTCTCTGAGAATATGTGTAAAGGTGAAGCATCAATTTCCAGGGAGAACCTTTATTGCACTCACCCACTTGTACTAAATTTTAAAAATTCAGCTACCACAGCTACTCCAAACGGTAAATATCTAGATGCAAGCAGAATACATTAAATAACAAATAATTGTAACTTATATAGTTTACCGTACTGGAATGGGTTTCTTTTCAATCCAATTCCACGATAAAGGAAAAATGTTCTTGTGAATGTGCATTTGCAGTGGCAATAACGATTAGGGGGACACAACATGAAATATATTTTTGTGCAAGGAAAATATCAGTGCTTTCAACTAAACTGAATACAGCAGCTTTACTTTGACCTTTCCATGAGATCAGTGATGTGTTCTGCTAATCTCAGCAGTTAGGTAAAAATGTGAAAGCTTGGCATGAAACACGAAAATTATCTTAGAGGTCAAGTATGAAGATTTTTTTTTTTTTTAATATGAGAGATAGAAACATCTCTGGTATTTCAGCATCTTACCTACTAAATAGCAATTTCATGTCATTAAACTCTGTGTCTATCTGTCAGTCTTAAACCAACAATCTCGATTGAAAAAACTATCTTGAAAGATGGAAATTTTACATCTATGGGAAAGATTAAATCAGACAACATTCCAAAGCAACATGAGATGTACTTTTGTCAGAAAAATCTCATCTCCTGCACCCATGTTTTTTCTTTCACTCAAGTTGTCTCAGACAAGACGTGCATACAGAAAGTTATTGCTTGGGGTGTGTGCCATAGTTGTGCACAGATTAATTTGTTTTAGCAGGTTGCAAATAGACTAGACCATGAAAAAAGAACAGCAGAAGCCATCTAATATATTGGGCAACAATTACTCTTGGTACCTTCATTTAAATTGAGAATAGATGTGCATTACACATCTGTCACTGCAGAAAAAATAACATACTTTGTTTTGTAATGGATTATTCAATAGACTTGCAATGACTGCAAGGCAATAAATTAAGAAGTACATCAGCCATTTTTCAATTAGGTTTTGTATTCTTTTCTCACCAGCTTTCTATATAGAGAGGAAAAGTGACACTAATTCGCAGGGAGGGCTTTTTGCAGCATTTAGTCCAGGGTAACCTGTTGGTTGTTTTGGTCACAGCTGAGACCCAAGCTTAGTTCAATGGTTGTATAGAACTTGTGTCTATAAAATATGCAAGGACAGCAGGTCTTCTGATAATCCTTCACATGGAAGCTGTTAATCAAATTCACCCTACATGTAAATTCATGAAGCCAGTGAGCTTAACACTGTGGATAATTTTCCCCCTGAGCATTAATGGCAAGGTGGCAGTCTTTCAGAGACAGTCATCACAGTTGCCCTGAGGAGGAGAGGGAAACTCTTTGCCCTCACAGACATTCTGCTGTCCAAAGGATGGGAACAAATGAAGTGTAAAAGCCAGTTTGGGTTCTTCTACCAGATAGTGAGTCTATCTTTTAAAAACATCAGTCAATCAGACTGACATTTCCACTTAACCTTGTGAAACAGAATAGATTCTCTTCTCTTTGACATTTAAGCAGGGACATCATGTGTGCACTCTTCTGTAGCTGTGGCACAGCTTCATATAGGCCACTGAAAGAATGAAATCCCTCTTTGTTTCCCAGCTATTTCTGATTTTAGTCTATAATATTTCCTTCATGCTGGAGGAAGCCCTCGTAGTTCATTCTGGTACATCTGTGGTTCTTGATGCAGGGTGCAAATAAACAGTCTAGGTGCTGACGGGCTCTGGGTCAGCTCCGGACACCTCATAAAAACATTCAGCTTGGAATGAAGAGAATGTTTCTAACATTCTCAGGAAGAATTACTTAGAAAAGGTCAGCTGAAGATGCTAACATCTACATTGTCAAAGTGGAAAAGGGAGCCTTTGGCTGGGCTAAAAATACTAACTTCTCTAAGGTTAACGTTTTGATTTTAAACTTTGGACTATATAGGAAACAATCCCACTAAACTCAGTGAAATATAAGAGAGAAGTGTCTAAATACAAGTAGCTTTTCTGTGTGAAAAGAAGGCTCTATTTTTATGATATTTTAAGTTTGTAAGGGATCACCATTCTTAGTTTCTGTTCATCCCAGGGACACAGACAATCTGCCTACCAAATCAGAGTAGAACAGAACAGAATAGAATAAAATAGAATAATTTCAGTTGGAAGGGGACTACAAGGATCATCTAGTCCAACTGCCTGACTGCTTCAGGACTGACCAAAAGTTAAAGCATATTGTTAATAGCCTTGTCCAAATGCCTCTTAAACACTGACAGTCTTGGGGCATTGACCACCTCTCCAGGAAGCTTGTTCCAGTGTTTGACCACCCAATGCTTCTTAATGTCCAGTCTAAACCTCCCCTGTGCAGCTTTGACCCTTTCCCATGCATCCTGTCACTGGATCCCAGGGAGAAGAGACCAGCACTTCCCTCTCCACTTCCCCCCAACACGAAGCTGTTGAGAGTGACAAGACCTTCCCTGAGCCTCCTTCTCTCCAAACTAGACAAGCTCAAAGCCCTGATCTGCTCCTCACAGGACATTCCTTCCAGCCCTTTTACCAGCTTTCCTATCTCCTCTGGACCTATTTGAGTACCTTCACATCCTTGTTGAATTGCTCTGTCGTTTTTCCTAAAACTATACAAACAATTGAAGTCTGGCTGTTTGTTAGGTTTTTTGGTTTTTTTTTGTTTTATTTTATTGTATTTTTATTCACTGCTGCATCAGAATTCATGGGATTTACTCAGCTAATATTTTCAATAATGGTAGCTGAAAAGAAGGGTTAAAGGCAAAGTCTTTTGTGTTGAGCAATATTTATCCTTAATATTTTTTCACTTAAATGCTTCAGGACTTTACTAAAATTTACTAAAACTGAAACTGATTTTAGATGGCAAAATGGAAATTATTCCTTTAGAAAATGCCAAAATAGAGTGTTTTGATATCTACAATTCTTAATTAAGTGCGGGTTTGATTTGCTTTCTTTCAGGTGAAAAAGTTGAGTTTATAGAACAATTTATTGAAATATATTGTACATCCTCAGTCTGTATAATTACATAAAAGTCAAAAATCTTTTGCTTAAAAGATGAAGGGTCCGTCATCATCTTATGCGTGGAAGGGGCACCACATGCAACCAAGATAATAAACAAAGTAATAAACATCCATAAGATCACCCAAATAAAACCATTCATGGACCTTGCCTTATACCACTTCAATCATATGCTATAGTTTAAGAAGAGTCCAAAGTAATTGCTGTCCTTATATCACATATATGTGATAAAATTCCCCCAAAGAAAGGGTTTTTTTAAAGGATTTTGAAAGAATATGTAGTTTTAGATGGATAACCATACTCCCCTCTAACTATTTTTACAATATATTACTAAGCTATAGCTGAAATCCTGATAGTTGTTTCCAAGTTTTAAAAGGACCTTGAAGGATGTGCTGGAACTGAAGGGATTTCATCATCCCAGTTTCTGAGCACCATAAGGAAAATGTCTATCAGCAGACTAAACAGACTAGAAAGCCAAACCTGTGTCCTCCCCTACTTTTCTCCCCAGCCACAGGTAATGCAGGGTCATCCAGAGTCTGTTCAAAGTGTTCACAGCTTGCTCAGATTTGTGTTACAGGAAGCACAGCTCTGGTAAGTAATGAACCTTCAGTAATTACTTGACGATAACAGCTGAAATGTTCCTGTCTTTTTTTTTCTTAACAGCTTCAAACTTAATTGCTACATTCTCCACAAGCTGAAAAAGAGATCTTTGAAGAACTTCTAACAGAAATTTGCCACATTTGAAACATTTATCTGTTCCTGTGATCTGGTTTTATTACAATTCCTGTTGTTTTAATAAAGTATTTCTTCCATCTGGCAATGTGTTATGCAATTAGAACTAAAGTTGTCCCCAGTAGCAGTCCTGGAGCTGAAATGATTTCCAGAGCTCCTGAGCCCCATCACCTTTCTAAGGTAGGAAGTGTAACAAAAAACCTCAGCTGTCACATGCCATTCCTACCTACAGCTGGATTTGACAGCACTTCAAAGGACTGTTCAGCCAGGAGAAGAGAAGGCTTTGAGGAGACCTTACAGCAGCCTTTCAGTACTTGAAGGGGAATGACAGGAAAGGTGGGGAGAGACTCTTTAATCAGGGAGTGTAGTGATAAAATGAGGGATAATGGTTTTAAACTAAAAGAGGATAGATTTATACTAGAGATAAGGAAGAAATTTTTTACAATGAGAGTGATGAAACACTGAAAGAGGTTGCTCAGAGAGGTGGTGGATGCCCCATCACTGGAAACTTTCACGGTCAGACTGGCTGATGCTCTGAGCAATCTGGTTTAGTTGAAGATGTCCCTGCTTACTGCAGGAGGATTTGATTAGATGACCTTTAAAGGTCTCTTCCAACCCAAATTATTCTATGATTCTACAATCGACTTGCTACTGTGTCACCATTTCAAGGAATCCAGGAAAGCAGGATCAAAAACCAAAGTGTATCCCACTGTAGGATTTTCTTCATCCTTACCCACAGAAGGGGGTGGCTGGACAGTAAATCACTGCTATTCTCATTAAATGTGTTTTCTGGTCTCCAGGAGAAAGCTCAAGGCTGTACAGTGTCACATTTCAATACCCAGACAGGCTGAAAGTAGCCTGGGTCCTGGAAGAAGTCCTCCTCATGTGGTGTCCTTCCTGCGTTAATTTGCTGGATTTTGGACCACAAAGACAGTATGATTGCCCCATTGCTGTCCTGCTCCTTGTACCCAAAACAGTTAATGCAAAGCTGGTTGAGGTATCTCTATGAGATATGAGACTGTGCTCTACCAACATGAGCTTTAAGACTAACAGCTGTTCACCCTTCCCAGCCGTAGGAACCAGCACCAGCAGTACTTGTCCAGTCCTGCAAGCTTCTCTGCTGCAATCTGTGTTGCAGCTCCAGCTACTACATCACAAGTTTCACAAAATTATGACACCTGATTTGTTTTTCACAGTCCAGTTCTTAAATGAGGTACTTTTGTTTGAAAGGGTAAGATTTTCTCTCTTGTGAGTCAGGAGAAAAGTTCCAAAAAAATTACTCAAGAGAAAGCCCAGGGCTCAAAACCATAAAAAAAATCCTAGCTGAGCCTGTGGTTTCTGAACAAAGGAAGTGCCAGCACTGCTTGTCTGAAGAATACAACTGACTTGCTATTTTTTCAGCCTTTGTGCTGCCACAGCAGAAGGAGACAGCCTCCCATTGAGCAGTGGAAGCACCCAGCTACAGCAGTCACAAAATACATGCTCATTTGAGGTGCTAAGAAGAAAAGCCAGGGCAGAAATAAGTGACTTATTACAGTTCTGCATGCACAAGAATTCAGTGGGTTTAAACAACAGCCTCTCCTACCATAATTAGGGTTAAAAATCAGTGTTTTAATCAGACTTGAAAATGAATTGCTTTAAATCCTGGACATAGCAGCAGTGTGATCTGTGGTGTATTTCCAGGTGTTTCTAGCACGCTGGCCAGGCTTCAGTCTGTTGTGGTGTTGAGCTGGTCCATCTCCCCAGTTCACAAAGGACTCCCCACTATAGATCCACTGGCAAAGTGGGAATCTCCCAGGCCTTTCTCTCTACCTGATGCCTCAGACCCAAACAACTCCAAATTTATAACGCACCCAGGCTATGGAGACTCAGAGACTATCCTTTCTGATGCAGTGCGCTCACTCCTTCCAGTTTTCAGTGGGGTAAGCTCTCATTTTCGTGTCTCTTCCCAAAAGTCCAACAGGCACAGCAACCTGGCTGAACTATGACTTCCAGCATTTCCTAAAGATTTCCACCTTTTCCAGGCTGAATATATTTGGCAAACCTATCATGCAGCTCTCATAAGCATATGAAGGGTCTTTCTGGTACTGGAAGGAAGTTTTCCAGTAGAAACATTCTGCAGCAAATTCTGAAGTTTCTGTTTAGTTTAAATTCAGATGAAGAGAACTCCTATTCACTCCATTTCTCCTATTCACAGTTAAATCATGGAAGTATTTCCTTGAACATTGGTTTTGCACCTGGCTATCTTTATTAAGCCTTATAGAGTCCCATATTATTTACAGTGGAAAAGGGAAAAATGACAAATAGGTGAAAACTAAAGATGTCAGATTCCTTGTACCAGCAATTATATACTGGATAGCAAAGCCTTTGAAATTTGAGGGGTTATAAAAATCTAAATAATGCCAAACCAATTGTTCTTCACAGATTAACAAGAAATTTCATGCATTTTATTGCACTCACTTTGATTTCACACTGTTCATAGAGTAGAATATGTGTTCAGAAAACTGAAACACAAAAGTAATATCGAAATGTTTTTGAGGTTTCCAATCATATGAACTGAGACTCTAAAGCACTTTCTTAAAGGGCCTATCCTTGATTTTGTTTATTGTAAGAGAAAAGAAACTGATCTCTTCAGGCTAAGGCCTCTATGTATCCACATGCAGGAGCACAGTTGCCTCTGGCAGCCCATGCAGCCTGAAGCTTCAGAGCAAGAGGGAAATCACAGCAGGACCCAGACACACGGAATACTGAGGGTATTGGTCATACTGTACTAATAATGCAATGTATGAAAGACCTCACAGAAATTATATGCAAGAGACAAAAAAAGAGAGCCTCTATCAGTTGTTCCTATCTTGTTCTAATCAGCAGATTCTGCTGTCTCCCTTGGTGGTCTGTGCTCTTGGCTGATTTATTCATTCATTAGTGCTTGCACCTAGTTTCTTTTGTCTATATCACAGTCTCAGACAAAGGAAAGCATCTGCCTCGATCTGCTTACCTCTCTGCTTCCTTCCAACCTGTGCTAAACCACTTCTTGTTACAAATGTTTTCTTACGCATTCTCCAAACTGTGGCCAAAATAACCTTTTTTAAATCCGGCTTATAGTGTTGTGATAATAATATTTCAATGCTTACATGACAATCGGACTACTCTTGACAAAAGTCTCTCTGTCACAACAGCTGAAAGGAATTACACAGCTGATCATGGAGAAGCATCAGTGCTGAATGCAGCAGGGGCTAAAGACTCTGATAATTAAATGTAGCCTCAGGTTCATAATTCTGTTATAAGTGCACAAGAGCTCTATTGAATACTAATCATAAAACTTTGGCCTAGACAGCACAGCTAATCAGTCATGTTTGTATACTTTCCAGTGAGATGGTTACAACACATCCATCTTAAGTGCTCACTTTTAAGAAAGACATAAAAATGAAATACCTAATAGCAGACCAGGCTGGTTAAACCAACTCTACACAGTGAGACACCAGGGTCATCAAACAGGTCTTCCCTGTCCAGACAGAGCACAGGACATAGGCATTCTATTTATTTGCTGCACCCTTAGCAGGAGACCATCAATTTCATTAGCAGTGGTTTGAAATTTTAAGATAAAGGCCACATGCCAGACGAGGTTGATAGACCCTGGATAAGAGTTAGGCAAATGTACAACAGATGTCAAAATGTTCAATGGCTTTAAAATTATTTTCTCTGCAGCTAGTTATAATATTTTTGAAGTACAGTGTTTGTTTTTGGTGGTTTTTTTGCGAAGAGCTAGTGGTTTGTGTTGTAGAGTTAAGTCCCGAGTTTAATTGTAAAATGACAGAAAATGTCTGAAGAAGCGTTTTTCCTTGTTCCAATATTTTTCAGCTTTGCAACTTTTTACTGAAAATTAACAGGACAAGAATATCCTAAAAGTGTCTTGCTTGGTCATGCAGAAATCTGCTTTTCCTCTGTTTCGATGCAGTTGTCTCCTAATTGTAACACAGCAATTAATGGGGTAAGACATATGGGGCAGCTGTCACACAACAATTAGGCAAGAAGTGAGGAAAAAGCTCTGAAAACCATCTTTTTGCTTATTAGGGGAAGTGAGGTGTCAAAAGCCTGACACAGCAACTGAGCAGAGAGAGTTGGAGTTCTTCCTCTCTGTTGGCTTTGCTGTCTAACCAGTGCTGCTGCACCACTAAGGGGCCGTGGCAGGGATATGTGCTGTTTTGGGAGCATGAATCCCATTATTGCCTAATAGCAACTGAGCTGCCATCAGTCTGGAAGGAGGTAGAGTGGTGAACGAGGCATGACAATGACTGGGGTGATACAGAAAACCCATGCTGCTCCTGATGGTACTTCAGGATGGCTACCAAGGTCTCTTCAAACACTGTGGCAACTTTGTCTTTACCAAACATATGTGAGTGCTCACCTGACTGTTTTTGGAGAAGAAATAAACATTGGCTTATACTTCTGTAAAAGTGGGTTGAACAACTGCATTTTTTTTTCCAACAATGGGTGGCAACCATTAAAATACAATTTGCAGGTGACCATATTCAAAGGTGCCTTCTGCATTTGACGGGTAAGTTACAGCATTCCTCATCAGTACTTTGCTCCATGGTGAGTCAGTGACTTTTCCACTACAGTTCCAGCTGTTTACAGTACTATCTCCATTATTCAGCTACAAGGATTTTGCTGCTTGCTCAGACTGTCTTCGACTACTTATAAATAAGATGTTGTAGAGCAAGGCCAGTGTAGCATTGTTCCGTGGCCAGCAGCCTTCTGAGTAGTGGTCAGAAAGAGTTCTGGTTGACTTGAAACATCAGTGAACACTTAGGGTGTGTAGCTCTCAGGGACCAGAGCCCAGGCAGACTTTGAGGAGGTGGCATGCTCTCAGGTTTCATGTATATATTCTCTGTTTAAGCACAGCACCACGACGGAAGAAACCATCAGGGTGGCTCATACCTATGTTCAAACTGGCAGAAATTGGAAGTTTTCCCAAAGCATTTAAGGCTTTTTGCTATTTGCCTCGTTTTTTGTACTACTTTTATCATTGTTGCTTTGATTTGTTTTCCTGTAAAAAAGGAGAAGTTATCAAGCTGGGTGGGAAGAAGGAGGTAGGGAATGGGAACACTGGGGTATACAGTGTGGAAATTGGGAATAGGTAACTTGTTTTTCAGTTCTTTCAGACATTGTCCTTGCTTTTCTCAAATGTTTTCTATTTAATTTCTATCCTATTTCATTCTATTTCTATTACACATAAATCAGCTCATACAATATTTTGATGCATTTGTTTACAAATATATTTTAACTGTGTGAAAAATGTGATCTCTTTTATCTATAATGTGTAAGCCCCATTGCAGCTTTGGGAGGAAATTATAAAAGAGCCACCTTTCCCATACACACTGGATATGATTTTAGAAAGAGTCTTTCAAATGCATAGCTTCTGTCCTTAAAATCTTACTCTCCAAGCAGTGATAAAAACTCTGAGATAAATGAAGCTGTGAATTTGGGGGATTTTTTTTTCAAATGCAGGCCTTTAAAAGTGTTTGGATAATGGATGAGCAGTTTTAGGTAGTCTGCTCATAGGTAGACCTTGAATTACTAAAGAATTGCTTGTAGTGATTTTAAAAAGACACTTAAAAAGAGCTAGGTGATTGTATGGAAATAGACTTCATCTAGCTGTAATGCATGCAATATTCAAGAAGTGCATGTAAGAATTTTTATTAGACTGTCTTCATTTCTGGCTTCTTTTTGCTGTAAAAGGGTCCAGCTGTGTGAGCTAGTGGGAAAAGGGTATGTTAATCTTCTCAGCTTTCATAATCTAGTGACCCATACTTGAAGCCACAGCATCAGCTAAACCCTGTCTGTGAAAGAGGATATATCAAAGGAAATACAAGTCATTTCAAGGGATTATTAATTATATTTAAACTAGGTCTTGAGTGATCAGCACTGTCTACAAAAAGTTCTGTTAAGATGACTAAAAGTATTTGAGGATATACACCCCTCAAATTATGTGTTTTCAAGATCAAGGCATCAAGGCCTTAAGTTGAAAAAGATGATCAACAAGATGCTGAGGATTGTTAACTGCCCTCATTTCTTACCACTCAATTTTAAATAAGTAGTGGTGGGAAAGCAAATCTCCATGCCAACTTGCTTTTCTTCACTTGTCTGAACATTGACTACTTCTTCCAGTGAAAGTCTAAGCTTTAAAATCTTATAATCATCAACCTGGTGGATTAGTCTTAGTCTAGAAGGGCACTGACTGCGCATCCACTCCTGCTGTGGAGGGAGAGAGTGAGTAGCAGAAGAGACTCCCAGCACCTCTTGAGAGCAATGCACCCCACCTGCTGCCTTGAGGAAGGAGCAAACCTGTGTTGAAGCACAGGTTGTGTGAGGATGCTTCTCTGACTCAAGGTCTGTGTATTGAAAGAAATCCCTCTGATACCAGGACATCTATGCTGTGATGAACAGGATGAGTCCCAAATGAAAGACTGCAGAGGGAAATGTAGATGCCTAGTGGTCCTTCACTTCCCCTTGCCTTTTTGCTGACAGAAACCTATGATTCCTCTCTGAGCAGTCTTCAGCCTCTTGAACCCTTCC
>JAYRBT010000001.1:100210490-100228695 GCA_036023395.1 Myiotriccus ornatus
GTAGATGGATTGCCTTACAGGGCTAACGAGCTCCATCTGCCCGGGGAGTGGCCCTGACCAGGAATCGAACCTGGGTCGCGGCGGTGACTCAGAAGACATAATTGGTTTGGACTCTGAGTGATGGAGGGGGATTAATAGGTTTAATATACTAAAAGGTGAGGTTAGGAAATGGAAATATGCACGACTGAATCTTTTCCAGTAAGGTCTTTGATATAGGCCAACAGAATGAAGGTGGATTGCTTTTGTTAAAGGGTGTACCTCCAGAAACTTTGGTGAAGCATTTTGCCAGAATGGTTTCTTATCAGAAGACATTTTGGTTTTGCAACTAAGTTAACCTTTTCAGAAAAAACAAACAAACAAACAAACCAAAACCAAAACAAACTCCAAAAAACCAAACCAAATAAATAAAAAGCAAAACACCACAACCTAGGAAACGAAAGTAACCTTTCATTGAGAAGCTTGTTTATATCCAATTTATAAAAGAAAGAAACAGTGCCACTCAATAGTTTCATGATCAGGATTTGCTCCTCTCCAGGATTTGCTCCTCTCTTTTTATTGCAGCAAGGATAGCCCTTGGCTAGTTCCATGTTATCACCTATTCCTCTTTTTTTTTCCTTCTGAAACCTGACCATCATCTGTATTGAATAGCACTATCAAGAGTTATTTGCAGGCTGTGGCAATCCTTTCCTGTATAAACATGTCTCATTCACTCATCACTAAATTCCATCTTCTGAATCATTCAGCCAAGGGTCATAACATAAATGAGCTCCTTTACCCATGAAAAGCTCTGCCTGTACATAATGTGTTGTGCTGTGCACCGTAATCCTCTCTCCTACTGTCAACCAACATTTTCATAACCCAATAAAAGCGTGTTGGATTTGCTTTGACAGTGTGCTCTGGCCATAACAAAGTGTTGCCAGCCTTGGCATTACCACTGACTAGATCAGGATCCTTCGAGCACTCCTCATGCTTCCTACACCAGAGGGGGCACTGTTAGTGATGCAGGACAAACATGGAAGCTGGAATGTTCATCATATAATGAACACACCCTTTGGCAGCAAGGTCTCCCCTGTCCAAGTGTATAAATTAGTTTCTGATTTCTGAAGCTGGCTATAGAAAAATGGCTGAGCCCTCAGGTACAGGCAGTTTCTATTTGCCAACTTCTGCTGGCCAAAAAAGTGCACCCAACAAAATTGACCTTCAAAGGTGGGAGTGTCATGAGGGCACCAAGAGACTAACAATGATTACTTCCTTCTCTGCCCTCTCCCTCCCCTTGTAAACAATCTCAAGTATATAAATACATATATTATTTATATATATATATATGAGAGATGTCTCTCCGTGAATTTCACCTACATCTGTAGATAGGTTTCTTTCTTTTTCTTCCTTTCTTCCTTCCTTTCTTTCTTTCTTCCTTTCTTTCTTTCTTTCTTCCTTTCTTTCTTTCTTTCTTCCTTTCTTTCTTTCTTTTTTCCTTTCTTTCTTTCTTTCTTTCTTTCTTTCTTTCTTTCTTTCTTCCTTTCTTCCTTTCTATCTTTCTTCCTTTCTCTCTTTCTTTCTCTCTTTCTTTCTCTCTTTCTCTCTTTTTCTTTCTACTCCCTTGGCAGGAGCCTACAACTCACTGAGTGGTGTGTTTCTGAGATGCAGGAGACTTAGACTGAAGTCTTCATTGTGAATCCCCTAATTTACAGCTGCTGATTCATCCTTCTGGAGCTCAGGTGAAGAAAATGCAGCCTTTCTTCTTCAGTAGATCAAGAGGGAAGATTTAATATGAGTTAATGCAGGACATGGCATATGAGAACCATTAGTCAATAAATAAGAATATGGTTGGTTTAATAGTTTTTCTTTACCTGCTAGAGGAAGCATCCGTCAACCTAGCTGTATTTACACTGAGTGGTGATTACAGGATGAACACATTATAGAGGAGATAGAAAATGATGACCCACATCTGTTTATGTGCAGCAGATTAAAAGAAATGTTCTGAATGCTAAATAGTCAATATTTTTTAGCATTTTATACTAAGATGAAATGTCTTGATCACATCCAATTATCTTATAAAAATGTTTCTCAATGTTGATTGAGATAATGAAAGAGAGGACCAGAACCCGCTTTCATTCCTCTGACCTTGAACCCGTTTTCACTTAGAGGTTCTCATCTGCAGATATCATCACCCATATTAATTGCTGAAGTTAAGCAGGAGGCACAAGATTTCTGCCTAAACATATATTTTCTTCCTTTTAATTTCTTAATCAGGTTTCCCTGATTTTATATATATTAATTTTCTCCTTTTAGAATTGTTATAATTTTCATTCATTTGGCACATCATTACTTTTGAACATTTTCTGCATATCGTTGTAACATCTGAATTTGTCAAATCATACCAGCAAAATTTTTTTTCCTGACAGAAAAGCCTAGTGCAGTGAAAAAAAACTCAGTGGGGTGAATCAATTCCTCACTGGTATTTATGAGTCAGTACAGAACAAATAAGCTCAAAAAACCTTGAAGTGTGTTGGCTGACAAAATAATTTCCATTCTAGCACCAATTGCAATTACTGATCATTTAACCTCCAATTTTTCCCTACACAGAAAAATCATTGAAGTCCAAGCAAGGTACCAATAGTCTGAAAAACAAATTTGTAATTCTGCCATGTGTGTTCTTCAAGTGGAGCTGACAGAGTTAATCTACTTACGAACATATTTATCGACCTCTTTTTGTATCTTCCGATGATCCTTAACCTCCATTTGAAACAATTACTATGTGTTATTACTCGATTTTTTTTTTCATATCTTAAACAGTTTAAAAAAATCCATTCTAAGGTTATACTTTCTACTTTAACATGCAAGCTCTAGAAATGCTCAGAGCTGAATAAAAACAAGTACAACCAGAGAAGTGAAGAAAAATTAGAACAGAAAGCTATAAACTAATTTTTAGAACTCCATTAGGAAAACAGCCCAGGAAAAGCCAGCGGGGCCTGATGTTAGTTGACAGTGATAAGAGAAATGGAGTATATTGAGCGCAAGACACTTTACAGTAGAAGTCAGAGAGGCAGCTTGAGGGGTAGGAAACTCATTTATTCTCAGACTAGAGTGTGCACAGATTATGAAATACAAACATGCTTACTTTTTCAATAAGTTCTCTTATTAACAGTGTAATCCTTCACATGAATCTCAGATCAATAAATTATCACACCCCGTTGTCGGGCAATAGCTCCAATCTTTCTCGCTTCCTTCTCATGAGGTTTTAAGTCAACATTCATGACAGCTTTAGCTAAGATGAGAAGCAAATATCACTGATTCATGCATACATGCGAACTCATGCACACAGGTACACACTTATTACTTAGGCATGTATTAATAGCAGACATGATTTATAATTAATAACTCTTGAGAGAATAGGTCAGAATCTGTCCCTCACATCAATATATTGGCCTGACTGTCAGCACATCAGATATTAGACGTAAGTACCAAGAAGACAGAACTTGATTCCTCCTATTTTCTGCGCGGGATTGTTGATGGGATACAACATAACCACAACATAAGAATCATTTTCATCTGTCCCCAGAGTGAAATTTCATAACAGAAAATCCATCAAGACCTGGGTCACTGTTGCGGTTTGACCCTGGCTGGATGACAAGTGCCCACCAAAGCCACTCTTGTCATTCCTCTCTTCAACTGGACAGGGGAAAGAAAATATAATGAAAATCTCATGGGTTGAGGTAGAGAACAGGGAGAGATCACTTACTACTTACAGTCATGGGCAAAACAGGTTTGACTTGGGGAAATTAACTGAATTTATTACCAATCAAACCAGAGAATGGTAATGAGAAAGAACACTAAATCTTAAAAAAAGCTCAACCTCACTCTCAAGTTCTCTACCTCCTTCATCGCAGGAGTGCAGGCGGAGAGGAATGAAAGCTGTGGTCAGTTCATCACATGCTGCCTCTGGTGACGCTTCTTCCTCATACTCTTCCCCTGCTCCACCACGGGGTCCCTGCATGGGGGAGAGTCCTCCATGAACTTCCTCAATGCTACTCCTTCCCACAGGCTGCACTTCACAAATTGCTCCAGCATAGGTTCCTTCCATGGGGTGCAGTCCTTCAGGAACAGACTGCTCCAGCCTGGGTTCCCCACAGGGTCACAAGTACTGCCAGCAAACCTGCTCTAGTGTGGGCTTCTCTCTTCACAGATCCACAGGTCCTGCCAGGAGCTTCCACAGGGTCACAGCCTCCTTTGGTCATCCACCTGCTCTGACTTGAGGTCCTCCAGGGGCTGCAGGTGGGATCTCTGCTCCCCTGTAGACCTCTGTGAGCTGCAGGGGCAAAGCTGCCTCACCATGATCTTCATCTTGGCCTGCAGGGGAATCTTTGCTCTGGGATCTTGAGCACCTCCTCTGCAGAGTTTTTTCTGTCACGTATTCTCATTTCTGTCTCCAGATGCCATTTCCCAGTTGCACAGTAACTCTTTCCCCCTTCTTAAACACCTTATCCCACAGGTGCTGCCACCACTGCTGATGGGCTCGGCCTTGGCCAGTGATGGGTCCATCTTGGGGCCGTCTGGCATTGGCTCCATCAGACATGTGGGAAGCTTCCACCAGCTTCTCACAGAAGCCACTTCTGCAGTTCCCCTGCTACTGAACCCATGCTGCATAAACCCCATACAGTCACAAACCTTACCATGGACTCAGTAATGGTTGAAAATTATCAGGACAGGACAGCCTTTTGATCAACCTGCAACTCCTGATAGTGTCATTGCCTGGACACGTTTGTTCTTTAAAAAGGATACAATTTAAAGGGGTCTGATGAAACTGTTGTCAGCAATGGCATGTACCTTCCTCCAGACCATTGAATATGATAAATGAAAGAATCTCAGGTAACAGAAAATTTGCACAAATCCTTCAGTTTTTTTTCACAACTATAATGGAGCAATCAACGTGCAATCATAAACTAGTACTTACCCACTCAGTTTGCTGGAGTAAGTAGGCTGAGTAATAAAAAGCTTATTCAGACAAATAAGAGGGTTTAAAATGATTTAGAGGGAGTTTTCCCTATGTCCTTTCACTGCAGTGACCAATGCAGGTATAAGGGATATCAGGTGTCAGGTCAGGGGAGATAAATTTCCCTCTGCTTGTTATGAAGGCAGATTTCAAGGACACAGCTTGTAATTCCAGTTGCACATCTGTACTGACACCGGCATTGCAACACAGTCTATAGGGAAGACTAGAGGATTCAAGAAAAACTTTCTTGAATCTTCTGCTGTGACTTGTGGACATCAAAGTTTCTTAGGAAATGCCACTCTGCCAACTTCTAATTTCATAAGAGAACAATCTAAAAGGAGAATGGATGCTATAAACTAAGCATCTTAAATGGTTTTAAATGTTTTTTGCCTTTCAAACTCGATACAGATCAGTTATAGCAAAACTATTAACTTTACTTTAAATTTGCAACTACCACAAAATATTTGTTTAGCTGATGTAAATACGATTTTGCTGATGACGTTAATTTTTTAAAAAGTTATTATTCTGGGTTTGGATGGAAGAGAGCTTTCTCTGGCAGTATCAAGGAATGATAGCAGCAGCATTCTGCCACATTTGGTTTTACAGGGGAAGGACAGAGAGTCCACTAAATTTGGTTTATTTGCGTGAGATCTGAATTTTTCAGACTTCAGTGGATCTTACATGTAGATCTAGTGACCTCTCATGTAGAGAAACTTCAACTGACATTCTAGGGCACTTGTCAATGCCCTGGACCTTACCAATGACAGACAGAGCAAATGTGTCCTATCCAAGCACTGATGTTGGTCACAGAGGCATAGAGGTAAAACCAGGCTCATTTACAGCCTTTTCTTCCAGCTGTGAATTCAGCTGTTGTCAAGAGAGTTCGTAATAATTTTTGAGGTATTTTAGTTTTCATGAAACTTACCAAGCCTCCTAAACAGTCCTTGTAACAAAAATAGCATCTGGATGTAATTAATGACAGTTTAATGCAGTTGTCGAAAACTGATGGTGTCAAAATATCTGCAAGTCATTATCACATCTGAAGGAATATCACACTATAAATTAGGATAGGATTAGTGTTATAGAAAAGTCATTTAAATAACAGGTTCAGTGAGAGGTATTTTCTTCCATCTTAATCCAGAAGTCTATAAAAACTGTATGTTCTTTAGTATGTAATGAATTTTTACTGCATCAAAACACTTTCTAATCAACTCAGGTTGCATAATTTATCTACTTTGTATGCTTTCCAGTGCTTTAATGCAGAGTAGTCCTTTAAAATAATCTGGAACAATACAAACTTCCTACTTATGTTTTATAAAGGAGATTTATTTCTAATTTTTGCCCTCCCCATTCCTCATTCCCAATGCAGAAGGATTTACTTAAGGCCTGAGAGAGCTGGAAAGGCATTTAGTTAGATTTACTTGAGACTTTCCTAAAATAATGGTCATACTTTCATAGTTATATTTATATTAATGTTCAGTCTAGGGTACCTTAATTAAAATAATTTTGAAAGGACAATTTGGCTTACCCACTGATTAAAACTCAACCTGGGAGTGCCTTGGTTGATTCATTTCTGCAATATTACAGCATTTTTGGATTAAAGTTAAGGCCTCGGGATATGCTGGACAAGAAAGGCCAATATATATAAGTATTAGAAAGAAACATTTAAAAACTGTAATAATGATTTTGAGTTGGGTTTTTTTTTTCAGACTAAATGTAAAATTCCAAGAGAAAAGAGCAAAAGATTAATTTGAATAAATGTTGGGCTTCACCTCTCCTTTTTTTCCTTTTGAATTGTCCAGCACAGCTGAAGCCACACAAGCTGCACCAGAGCAAAGACATTCCATTCTGTGTACAGGCTCTCTTAGAGGGGATCATGTTTTCCTGTGGCTGCACCCATTTCTTTTCTAGTAGTGGCGTTCTTCTCCAGATGGCTCACGTATGAAGCTCATGTGTCTATGTTAGATGATGTCCCATTTGTCTGTTGTGGACAGTCAGTATGCTGGAAGCACATAGTAAGAAGAGATCTCTGCTTAAAAATGCAGAAGACTTCCTTTGGGATGTGGTCCCATCAAAACTTGGGAAGCACAGTAGAGACCAAGTCAGTCTGCAGATGAGATAAGCATTGATGGAAATGAAGACAGGGGATGATGCTCAGCTTCTCTTACATCTACAAGCCTTAAGGAGAGTGATTAATGGGAAACTGCTGATCTTCTATATGTATCTTTTTATGCTCTTCATTTTCTCTGGAGAATAGGTAGCTGATTACTCCAAATGACTTGGGAATAGAGCCACAAAAGGCTTTTAGTACTTAAATCTTGGCCAAGTCTGAAGTTGCGATCCTTTTAAACCAGTCTCTTCTGGTGCTGAAAGCCCAGAAGTGTATATAGATATTTAGTGCACTACCCATATGAACTCAAGGTAGATTTAGGTATTCCAAGTACAAATCATGTTTCCAAGCCTTAAAAGCACGTGCCCCACTCTCTTAGCCCATGCTTGCATCCTCCTGGAACTCACAATCTAGATACCCCTGTGTGTTCCAGTGGAGGAACCCAGTCTGCCATTTATCTTTACACCACATCATCTCAGAATCATCATGGCCCAGTAACAGTCAAGAGGCAGGGCCAGCATGCAGGAGCTGTGTTCTCTTGACTCATCCTGTAGCCTCATCCTCCAAAACCATCTGTCTAGCTACTAGATCACACATCTGCTAAGGCTTTCTGAGCATAGAGGAGTTTCAACAGGCTTATCTCCCCTCACAACCAAAGCACATCTCAGATTGCATTTAGCCCATAGCTTTATGATTAGGACACTCTGGTTGGAGGGTCTGACAGATCAAAACAAAACAAAAAAAAAAGCAAACCAAACAAAATAAAATAAAATAAAATAAAATAAAAACCACAAAAACAAACCAAAACAAAAACACACGCACAAAAAAAAAAAATACTCCAAATAACTTCAAATACCTTTTAACTAACAACCTGAATAGTCTTAGTCTTATTGCCTTGGAAAAAAAGATTAAACCTTAAGAATCCAACTGAGTTCTTATAGCAGATCTTGGCTGAGAATTTACATGGGGAGAAGGGAAAAATGGAGGGGTGGGTTCAATGCAAAAGTGACAGGCCGGGACTTGTGGCCAAGAGGTGGGTGCCTATATTCCACAGTAGGTTGGGATTTAAGATGTAATGCTCTTCCCTGTATTTCTGAGTGGTGACATTAAATGTCTCATTGTACAACATACTAATTCCTGATTGTCTGGCTCTGAGACCTCTCATTTTTCCACTCATCTACTCTATGGAGTAGCAGACTCCATTCTGGTGGTCAGGCATACAGAAAGTCAGGTAGCAGAGCATGCAGCCCTGAGACACTCTCATTTTCTCATTATTTCACAGCTGGAAACTGAGGTGTAGCAATGAGCTGCATTTACCCCCGATCTTGGATGCCACTTGATTGAAGGTTATCTAATAAAATGTAATTTCTAATGAACACAGGCTCACAAAGCATTAGCCTGCTGTGATCGTTTAAATAGGTGAGGAAAAGACAGAAAAGGAATTTTCTGAATCTAAACAACGTTATCCTTTTAAACAAAAAATCCTGGGAGTAACTTCTCTATTGAACACAGGGAAGCTCTTACCCTAGAGAAAACACTTCCCAAAATCTTTCTGAGCCTTATTTCCATCCCATACCAAATACCAGACTGCACTTGCCAGCACCAAGTTGGACACTAGCACATGCTGGAACAGGACATCAACAGAAGAAAAAGGATGTGTATGTGCCTGCACAGCAGCCCTCAGTGGAGATTTCAGTGGCTATACACAACCTGGCAAACAACTCAGGCTGAGCATGAAAAGGGACATGCAGTTAAAAGGTCCTTTACAAGGTATTGTCCATTTTTTCCTGTTTTTCACTATACAAGTAGAATTTTCATGGCTTATTGGACTCTTCATGATAACAAATAATATACACCATTCTTTTTTTGCAATATAATATCCTTAAACAAACCACTTCCGTGTGCACACAAAGAGATCTATAAGAAAACTTATCTTCAAGAGCTTCAGCAGCCAGTAAGTCTGAGGGACACCACAGACTGAATAAATAACACAACCCCCAGGAAAGAAGGACTAAAGACAGAAGAGGTTATTATCCTAGATTGCAAACTTCAGATGATTTATTTGGTATGAACACCCATCTTACCCACATCTGCCTGTAATTTCAGGAGAACCATGTTTGTTCCATGTTTCCAGGATAACTCTCCTGAACTGTCTCCCTGGCCAATGGTGTTGTGCCTTGTGTGTCATGGCATGTGCTGTAAGGCTCTCTTCAACTGAGAAACTCAAAAAAAACACCCACATTCTATTACTTAAGCAAGATTACAGAACATGTATCTAGTTCCACATAACATGATTTGGTGACAGAAAAGAGAAGAACGTCACAAAGTAGACCAAAAAAAACACAAAAGAAATTCAGGTAACTCCAAGTAGGGTATTCTCTGACAAGCTTTTCTGATTTATATGCACCTAAATTAAGTCACACATGGATTCATCCAGTTAACAAGAAAAGCAGCTATACGTGCACGTTCACTGGAGATTACAGGAGGGCAGATAGTTGATGATAATGACCCAGTGTAATAAGGCAAGTGAAATTCTCTCAGTCGTTCAGAGTGAAAAATGTCATCCCCAGATCAAGAAGTAGGGGTAACTTTTCTAGTTGGGCTGCAAGTCAGCCCTTGGTGTAGTTTATTAACCAGAGGTGCCCACTGGGAACTCCATGGCAGAGCTGGTCAGGCTTGTCATCAGAGTACACTTTTGTGTTTTTAATGCTTGCATAAAAAGCTTCCAGCAGTGAGACCAATCCCGAGTACTCCCTGAGCACAGTGTTTCCACACCACTATCAGCCATGGGATTGAGCCACCCATCCCATTACCAGTGGGGAAGATGTCCATGGGCAGAGCCTCCCCAGTTACTGCACAAACAGGGAGAGGCAAGATTTCATGTCCCTGCATACACAGAAATGTGTGAGCTGCCATAGCCCTGCTATTCTGGATGCAAGGATCCTTTCATGCTTTGACTAGGGATATGAGGAGATCTTTGGTTTTCCTCAGAAAATAAATTCTTGTTTTTACCCAACCCCCAGTTCCACAAAATAATGTAATTCTGATAAAATACTGTGATATAGAGGAACACTAGCCATTGAATTAGGAGTGAATTACAAAATGTATCACTCAGATAAAAAGTACTAGTCAACCTAACTTTGTACATATGTAATATGATTCAATCTTCCTTGGGATAATCTCTTTATGAAAACTTATCTACTTTAAATTTACCTACTTTTTTTAAACTTACCACTGTTTAGCTTGGAGGATGAATGAATCAGACATCCAGAAGACCATGTTTTCCCTCTCCTTCTGCTGTTTCCCTGAGAGAGTGGGAGAAGTCTGAGTAACCCTGTCACCCTAAGGTCACGCAGGCAGTGGTCTTTGCCAACAGAGACCAAAATGCAGCCATTTTATAAATAAAATTCCCAGCAGTGCTCTGGAGGAGACACAGCTCTGGGATCCCTGGACAGCCTCGAGAGACCAGAAGTGTCTCAGGCTGCCCCCACAATGCTGGGTCACACTGGTGCACACAGCAAGCTCCACTGGGGATGCTCTGGGCTATGTGGCCTCTCACCATGTCCCTGCAAGCAAAATCAAAAAGAGTAACAGAGCCATACATGACAGGAAAACCAGATGGCAATGACTAGAGGTTTGTAAGAAAATTTTGTATGCTTTAGACAAACTCCACAGTGAACCTCAGAAAGGGAGGGGTTATTTTCCTTGCTCTCCTGTATCTAAATATCTGTCAGAGAAGGTTCTCTCAATCTGACTGAATGACAGGATTTGCACAGTCCTTAATGATGCTCACTGATAAGAGCAAGGCTGCACAGAGCTGTAAATAGGAAAAGGAATTCAAAGCTGCAATTCACAACTTTGCTATTGTATAGTTTTCTTGGAAAGCTTTCAGAGTTGAGGCTGCAATTTGCTGCATCATTCCTGAGGTCGGAGATCAGTTTCCTCCCAAAACACACAGTATTGATTGCTCTTCACCCACTCCAAATCCCATCATTTTGAATAAGTATTTTGCATTGTTTCCTAATAGAAGTAATCGACATTTTCTGGAAATTATGGGGGAAGAAGGCCTTGGGAAAACACTCTTCTGAAAGAAGAAGGTAGATAAATTCAACTTGAAGTGTAATTAATCATAAGTGAGCCATTGCAACAACTCAGAGATGTGAAAATTCTCAATAATTTGAAAATTTTCCACCTGTGTTTCAAATCTCTCTGGAAGGGACAATCGAGCGAAATCAAGTAAAGATTTGTCATGCAGGAGTTGTTGACTAAACACTCAATATGGTTTGTGCTGTTAAATGTCTATAGTTTTTGTAGATTTAGAGATTCTTATTTTTCTAAAAACAATGCATGATATTCCACAAAGATTTACTCTGCAAATCAGAGGAACATCGGGGTGAGGACAATGTGTGTAAAGGGTCAGGCAGCTCAGAATTACAGACACAAATGTGTAATGGACTCCAGACACTCATAAACTCTTGATTTGCTTGTTAGCCTGGACTAAAAATGTAGTTTGCAGCTTTTTTCAATCTGCAAACCCCTAAATACTTTCTAATAAGCCTCAGTAGTGTACTGCATTTTGCTTAAAAACGGTTTGCTCTTCCTAATTACCATATCTCTATGCTGTAGAAATAGCCATGGGAATGGATTTATGGATCTGAGAGTCCTCAAAACCACACCACTGAATGACTTTTTTCTGATCCCATGACTCTTCTGAGCTCATGCCCTATCACTCTTCTGCTACTGTCTTTAGTCTTCAGCAGGCACCCATATTTGCCCAGATACTGCAGATTTCATCCAAATCCTGTTGGATTCTCTGAAGTCCCAAAGTTTTATTCACATAGCAGAGAACATTTTGAAAGAGAAAAAAAATATTCCAATAAGCCTACAGAAAGTAAAATCAGGTAATTTTATTCAAGTTGGAGGAAAAATTCCTTCTGTGTAACTCTGCTTGTCACAGTTCTTATCTCTCACTTCCTCGGCCTTTGGCAGACGTAGTGTGTACTGAGGGTACTTTGTTGTCACAGTGTCTGCCAGTCTGATGGAAACAAAAATACATTCACTAATTACTTCTTTTGGCTTAATATAAACCCTGCCAAGACAGCGATGCACCCCTACTATCCTGTCCCTTATGCCTGGTCATTTATAACTGAATAAGAAGTTGATATTTATAGTGGCCAAGATGTAGTAAAAGCATAGAGCAATTAAAACAAATATATCCATCCTCTCTCTTAGGTTTTTGTCAGGAAGCCAATATTTAATGAAGCCCAGCATTATGTGACAGCCCTTCCACTTTCCTCTAATTAACTTGCAGCTCTTCAAACAAAACCTTTCAACACGGTGGGACTGCCTGTGAATGCAGTCTCTATTTTGCTGCCACATCAGAAGACACTGACCTCCTTGGCATGGTTGTGAGGGCAGTTCTTTAGTTTCTTTCTCCATTAATTGTTCTATCCCTTTGGAACTGTAATGGTGCTCTTGTCTAAGTAGAAATCTTATTGTCCTTTCATGAAATGCCTAGCAGGAGATCACATTTGCTCCAGAATTCAAAATATTAATGTGTGTCTTATTAAGAAGGATTCCTTGTATTCACCTGATACAATTAGTGTTCTCTCTTCCAAACAGTGACTAAAATAACGGTGACCATCTTCAAAACCTAGTTGGAGTGGTATCCTCTGTTTTTCCAAATGTGTGCTATTCTCCTGTCCAAATAGAGCTGAATGACAACCCTTGGGTGGTATTTTGAGATATAAAGATTCTTTATCCCTGCTTCACCATATCCTGTATGTAAAAACCTTCCTCATAGCAAAAGAATCATTTAGAGGACAGTACATCCAGTAGATGTCCGCTGCAGAGTAATAACTTTTATTCTCCCTTTTAGTGGACACTTCTCTTCCAATTTTGCATATAATGTAGTGGTTAAAAGAATAAAATTTGGTGAGAACGGACTGAACCTCAGCTAATGCAGAATGCTACTGATTTTCAGCAGTGAAGACTACTCATCCTCACTAATTACTTATGTTTTAAAGTAAGAATAACTGTGTACATTCCTAAGAAAGAGTGGTGGCCCAAGATACTACCTACTCTCACAGCATGTGCCACTTGCTGTAATAGATAAGAGAAGCTGACTGTAAAACTGTTTGCTTAATCTCTTATTTGCTATCAGTCATCAGTCATGTTTGTCTTCAGTACAGCTTAAAACCAACCCTAAAGGTTAGTTTTAATGTGACAGAAAAGAAGCCATGTTGATAGTTCTCGACCTTGAAGTCTCAATGTACACTTCTTGCATCTTTTTTTTTTTTCTAGTAATATGCCTCCATATTGCCATTGTTGCAGAGTGAATTATGGATCAACATATAATTGTCTGTTTTCCTAAAAGCAGAGAATTCAAAAAGAACAGTGTGTGCAGGCACTGCAGAGTGTCCTATACCACAAGTACTTTGTGTTTTCTCATAAATTGCAAAGGAAAACTTTGAAGACTGATATTAAGAAGTGCAAATTTTGGAAATTCTCTTCTACCTTTGCCTTATTTGGCATTATCTAATGCATGTCCCATAGGAAGAGAAAGAAAAAAAGTCATTTCACCTTTTTGAACAACCCTGTGCATCATGCTTGCCTAAACGACAGATCATATCTCAAAAGTGTCCTATATTAGCAGAGGAAACAGTGTGACTCACAATCTGTCTTTTGGGATGCTTTCTTCAAGAGTCTCTTGCATGAATGGACAACTTACTTACACAATCACAGTCCTTTTCTTACAAAGGATGTCCTTAAAACAAGATATTACTCAGCAAGCTCTTGATTGCATAGAATGACTCAGATCTCAAACTGCTTATAGAGCCGAAGCTTCCCAGCAGTAACGATGTCACCTTATTGTCAGGGACAAGAAGCAAAGGTAGAAGAAAAATGCGGACAGAGGGCTACTAATACAATCAATATATTTTTATGTTCTACCTTCTTAACCACTAAAGCATCTCCCCATGCAATTTCAGGTAATGTCAAGGGCAGTTATTTGGAGGGAGAAGGACATATCAATTCCTTTGTTGTCCATATCACACTTTTCTTCTTTTTGAAAATAGATGCAGTGTCAGAAATTCTCCAGTTAAATGACTTCTATCCTTGATAAAAATCTTACAACTTCTTATGGTGAGTTTTCCAATCTATTAAGATAGAGATGATCTGCCCCCTTGACATGAGGACATTTAATGTCTCTGAATATTGAGGTCACCTTAGCACAATTTTTTTTCCTTGTCATCCAAGGGGAAAAATAGAAGAAAAGCTATGAAAAGTTTGCAGGCTTTTGCATTTAACTCCTTCAAAGCTTATCTGCATGGGAAGTAATAACATACAACAGCCTTACTGGGTTTAAAGACCATCTACCACTCCTTCCTGACAGGTCAGCAAAGTGACAGAACAGTACAGAAACCCAAGTAATGCTTTTAAAGAGCAAATTAGTCTTTGAAACAATCATCACAAAATTATTGGGCATTAATTAAATGTTAACTTAAATGAGATAGCATGTGAAAGCTAAATTGGACTCAGTTTGAGTCAAGAACACTGTCTTATGGTCTTACATGTCTGGTAGAGTTATGGAAGCTGCGTTGCTGGAGGATTTTGCAGAATTATCACATCTTGGTTTATAGTTGGTTGCAGTCATGGAAATCATGAGGGTTTTAAGATTAAACACTGCCTGTGGATTTTTTGGTGGTTATCAAGATATTACAAGATACTACAATCTGGATTTTAAAAGCTAGGAGTTTTAATTCTGTTTAAAGAATTTGTTGTTGGTCTAATTGACCAACAGTCTTAGTCAAAATATAGTTATTGCAAGTGAAGAAATAATAACTATACATTCAGACCTGATACACAAACATTTCTTATTCTTCACCCCTTTGCAGGAGTTATACTGACCCTCTCCCTGCTCCTCTGGGCCCCAGTGTAGCTGGTTGCGTGCTGGCATTACTGGGGGGTGCTTACAGCAAGATGACAGCATTTGAAGGCTTTTGCTGTGAAGAACATGATGTTCACCTTGATGTTTTCTCTTCCCCATCCCAGGATCCATACAAAAAGCTGCAGGAAAAGTCACAAAATATTCATGCAGAAAAAGCCTGACAAGCTTCAGTCCCAAGACCTTGCAACCTTCACAGAAAGCTCGTGGCCTATTACTGGCAGTGGCAACATCATATTAAATGCTTAAAAAAATATTAAAATACATATAAGAATATTTTTCAAATGAAAACTTCAGTGATAAACACTTTGCCTCTGCTGTTGCCATGTGAGCTCTGCTTATTACTGGAAATCTTTCTCAGGGGGATAGAAAAAATTCATTAAAATCCATTGGCTTGCACAACTCATCTGCAGTTCCCTGTCCTGCAAAACGTTATTCTGTATTCATTTTAATTCTAAAGAAAAAAAAAAAAGGGGGGAGAGGTTGAGTGATGTTGCCTATTCTAGGAAGAGTTTGCAAATTCGTACAAAAAACCCCAACGAAACAAACAAACAAAACCCAAACCAGCAGCATTCCCTTCAATTTTTGTGAAAGTGCCTTCCAGGGCCAGAAACAGAGGTCAGGTTTACACTCACAAATCTGATTCTAATTAGTCCAGGTGTGAAATTGAAGGTGACATGCAGGTTGCTGTTCTGATTGTATGGAGAAATGTAGGCAGCGTGAACCAAGCTTCTTCCCTTCTGGAAGCTACCTGTGCTAGCAGAATACATCACAGAATCACAGAATAATTGAGGCCAGAGGGCACCCCTGGAGATCATCCAGCCCAATCCCATGCTCAGAGCAGGGCCAACTAGAGCAGGTTGCTCAGGACTACATCCAGTCAGGTTTTCAATATTTCCAGGAATGGAGACTCCACAGTTTCTCTGGGAAACACGTGCCAGTGCACAGTCATCTTCATAGTAATTTTCTTTTCTTTATGCTTAAGTGGAACCTCCTGTGTTTTGGTTTGTGCCCACTCCCTCTTGTCCTGTTATTGGGCACCTCTGAGAAGAGCCAAGTTCTGTCCTCTTTCCTTGCTCCCCATTAGGAAGTTAGACAGCAGTCAGATCTCATCCAGATCCCCCTGAACTGCCTTCTCTCCAGACTAAGCAGCAGCTCTCTCAGTCTCTCCTTTTATGAGAGATATATCAGTTCCCTAATCATCTTTGTGGTCCTATGCTGGACTCACTCTAGTAGTGCTGTGGAGCCCAGATCTGGACCCAGCATTCCAGGTGTGTCTCACCAGAGCTGAGGAGAAGAGAACAATCACTTTCCTTGACCTGCTGTCCATACTCTGCCTAACACACCCGGGAGGCTGTTGGCCTTCTCTGGTGTGAGGACACACTGCTGTCTGATGATTAACTTGGTGTTAAAGAATTAAGCCTCTTCCCACAGGAGTTCTTTGTCACTTGGAAGCTCCCTGAGGGTGCACTTTGCCCTGTCATCCAGGTCTTTGGCCTTGGTATTAGTTGGTATGGGTTAGTAAGAAGTGCATAGATAGCAAGATAGCAAGGAATAAAAAGGAAAAATTATTTCAAATTATTTTGCTTCATGTGTGTTATTTTTTTTTAAATATAGACTTAAAGGAAAGAATAAGGGTCATGAAACACTGGCCCTACCTTTCACAGTATTATTCAGATTAAGTCCTGTAAAGTTCCCACCACTGACATCCAAAGCTCTCATTCAGCTATGTCTTCCAGCACTTGGTCCTCTCCTGAGGAAGGCCTGCCCTGAGAGTGACTGAGTCCCAGTGCCTGCCTGGCTGTGTGGGTTAATCCAATAGTCTGCCACAGCTCCTCACAGAGAAGGGCAGGAAAACCTCAACACACCTGTTTAATGGCTCACAGTCCCTCCCTTTCTTTCTCCTTGGCTGATCTCTCATCTCCTCTGTTGTTTTGGCACCTGAGATATCCCTCCATACAGTGCATGACTTCTGAAATAGATGAAATCATGTGGCATGTACACACCATCCCTCTACCCCATTAAATTTTGAATTCACTGTATTTAACAGATCATGAAAACAGCTAGCCAGGCAGAGGAGAGAAATTCTGTATCTATGTCTCCACCAGTACATAACAAAGAGAACTTCCCAGAAACACAAACTCAAATCTATTCCCATACTGTTACACTGTTAGAAAAGAAGTGTTCCTCGAAGGGGCTGGTTTGGGAGCTAGTGCAGGCCATACTGCTGTTTCAGATGTGCAGAATCATCATTCTGCTTCTTTGTTGGGTGATTTTCAGGTAAATACTATCTCCACTTTGTAACCCCGTTCCTCCTTA
Organism: Myiotriccus ornatus; assembly: GCA_036023395.1. Lineage (NCBI taxonomy): Eukaryota > Metazoa > Chordata > Aves > Passeriformes > Tyrannidae > Myiotriccus > Myiotriccus ornatus. The sequence continues at coordinate 100,227,858 of JAYRBT010000001.1, forward strand.
TGGAAAAAACAGTCACAGTGGTCTGAAGGAAGCAAAAGTATTCCCAAGTCTGGTCCCAGATGTTGGCAACGGGAGGAGCAGAAAACAGGTTGTGCTGTGGCACCCAGAGGCTGTTCAGCCTCAGTATAGCCAAATCAACAATGGGCTTATTCTTAGCAATTATGGAACACCTGAGGGGGATCCTTAATTCCAGTTTCATTATGCACTGCGCTTCCATATGGGTGAAATGCTGCCATGCATGTGCGGATACATGAACCTAACTCCTCAGGTCATCCACATGTCAGAGGGAGTTCCCCTGTAGTCATGGAAGCTGGCTGTAAAGCATCCAGGAGCTACCAGGGAGATGGAGGGTACACTTGTACATCCTGCAGTGTGGAGTAAGAGGAATTTGGGGATTTCTTTGAAATTAATTTATGAGATGTGTTTGAAAATGCAATAGGACTGCATAAGGTAGTGAACATGCCTCTAGATTAAGGTCTGGCCACACATAGGGCCTCTCACTCACACTCTGGCCCAAGAAAAATTTGTGTACTGTGGCATCTAAATAGCTTTGAAGATCTGGTTGTCGAGGGAAGTTGTGTGACAGTGTCATTTGAAGCACCAACAATAGTTATCAAAAATTACAGGTGTCTGTTTTGGTGGATATTTTTGTCCTGGATTTGTATGTAAAAGTACCTTTGAGACAATGTATAATTCTCAGCTTTGTGGGGTTTCTGGTTAATTGTGTTGTTGATTTGTTTTGTTGGGGTTTTTTTGGTGGTTTTTTTTTTGTGGTTTGTTTTTTTTTGGGGGGGGGGTAGGGGTGTTGTTGGTTTGTTAGTTTTGGGTCTTTTTATAT
>JAYRBT010000001.1:100229030-100248677 GCA_036023395.1 Myiotriccus ornatus
GGTTTGTTTTTTTTTGGGGGGGGGGAAGGGGTGTTGTTGGTTGGTTAGTTTTGGGTCTTTTTATCTCCCTTTTGGACTTTTTCAAAAATGCCTTCAAATTACCTCACAATGTTCACATTCATGCCTCATAATTGTGGCACTTAAAAAATACCAGTGCTAACAGTCACCCTTCATGAGGTGAAGGTAACATAAATGCCTCTTAAGTAACTACAAAATGCTGCAAACAAAGAGCTCCAAGTTTTTCCCCAATGAATGTTTCTTTGGAGATTCAGCAGCTGATATTTTACTGAACTTTTTCTGCCTGTGGGCAATCATAATAGCTCTCAAAAAACTAATACTCACCAAAGCTTTGAGCTATAAAGCAGAAAGCTGCAGGAAATTAGCTTTATTTTGCTGTTAATGGAAAGAAGAAAAATCCTGCAGTAACTTAACTGGTTTTGGGGAGCTTTTTAAATTTTTAAATGATTGAAAGAAATTAATGAAATTTAAGAGACAGAATGAACTTGCACTTGCTATGAGCATGAAAGGGCACTGTATACTAACAGCAGATTTCTGTGATAACCATAAAGCAGAAGTTAATGAAAGTGCTTCAGAGAAATGCAGCAATATATACAAGTAATGAGCCAGCAAAAGGAGCCAGGAGGCAAGGTGCTTCCATAGATATGAGTCAATAAGTGCATTAGTGAAAGGAAGAATGGGATCTCGGAGAGGAAATTGCTTAAAATTATCAGTGAGGAGAAGAGAAGTAATTTGTACAAAATTCCAACAAAAAATCTTCTTTTTTCCTCTGGTTATATTAGAATATCTGCACTTCAGTGGAAGTCTGAAGAGGCCAAAATGGTAGTTAAACCACTGTGCTTTTACTGACAGCCAAAGTAGCTTCAAAGGGTGATGTGTGATACGAAGAGAGGTTTCCATCCGAAATACACATTACCAACCAGTACACAAAATCAGTGCTGCTGAGGAAACAGCAGCCTCAAGGTGACCATGGTTGGAGTTCAGCATTAAAACATGCATCACTTTAAGATGGGGCCTGAATTAAATGAACTGGTAGCCCTCCAGTGCTTAGATCTCTGTGGTGCATGTCTTCCACCCAGCTGGTTATATCCTTCCCCTCTCAGAGAGAGCTCAGAGGTGTGCAGGTGATAGAGAGCAAAGCAGAGCTTTGGTCTCCTTTCCTTCATGGCTTTTGTGGAGCCAGAAGAGACTGATGAAGGAGCTGTGTGCCCTACATACATCCCCTAGCTGCAATTTGCTACACAGCAGTAGCACAAACACATTAAGTTTGTGATGCTGTTCCTACCCCCTCATGTTTTAGTCACTGATACATGCAATATTCTAGGCAGTTCCCACAGAAGATTCAAAGAAATGAGAGCAAGGTCAGAGTAACTGCCTCCATTTGCACAAAGGCAAAAGCACATCTCCAGGCACTCACTTGGGTGTCTTACCAAATTACCTTACCTAGAAGGATGCGTGAGAATCTGCCATAATTCACAGCATATATTGCATTTAAAAGGCCTGGCCTACATGTAGTCAGTATGTAAAGGCATTTATTTCTATGACATGAAGCTGAACTAGATTGTCATATGCTATGCATGGGTCTCCTGCTGTAGACTGTGGGAAGTGAGCTAAACAAAACATTTTAGAGAGGACATGGAAATAAGACATTTCTCTGGAATCAGAGTCGCTGCACAGCATGGAACACAGATGTGACAAGTCCTGCCTGTGACACCAAATGGTTTTGTAAAGTTCTGTGCTACATGTGTTCTAGAGAAGGCTCCAAGGAGCACTCTCACCCAAAATAAATTATGGAAAGGAATCTTGCTTAGAGCTGCTGTCTGAAAAGTGGTAACAGCCAGCCTGTGAAATTAGGAAGCCAGCAACAGTAATTATTTCCCAAGAAGCGAGAAGGGGGTTTGAAAGGTATTATACTCCATTAAGTGCTCATTCTGAACACTGAGACAGATTTCTGTTTCTAATTGGTTAATTATATGTAATTTCAGTAGGTATGGATGTTCCATTTTCTGGAACTGGTCTTCTTTCTGTCGAGTGCTAATGGAGGTTAGAAGGAAAATATATTAAGCAAACTGCTATGTAACAAACTAAGTCAATGAGCAGTCCTTTCAAAGACCAGGAGTGCTGCAGGATACCTCTAATTACCAGGTCGTTGATAACCAGTGACCAAGTGAGAGTGTTTGCATTCATTTTTTTCCAGAATTCTCCAGTGCTTCCTTCACGGTATTTATAAGTGGTAAAAACATTAGACTTCACAATAAAAGGAAGACAAGCATTAAGCATAGTTAGTCTAACAGTTAAGACAAACCCTGAGCATTGTATGCATCCTGTCGAATTCCACTTTCAGACAATAGATGTAGAAAGGCTGGGCAATAATAGGACAGTAATAAACAAAAGTTGCACCACTTTCAGATAGAAGTGGCAGTGATGACCGATTCCCTGGTCCATGAGAGCCTGAGGTTGCATTCAGTCCCAGCACTGCCCCTTTTCTATCTCGACTTTTTCCCTGATTATTCCTCTCTTAAAACTTTTCTGCAGAGACGTGTGCCAGCAATACCATCTGCTGGCTAAATCCAGCACTGTCCGGGGAAGTGGGCGAAGGCGGCGGGTCTGACGGTACCCACAGCAGCCGCTTTTCTGCCCCTTCCTCCCCCAGGATGGCTCCTGTGCCAGGGCCAGCAGCAGCCAGCGCTGGGGGAGGAGCTGCTGTGGCAGGAGCAAGACAGCAGATCCTGATCTTAAGTCTTCCGAGACAGAGGTGTGTGCAGTTACTCCTATCCCACCAGTCTCTCAAGGTTCTGGCTTTTAATCCTGGTTCATAGGGTTGGGGGGCTTTTAATTATCACACTTAATGGGAGAGAAATGCTTTGCCTGGCCACCTCTCCACTCAGCTGCCCAGGCACATAGAAAAACAAACAAAAAGTCCACACTGTGCACAGGGATCAGGAACAACACCGTTTCCATATCTCAGGAAAAGAAGAGCTCTCTGTATGTGCCCTTTGCTGGAGCTTTGCAATAGCAGTGCCCCTTTAATCCAGGATAAGCATTCAAAACAAAGATCATTTGTATGGAATGAGATGACTGAAAGTAGTGAGCTTATGCAAAACCCCTTCAGGGACTGAGATGAAGGTGTTTTCACCAGGTATTTCTTTAGGAATAAGTTGTCAGGTTACATGAGCCAGGAACAGGAAATTCTCTGAGAAACTACAGAGGACACTCACGGAAGGCAGTGGGGAAGCATTAGATAGCTATGGCCACTTTTCCTTTTCCTTTTCCTTTTTCCTTTTTCCTCTTTTTCTTTTTCTTTCTCTTTTTCTTTCTTTTTTCTCTCTCTCTCTTTTTTTTTAAATATTCGTTGAGGGGGATAGGTTTTTTACAAGCGGAATCACAGTATTTTTATTGCCCAGGCCTCTGTCCAAGGAGGGGCAAAAGAGGCTGGGAATCGGGTCTGGGAAAAAGAGAGGCTAAGAGAGAGGGATGAGATAGAGGATTATCAAGGGAGTAAAAATGAGAGAGCAAGAAACATTTGTTCATTTTCTTAGATACAAATAACTGGACACACTTTCAAAACAAATGGGGGGGATTAGCCATACAAAAAATATGTAGCTGAGCTATAAACCTCCTCTTGCCATGCTCATGAATGCCATGGATGCTGAGAATTTCCATGGCTACCCAGATGTCCAGGCCCTGAGGGCACCACCAGCACCACGGCAACCACCTGGGGCTCCCCCTGACCCTGTCCCAGGACCCACGACCCCATTTCAGCCCCCCATGGCTGCCAGTCCCTGCCCCAGGGATGCCCTAATCCAAATATCTGGTCTTATGCTCTTATGTACTGAAGCACTCTCAGTGAGAAACTGTTAGTGAATTCAAGTCATATAGACCTGCTGTATAAATTGGGTGAGAGGAAAGCTTGGATTCACCAAAACCACAGAGGGTATATCTCAAAAGAACTAGAGATAGCAAAGATAGAGAATGAATCTATATAGTTCTAGGAGGAACTGACCTTGCTTCCATCACCTCTAAAGAATATGTCTCAATAGACCAACCAGTAGATAGAATTTTTCATGTGTTTTTTTCTGTTCCTGCAAGAAAAATGAGCAATTTGCTTAGTTTGGATGGAACCATTTGGGCTTGTTTTTGTTTGCTTTCTAGGCTGAGAAATAAAAAAAGTAATTATAGCTTGAAAGACAGAAAAAGCTACTTCTTAATCTTTGCTCTACAAGGAAAAGGATTTGTGTGGGGCGTTTGGACAACTGAAAAAAATGATGGAGCTGTGAGCAAAGCCACCCTCTTCTAATGGTCAGTGAAAAAAAGAGCTGGTACTTCCAGAGCCTGAGCAGTGCTCTGCCTTTTCTATGGGACAAACAAATAGATGTAAATTCACTGAAGAGGGGATGTGGTCACACCCTGTGCTCACAATGTCTGATTAGCTGAGGAGCAGAAATACGTTTGGCACCTATTCTGAACTGATGGGTATGAATGGAGTTATTTCAGAAAGGGAGGTCTGCAGCTCTCATTGAAGACTTGGAAAGGCAGAGGTTCTCCCTACCAACTTATAGGAAAAATTATACATGAACACTTGGAAGGGACGAAGAGTTTGTCAGTCTCAGTCCCCATGCTTGGCAGGAGTGAAAAAGGGCAGTCATGCACAGGGGTGACACTCCTTCAGTGAGGACCAAAGAGAGCAAAGGAGCTGCTGGGAGCTTTGCCCCAGGCAGAAACTCCTAACATCAACTGTTCCTGTTTTGGTACAGTTATTTAATCAGAGAGAAAACCAACACCCACCCTTTCTGTAAAATAAGTTAATAAAAAGGGCAGCTTCAATGACAATGAGACAACACTATACTTGTCATATTCATAACATCTTTCCAGGGTCTGTGTGAACCTTCATGATTCAGAGTCAGCATGCTTTCATGAGACAAAGAGCTGCTTTAACTGCTATCACTGCATTTTACAGACCACAGAAAGAACAGCTCTAGGGATTTCAAAAGCCCCAGACTTGGCAGAGACTCCACAGTTCAATTTGTGAAGTGAGACAGCTGACAGATTAAAAACTCAATTTTTACTTCACAGGCACTAAAGCCATGAATGCTGTGTCTCTTGAATCAGTGATGATTAATGAGTTTCAACCCCGTTAAAAATGCAAAGGGAAGTAGTTCAGAAAGGAAAAGCTTCACCTGACATAGAAAAGAGACAAGACCTTGTTGCACAGTGACATGAGCCAGGTATTCTCCAGCACTCAGGTAGGGCTGGGGTAAGGGTTACCATGTTAAATCAGGATATAAGAATTTGAAACATTTCTCTTCCCAGTAATAGTTCACTGGTGTCATTTTAAGGAAAAGTGGACTCCCCTAGGCATCCTAGGGAGCACTTTTGCATCAAATGTTGCCTGTGTGAATGAACAAGAGTATCCCTTGGAGCAGTGAGCTGAGCAATGTGTCAAGGAGTGACAAATAACTGCTTGATGCACATAGAAATAACTCTCGGGAATTTTATCCAAAGCCAGAGCAGTTCAGGCTGGAACTGCAGGGCAAGGCAGTCACCATTTTGACAAATGCAGTACATGTGTTAAGCAAGAAAAAGTGGCTTTGGAAGCATCAAGTCTCAGACCCGTAGCTCTCAAGGACATGGATCAGAGGGGAATTGAGCATATCCCAGCTCAGGCCTAGAAGCACTCTCTTTAGCACCACTAACTTGCTATTTTGCACCCAGTCTTTCCCATTTTGCTAAGCTAGTAAAATTTATTTCCTTCTCAGTCATCTTGAAACAAATTTGTGTCAGTGGACAGCAAGACGACATTTTCTGCATACTCTGAAAAGCTGTATGTTACACTTAGTAGATTAGGATGTCTGTGGTTTCCAGGTGAGAGAAAATATGAAAATACAAGAATTGAGTAGGGCAGCTGTGGACCTCTGCACAACTGCAAAATGAAGAACTGAGTCCTGGTCCATGTCTGATCCCACCTGGCAACTGCTGTATAGCCAAAACAACTTTGCAATGATTTGTTGCATCAGACGTATTTCAATAAAAGATCATTTTCTTGCTTAAATCTGTTGTTTTATTCTGTTGAGGTGTTGTTTAGTTTCAGTTTTCATAAGCAGCTCTGTATCCAGCAGAAACAGCATCATGTAAAGTGGTCTGCTGGCACTGCCCTCTCTCTGTCAGCCGGACTCTGTGGGCAGGGACTCCCAGAGATGCATCTGATGGAGAGGGAATTACTGTCCCTCCACATCTCTCCAGCCCCACAGTGTACCCAACAGGCACTGACAGACTGTCAGTCACCTGCTGGACTTATGACCACGCAGGGATCTCCACACCCTCACATCCAGTAAAGGGTTCCTGTAGTGCAGGCACACACAATGGCACCCAGAACATTACACGTACCTTTTGCCAAGGCAGCAGAGGAAACTAATTGATGAAAGTTAGTTTGAAAAAGAAAATCAAAACAAACTTAGTTTAGACAGGGACCATCTTAATTCACATCTTTTCCTATTCTGTGTAATCTCTGTCTCCTTTTCACTAACCCTCAAGTGAGCAGAAAAGGAATTGCCAGAGTCCAGCTCCATCTTAAAACATCAGCAAAATCCATTATTTGCACAGTATTTGCATTTTAGTCATATCTTTGATATTGTTCTATTTGAAGGAACTACTCTGTACACTATCTACCTGTATGCAGGATTGCAAACACTCAGAATTCAGTTCAAAATCCCACAGTATCAGACGATCCACAAAATTAGGGCTATCATTTTAAAAAAGAGTGAAAACAAAAACAGACAAAAGAGTATAAACCATTTATTTTTGAGAAAATAGCCTACAAAACTGAAGCTTAGCTACTATTAAACTGCTATCAAAACTATAGGAAAGAATCTGATAGAATATATTCCTGACAATCATTCAAGTTCTGCTTTACATTTGGAATGGTTTCAAATATATAAAAACAAATTCAAACCTCACCTATAATGAGCTTATTCAGTTTGCATCCTGTACAACTTTTATGGTTTATAACCGGGTAAGTGTTGATGCATAAAGCCACAATTCACCAGTGTTGATCACAGTTCATATGAAAATAAATAAGCAAACATGCCAAGATGATACAAGCTGAGCACACAGAATTCATCCTAATTTCACTTGGTCAGAGAAAATTCAAGTAAACAGAGTCATATAATGAAATTTCCAGAAGAAAAACAAACTGGAAGCAACACTCTCACCACATTCTCAGATCAGTTTTCTCCTGGTATTACTGCTATAAATCCACTGACTGAAGTTACAAAATAAGATGTTTACAGGTAAAAGACAAAATTGGTATGTAAAAAGAATGTTTCTCCATCATCTTAAATATAATAAGATGAATCTTCAGCTTTCCAATGTGTCACCAAAGCAGGGATTCTTCACTTTAAATCTTAAAAATTTAAGTACCAGTTCATTGTCCATTCTCTGCCTGTTCAGCTTAAACAGGGGATTCAGCTTAAGATACTTAAGATTCAGCTTAAGATTTTAGAAGGATCCACCTTTCCCATCCAATATGCCTTTATTTCCATGAATATGTTTATTCTGCCTTCATCATGAATAAGTTTATTCAACCTCTGTGAAGACAGACGTCTGCTTTTCTTCCCCAGCAGGAGGAAAATAATTTAGAAGGCTATCTTAAACTAGCCAGTTAATTTTTACATGGCTCAACTATGTGTGACAAATTGAGTCAGATAAGTGAACATTTCCAGGTGTCTCTATCACCAGAGTAGTTGCAGACATAACTGATTTTGTCATTTTGTCCCATTAGGGTATGATTTAGCGTCCCATAAAACCAACAGAACTGTGCTGTGTTTGATCAGCACAAAGGTATCAACACTGGATACCTACAGCCAGCAGTCACGTTGTCCAGACAAGGATCTGAATTGTAATTTACATCAAATACCAGCATCCAAGGTAGCATTTGATCCCTCCTCTTTAACTTCCCACACGTGAAAGGAAGGCTGGCACCACACACACTGGCACAGTGGTAAACATCAAAATAAGCTTTGGTGTGTCTGAAGGCTGCCAGTCTCTCCACTTACGAGATGAGGACTCTGCATATGTCACTGAGAGTGTTAACAATGTCATCCTACTTTTTGCACACCCAGCCCACTCTTCCATAGTGAAATGAAAAAGAAAAGGATCTCCAGAAGCACCAAAGTGCATGTCCTGCCCCTCCAACACAGGGAACATGTGGTGGCAGCCCCTCACGGGAGGCAGTGGGTACACTGCTGCTTTCAGGTGATGCAGATGCACTATGGTTCACAGTTCAAGAGGAAACAGGGCAAGCTCAAGAGGTTCACAGCTCAAGAGGGAAGAAGAGCTGGTCTCCTCATCATTGCTTCCACAAGTATCAGGCAGCTGATATTTCCAGGGGAGCACCTGAGAGAGCACAGTGGTCAGAACTGATCTTTGGTGTGTGACAGCAGGACTTGTTTCTGAAAGGGAAAGAAAAATGCCCAGTGTTAAAGTTTAGCTGGAGGGAATATGTGTTCTTATGACCTCAGTGGAATAAGAACCACATACATCATACACTGAGTCAGCTGCTCAGCAACTGAGCAGGGGGCAGAAATTGTCCACTATTTTTTTATTTTGGGATGGATTTTAATTTCAGTATTTTCATTGTTTTATGACCACACATTGGAGGTGTTATTATTACCACTCCCAAAGAAAATGCTATGAATGAGGTAGCAACTCTCCAAGAAAAAAAGAGTATCTCACTCTTAAGATGATCTCTTTTCTTGGGTGGGGACAGGAGATAGAAGCTGTTGTTTTTCCAATGCACGCTGAAAAATGCTTAGGAAATATTACCTAATTTTCAGGCAAAAAAGGGAGGCACTCAATGCCTGCAACTGATAGCCTGTTAGCCTGTGTCCTTGAAAAATAATAAGCTACAAGGACAAAATGTGTAGTTCTGAAGAGTAGCTCTCTTATGTCTCAAAGTATCAGGAATAAGTGATTTTAATGGATGATTAAAAACTTTTCCTTCACTATTACTGCACTGTAGGAAGCTGCCATCAGCACTGACCTACTTGCTGTCATGGCAGAAATGCCTATTTCAGATGCTGGCCTAAATGCAGATGATTGTTGGTTGATGCTTATCTGTCTGCAGTGTGATATCCTTGGAAAATAAATAACTTCTGCCAGAGGGCCTCCCTTGTTTGGCAGGTAAGTTCAGTTGGGTTCCCTTCCCTTACCCATACACTGGTGTGGGTTCAGCCCTCACAGATGACAGGCTTGTGAGCTCTGCTTACTCCTTAGTGTGCCTAACATATGAGTGAAGTGCTGTTAGTGCTGGGCTGCGGGTTGTCAACCACAAGACCTCCGAAACTATGCCAGAGAATCAGGAGATTTGTTTTAAAATGTTAATTTTCTATGCTTTCAAGGGGGTTCTCAAGTCACATTTCCAAGATTCACCCATGCAACCATGCAGGATTGCTTCTTTCCAAATTATGGGTTTGGTGGGAGTGGTGGCAGTGAGGACTGAGCAAGTCTGTCAGTCCTGTGCTTCCTGGACCCAGGCTTTACTAGAGACCAGAAAGTGCCATAAATTAACACTGCAGACACTGGCAACACTAGTGATGAAAAAAGAGTCAACTAACCTTGCTGTGTTATTAAAGGCACCATTTTGAATATTAAAGGCTCAAATGTGGAGAAGGAAATGTTTCAACTCATCCGGGAGGAGAAGTTCAGTTATTTTTTGATGCTGTTTGTGTCCAAAGCACCTCCTGATGCACAGGCGGCACAACTGCATCAAGGACAGTGGCCCTGAAGAAAGAGACAGGGAAAAAGTTAAACACATGGATTTACAGTATCAAAATTATAAAGCTGAAACAGCAGCTGTGCATCACTGCTCCCCACACCTCCTGCAGCCCACCTCTCACCAGGTTTTCACACTCAGCAGTGAAAAGCCAAACCTGCACCCACCAAAGGACATCAGCCCACCAGCAATCCAGCCCAGGACTAATCCACTGTGTCATTACACAGCTGCAATTAGCATCAGCAGCATCAGCCTTTCCTTTTAAGCTGCACAAGTCTGAAGCAGTTTGTGTTGTCTCAGATGATTGATACTACCTTAAAAGTCCTTCGTTCCCCTCACTCCCCCCATGAGATCCAAATTTTCAGTCCTCTGCTTTCTTGAGACTTATTTCATAACAGTGACAAACACACAGCAAAAGAAACACTATGTAATTCTTTATTTAAACTTCCAGATTAACTGGTCCCATGTTGATAAACGCAAGCCCTGCTGAAGAATCTTTGTCACTTTTTTTAAAATCTAAGTATAATACACTTATTGAACACACATTATACACTTATTTGGGTCTCTTATCCTTTTCAGGAAGAGGCAGATCCTGTGTGCAGTTTTAACTGTTGTACCTGTCAGTGTTCAGCCCCCCAGAGCATCATTTGCACAGGGGCCACAAGCGTGGAAGGTGGCGGAGCACTGCGGAAAGGCAGGTAAGAAGGACAGGCATGGATGTGGGGGCTGGATGCTGGGAGTGGGAAGGAGATAAGAAGAGACACCGGAGAAGGCAAGAGGGAGCTGGGAGGGGACAGTTTAGTTGCCACTTGCCCATGCCTGCCTGCTTGGCGGCTGCGATAGCAGTGCTCTGAGAGATGAAGTGTTAGTGCTGGTAGAGGAGTCTGGTGCAGTGGGCAGGAAGGGAGGCTACAGCAAAAATGCAGTGAGGTCACAGCTTTGATCAGCTTTTGAGACTTCCCTCATGCAGGACACCACATTTCCAACTGCTCTCCAAGGCTGAAAACTGCTGTGCTACCGAAAGACTGTGCAAAGGGCTGCAGCCTTCTGCTAGGAGTCAGCATATGACTTAGTTACCCTGTTCTTGGGTACAAAAGAAGGCAAGCCGATATGGGGCGAGTTAAACTGCCTATTGCACTATCACAGTGCACTTGTACTTGACCATTCTGATCCCAAAGATAAATGGTGTGACTATAAACCTCACACTAAAAAAAAAAAAAAAAAAAAAAAAGCTTCCATTAAAAGAAAAAAGCAACCAAGCCTAAAACATGAAGACTTATAACACAAACCATGACGCTACACTGGAAAATATTTAGCAAGCACAAGCATACTCTTCAAAAACACAGTTCATTTTCTGGATCATTAGCAAATTCTCCCACCCACACTTAGGACCCTCCCTGCAATGCAAGCAGGCAGTCCATAAGCGCGGTGAAGGTGTGGGAAGGGAAACCACAACACGTACTACATCTGCTGGGGGGCTTCAACTCCCCGGAATCGGGGGTGTGGGGGGACAGGAGCCATGTGTGGGAGCAGGGCAGGGGAACAGCAGCTGCTGCTGAGGGGCTGTGGGGCTGGCAGGGTGAATGATCCCAACAGCACATTTCCAAACCCCTCTGTGAAACAAGATGTGTAGTATTTACACCACTCTTCTAGATTGCAATCATTCAGCCAGCTAAAGAAGTCACACATCAACTGTCCTTCAGGCATGACCCTACTCAGAGAAGGGCATGTTGGAGAACATCAACAAAACACTATTCCATGGAAAAAATCCATTCAGGTATTTATTGTTTCTGATTTTGATTGCTGAGTTTCAGTTAGAAAAGTTCCTTACTGCTTGAGCTGTCAGCAGAGTTTCTCAGGCCAGCTCCACAGGGTGTGCCTGTTTTTCTATCTCAAATAAACAGGACACACACAGTGCCACGGGAGTCAGGAATCAAGCGGAGCAGGGATTGGAACTCAGAAAGATCACTGCTCTGTGCACCATAGATTAGGCTGGGAAACCAAATATCCGTTGCTCATGCAGAACATGGACAGCACAGTTGCTTCCAAGCAGGGCCTGATTCATCATTTTGTTATTCCAATTCTGCCTTGGTGTAAATGTCTCCACAGCAAAAATCACATCAACATGTAACTGGCATAATAAACTCATGGACCACACCATCACCAGCTTGTTTAAAACAATGAAAATCCAGATTATTTAGTAATGTGTATAGCTTGGCAACTGAGAGAAAATCTAAAGAAGACAAGTATAAAAATGAGTAGACACTAGAGACCTTAATCTAATTTCCCTCAAGAATGGCAAGTAACATTTTTCTCCATAATTCATTAAAGAGTTCATAATCAATAAAATAAAATTAGCTGGAAGGATTTAATTTACAGGTACAAAATAGACACCTCCTAAAGTTTATGGTTATACTGCTGGATTATTCAGCATATAATGTTGGCCTTTAAAAGAAGCCTGGTGTTTAAATATAGATACACATATTTATATAAATATATATATGAATATATATATTCATTATATCATTCCTGTGTAATTTTCCTTAATGTTCACCAAAAAATTAACATAGTACTTCATTTTAAAGATACTTTTGCATCTATGTAAGAACTTGTTCCAAGAATCAAAGTTTAGCACAAAGAACTAGAAAATAAGTTCTTCAATATACTTTTTTTTTTAGTATCACACACATTAAAATTTTTCTGGTTGCAAATTTGCATTTATACATTTGTGCTGAGACCAGTATCTGGCACAAAACTGACTGTATAACCAAAGATGCCAGTCCTTGCTCTTACTAGTTACCCTCAACTACCATCTGAGGTGGTTTGCTGCCTGCATTTGCTCCAGAGAACACTCCTGGCTCTACTCCCACCTCAGACACAAAGGAACTGAGAGATTCTCCCTAACTTCAGTGTTTTATGTAATGAGAAAAAGCCACCATTAATTTCTAAGGAGTGTTTTGCTTCTTTTTTTCACCCTAAACTCTGTTGCTTATTATATTGCAAGCTCCATAAGATTGCTCCCCGATGCAGTAAATTCATAATCCAAAGGTTCAAGATGGGTTATTGTTCTTAATATGATCACTGTTAGTGAGCCACTATATTCTGGCACTAGAAAACAGTGTCCTTATGCCAGGGAACGGAAGCAAGCTTAGTTATTCAAAGTTTTCTGGTGTTAGTAGCCTGGAATAGCATAGCCTTTTGCAACAGCCTGCATAGCTTTTCCCTAAATAAAACTACCACCTTCTCTCTGCAGGAATAGTTGGCCCACAGGACTGCCAGGTGGGACCAGCTCTACTGGCCTCTTGTTATCAGCATTCTTCACCCAAATGTCTGCTCCAAAGTCCATCAGCAGCGTCACCAGCTCCACACTGCAATTCCTGGCAGCCATGTGCAGAGGGGAGTCCAGGCCCTTGCCACTGTTCACATTTGCTCCTGAATACCAAGAGATGACAAAGAATAATGACAAAGAATATACAGTAGCCTATTTCCATTCACTGCACGAGCTGCTAACTGCTCTGAATAACACGTAAATGATGTAGCATCCAGGCAGAGGTGGGCTACTTTGTGCTTGGGCTTGGTACTACAACTTGCACATGCCCAGCTCACACTGGTTGAGGAGCAGTGGGGTTGTGACTGAGAAAATTATCCTAGAGGGATAGTGCATGAGGAAGTCCTTCATCCACAGCCCAGCTCGTGGATATCTTGAAGCAGGACAAAGGCATAGTTCCACTTATGTCCCACCTTTACTCCCCTTCCCTCAATATACATGCAGGGTTTCAGCATGCTCTGTACTGGAGGCTTAAGCTGGTGGAATTTCCAGATGCCAAAGTATCTATTGGGGAAAAAAATGTAAGGATGGAAAAGTTCTAGAGGCCCTTGGTAGAAGAGGGCATAAGCAACCCTGGGGAGAATTCCTCCAATTTGTTACTCTGCAATAATGGTTCCTAAAACACCCTAAGATGGGTGAGTTGCAGAACTAATTCAAAACCATTTAAAATGGTTTCATAGTACACATTCCTATATACAGGAAGCAGCAAAAAACAAACTCAGAAAAAAGAAAAGAATAGCCAAACATTTAGATTAAGTTCTATTTGACTTCTTGAGAAAAGAGGTCCAGACACCATCAGTCATGTGAAATCCAGAATCACTCATCATTTTGTTGGGAGCTGTAAAGCTGAGTTCCTGGGCCAAGAAGACCCTGGTCACCCTGCTACCACATTCAACCCAGAATTGCCATTAGAAGTGAAACCTCTCCAGGTCCCAAGGCAGGAGGTTCTCTAAACCTTTGATGCAAAGATAATCCAAAGACAGATGTTGAAGGAAACAAAAGTACTCCATTCTTTATTTTTCTTTTTACCTGACTCAAGCAGCTTCTTGGCACAGTTCACTTGCTGGTTCTCACAAGCTACATAAAGCGGAGTACCCAGATGCTTGATGTTGTGATCTATATTTAGCCCATGGAACACAAGGAGTTCAACACATTGCACATGACCTTAAAAGGGATAAAGGAAGAGTCAGCAAATTCTCTACTGCAACAGTGTAGTTTGGCAAAGATTCAATGTTCTGTCAAAAGGTGGTAGTGTAATACTTTCATCCATTCCACTGTATCCAGCCTGGGGAACAGGAGCTGCAAAGCCACACCCAGCAAAACAGGGTAAAGATCTCATATTTTATCTGATTTTATCTGATTCATTCCAGATGTCTACTGAAGATTAAATTAATCCCTCTGTGTTTCTCTCCACTGCTTTTGAAGATAGTCAGACTTCTCTTTCAAATGTCCACATTTTAGGTGGCTGACTTGGACAATGCATCCCCTTCCAGGTGTCACCATGTGAACTCAGAGGATCTGACAGCTGAGCTGACCTGCCTTTGATAAGCAGTAAGGGTGGGAAGAACTGCACCCCTCATGATGAGACCAACTAGCAAGGCATTTTATGTGACCCAAACTGAGAAAATGATCTTCTTTATCTCACTCTTCCACTTCAACACACTGCTAGCAACCTGGAAAGGAGGGCTGATGCCTGTGGGGTTACCTCTCTTAGCAGCTTCATGGATGGGGGATGCCAAGTCACAGGGTGGGTGTAGGCTGGCTCCATGCTCCAGCAATAAATTCAAGCAAGCCACACTGCCACTGACACAAGCACTGAACAAAGGAGTGTGCCAGTCAACAGTCACTCCATTCACCTGGGGGAAAATAACTCAATCAGGTATTTTATTTGTCTTCTTGTTATTTCAAAATTGATGACAATTAT
Source organism: Myiotriccus ornatus (assembly GCA_036023395.1). Classification (NCBI taxonomy): domain Eukaryota; kingdom Metazoa; phylum Chordata; class Aves; order Passeriformes; family Tyrannidae; genus Myiotriccus; species Myiotriccus ornatus. The sequence continues at coordinate 100,244,070 of JAYRBT010000001.1, forward strand.
CCAGTTTCTCGTAAGAAAATAAGATTCTCAATACTTTTTATTTAATTCCATGCCAAAACTCCCTGGTGCTTCTGAAGATTATGACTTTTTATTAACATGATCATTAAAGAAATACTTTTTTAAATTGCACCTAAGTCTCTCCTGCAAAAAAGGCAGTGCCACTCCAGGGTCTTTTGGGAGTTACCAAGTTAAATGTGTGCCCACTTCTCAGTCATCTCAGCTGAAACACACCAGCCCAAAGCTCTCTCCTGAAACACTGCATTTCTGGCTGAAAGTACGAAGCACTCCCCTTCTTTTTCTTTTTTGTATTTTTTTTATTATGATTTTAAACTAAAAGGTAGTTTATGTATGAGTCAAATTTCTTATGAAAAAGTAGTGACCATGTGACACCATTTCACTCTTTTATGTGCATGCTGTTTCCATTTTCTTTCCATTTTGTTATCAGTTGATCCCAACAGTCCTACACCTCTACTTGAGACTCTGTATATTGATACCAAAGAGATAGAAGAAGAAGACAGAAGCGCAGAAAATAAAATACACCTTTATATATAAAATATACCCTTAACTGCTGCAAGATAATAAATCCTTTGCAAGAACTTCCCCTTGTTCTTGTAAATTATGAGAACATTGAATCTTCATCTAAAGGACATTAATACCCGTTGTTTATGTCTGTGCTTTCTGGACTGCTATATAAAGAAGTGCATTTTACATAGGTACCTTAAGCAGAGGTAAGTATAGAGTGTAAATCACAGTGATGTGGTGCCATGGCATCACTTAGCCTTAAAATGGGGTAATACAACATACTAACACTAGAGGCAATGGCCTGTCCATCATGTACTCACCTGAGCACCATGTTTTAATAGGACACTGGCACAAGCAGCATGACCTCCTAGGCAGGCTTCATGGAGAGGAGACACCTGGTCTGCTGTAACAAGATTAACATCACTCCCCTGATAAGATAACAGAAAAAATCATGACAACCAGCTACCAAAACGCCCATACAAAACAACAAAAACAAACTCTTTCTGGCTTTAAAGCTTTATGTAATCAGACTTCTTGAACTGCCTGTAGCTTCTTACCTCAAAAAGTAAGCAGATAAAGGGGCTGGATGCTTTGGCTGGAGTGGATACTGGCATAGCATGCAAGAGGTCTTTCCTTCTACACACTGCTACTCAGCACAGAAAGCTGTAGTGAACTGTCCAATGGGACAACTGACATCCTGTCATGAACTCCGCATGATATTGTTTCTAGTACACCATGAACAGCAAAATATGAAATAAATAATAATAATAAAAAATACGATAAAATTGCTACTAAAGTTCTTGGCAGGGTCGTGACTGCCGCCTTTTTATATCACTGCTTAAACCTTCTGACCTCCTGCCCACTGAGTCTGCGGTTGTTTGACTGGGTCCAGTCCTGAAACGCTCTTGAAATGTTTTCTGCTCTTTGCAGCAAGGCACCCATTGAAGGAAAGCCAGCCCCTGTCTTAGAAACCACTGGTTTGATTCTACAAGATCTTTTCTTTCTAGCAATCTTGGGGCTTCAGAAGGTTAAGCTGGAAGAGTCCAATACCCCTTCCCTTTCCATCAACTCCTCCACTGGCTAAATCCAAGGATTTCAAAGAAATGAAACGGTGACATTCAGAAATCATTTCTCCCTAGTCCTATCCTTCTGCAGCAGCAGGACCCCAGGATACCCTCGGACACTTCAGAAACAAACCTGTCACTGACTGAATTGAAGCCTCAACACAAGCTGAGCTCCTGAGTCTAGAGCTGTCCCCCAAATGGGGCACCAAAAGCTGCTAACAGGCCCAGGAGCTGCGGAGGGAATTCCTCAGCCATTCAGACATCCAGTGACAAGGCTCCCTTTACTTGCACCAGAATTAAAGTATCACCCCAGATAGTTCAACTCAGTGCACAGAGCTTGTGCTGGGCAAGGAACTGGGAAAAAAAACCTGTCACATCCAGATTTCACTGCAGTCTGGCCAACATGATTTTCTCATCCTGAAAATTTCACAGTAAAGCACAGACTGCATCCAACCACTAAACAAACCCAGCAGAGACCACATCAGCCCAGTGGAGGGGTACCTGGTTAATAAGTTTCTTCACAGTAAGCAGGCGCCCATGGATAGAGGCTTCATGTAAAGGAGACCAGTCTGAAACAAAGTCTGTATAAAAAGAAAGACAAGAAAAAGGCTAGAAACTCCACTTCATTAGCATACTATGGTCAACACAGAGGTCAACTCTGTGACCTCTCTTCTACTTTGTTTATTTCACCTGCAAGGCTTTCCTTGGAGCAGCTGCTGGGAGGGAGACAGATAAGAATGACTTCTCTCTGGGTGTGTTTTTAGCTCATCCTGTGTTTGCACTGAGCAGCTGTACTCCCCTTCAGAAGACTGGAGAAGGATCTGCAGAACATCATCTGACTCCGGCTGAGCTTGTCCGTCTCTTTAAATTATTTCCAGTGCCTTTGCTTACATGAACTCATTACATTTTACCAATTAATTCAAAAGAACTTTTGAAGAGGGTATGGCTGCCCAGACATTTACCCCCACTCAGAGCTGGGCTTGAGTCAATGCTTAGCAAGAGAAGGCACCAAAGTAAAAGATAAATTGTATTACCCATTAATTTTGCCTTTTAGTGTTCAGTGTTTGGTGTGAGTGGTGCATTATAAGTAACAGCTCTGTCTTCTGTGTTATTGAAACCACAAAGTGAGGTACAACACATACATACCATGTAAATATTAATATAAGATCTTCAGTATTACAGATTTTATCATTCAGAGCCAGCTGACAGCAATAATCCCTCTGGGAGACATTTACCTCCTTCAGCATTCAACAACTCAAAACCCAGTGCCTGGTCTATGTCAATAGCCCAGGTTCCCCCTGGGAAGGAAGGGAAGCATTTCCAGAGGGCACTTGACTTCTTATGGAAACACATTTTGCTGCTCTCTGAAGATGTCCCACTCTCCTTCCACTAACTACAGAGAAAACTCTGGATGAGTTGCTGAGGTTCTCAGGAATTATATTAGACCACTTACATGGAATGGAAAGCTTAACAGTGAGAAGTCCACCTTCAGCAAAAAAATCCTAATAATCCACCATAATTCTTTAAAATCAATTTTACAGATAAGATGATGATGTCAGTGCTTATACAAGATTCACAGATCTTGTCTCAGGTATGAGCACAGGAGAGCTGAACCTCTCATGACCAATGTCTTGCCCCTTGTGACTTTACCATGGTGTGCTGTAATGAGGTGATGACATGTGTCAGCCATCTCCCAGCCTGCTGGGCTATTGCTCTCTCACCTTCAAGTGTGGTCAGTGAAGGAGCACAAATTTAAATAAGATGAGGTCTAGTATAGTAAGACTTAAAATGCGTCTGAGATTGAAAAATTCTGCACTTATGCAAATGGTCACATGAAGATGGTGGTATCTGAAACACGTTCACACACACACAAATCTTTGCCTGCATAACTATGTTAGGTAGGGGGGGTGACTTCTGCTGGCATTGTGGCTGCAAAAAGTCTGCTATAGATTTATAGTTATTCTTGCAAGACTATTTTTAAACTGTGCAATACATTCGCCTAGAGTTGTTCAGAACAGTATTTCTGCCACGACAATACAACATTTTGAGCCACTTCATTTCCACCCCAATGCTTCTAAGTACTTGAAATGAGAAGAGGAATGAACTCAGGAAATCTGGGTGATGTATATCAGTTGCCTGACCAACCTAGTGGCTTTCTGCAAGGGAGTGACTAAATCAGTGGACAAGGGAAGGGCTACAGATGTAATTCATATGGACTTTTGTAAGGCCTTTGACATGACTACCCACACCACCCTTCTCTCTAAATTGGAGAGAGATGGATTTGATGGGTGGACTGTTTGATGAATGAGGAGTTGGCTGGATGGTCTCATTCAGCGGGTAGTGAGCAATGGCTCAATGTCCCAATGAACATCAGTGACAAGTGGTGTCCCTCAGGGATCCACACTGGGACCAGCGTTATTCAATGTCTACATCAAGCCATAGAGAGAGGGACTGAGTGCATCTTCAACGTGCTTGCAGATGACATCAAGCTGAGTGGTGCAGCTGACACTCCTGAGGGATGGGATGACATCCAGAGGGACCCAGACAAGCTAGAGAAGTGGGTCCATGGAAACTTCATGAGGTCCCACAAGGCCAAGTGCAAGGTGCTGCATCTTGCTTGGGGTGAAACCTGGTATCCTTACAGGCTGGAGTATGTCAACCATATCCTGGTCTGCATCAAAAACAGCATGGCCAGCAGGTCATTCTGCCCCTATGCTCTCATGAGATCCCACCTGGAATACTGTGTCCAGCACTGGGGTTCTCAGCATGGGAAACACCTATGGGAGCATGTCTAGAGGAGAGCTTCAAAAAGGATCAGAGGGATGGAGTACCTCTCCTCTAAGGAAAAGCTGTGAGATCTAGGATTGTTCAGCCTGGAGAAGAGAAGGCTCTGGGGAGACCTCACTGCAGCCTTTCAGTACTTAAAGGGGCATATAAGAAAGATAAGTGTGGGATGTTTGACTAGAGAACAGACAATATGGACAAGCCATATTAGTGGGCCTTAAGCCTGAACCAGCAAAAG
>JAYRBT010000001.1:100248777-100260509 GCA_036023395.1 Myiotriccus ornatus
AGAAGGCTCTGGGGAGACCTCACTGCAGCCTTTCAGTACTTAAAGGGGCATATAAGAAAGATAAGGAGAAACTTTTTAGCAGGGCCTGTTGTGACAGGACAAGGGGGAAAAGGTTTGAAACAAAAAGAGGTTAGATTTAGACTAGATATAAGAAAGAAAATTCTTACAGTGAGGGTGATGAAATACTGGAACAGACTGCCCAGAGAGGCAGTAGATGCCCCATCTCTGGAAACACTCACGGTCATGGTGGACAAGGCTCTGAGCATCCTGGTCTGGTGGAAGGTGTTCCTGCTCATTGCAGGGACATTAAAGGTACCTTCAAACTGAAACTATACTATGAGTTTATGAATTAGCTTCTAAAGAATTGTGTAATTTTTCTTATTATCTTCATTTGAGCTCTGCCTTCCTCCTTCTATGTTCCATGGCCCATGTCCCACAACAGACACATTGTCTCAATGAGTTCACAAACATACTTTTGCTTTAGCAAATGGACAGCCAATTCCAGAAGCTGCAGTTCTGGTCTCATAAGGATAGCCAAACTGCTACAATTATTAAAGCACAGTATTAACTGAGTAAAATAACTTTGCTCTGTGTCAAATTGATGCTTATCTGACTGCGCTGTTGTTCTTGCTCATCCTGCCTGTGTTACTGCTGGTTGTGTTTCCAGGGTGTGTAAAAAGCTTTGTCCCATTTAGAAACTAATGCCAATTTGCATGAGTTGTAAGGGAAGTATGTTTATAGAAATTCTAAAAATCTAGACTGAAGAACAAGTTTGCTGAGCTGCAACTTGATCTTTTTTTGGCCACACAAATATAGGCAGGGGTTTGTGCAATCTACCAACTTGTTACAACATCATGTCAGCATTCTGGTTACAAAGAGGGACACATCTATGTGCAGATTTTATCCATTCAGCCTTTGTTTGAGAAAATACAGGTTTCTACTGAAACTAAAAAGAGCCAGACCAGTCATTTTTGGACTGGCCATTAGCTTGTAATTTTGCCAAGTTGTAACAGTGAACTGAAAGATTGACCATATAAGCATCAAAAAAAAAATGTTAATTGAAAATACAGAGGTATGTGCTAACACATAATCCAGCTGGGAATTTTATAACTGAGAAGAACCAAGAGTTTTTTGGAAGTGGAGTCCTATGGAGTCCTCCACACCAGCCTCAGATACCTTGCAAAGAGGGGTCTGATGACTGATAACTAATTGCCATGGCGTCCTTATCTGCAGCCCTGAACTGCATGGCCCCAAGCTGATGTCTCTCCTGCCCTATCTCCACCTACAGCAAACACCTCTACCCTGAAGCAATACCAGGGAGGCAAGCCCTCTGGAAGGGAAGGTAAATTTCCCCAACTTCTGCACCAAAGACATCACCTTTTGGCAAATTACAAGATTTTTATTTTCTGCCTGCTCCCGGCTGGAATGTGTGTTTCTTGCCTGGAAGAGGAAGGAGGCTGCAATGAATTTTCATGCCTCACATCCCTCTTCTACTCAGCACAGGAGGAACATTGTCAGTAATATAAATGATCAGTATTTAAATTTGATTAAGGCCTAAGCAAATGCCAGTTCCAGCTGGCCATGGTCTTTCAAAGTCCTGAACTAGTGACTTTTGGGAAAGTGTTCAAAACAGTCTGCCCACCAGAGCTGCCCATGAAGCAGCAAGGCCTGCGTACGTGGGTGACGTATCTGTGTTCACTGTATGTACTGCCACCGGAAGAAGGATTTCTGATTGCCAAAATTATGTACAACTGCTCTTTCACAGAGAAATAAGATTTTTCATCCAAATTTGAAATCTACCCACCTTAGTCCACAGGCAAGCTGAGTCAGACCCCAATCACAGAATTACAGAATCACAGAATGTGCTGAGTTGGAAGAGACCCACAAGGATCATCAAGTCCAACCCCTAGCCCCGCACAGGACAGACCCAAGAGTCACATCATATGCCTAAGAGTATCATTCAAACATTTCTTGAACTCTGTCAGGCTTGGTGCTATGACCACTTCCCTGGGGAGCTGTTCCAACGCCCAACCATCCTCTGGGTGAAGAATCTTTTCCCAATACTGAACCTAAACCTCCCCTGACACAACTTCAGGCCATTCCCTCAGGTTCTGTCACTGGTCACCAGATAGAAGAGATCAGTGCCTGCCCCTCCTCTTCCTCTCATGAGGAAGTTGTAACTGCAATGAGATCTCCCCTCAGTCTCCTCTTCTCCAGCCTGGACAGACCAAGTGACCTCCGCTGCTCCTCATACAGCTTCCCCTCAAGGCCCTTCACCTCAGAGGTGACAAGAAGATGCTAGATGAAGCTTTCCTGAATTATAATGAGACCTCTGATAGTGACCCTCACATCAGCCTTCTGGACAAGTGTCATGACCCACCAGTCAGGAGTATGATGTTTGTTGCAAATTCTTGTCAGTCTGAACAAATACACCAAATCATGTGTCAGGGAGCTCTTGTGCTTTATTGTACAATTGTCTTAATTCTGGAAATGAGCCCACTGTTTAGAGTCAAAAAGTGCCAGCTAACACTTTAAAACACACTCCTCAAAACAAGCCCTTAATTTTTACAGTACACTTCAGTAAGCTCTCAACTCCCACAACAAATTTCTCAAAGGTTCTGGCTCACAAGCCACAACACAATTCCACAAGCTCCCACTCCCACAGCACACCTCAGTATGGAGTACAGGGTAGAATATGACAGCTGTGTTTTGCCCAGACCAAGCAAGGGAGAAGAGAAATAAAAGCAGTAAAGACAGAGAATGAAGAATATCACCCATCCTTAGATCCTGCATTGTTTCTGCTGGGTGGATGGTCCAGATTGTTTTCCTCTTACCAAGAACAGTAGTTCAGCATCTCGTTTTTCTCTTACCAAGACAATAGTTCAGCATCTAGACATCCAAATCCCACTGGATTTCAGGGGCATTGGGTCACCTAGCTCCCCTTTCACTGCAGAAAATCCCAGCCAGCCCAGGGGTCACATTAAACCCCTGGCCATATTTGATTGCATTGCCATCACTTCGGCATATGATACTGGCAGGGTGGTGTATACAGAGGGAGCCTTATAGTAATAACCACATAACCACGCAAATTCTGACTGCTCCCTGTGGACAACAGAACTTTCACTGGAGCTTTCTAGAGCACTGGTTTTTTTAATGATGGTAAAAGTTATTTCTTCCAGCCTCTGACCACATGGAGGGCGTTGCACCCTCCGTGTCTGTCCCTGGCTGATTTCCTTCCACACTTGTCATGCATGGTGTAGCTTGAAAGGGATTTGAAGTCCTTTTAGTGAAGGTATGCCCTTGCATATATATTTGCAGACACAAAGGCATTACACAGAACAGCATTAAAAATGGTATTTTTCATATGCAAAGACTGTCCCTTAAAGTTTGTGATATACGTTGCCTGAGCCAAATACATTCTGGCTGGAAGTTGCCAGCAGAGCTTACTGATAGGCAAACACAAGAGAAATGGACTGAACCCTGATTTTCAAAGGACCAAATGACCTGTGTCCAGCAGTGTGCCATGAGGGATGCCCTCCTTCCAGCCTCCATTTTTCTGGAGCTCATCTCCAATGTGGTCCTGGTTCAGTTCATACTCTTAAAAATATCACTGTCCCTTCCCTCCCACCCCAGGCTCAGAATGCACACATATGACACACATGAGGAGAGGCAGACTACACAGCACATAGACTGATCAACTGTGCATTATGGTTTTATGGTCTTAACTTTCAATTTGGTATGAATGGAAGCATCCTGAACAGCCCAGGAAAGGAGTGAGGACAGTGTAAAGTCAGGTTTTCTTCATGTTTTCATGTTTTCATCCAGCTAAATGGTTATGTGAAGTTATAAATTACTTGTCTTTTTTCACCATGCTGTATTTTCAATGGCTCTGGTCCAGCCACAGAGCAATGATCAGAGTGAGGCCATTTGTCTGAATAACTGTTTGCTGTTATGTGACCACAACAGCATTGGTCACAACTGACCACAATGCCATTGCAGAAGAACCCACCAAGGCTGGTGGCTCAGCCTGGACAATTAACACTTAGGGTCTGCTCATCTGAAAGAAAAGGAGAAAGGGTACAATAAAGGAAAAAAAGGAAAAAGAAGAAGAAAGATAAAAATTAAAATAATCAGAAGAAAGGAGAAAAAGGATGAAAGTAAGGAAGAAGGGGATGAAAAGAAAGAAAAAAAGAAAAAAGAAGAACTGAGCCGGTGCTGAGCTTCCAGCTGGCACTAATTTAAGTCAAATATGCCACATTGCCACTTGTTTTTCAGTGTGCTGCGGTTCAAGTGCTGTATTTGTTTCTGGTTGTACAAACTCCAGTACAGAATCAAATACCCTTTTCTACGCTACACAAAAAACCCAACCAAAATTTCAGTATGAAGTAGAAATAGCTTTTTTAAAATCCCTTCCAAAGGGCAAAGGCATGACAGCACTTTGTGGGGCTGACTGGACCTGCTGAAGCTGGACGTAGGGAGCAGCAACACCACTGCAGCCTGACCCTGTCCTTCGCCACCTCCGGCAGAGCTGAAGGCTCGTGGTGAGGTAGGAGCGCTACTTACCCCTCATCAGTGGGTTTGACGGGGACATTGCAGACGCCTGGCCTCCAACTCCTTGCAATTTGAAGGCATTTTGATTTGTTCTCTCATCATCCATCTCAGCTCTGTCTGTCCAAGTTCTGTTTTTTCACTTTGTGGTTAGTCTGCAGAGTTCAAATTCCATCGTCCCCGGTGAGCCCCCAGCGGTCAGAGCGATCTGCGAAGCAGGCTGTGCACGCATGAGTCACACAGACTTCGCAGCAGCCCGGCCCGTGGTGACTCCGCGCAGAAACTCGAGTACCTGGGCTGGGATTTAACGAAGCAGCTCCCCGGCTGCCCTGGTCGGCAGCCAGCGACCCAGCAAAGCGAGAGATGTGCCTGATGTCACATCCTCTCCAACACGACACCCAATCGGGGCGCCCGCAGTCAGTTTTTATCAGGAAGGAAATTCTTAGTTTGCCAAAAAAACAAGGCAGAAAGAGCTAGTTCAACTAGTTGAGCAAACTCTGCCTGCGGGGGATTTGCAAAGAAAACCCGCAGAGACACGAGTGCGCACAGATCTGCACTGCTCCCCGGAAAGTTGTGTGCGGGAAACTTCGCTGAGCACCTCCCTGCGCACAACACGCTGCACAAAACCACCCGTCTTATCTGCCAAGCCCCGACAGGATGAAAGAAAGGGCGAGCTGATCGCCTGCAGCACAGCAGTGATCACTGCATATGCTACAGATATTGAAACCGCATGTCTGGGGAGCCACACTTCCCACTGGAGGCCCTGTGCTCTCTGCGTGGAGTGGAAACTGCAGCCCTGTGTGGGCTCATGTATTTTTCCCCTATTCAGTTGATTTTACTGAGTTACAGTCACACCGGGAGTTTTGTATCTAAGCGGTGCCCTTTTATTTTTAAACATTTTCTCGGTCTAAACAAGCCATCATGGATCTACTAGCAAAAAAACAGGCAATATTTGTTCAGGACGACCTTCATCTCATTTCTCTGGATCTGTTTGTGAAAGTTCTGTTCTCTCGGATCATCTTTATTTGCACTCTTTTTCTTTCCCAAATTTGTATAATTTACAGGCACAAAATCCTGTTTCTATCACTGTATATTTGCCCATTCATGTACAAGTGCAATTAGGCAGAACTTCCACGCACAAGTCTAAACCATGTAAATATTTCCTCTTTTTTGCTGTCTGGCTACTAGAGCAAAATGTGTGTTTGTGTATTTGGGGATTCAAACCTGCTAATGCTAGGCTGATTCTGAGCCTAAGAAACTTGGTTTCATTTTAAGTTTTATCTGTAACACATGCAAGAGATCTGGAGTCATATTTAGGATTTCTTTGTCCATATCTTTAAAAATAATTAGCTATGTTAAAAGGTGCAAGCAGAAGCTGAACATCATCCCCAAAACCTGCCAGTGGGAAATCTGTGAAAGCAACCTGGGCACAGGCTGGTGCAAAACTGCTGATGCGATATGAGTGAGGACAGGGCCAGCCCTTTCCATGGCTCTCCCTGCTGAAAATCTCTTGCCTCCTAGGTTTGGTCCCGCATGCTAGACGCAAGCTGACACTTCAGTCTGATTGGAAATTACATTTGTGTCCTACCCACTGAAATTTCCACATTGCAACTGTTGTAGGAAAAGTGTGTGAACAGAGAAATTGGTGTATCAATTTTGTTGATTAACATGTAAAAGGAGTGGAAAAACTAATTTCCCCCTCTGGTGTTACTTGAATTTAGTGGCTTGGTTGCCAAATGTTATGTATAATCATATCTTTAGCAATATTAACAAACATGTCAGCAATTCCACCACTAAAAGGAATCAGCATATGCATCCAAATGTGTAATGATAGGGTTATAAGTGAAGATTCATTAGCTAAGAGCTTTAAATTCAACCATAGTAAGGAGGATTCTACAAGACAGAAATCCCTTAGTTCCTAGTCACCCAAGGACAGGGAGACTTTGGCCATTTCATGCTTTGACCAAGAGAGACCTTCTGACTGATAGGGTAATCACTTTAATACTCTGTTATTGGTTTCATATATTTTGGTCACACTGTGTTACACAAACCTATGCTTTGACAGATGAGCTGTTCCCTGATCTTTCTGGAGGCTGATAAGGTTGCACAGAGCATCTAACAGGGCCAATGAGCCTGCATCCCTCCCCATGGAAGCAAACATCCCTACCATTCATCACCCTTTCTGAAAAGGGGCCTCTGAGATCCCCACAGCAGGCTGGTATCCCACAGGCATCCTTTATCCTGAGCTGCTGGACATGATCCTGGACATATGTTTGTATTTCATGGAGTAAATAGACATAGGGTTCTAAAAAGGCATTTCTTGTTTGATCACACTTGTCCTTTACCAGTTACTAGAGAGGAAGAGACCAGGACAAAGTTATAGCAAGCACAGGATCCAATCGCCACATCCATTTCCTCAGAATTGTGGCTCCTTTCAGGGCTATAGGATCACGCTCTGTAATTTCACTCTTTGGACATGATTCCTCCTTTGGGTCATGGTATGTTCCGAAATAGCTGGACACCTGTCCCCTGGCTGGTCCTGAACCCTTTGCTTAGTCAGAGCATCTTCAGTTTCTGTGGTGATTCCTCATCTTTGTCCAGCCTGGAAATTCTTATGTTACAGAACCCTACTTCTCTACTGACAAACTGGAGAAAAGGGACCCTTACCTGGCATGTAGCCATTTCAAAATACACCTTATCCCATCACTGCATCCTAAAGGCCCTACAGACATAGACTGTGTTGAGCCATTAGGTAGGGCATTCAGGGAATTGATAAGTGATGAGATGAGATTATCACCTCTATGCACAGAGTGGAGTAGAGCCTATGTTTGAAAGAAATGCTGCAGTCCCTGGGACAGCATGGTTCAATCTCCCACGTGCCCTGCCTGACCCCTTTACATTGCAACTCTTACACACATATCTTTGCAGGATTAGGACAGTGCAGGGAGATGCCAGCACAGGTCCCTTTGACCATTAGGATTTAGGTGGGGCAGGGAGCTCTGCCCGCATCAGGGATTCATGTCATACTATGTGTATCTATATATAGATATATAGATATAGATATATATATAGAAAGATAAGTATATACATTTCCATCCCTGTGTGTGTAGGTCTGTATATATATATATATATATATATGCAATTACATCTCCTACCTGTTTCATTTAAAACCAAGATTCTCACATCACATGGTGGAAGGACAGGAAAAGTACCTGCTGAGGGCCCTATTAGAAGTGAACGCCTTTGCCAACACCCAGAACAGTGCAGTTTTATCTGCACTTATGAAGGGACAAGATGGTTTACTTGGTTTCAAGCAGACCCCAAAGAACTGAAGGAAACAATGGCTCCTGCTCTCTCGTTTTGAATGGTATTGCCAGCACACTTCCCAGGTTTTGCCACTTCTGCTAATGCTTTTGTGGTCCTCACCCATGGTGAATAAGACCTTATTTTCAAATCATAGCTCCATAATTTTTTTTTCTCACAGTTGGTGAAAATGCAAGTTCCTGTGTTTCCCCACCCTTTGAATTTGTCCTTTGTGGAGCCCACCACAAGCCTCTCTCTAGCACATGCACACCATCTCATTGAAGAACTATCTTCTGTTTGGCCAGATTTCATCTTTCAGCAATTTTATGTGTCACATACATTAACAAGGTAGGTACATTTTACAGTTATAAGGAGTCTAGTTTTAAATTCTATTAACTGAGTTTGTAGTAGAGGCACAAGAGATAATTAATCACACAGAGAAAAGAGTGAAAAAGAAAGAAGTATCTAAATTTTTATGCATTTCACCCTTGCTTTCCTTTCTGTTTGTGTTGATTTTCCCCACAACAGTATGGGCAGTGAGGAAATCAGCGTGTGAGGCTCCTAAGTCCTTCATTAGAATATATGTATCAGCTGAGAGAACTGGGGATGTTCTACATGAAGAGAAGGCTCTGGGGAGATGTTATAGCAGCCTTCCAGTACCTAAAGGGGGCTTCTAAAAAAGAGGCAGAGGGACATTTTACGTGGGCAGATAGTGGTAAAGGGGGAAAGGTTTTAAAATGAAAGAGGGCAGGTTTAGATTAGATATTAGGAAGAAATTCTTTACTCAGAGTGTGGTGAACCACTGGAATAGGTTGTCCAGGAAGATTGTGGATGCCTTGTTCCTGGAAGTGTTCAAGGCCAGGTTGGAGAAATCACTTCACTGTTATTCAAATGCAAACACCTTCAGTGGATAAAAGTGCACAGTAAAGTGGAACCTATGACACTTAATATTACTTTTTCTGTTTACAGCATATCTTATAAATGGAATCACCTTTTTGCATTCTTCTTCAAAATGTAAGTTTTGTAAGTAATTCAGTGAAATGCTCTACTACCTTGGTTTTTTCTTCCACTTGCTAATCAGTTTTTTAATTGCGCACACCAATTGTATAACAATTTTTATTTTTATTAGCATAAATATTCTGTAAAACTGAAAATGCAGTCCTGGTAAATCTGTCTTGGCAAGCAAATTCAGCATTGGTTTCTGAGGATGAAAACCATAGAGTTACAGAAAATGTTTGGAAAATTTGACACAAAATTTAGGATTTGTTCAATCTAGCTTCAGAATTGGAGCCAGAAATCCTAGCTTTTCCTTAGAGCTAATGAAGAAATGTAGCCATTTTCAGATCATGGTTCATCTTACCTGTTATAAATGTCTGCTCTGAGAGAACACGAATTGGGCCTTTAGAGTAAGCCTTCACTGATCTGAAAAGGAACCCTAAATGAAGACCAAAAATCTAGGTGTGTACATATAATCAGCTGAAACCCAACTTAAAAACGTGGCTAAATTCACAGCCAAGTGTCCCAGCTCTGATCACCCCTCGATGCTGTCATGCACTTTGTTCTGCACAGCCTGCGGTTGTCTCAGTGAAATGTCTTCAGTGCAGATGAAGGCCAGCATTGCCCAATGTCTGAACTACAAAACCTTGACTTTGGAGTGCCTACACCTCAGAGACGAGGGTTTTGACAGACAGTTCAGACAGATTAAGCTGCATTGGCCTAAACTGTCACTCCCTGCCTGGCTCCTCACTTTCAGCAGAGATTACCCAGTATCTTTCAAACAAGGAATGGCAGCACTGGCCACAAACTATGATGCCGCTATGTCTTACTACATAGTCCCTCATGTCAGTTCAAAAAGCAGTCAAACAGTTCTCCAGCCTACAAACTTGAGCCCTGAGACACTAGCACATGCCTCATTCTCCTCTAAGGCAGTAATTTCCAGCCAACGAGCAAGACAAACATCTGGGACAGCCATGTTTTAAATCACAGCAGTTAAATCTGACAGAACTTGCCCACAGGAGTACTAAATCACGGGCATCATTTCCAGAGGTATCTGGGTTTCCTTTGGAAAGCTGCTGTGAAATCTTTGAGCTGACACAGAGTGAAGAAGTTCCCCTTTGGAGAAATTAATAATATTGTCCAGTTCTTCTACCCCTATTTCCTTTTCCTCAAATTAAGTCTTTCCTCCAGAGGCTTTCCTTCTCTTACAGTTTTTCTGACATGAAATGTTTTCATTTCCTTTCCTCTCACCCTCACAGAAACTTCCCTTTGCAAACATTCCATCTGCCTGACTGTGGACCCAGCAGACCTCTGCAAGTAATTATTCCCTTCTGCAGGATGGCCATTTTACTTAACAAGAGAGGCTCTAAATCGAAGCAAAAAAACATCTGAAGAAAGTAGCAAACATACCTGGGTGTCAGTAGCACCTGGATCCGTGCTTTAACTCATTGCAGATGTGCAGAAGCACCAAGTTTTCCAGGGAAAGGACAAATTTTGCATGAGAGCTTGCACACAAGTTTATTGTATTTTCTTTGTGGGAAAGGGAGGGTTAAGGGCATTCTTCTCACAGAGAGAAAAGCAGCAACACTCCATTTTTGACCATCTGGTGCCAATTGCTTCTCACCTACATAAACACCTACACTAAACATAAATTTCATATATTACAAAATATATCTCGACATTGCTGTCTGAACTACATTTAAAACGTGTACACTATAGTACCGGCAAAAAGAATCCAAATCTTGAAAGTTGGTGGTTTGTTTGGTTTTTGATTTGGAGTTTGGTTTTGTTTTGGGGTGGGCTTTTTTAGATCTTTTTGAAGATTCAATGTGATTTTCTTGGTATTTTTTGTCCTGTCTCATGGGCTGCAATCATGGTTTTTCCACACTGCCAGGTGAATAGTGTGGTGAAATATCTCATGTGACAAGAACACACCAGCAAGCAGTCAGTAGGTGTAACAGCAAAAGTCTCAACCTAATACTTGAGAGCTGTGGTGGTTTTTTTTGTCACAGTCTGCTAGCATTTGGCAAACTGTAAGGTAGACTTGTCCAATACTAAATTTAAGTGAAACCCAAATCCAGTCATAGAGCAGATTTTAATTTCTGTTTCTTTGTCTTTTCTAACTTGTCGTTATTAGTTTTGAAAACCAGTGGGAATTCTTTGCTTTGTTGCAAATCTTTTTGGCTCCCAAACTTTCCAGTGTAAAATAACCATTTCTGAAGAAAGCAAAATTATTTCCGCAAAGATATTACTTTGGTCTGAAAAACAATTTGCATTAGAAAAAAAAAGTTATTATAGTTTTCCATTAATCCCAGTGGTTAGAACAGTGTGGAGAAAACCCAAATGTACCACAAGCAAGCTCTCAGCCAGGTCAGCTGAGCTGGCCCTGCTAAGCAGTGTTCATGGTGGCAAGTCCCATTCAGAGGACATTCCCTGTATGCAGATTGCCAGCAAATGAGTCATCTTCCCAAGCCCAAGGTCTCCTGGAGGGTCTTGCCAAAAAAAACATGTCTTCCCCTGGTTGTTCTCTTTTCCCACTGCCTATCAGTACCAGGAGGCAAGAGCAGTAACAGCTGAGACTATTGGAAAGGCAGATGGAAGAGTGAAAAAAGGCTCATAGAATGGAGGTATCTAATTAAGGGTTTGGTGCTTGTCTTCCCCAGTTTCACTGAGGTTAAATGTTCACTACTTATCAAGCACATTGCTTTGCAATAAGCTCTTCCACCCACACTCACAGGCTGCTTTCCAGACCTTGCTGGAGCTTACCTCTAGAAATTTCCCTCATGTGACGTATCTTTTCACCCTTGTGACGGGAACAGCCAGCACATTCCAGCTGTTCTCACTACCACGAATTTCCAGGAATTCCCCATGGAAAAAATTACCAA
>JAYRBT010000001.1:100260609-100272659 GCA_036023395.1 Myiotriccus ornatus
GACGGGAACAGCCAGCACATTCCAGCTGTTCTCACTACCACGAATTTCCAGGAATTCCCCATGGAAAAAATTACCAACACCTTGCCACTACTGCGTTACAAAATGCAATTTGTGGCTTTACACAAAAATTAGCCCATGATCTCTTAAACTCTTGTCCAAAACTGGGTCTCTGTTGGCTTCCAAAAATGTGCTGCAGAAAGTGACACTGCCAGTTCAACTGCTTGGGCAACAATGGCAGACAGAGAAAACGTCCCCAAACCTGGCATCTAGTTCTGTTTCTTCCAGCATCCTACAGGCATAGCAGGCACTCTCATTTTCTTTTGGTAAAGATTGTTAGCATATTACTATGGTGGGTGAAATTACTAGCCTCCCCTGAACAACATACTTGTCTCCCTGCCCTGATCCTGGAAGATGGCATGTGGTGCAGTGTAGAAGAAGGTGTATGGAATATTCAAGCCCATAGGATCTGAACTGTTCCCAACATTTTCTTCAATTCCAAGAAATCCACTCACCTGGTGTTAGACAGATCATCTGCTCAGATCAGAAGGCATCCATATTTTCTGTGTTGGAAATGCAAAGCTGGGACTGCAATAAGCAGCCATCTGCAGCAGCAGTGTGCCTTGGTAGAAGTTTCCTTTGCTGTCCCCAAGCACAGCTTGGCTTTTGTTTTCCATGAGGCTGGAAATCCTCTGAAACAGCTAACGGATGCTGATTCACAATGCTGATATTGTAAAAATAAGAGTTTCCTTTCCTAAAGGATTATGAGCTGAGCACACTGATAAGTATACAAGTTTTTGTCATATTACCACACATCCAGCTTGGCCATTTATCTGAGTATCTGATGTTGTAGAGTGCAGGACTTACCTGAAGCACAAAGATCAGAATGTGTGGCAGGGCTGCCTGACCCTATCCTCCTCACAGCTGTGGGGACATCCCTGGTGCACGCCAGGCTCCAGCCAACCTCTCCCACGGCTGCACCTAACCTGGTGTGTGGGCCACTCCACATTAGGTCCCAGGATCATCTTCCATGTCCCAAACCAGGAATGACAGAGCCTCCCTAGGACTCTGACAGCCCTTTGGCTAGTGGTGGGGAGAGAAAGGTCCACAGCCAGCTCTTGCCCTGGCAGGGCTGAAGGGAGGCAGTGAGGGCCAGACCCATATGCTCCTGCATCCTCACATCTCCTCAGACTCAGTGGAGAGGCCAGTTTTCCACGTTTGCCCTTTTCAGAGTAGATCTGGAAGCTGTCTGTACGTGCTGACCACAAAGCAAGAGTTCTCTAATTCATTCTCCGTCTTGAAAAGGTGGGTATTATTTTCTCATCACCTCTTCTTGTGACAGCACTGGGACAGGCACTTGAAGATCTGAAGCAAGCCCCTCACTCAGCTTAACATTTCTTCTGCTTACAAACTTTGCTGGAGAATTATACCAGCAAAGAGAATTATCTGTAAAAATGTACTAAGGAGGGACCTTTTTAGTCACATGCTTGAGACACATCCAAAAAAACCCCGAAAACCAAAACAAAAAACAGGAAAGAAAAAAAATCCCTAACAAGTGATTTAATGGTGAATGGCAAAACCATATTTCTTCCCAAGTTGGTACAAGCATGAAAAGCCCAGGTATTTTTCATCCATTTACATGGGTCAGTAGCAGACTCATAAGTCATTTCAGCTCAAAGACTTAAATAAATGTCAAACAAGGTGCCACCCCACTGGACACCCAGCAGAGCAGCTGTGATGCCCTGCAACCGTGGCTTCCCACAGGGGTGAAGGGGGAGGGGAGCCCTTTGGGTGTAGAACTGGAAAGCATTTTGAGAAAAAAAGCAATGTCAGCTCAAAGGGAAATTTCTTGTCCTCTCTACACCAACAGCCTGTGGGAACCTGCTTGTGGGAACAAGCTGGCTTTACTTTTACTTGTTGGCATCATTTTAGAGGAAAGTTTTCATTGAAATCTTGGAAATTCCCAACCCAAAAAACCTATTCCTCAGTCACTGTAATTATTCAGGATGTTTCCTTATTCCATATTCCATAGATATGCCTTGCTGTAAATCTGTAGTGACTCTGGAAGTACAAGTAACAAAGAAAAATTATCACATTCCTTAATTAGTAGCCATTCTGGGATAGTTGGGGATGAATGGTCTTTGACAGATACTCATAAATGAAAGGCACAAAACTCTTGGGACAAAGTCAAAGTATTCTTATATACGTCAGGCTACAGGCAGCAGGAACTCACCTTCTGAAATGGTTAAGAGCAAGCATCTCTCTGCAGGATAATGAGATACAAATAGTATGCAAAGGATGAGCCTCTGGGCCAATGTCCTTAAAAATACTTTAACTTACGTTCTGATGGAGGCAGAATGAAATGGGAACACTAGTGTTTAAGCAGAATTTGAGGAGTATACATTTTTCCTGTTGTTAATGCATAAAATGTGAAGAAAGCATGCCTTGTTTCCACTTTTCGTAAAACCTATCACCCCCATGGGGAGTGGTACACCGGCCTTCTATGAAATCCAGGGTTATTGTCACTGCCTAGAACCATTTGTTCATTGTGACTGGAGTAAAATAGGTATTTAGTCAGCATCTAGTGCAAGAAAAGTGCAGAGAACAATACTTGTTAATATCCTAGCTCTAAACTTTCTTCAGGATTCAGTAAGTTCATGCATCTTCCTTCTCCACATATAAACCATAAAGCATGTTCCTCATCACCCAAGAAAAAAACCAAAAAACAAAAAACCCAAAACAAAACAAAAGCAAAACACCCCCTCCCCCCCGCTATTACCACCAACCAAAAAGAAAAAAAAAAGTTGGAATCGTGTTTATGAAGTTAGTGGAGAATGACATGGGCAACATAGAACGAGTAAGTCATAAGGCTTGTGGAGTCTTTAATTCTTCTCTTCCTAAGAGAAAAAACCCCACATTTTATTCACAAACTTTCCTAGGACAAAAAATAAAAGTTGTAACAAGTTTTCTCTGGAAATCTCTACATCTCTCTTCCCATTCTGTCTAATTTCTGTTCTGTTAGGGCATGTTACCTCTACAGCCAGCAGTTAGACCTGGCAGAAAATGAACCTTTCATCACAAAAATATACTGCTAGCAAGTTAACATACAGCTAAAAATATGACAGCAAATTCTGAAAATCATAGAATGGTTTGGGTTGCAAGAGGCCTTAAAGATCATCTACTTCCAAACTCTCTCCCACAGGCAGGGACACTTTCCACTAGACCATGTTGCTCAAAGCTCCATCCAGCCTGGCCTTGAAAATTTCCAGGTGCTCTAAGGAATTCCACCATTCCATGGTCACTGCAGCCAAGGCTTCCCTTGAGCTTCACATTCCCCACCAGCCCCTCCCTATTGGTGAGAATGTAGCGCCTCTATCACTTGTAGAAGGAAGTTATCATCAGCACATTTCAGGAACTTCTTAAGATTGCCCAAGCCCTGCTGTCATGTCCATTCAACAGACATTGGGTTGGTTGAAGTCGCCATGAGGACCAGGATTTGAGAACACGAGCTGCCCCTGTCTGTCTATGAGGGCCTCATTAATTCAGTCTTCCTGGACAGGTGGCCTGTAGCAGAGCCCCACTATAATGTCCCCTCTATTCCTTTAATCTTGATGCAATCAGCTCCTCAACCATACCCTGGTGGTTTCCATATACTCCAGCTGGTGACATAGAGGAGACACCCCCTCCACATCTCCCCTGCCTGCTCTTACTAAAGAGCCTGTATCCTTCCATTCCAACATTCCAGTCACAGGAGCCATCCCACCACATCTCTAAGATGCCAATGCAGGTGTGTGCACACCTGTAGCTCATCTTGTTTATTCCCCATGCTGTGTGTGTTTAAATAGAGGCATTTAAGCTGGGCTCTAGATAAAGCTGATTGGCTGGAGTGAGGGAAATTCCTTTGGGCTGTTCTTCAAGGGCTCTCCTGCTGAACATTGATTCCTCTCCAGACTCTGGGTGTCTCTTACTGGCCCTGACATCAAACTGGTAGGAGTGTGATGGATTGAGGTTCCTCTCCTGCAAGTGTAATTTAAAGCCCTCTTCCCCAGCTTGGCAAGCCTGTGGCTGAATATGCTGCTCCCCTTCCCCGACAGAGTGCCCCCCAGTAGATTGGGTTTCTTAACTCAAGTCCCATGTCCTAAGTAGCCAAACCCCTGGTTGTGGCACCAGTTCTGTAACCATTCATTCATTCACCAGATTTGACTGGCCCTTTCAAACCCCTTCCCTTTGATCAGGAAAAAGATTCCTGTGCTCCAGAGTCCCTTAAGTCCCTCATCACTTCTCCCAGGGCTCTGTCATCCTTCCTAATGCTGCTCAGGCTGCTCTTGGCTGTATCACCAGTGCCTAGCAAGTCACCTACCAAATGCCAGAAAACCCAGCACATAGTCAATATAACAATGTTTGTCCTTACTGACCTTAATTTTCACCTTATTTTCTACAAGTTTGGGTTACCAGAATCCCAGGCACCAACTCAGCAGGCTTTGGCCAGGCACCACCCACCGGCACAGTGCACCATCTCTCTGGGAGTGCCAGTGGCAGCAGCTCCTGGCTCTGGTCAAGAGTAGATGTATGTGAAGAAGACAAAGCCTCAAGCCACCACTTCCCAGGGGCTGGAGTGCCAACAGTGGCAGAGGAGCTCCCAGGGAGGCCATCTGGGCAGGGAAACCTGCATGACTTCCATCTTTTATAAAAGATGATGTAGTCCAGTGCCCCGGTCCTGGTCATCGGAGGTTGAGATCCTGTGGCTTGTGTTGTGGAGGAGATCAGATAAACAGCCATAGCCAACAGGCCAGGAAGGGCAGGTTATTTCTTGTCTCACAATCTTCAGAACTTCTACACTGAATCTCTACATCTGGGAGAAAGGTCAAAACTAGAAATCCCTGTGTATTATTCCGTTAGGTTGTTTCAAGAAAACATGTGTTTAAACTCTCCCTTCCCTGCAAAGACTGGTTTAGGTGTTTTATATTTAGCAGTTTTATTTTTTCCCCCTTCCTAGACAGCACAGATTTTGGTACATCTTGTAGCTAAAAGCATTAAATATGTCATTACCATAAATACCAAAATACCTTAGCTGGAACTTAATTGTATTTATCAGACCTCAGTTTTGCATTTGAATGAAAGTGAGATAAATTAGTGATTGTGATAGTAAGCCAGACTTGCAGAGGATAACCACAGAGTAAGTACAGCAACAGCAAAAATTGTTACATTGACTATGTGCTTTTTTTTGGCATTTACAATAGTTTTTTTCTAATTAATCTCTTCTATGATTACTCTGAATGAAAATTCTGAATATGTAAGCTTAATTCACTGAAAAGTAAGTTCAAAAATCTGTTACATGTGAAACTTTACCCATTGCTAGTAAGTATATATATTAGTCACAATGGTTTGCTGACTAATGTGTTGCTTTGGCCAGCTTGTTAAAACAAAATGCTTGAATGACATGCTCTGCTGATTCATCTCTCTCCCCCCTTCCAGATGCTATTCTCAACTGAATATGCAAATTATGCTTTCTTCTGCAACTCCTGGTACCCTTTCTTGAAGATCTTTTAATTCCAAACCTGACATATTTTTCTATTCGCTTGCAATGTGCATCCTGAGTGTCTACAAATGGTATAAAATTTAAGGATAAAGAAATTTTCAAGAAATAAAAATGAAATTACATAGAAGGTCTGCATGGAATAATCTGTATTTGTCAATAATATATTATACATCTCACACTGAAGGTTAAAAAAAATCACAGTGAGGAGCAGCTGTCATGTGGAAAATGTTAATTTCTGAAAAAAAAATACAAAGGCATAATGAACTGTCACTCCAGCGTATAGGTTGGCCAGATTTTTCAACTAAGAGTCAGTGAATGTGTTTCATCTTTGTTATGATCAGACTTGCCCTAACACCCTGTTGGGACATACCACCTGTATTTTCAATCTAGTAAGAACTGGAGGTGTGTTAAATGCCAATAACAGAGCTGTGCTGCAGAAGACTGGTCAGGTTTGGACAGAAAGGTGTCGGGCAGCCCCTGTGCCTTCTGCCTTGCACAGTAGACAGCAAGTGGAGGGCAGAGTGGCACAGAGGGCACACTGATCCCTTTCACAAGGTTTTTGTGTGGGGGCAGTACAATATTTCTTTTTAGCATGTGTGGTGAGAAGAAATCTAAATGCCATGAGGTGGATGTTGACCAGACTCAAATTCCCTGGGGGAAGACAGCTGGGAGGAGATGAACGTCCCGTCTCACTGCCTGTAGTGGCACAGGCATGTCAAGAAGAAGGAGCACACAGGTGGATGGACAGACAGTGTCCCTCAGAGTCTGCATCTGCCTGGAAAGTTGGGATGTTGGCACCTCAAGGCGGATGTGGGTAGTTTTGTCTCTTACAGTATGACACCAAGCTTCATCAGCCTAACATTTTCCTGCCTTTTTAATTTTACTCTGTGAGTGGCAGATTCAGCTGGACAGACAGAAATTCAGGGACTGGCACATCTCTTATGAAAAGCTGAATCCTGGAGAGATTGGAGGATTTTTAAATGCCAATAGCAGAGTTGTACTGTAGGAGAGAGGTCACCTTGAACCCAAGAAACTGGTCAGGAGATCAAAACAGAGAACTGTGAGAGGCCAAATTAGAATGTAACTTTTCCTAGCTACCCTAAGAAAAATTGTTCATTAAATCCTTCCAAAATCTGTTGGTCTATTTATTTTCAGTGTTGTATGTTCCTGAGGAGGTGGTCCATTAGCCAGAATACTCACAGATAAGACTGTGAGAAAAATTGTTCTCAGCTGCAGGGAAACCTGTGGAGTCACATTTTGGGCAAGAGGCTGAGATAACAATAAGAGGGGAATGAGAAGAGCATTGCCACAACTATCTTTACAAATTACTGCAAACCATGAACAGCAGCTCATCTCTCGCTGTGATCAGACATAAGAGCAAACTGGTTATGTGCAGCCAACCAGCAAGAGGAGATGCCATGCCTGGAGGTGGCCCAGACAGCACCCAGTGTGGCAAAATTACTTGCTCCAGCGCTGCACAAACACGGTGACAAGTACAGTCCTTCTCCCACAAGTTGAGAAGTCTCCGAGCACTACATGTGCCTCAGGAGTACACCCTTCTCTAAAGCTACATTTGGAGGTGGGGAACCCCAGCACAGCAGCCTGGTGAGCCAGGGAAATAACACATCCAACAAGGCTGGTCCTCTAAGATGCCTCTGTTGAAGACTTAGATTTCTCAATGAGGAAACTAAAAACCATTTTCTTAGTGGCAGAGAAGAAATATGTGAATCCAGGAGAAAGCTGATCAGGAGAGACATGCTTATGAACAAGAGCTTAGTGGTGTGAGAAAAAAATACAGTGGGAATTAAGAGAAAAGGATTGCAAAAAACTTTGGAGACAAAGAAATCATCTAGTGGTAGAAAGAATGCTGACAAGAAGATTACTTATTTTAAAGACAGGGCTGATGAAAGGCCCATTTAATTTTGGTTTGCTTTGGATCTTGCGCAGTGATAGACATACACAGAGTAACAAATGATGGCTTGAAGTCAGAATCTGGTTAATTGAGATCTGTGAGGTCCTGATCACTGGCCTTTCTGAGGCCCCACTGGATCTCTCATAACAGATGATTAAAAAAACTGAAAAGCCAACAGATTGAGAATGATAAAGGAAGTAATTTGGGTTTCTATTGCGCATCAGTAACCTATTTAAGCCACTCCTGCAAAACACACTCAGGAGCAGGGACTTTACAGCTAGGGAATTATCCATAGCCCAGGCTTGTGCTTTACACTGCAAGTCAGTGTCTGTACTCAGAATCAGTGAGAGTTTGTGTGGAAAAACTATCCTAGCTGTTGAGTGGAAAATTTTTCCCAGTAGCCAGCATATTTTGCAGTCATTCCTGTTGAAATATGAAGCACTTTCCACTGCACCAGACAGTACTGGCAGTTGTTGGGGGTAAAGTCATAGGGATGTTGTATAGCAGTGAACATAGCAGCACATAAAAATGTCTGTCTTCTCATGAAAACCATATTTTACCCAAATAACCAGTTTCAGTCAATAATCATGGAAGGACAGAGAAGACACCACTGGTTTTGAAGGAGATTAGTTAGCCCTTCTCCTGTCTGGGGAAAAGCAGCTGTATCCACACATGACAGATGTTTTCCAAACTCTTTCTGAAAAATCACCAGCAAGATTCAGTAGTCTCATAGAAAATTGTTGCAGTCTTTCCTTATCCTCACATAACAGGTTCGCAAAAAAATTAAATACCTCCTCCAGCTATTTCCATGCATTGCTACAACACAAAGCACCGTCAATGAGAATTAAATTGGTAGCTTAATCTTTTGAGATAAGAGCAAGAAAGTCTAGGTAAAGTTTCTAAGGAAATTTCTTAATATCAGGACTTCTGAGCTCCTATTCTGATTTATTAAGGCTCTGTTCCTTCCAGACTCTCTGATATACAGAATTTCAGGAAGAATTATGTCTCCAGGAGGAAGAAAAGGTGAGGTGATTTTTTGATGGGAAGCTAATATCAGGAATAAATATAGGGCAGCTTGAGCTGCTTCTTAACATAAACCTTCCTGAGAGGCTCAACAGACTTTGCATTTCCTTAATGGAGATACATTTTTCAATTTAAAATCCTATGCAAGTGAAATACTGCTTTCATTGATGATCGCAGCAGGAAATCAATTCAGCATTACACAGGCTGAAATAGATCCCAGAAATTGCCTTAGTTCCTTGATTGCAGTCCAAGTCTGACAACCCACAGAGCTGAGGCTCTGTCTCTCTATTTAGATAGCAGATGGTATTCTGACTGCCACCTTATAAACAGAGCAGGTGAGTTGGCAGTAAAGAGAGAACTGTGAGAGGTCTGCTGACATCAGATTAATATAGACATTTCTTTCTTGATAGTATTTGATTTTCAAAGGCTCTTGAGAATTTAGTGTTCAAATCTCTGAGATTCATGATGTACTGTACTATACAAGGTCATTGATGTCATTGACAACTTTATGGGCAATAGCTCTTGCCATCAGATAGCATTCAATATATGGAAACACAGGCTGAAAACTGCATTCATTTTGACTGTAACATTGAAGGTCCAGTCTCATGAACTGCTGAGAGCTCAATTTATCTTACTTGTGCTGAATTAATCATAAGGAAGTACAGGAAATGTTAGACCTTTGTCTCAGAGACAGAAACTGTCATGGTGACATTTAGGAATTAGCATCAAACCAGAGAGACTGCTGCTGCTGAAGCAGGGGCAGTAGCTCAAAGGCTGCTGGAAGCCAATCTTGTATTCCGGGTTCAGCAGGTCAGTGCCCCCAACTTAAAGATGTATGGACGGTGAAACTTAGTACCAGCATGCCTAACTCATAATGAAACCCCTACATCTCACAGCCTGAAAACTTGTCAGCAGCCTCTTGGACCTGTGTAGTTGAGCAAAGTGGAGATAGACCCTTCTTTCAACTCAGCTTCCCATTTTACTACGACTAATGAAACATCATAGCCTGTCTCACGGCAGAAGTTTACCAAAACCTACCTCTGAAGAAGCATTTCTCACCTCAGAACAACTTCCACAGGAAAAATAAACAAACCTTTACAGAGTCACACAGGCACTGCATCAGTCATTGGATCCCACATTTCTCAGCTCAAAGAGGTTCATGTTTTCAGCTGTGCTGGGTCCAAACCACTAACCCTGATGTTATTTAAATTAATACCACAATGGACAAAGTTACAACACACTAAAAATCCTTTCTCCCAGGAAAGTAACGAAAGCCTCTAGAACCAGGGGTGAGGAAGCAGAAAAGCCTGAAAACCTGTCCTGGTGAGGAAAATACAACAAACAGAACATTTGGGTGATGCACAATCATCTTTAGTGGCCCTGCTTCACTCTTGCTCTACAGTCCAAGGACTTACCTTGAGAAATGTCAAAGCATGCAAAGCCCAAAAAAGCAACACTCCTTCCTTTGCTTTTCTTTAAACCTTGCAAAGGACAGACATTGAAATCTCACCTACTATGCCTATGAAAACATTTGCTGTTCTGTCCTGGAATTAAGCTAAGAAAAATTGTTCAAGTAATGAACAAAGCCAGATCTGAGGTGACAGGGGCTTTGGAGGGATTTTCTTTTCAGAAG
Source organism: Myiotriccus ornatus (assembly GCA_036023395.1). Lineage (NCBI taxonomy): Eukaryota > Metazoa > Chordata > Aves > Passeriformes > Tyrannidae > Myiotriccus > Myiotriccus ornatus. The sequence continues at coordinate 100,270,714 of JAYRBT010000001.1, forward strand.
AGATCAAGGTTTTGTTTTTTTTAAGACTTCCATGCATTTTTGTGGGTTTACTCCAAACCCCTGCTCCTGCTTTGGTAACATCACTTGCACTTCCATGGAGGAGATGTGCTAGTGCTGGGGGCAGCTGGGTTCAGGGACATACAGTGTCTGGACAGCCAGAGCTAGTAGTTGCTAGGACTCCACTAGACTACAGGAAAGAGATGAAAGGATGCAAAGTCAGATCTGACAAAAGATGTGCAATATATTACATACTGCTGAAGTTCAGCACTGAAAGCTTTCATTCTCACACCAGTGGAAGAATAACAGCCTTGATTTTGACATTGAGATTGGATAGACAAGAGGAAGAAACTGCACAGATACTACAGAAATTGCCTTAACAGCAGGGAAAATTGGGGAGGTGGGGAGAAGGGGAAGGTAGTTGGTGTGTGCATCTACAAAGACATGTCAAGTATCAAACACATGTCAAGAGCTGTTCAGGTTTTACAACTTCTCAGGCTGGTGTAAGTGGATCTGGCAACAGACCATGAGGGAACTGTATCCATAATATCATTCACTGTCTGTGAAGAGGTGTTTTCAACTTGCGCTGTCACGTAGCAGCTAATGTTTGGTACCCACAGTAGACAGGTACATGATGCCTTTGATTTTTTTTACGTTGTTACAATAATTTTATAGTAAACAACCATTTGTTCCTCTTTCTTTACCAGTATAAAGACAGTCACAGACTTATCGATAAAGGAGAAAGTTCTCAAGCGGCTCAGGCAGGTGCAGCTTGTGGACTGTATATAGGCACGACCGACCTAGATGCTTTCTGATACACAACCGGCACAGCTGGGCAAGGCTGGCAGGACCTGGGAGGAAAAGAATAAAAGGCAAGAATAAGCACTCCCAATGCCATCAGCAGTATAAGTCAAAGCAGCAAAGACCAGCAAGATTTGGCTAAATAGATTATTATTCTTATTTAATTTATGTTGTCAAAGTTGGTTCAGCAGTTTGAAAACTATGAACATAAACCCCCTTTTTCTGTATGCACTGCTAGGCTTTTCTGCATCTATTCTTGATCAAACTCTTAAAATACCATAAAGTAGTCTTCACTGGAGAGAGAGAGAGCTCTGGAATGCATAGCCCTTCCTCAGGACATAAGACAACTCCCAGCAGTTTTGCAAGGATAAAGATACAGGACAAATACAGTTAGCTGTTCACATATACAGAATGTGCTTCTTCCAACTGCTGGTGTCTCAGCAGGTACCTGCACAAAACAGAAGTACCTCAGAAAACACAGAAGTAGGGGTAAAGGCTAGTTGCGTGTCAGACATAGCTTAGTATGTGAAAATGTGACTAAAGGTGAAGAAACTGAAGAAACTTCATGTCTGAAAAATGGAGAGCCAGCAGGAGCTGAAGTGCCCCTATAGTCTCTTTGACTGTAAGGGAGGAGAGGGTGACAAGCTGAGAGTGAAAATCAGAAGGAAAGTTCAGGAAGAGAAAATTACTAATATCGGTCTATTTCTTTATCTGCATAGGCTCTGGTTCATACACGGAACTGGAGCAGGACAACTGCCAGCACCACCTTTGCTCACACGTCTGAGCATCTCAGATACGGGGACAGCTGTTACAAGAGGTAAGAAACATTCAAGCAAAAGTCCTCCCAGAAGGCTTTCAACATGGCAAATCAAAGCTCTGCATGAAAAGTCACGGAGAAAGGGAATAGGACAGAAGGATGTTAAGCCACTGTTTCATTTTCTCCATAAAGCCAACCAGTGTTCTAGGGCTGGCACAAAACCTGTGTGCAACACCAACAATTATTAATTTACCATCCAAGAGCTGTTGGGAGCCCCTGGTGGTCTAGTGGTTAAGGACGCGGCGCTGTCACCACCAAGACCCAGGTTCGATTCCTGGTCAGGGCCACTCCCCGGGCAGATGGAGCCCGTTAGCCCTATAAGGCAATCCAT
>JAYRBT010000001.1:100273463-100392976 GCA_036023395.1 Myiotriccus ornatus
CTAAAAAATCCAATGCGCAGGCTGGAAGGTGTAAAAGACCTTCCCCGGTTCTTCGTTCACGAAGACTGGCCATTACTATCCAAGAGCTGTTAAGTGGGCCCTTTGTGCACTTCGTGCTGTGGTCCTTGGTGGGTTGGGAAGGTGGCAGGCTGCCCGCATGGGGGAGCACCATCCACCTTCTGCATGGGCAAAGCCTTGGGGCAGGCACAGACTGACTAACAGGGTACGGGTGAGCTGGGAAACACAGAGGTTAGAGAAGGGGGGGGGGGGAAATTAGTTCAGGAAGTCCATATCACAGAGATGTTGTTATTGGATGCATCAAGTTCTGGCCAAATGTGGTGCAGGTGAAAAAGGCACAGGAGGATCTGCATTCATTTCTGCTCAGAAGTTTTTTGAGTAGACTGGAAAGATAATTAATTGTGAGAAGGCTGAAGGTAAGCTGCAAAGGGCAGTGCTGCTCTGTGCCGAGATTGCAGCCCCATGAACCACATGGAATTGCTGCATGCTGCAAAGCTGAATAGCCACCTGGCAAACAGCTCTGCTTTTTCCTGGCAACCAAGGACTCACACACGTCACTTTTTCTGCAGGAAGCAGGACACTGAGCCACAGTACTGGGCTGAATACTAGATGGTGGTACTAAAATATTATCTTTGAATAAACTTTCTCAGTAGGTTTTTACCCTTAGAGTCATGATAAGTAAATATGTATGATTTTCCTTTAGTCGACAGGAAATGAAAACACAGAATAACTGAACAACATATCCACTAAAACCTTAGCACTATGTGGCAAATCTAGCAACAAAACATAGATCTCTTACTCATCTCTATCATGGGCTGCAGGCTTGAAAGCAGCAGAGAAGGTAAGGCAGAAGAGAACTTATATATAGCATTACTTATAAAAGCTATCAAGAAAATCTACTTAGGTAAAGGAAATAAATACTGCTCTACTAAAAAAAACAAAACAAAACAAAAAAAAAAAAAACACAAAAAAAAAAGAAAGGAAATCATTACCTTCTCTAAGCAGAAGGGCCTGCTCCACTTTACTGTTGGGTGTGGCAAGGTCCAGGGCACATTTGAGTTCAGCATTTCTGCATTTTGGGTTAGCACCATAGTCTGTCAGCAAGACAACTATCTCCACACTGGATTTCCTTGCTGCTGCATGGAGGGGGGTGTCTAATCGCTTTCCCATGTTAACATTGGCTCCTTGAGTGAACAAGAGTCCATGGTTAGATCTGGGAGGCAGCAGGAACTGTCTGAACCCACATAACACAGGCTGGTTTCCAACAGTAACCTCAATAAATGAAGGAGACAGACAGCATACAGGACTCACTCATTTCAATAGCAGCTGTGCAAAACTCAGCAGGTCAAATACCTGCTCTGTCAGAGTCCTCTAGGCCACCAAACCCTGTCTGAGGTGGTCAGAACTGAGCAGCTTGACCTTCAACCCAACAGATGTTCAAAGCCTACCATATGCTCTTTGAAATTGTTAATAGCATAAAATTCAACATGGATTATGTTAACTTAATTGCCAGAGGGAAAAAAAACAAAAACAACAACAAAAAACCCCTTTAGGTATTTCATTGTAATAACTCTGGGAGCACAGCAAGCAAAATGCTTGTCCTGGGCTGGCCAGACACAGCAGGGCCACACTTCAAGCAGATGTAAGTCAGCTAATGTACACTGACAGAAAAATTTATGCTAGCTCAGAGACTGTGCCTGGACCTGCAGTGATCATTCTTCCGAGCAGCTTTACTGCTGCCTTCATCATCCACTGAGAAATAGGTGAATTTAATGTTTAACATGGCAGTTTATCATAATCAAGAGTTGATTTTGGTCAGTAATATTAGCCAGCATTTTCTGTGCTTCCTGTTATCATTCTAGAAAACTAAAAGAATTTTATTTTCACATTCAGATAGCCCCAGGGAGCTGTCTGTAATTACAGCCTTTTTTTTTTATTCAGGAAATAATCATTTCTTCATCAGTGGAGATGAAATTTCTAATAGCCTCATAGTCTTACAGACTCAGGCTGCCCAAACACCTCTTATGGAAGTAACCCATGATATTTGCAGTGGAGAGGCAGCTCAGAGAGACCAGAAGCACTGGCTCACACACCATAGCTTTCCCCTGGCCTCCTTTTCAGGTGTACCTAGCTGCAAAAGCTTCTTGACACAGTCTGTCCTCTGGTATGTGCAAGCCACGTAGAGAGGGGTCCCATGCTGCAGGTCTTCTTGGTCAATGTCAACCTCATGAGCCAGAAGGATCTCCATGCACTCCCTGTGACCTGTGGAGATAAGAGTTGTTGTTGAATTGCTGCAGAGCAGAACACACCCAGGTACAACATATACGGAACAAAAGCTGTGAAAAAGCCAAGCCTATTTATCTGTACTGGTATGGAACTTATTTTTTTTAAATACTTTGTCATCGGTGAAAGATGCATTCCTCACTTAGTTATTGTTAGCAGCACTCACATCCTGAACGTTACCTCGCTTGACCGCCTCGTGAATGGGCGAAGCAAGGTGGTTCCCCGGCTGTGGCTTGGCTCCAAATTCGAGCAGCATGCTGACACACGCTGCACTGCCACTGCAGCAGGCGTTGAACAGTGGGGTGATCCCATCAATGGTGATTGCATTGACCTGGAATGGCAAGATACGCTCAGGATAATCCAGTTTAAGAGGAACGCCCTTGCACTGTGCCTAACGTACACACCAGAAGTTTACCAGAATGAGACTCTTGTCATGTGGAATTTCAGAAATTATTTTATTTACAACTTTCTGAGTTATATGTTGTGACATAACATATATAACGTTCTCCTTTGATGTCTGCACTCTTTCCCAGATAACTAGTGCCAGAAGGCAGCGACACTGCCTGCTATTAATGCTCCTCCTGGAGCTGCTAAAAAATGCAATTTTTTAATTATTTTTTTTTACATGGAGAAGTTGAATGTCTTCATAACTGTATAGTTTGCTCTGACCTCAAAGTAGAACACCCCCAGATGAAAATGGCTTTGCTTTTTAAATGAAAATATTTACTTTATGTTTAATGTCTTTGCCCAAAAACACATTTCCAGCAAAAGAAATTTTCACCGAAACATAGTCTTAATCCCAAACAGAAAAAGAGCTTGAAAGAGTCCATATGCACATGTTTCTATGCAAGAGAGAAACAATTTCCTTTCCCCACCTCTGACATAAAGGCAAGAACCACCATCTCTATTCTCCACTGGGACAGCGGCATCCCTGGTTTATGCTGTGCACTGTGCTGTAGATCACAGAACTGTAGAATCATAGAATACACTGATTTGGAAGGGACCCTTCAGGATCATCAAGTCCAACTCCTGACCCTGCACAGGACACTCCAACAGTCACACCACGTGCCTGTTTATGCTGTGTTTAACTACATAGCAAGCCCTCAGGGGCAATTCATGCAGCAAATCTGCATGTCTCTAACTGTGGCAAACCAGAGAAGAGCAATGGATTATGCAAGCAGTGCCAATTTGTATGGATTTCCACTGCCCCCTGCCTGCCCCAGTCTCATCAGGCAGATGTGGCTGGAGCTGTTGGAGGCACTGACGGTCTATCAGCATCACTTCACAACAAGGGCAGCGATGCAGGCAGGCTGATAACCAAGGGTAAGCAAGGAGATAGGTGAAGAAGAAAAATTACTTTTCTTGGTTTCCCTCTTCACTGGGCAATGGTTTAACTGGTAAAAGAGGAAAGAATGGTAAAACATTGTGGAGTGAATGATTTGGTATCACAGGGAAATAAAGGAAAGCACAGCAAAAAAAGGAGAGAAGCAAAATGGCATATGTTCTTTCAGAAGTTAGAAAACAGCCTGTTTATTTCTGTACAGAGAGTAGGGGGTAAAGCTAAGACAATAAACACTGGAGCTGTGTATTACACCAGCAATAGGCTGATTTCTTAGGAAAGCAACAGAGAGTTCAGAGATAATTCTCTGAGTTATAAAAACACAATGCCATTAATATACCAAAATCAAGTAAAACTAATTAGAAAGGGGGTTTCCTTTCATCCCTCTAAGGGATTAAAATTTGGCATAGAGTATAGGAAGTTAACAAATTTGTTTTCTTCTGCAGAGGATAGCTTGATTGCCTGTTGTGGTGTTGCTCAGTTTCTTGCCATTTAAATTGTACTTGAAATGCAGCTAAAATAAAAATATTCTTACGTATTTCATCCATTCCTTTATCTCCATCGTTAACATGTATTCTACCTCAGGTCCAACTGTGGGAATTATTATTTTATTAGCAGATAAAATGTTTCATTGCTTCAAGAACATCTATTTTTATTTACATGAGATTTCCAAACCATCCCACAGAAAACCAGAGGTAATCCCAGAGATCATTACTTGCGGGGGGAAAAGAGGGATAAGTTACTTTCTTCAAGGTTATTTTCATCTAGCATCTTTCATTCCTTTTCCATCAGTCACAGCTATGTTTCACACACAGAGGAAAACAGAAAAGAATAACGATGTGACACAAGGGGAAGGCAAATCCATCACCCATGGAAACAAAGCACTGTTTTATTTTTCCACATTTCTGTGAGGGATGCTCCTGTACATCTGCATCTTGGCCCTGCCACACAGACAGCCCGTCCAGCATCCCCACTGATGCAGGGAGCATCTGAGCTTGTCCCTTGAGCTTGTGCCCTTGTCCCCGCTGGCTTCCCCGGGACTCACCTGGGCCCCGTTCTCCAGCAGCACCTTCGCGCAGGCGACGTGGCCGCCCAGGCAGGCCTCGTGCAGGGCTGACACGCGGTCCGTCGTCACCAGGTTCACGTTGAAACCCTGCAACGTAGGGCCAGGGTGTGAGAGGAAAACACAAACCACACAGCTCCCCCAGGGCTGGCATGGGTGCAGTCGGACCACGGCTGGAGAGCATCGTGTCACTGGGTGCGTGTCCAGGGAAGCTGCTTGGGTTGGATTAGTGCTGCTCAGTGCTTCAGTTCTTGTCCCCACAAACCACAGCTGGTGATGGGGTGAAACAGGAAGCAAGGACAAGCTATGCCTTCTATTTCTAGTGCATTGTGATGCATGGTCAACAACAGGAAAGACATCACATTTCTTAATAGAAGGGGTAATGGCACCCTTAGAAGTTTAAGTCCAGCACCAGGAGCTACGGTTGGTAGGATTCACCTCCCTGAATAAGGATGCCTCTGGCACAAGTATCAGCAGCTCAGCTGGAGCTGGCAGCTCCTTCAGTAGGGAGATATCCCTAAGATATGATTTCATCCCATGCTAAAGCAGCTGTTTCTAGTAGGTCAGATGAATTATGTGCTTAAAGTTTTATTATGATTATATGGAATACCCAGTGTGTTTCCCTCAGAGATGGTAAGTACTTGGTAAACGGTAAGATAGATGAGACAAATCTCACCCACAGATCAGTTCCTCTTATTTGAACACTTGAGAAATGTTTTACACTGGAAGAAAGAACAGTGATTTACAAACACATTATTAGAAATATTTTCCTAAATGACAGTTGCCACATCTATTCCTACACAAAGAAAAACCACACATATTCACATAGGAGAAAACAATTGTCATGTGTGCTTTCCCTAGAATGCAACTAAATCTCCCGATCGTTAAGATTTTACAACCATGTATATAAACAGGCCTGGAAGCAGCTCTGTTTTCCGCTTGATGGCATGTTTTGAAACACAATTTGTCTCCACCTGATGTGCTATAGACAGGACAGCTCACAAGATGGCAGCAGTGCACTTTTTGGTACGCAGTACTCATTGGGATGGGCAGAAATGAGTACCTGGGAGCACCGTAACACTGCAAAAAAGTCATCGGTCCTGACATCATGAGTATTAAAAGCAACCATTGTAATCACTTTAGGCTAGGCATTCTATGATAGAAAATCAATCTTTTTAGGTCATGTGAAAAGATTAGTCATGTAAAAGTAGTCGCTAAAATTTTTCATGCATTACAATAGTACCAGGAGAATAGATAAAACCTCAAAAAATATTGAGATGATTCCATTTTCTAATTGTATAATTGTTTCATACTTAATGATCAGCATATTCCTTTGAGATCAATATCTTCTAGAGACTCCTAATTCTCAATCATTATTCATATATATATATATTTAACAAACAAAACTCATTGCAAGTGAAAGAATAAATACTGGTATCTTGGGCAAAACAGCAGTCTCTTCCATTAGGAAATGGAGAATGACTTACAGGTCTTACAATGCCAAACATTGCTCATGTTAAACCTTGTTTTCAACGTACATGAAAAATCCAACTCTTGTTTCGGTGCTGGAACAGGCATTGGTCAGTTCTTGAGCTCTTTTCAATCTCCAGCACTACATAACCTCCTTATGTCCAGGCATTCCCTATGGAGCCAAAGCCTCTCTGCTTTCTTGAAAGCTATGGTCCTTCCGTAGAGACGTCTGAGTGTCCCTTACATACTCCAGTATAGTCCAACATTTAATTTTAGGCTAGTAGTGTAACTATATTAGAAGCAATGAGCAATGATTATGCTGATCCACTAACAGCTTTGTCCTTACATTTATCAAGGTGTGGTAACTCAACTCCAGTTCAGGTTCTACAGACATTGCTGCCCTGATCTCTTTTCATCTGCAAGGACCCTCATCCTTCACTCCAAAAATTAAATGTCTTCAGGAGAAGGAGAAGGGGTGGATTAACTAAATTATGTATAACCATAACACTGCATGCTTCTCCAGTGTATAACCATGACCAGTGCATAACCAGGGCATCTAGTGAATAACCACTACCCCAGGTGCTCCACTAATCAGATGGTGTAAGGTCAGCATAAATGGAGATAAAGGGGGTCAGAAAACCAACAAAATATCTCAGTGAATAAACCCTCTTTTTTTTTTCCCTAACCTCCATCACTTCCTTTTCCATAAAAATGTACTGTCTGTAAACAGCAACATCTTTTAGCTGCAGCTCAATATATATCTGGAGTGGAGGCTTTCAGACTGGCAGCTCCACTCCTTGAGGATGTTCTCCAGTCAAGGTGTGGCCTTACTGGTAAAAATAGTTTACCTTGACTATAAAAAGCCTGATGGCCAAGTCATAGAGCTTTACGCTCAGGGATTTAATTTCCCTGCCTTGTGGGGGAAAGGGGGAGATGGATGACAGTTGCTCATTCATACCAGATGAGGACACTGAATTTAATCAAAGGTGGTAAGGAAGACAGTTGGCAAAGCATGAAGAACCATAACCTATCTCTTTTCATATCCAGCTTCTTGTCCTTTCCAGTGTATTCTTCCCTCCTCTCTTTTTTCTGGTTCCATTTGGAGCAGAGGGTTTCAGGCTGACAGCTCTCCCTTTATATAAAGCAATAGGTACTTTTATAGCCTTCTACTGTTGGGTTTTTTATAGTCTCCATATATTTATTGTCCCTATTCTCGAGCCCAATTTGATGGTGTATCATTGAGAAAGAGCACAAGGATCATTGTTTATCATATAGCAAGCTACAAGCTGTAATAGCCTTTGTCCTGGGCTTATCCCCAGCATCTTAACTAAGCAAACTAATACATGCCCAAAAGCATTTGTGCTGATATATTATTCATACAGCCATATTTCTCATGCCCTGATGCAGTCTATTACCAGCTCATACATGCAAATCATGCGAAACCACCCTGCTTCCCAATCTTTTCTTTACCTGTGGGCTTTTACCTGTGCAATCAAGGTTTTCAAAGAGAGGAGGCGTCCCTGGAAGGCAGCATCGTGAAGAGGGGATCGGTCTGCCCAGCTGCCTGAAATAGCAAATGCATGGAAGCTAACTCAGGTGAGCAGCAAAGGCAGATCCCAGGAGGACAGGGGAAACTTAGCCTCGTGTAAATGCAGATCAGGACTGAAATCAATGTGGGGTCAGTGGTGAAACTGTTTGATAAATTGATTTCAGCAGAGCAGCTGAGGGCTCAGCAATCCTGAGAAACCTGGCTGCTCACTAAGGGACCTAAACAAAAGCTTCTTGGCAGAACTTTTAATAGAACAGCTAAAAACATGCTTCAGCAAAGATCACAAGTTTAGTGCTGCTGGGTCTCATAGGGAGACTTTTGAGCCGTGCAATTCTCCTATTAAAAACCATATCAGCCTCCTCCTTTCCCAGGGAGCTTTTGACACAAATTGCATCCCAGCTTCCCTGGCACTTAGTTAAAAAATGCATAGCAGGGAGACATGGGGATGACTTGTCCATCAAATGAATTCTGGCATGTCCCTGTGAGGTTTTTTTCCTGAATTGACAATTTCATAAATAACATCCTCCATCTCAGGCTACCAGGTAATATATTTCATCATCCTCTTCACTGAAAGATTTTAGAAAATGCATAAAAAAACAAATTCTGCCTGAGGTTTTACTTCTCTTCTTTAATAATGTTGAGATGTTGAACTGTTTGGACTCCTTCACATAGTCTTGCTCGCCCTTTTTCTTATCTTAATCTATTTATGTGCCATGAAAAAAATTCTTTTTCATAGCTGCTACTTACAGGCATATACAATCACTCCAGGTTAAATCCCTGCCACTCAAATAGAGAGAAACATTTCTTGTTCCATATTAAAATTTATAACCATTCCACAACACAGTGGGTAGTAAGCATTTCTCCAAAGGCCAGCTGCATTTGCAGTGCCACAGGACAGAAGCAACAACAGTGTTTGCATTCATGCTCTGTTGTACAGCAACCCCATGGGCACTTATTTGAAACCCTTGTCCTGTTTAATTTTTTCAGCTACGCCACACACCAGAGAGAATGGAAAGGGTGATTTATCTCCATTTCAAATGATACCCAAGGCAGGGAGAAATCAATGAGAGGCACAGACATATCCATGGGGACTTGAGGCCAAGGACACAGCAGAGGATTCACTCTTGGCCAAGGGAGCTTCCTTCTGTGTACTCAAGAGCCAGGATGCACTTGAGTTCATGGGGTTATGCTTTTAACTATAATTATTACTTTTATTTCCATTTATTTAGGGAGCTGTTCCTGGGCTCCTAAGGCAGGAAGCTGGAATGGAAAGACCAGCTGGCACAATATATGCCAAGGCTCTGAATGACCAGGTAGAATGCAGCAGTCAAAATGATGGGAACAAGAACCAAGCAGGTTGAGAGAGAAACATCCTCCTGAAAATATCCAAAATACCCCATACCCCTCATCATGTTGGTGACTGAAATAGGCAAGCTCAATTCAGAACATCAAAAGACATCGCAAGTGACAAAGCCCAGAGCCCTTATACAGCAGGAAGATTCAGAAGTAACTCAGACAACAGAGCTACTGTGCCTTATTTAACCTTTTAAGCATGAAATGCAACACATGCAAGTGCATGTTACCACATGCATTTCCAGTGCATGTGTATGCACACACATCCCTCACCATGACAACACACCATGACAACTGCTGCACAGTTCCATGCCAGCCACCCCAACCTACCTCCCTGAAACGTGTGGCAAATATAGTTCCCATATGGGGCACATCTTCCCTTCACAGCTGTGAGCGACATGACTGAAAGCACTCTCCTTTTAAATGTCTATGGATAAATCAAGCAGTCCTGCTGCTGCTCTGCTACTTCACTGCGAGGAGAAATGCTGCAAAGCTCTGACTGTAATATGATATCGTGCCCCAGCAACAGCATCACATGATCTTGCATTTTGTAAGATTATCCTTAGTGGCTTTTTGCAAATGGAAACTTGCAATAAAAATATGTTATGGCCGGCTGAATTTGAAGGGACCTCAATAAGAACCTGCATGAAGGAAAAGCTGCTGTTTGCCACATGTCTGACTACGATTGCATAAAGGTGCTTGGAAAAAAATGACAGTAATAAATAATAGGAATTATATTCTGGAGAATAAAAAATAAATTAACAGCCAAGATATGCCTGTATGTACACAGGCTTCATAAAGGCTTTGTAAAAAATGCTTGGCTGCAATATTTCTCTTGGCCAGATCTTAATCTCTCTGCTTTGGGTGGCCATCTCGCACCACCCATGTCCTGCTCCCCTTCATGTGCCTGTTCATGATGGCACAATCCATCATGAAGCAAGAGCCCAACAAATGAGTCACATAAAAATGTGTGATGTCACAACGCTGATAAGAATCTTCAACTAGAAAAATAAGTCCTCCATTAGCAGTAAATTTAAAATACTGTATAATTTTAATTAGTGGAATTAACAGGCATGCAAACACGTCTGCTAATCATTACGGCAGTGATATGAAGGAGTAAAACAACTTGGAAAAAACCAAAACCATGACCTACTAAATAACCTACAAAATACATTATATTCATGTGCCATATATTTTTCAGAACAATTTTAGCTGCATTCATTTTTATCATCTGATTTAAAAAAACAAGGATTTTTGGCTTGGATTCATAAAGTCATTAGTTACATCCTCCTAGCATCTCCTTTCAAAAAATCAATGTGATAAAACTTTTCCCTAAATATTCTCTGGCAGTAAAGCTGGATATTTAGTAAAACCATCTGTAACCACTGCTAAAGAATGCCTTGCTTCTGAGAACAATCTTTTTATTTACCATAGTGCCTTGAGCAAATGTTGTTCTCATTCTAGCTGGAGTCTCATATTTTGCACACCTAAATCATGCCAACACATACTGACCCTGCAAAGACCCCAGAAATGGAAGGCACTTCAGGTTAAAACATTCATGCATGCATTTAGCAACAAATTCCTCATTTCCTAGCAACTCACTGATTTAAATCCTCAAGTTACAAAAATGTAGCAAATACACATTTAAATGTTAGAGAGTCCATATTTTTACTTTACCTGGGACTATTCCATAGATCTCTTCTGCTATCCTGGCAGCCTCTTTTCTGTTGCCTTTAACAATATAGAAATGGGTCAGCAAAGCCAAGGAAATCTTAATTAAAAGCTTGAAGCAAAACAAAGCAAAAATGGCAAAATAAATGTTAGTGAAAGCATGGAGTATAGAACTGCCCTCCATTTTGGTTTGCTCTTTGAATAGTTTCTCAGGTTGGCTAAGTGGCACTGGGCTATTCTTGGAATCGTATGACATCTATTTTAAACCCTTCAGGACCTGCTGTTCCTCACTTACCAAAAATACAGTCTGGTTTTATTTGGTAGAAGCTATTCGATACTAAATAACAATACCAAGGATAAGATACTTTGAAAATCTCTGCATACAAGAAAAAAACAGCAACACCTTTCCAAACCCACAAAAATTAGCATAAATTTTCAGACAGATGCTCTACATACCACCTGAAAGCCTGAACATCTACCTTAGATTAATTCTTTGATGTAGCAGTTCCATTTACAAGACTGCATATGTAAAGCTGCGGAAACTATTCAGAAATTCTGCAAAACGAATGCTTTTCTGTGTTTCCCATCTTGGTAACAGGCCTTGCTGGTATTCAGATACAGAAAAAAGGCAAACATGTCAAAGAATAGCATTATCATGAAATAATTTGAAATAAACGCACGTATTTCCAAAGCCAGGGCTAAGAAGTCGAAGTTACTCTTGGAGGAGAAAATACATTGAAATTGTGTGATAAGAAACACATAACACAGTGGTATTTTCCATCACTCAGGGATAAAGAATGGTATCCACTGGTATCTCTTGCAAACAGAATCTTACTGTTTTGAAAAAAATATAAATATTTTTATATTATCCATTATTGATTCAAAGGTATAATATTTGAAACTAAAGAAGATGCACGCTCTCTTTAACTGCCCTTTTTACTTTCTAAAGACACATGGCTTCCACAGAGAACAAAGTATTTTTTCTGCATGTAATTAATTCCATCTATGTAGAATACCATCTCTTTTTCTTTTAAACTTTTATTGATTCCTACTTTCCTACATGCACCACAGGAGATTTATTTCTTTTGATGAATCCACTTGCCAGATACTCTTACTCTTCAATTTATACACCTGTCAAAGAGCAGAATGACTCTCCTCTCTTACGGATCCCAAAGAGATAGTGGATATGCAGAAGGAAATTTTACAGTGAATTATTTCCCTGGACACTTTAGAGGTAACTTCTTTTGGTTTGTAGCAATACAGCTGGCTTAGTACCTTAGTGAAATTCCAGTAATACCAAAGAGCTCTCTGGGTGCTCTAAAAAACCACGAGGAAGTTTGACCACTTGGAGGCAGTCACAGGAACATGACTCTTCCAGAAGGACAAACTCTATTTGTGTAGCAGCAAAATCATCCTCCTGGCTGCAGAACACCACAACTGAAGATTTTTAGTTAAATTATGGAATGAGTCATTTGAGAAAAGCTTGTGTAATCTCAGTCTGTTCTTCACATACAAGAGCACTAGGAAAATTACTGTGGTGGATTAAAAAGAAAATCATCAGTGGGAAGATGGCTGAACAGCACATGGAAGCAATATTGGTGAAGGTGGTAGTCAGGTAACCATTGCAAGATAAGGAGTGATCACTCAGAAATGTCTGGTATTTTTTAAATGGAAGAGATGTGAGCAACATAATGTAGGCACGAGAACATGTAGAACACAAGAGAACAGCAATGACAGTGCAGAGCCAAGATTCTCATAGTTCCTCACTTGCTCTTTGGAGAATGAGGTGGATTATGAAACTCCATTGAGACTTGAGTGAACAAGTCAGCCCTTCATAGATAAACCACACCTCACTGAGAACTTTGGCAAGATGCCCAAACTACTCCATGAAGCACTCTTGCTTACAACTAGGATTAGTAAACTGTTAAATCAAAATATCCAGAAAATGTATTAATCCTGCAATAAAACTGTCATGAGAAAGTGAATGAAGTAGTTTAGATAGATCCTCCAAAGAATTGGAAAGATAATGTTTATATATCCTTAGTTTACAAACATGCAAGGAATGGAGAACAAAAGATAAGCCAATCCAGCTTAGAAGACAACTCATTTTCATTTTAGTTGACCAACAGGGAGAAATGTCAGATATGACCTGAAGAATTTAGCAAGGAAATAAAAATTGGAGGGATCCTCATCTCAAAGAAATTAAAAATGGTATTGGTCTAATCTTATGCTAGACAATCTTTGAATTACAGAATTTTATTTCTAACATATCATCAAGGGTCTGAACATCAAATATATTCAAAGTAAGACAACTAGGTAAAAAGAGGAGACAGAAATAACCTGTCTTGAAGAGAAGGGATCAGAACAAAGACATCTGTACAGAGAGCTGAGATATTTGTTTTCTATCAGTTTGGTTTAACAAATGTCACTACTTCCTATACAAGCCTTGCCTCATTTGCATCCCTACGTCAGCACACTTACAACACGCCTGCTTTTGAAAAGGGATGTATACAGTGACTCACTGGTTGCTCTCAAGCCAATGTGGGGTTCATCTCACCTATCTGCCACCCACCACACCACGTAAGGTCTGGTTATTAAAACTCCTGCTGCAGCCTGGGCAGCAAGACAGCAAATTCCAGCAGGCAGTTAATTTTTCCCATCTGCCTCCAACACCTATGTTGGCTGGGAATGAACTTAAAAGAACTAGCATTTTCTAGACAACCATTTATGCACAGTTAAAGTTTGATGAATCCCTCACAAATACCATATTATGACAGTGTTGAAGCAAGTCAGAACCTGAAAATAACCCAATCTACCTGCTAGGTTTACAAGGAAAATGCATAATTTTGGTAAAATGGTAAATTAGATGCATAACCATATCCTGCCTTTAGTTTTGTTCCCTTAAAAAATATCCACCTTTTATCTGACTATGTCAATGCTCAAGTAATTAGGAAAAACTACAGAAGTAAATGTACTGTGCATGTCATGATGCACAGCAAATATCCTGAGAGTAGTTTAATGACAGCAACTCAAATACTAAAAATATCTAAATATTTTTTAATTCAAAAACACCCATAAAACCATTTTTAGATTGATTATTCTTATATCTATTTATATAAAGCCTGTATTTTACTGAAGTATCAGAAAGATCTACTTTTACAATTATTTTTTAAAAGCCTACACATATATGAAAAAAAGGGACTAGTGAAGAGAAATAAGTATCAAAAGAAAAAATGTTTATTTCAAAAAGATGCAGATCTGTGCACATCCGCTAAAATGCAATCTGAAAGACTAATCTTACATTCAACTAGATGCTTGTTCTGGTTTAACATACAATTTTCATTATCAACACACTGTCCACAACTTAATTCACAGTGTCTACATACAATGTATTGGAAACACCATTTCTCCTTGTGCCTGGGGGATGGAATTTCATTGCAGATTTTGGGGGACCCTCTATACAGGTGGTTTTTGGGTGTTCCCTCCACCTACACCCCAGAGGTTCTGCTCTGTGCAAGACATTACTTAGTATCATTCTCTCTTTGGTAACATCTCCCTGTTATTTCACAATGATCACCTTACCTACAGCACAGCTGAAACATTTTAGGATTTTTTTTTTAGTTATTTTATAAATTTTTAACTACACTCATTGTCCCAGTTATATTTTTAGTGCTGTGATTATTTTATTAAACTCTTTCCATGTCACCCACTGATTTTTTTAAAACTGTAAAAATGGTTGAGACATCACCTTTTACTCCACTGCACAAGGCCAGTAAGTGACTCATTTCTGCAGTTCTGCATAATACAAGCAGTGTTAATTGATAAACACCATATTTGTGGCCAAACCAGTTATGGATTAAGTTTTTATGGCAGCTTGTACAGAATGTTAATAATCACCTTTTTATAAGAACTCCAACCACCAGTAATGGGAAGCAGCAACACGGTGTGTACTCCTGTACTTTCTAATTGTATGTTCCCACATATTAATGAAATGTATCCACTCTTTATGGAAAGGTTAATAAACTTCTCGATAAACTTTACACTGGGCTTGTAAACAAGACTATAACAAGGTTTTATTATGTTATTTGTTAAGTACACAATGTTCCACAAATGAAAAAGGTATTTTGAATAGGTTTTGACAATCCCTTTGTGTTCGTAATGTTGCAGGAAAACAAAAAGAAATAAATCAGAATCAGCAAAATATTATTACAAATATATATATATATATATAACATTTCCCTGGAGTAATATTTAGTATTTTCAAAAAGTTGTTAGAAACTTGAATGTTTGGAAAAAAAAAAAAAAAAGGCAAAATAACAGTGACTTAGAAAAGTAAAATATTAGCTTAATTCCACCCATTTATCCTTGATCCATATGGCACCATTTTAGTGGACCTCCACTTTTAATGCAGAGCTCAAAAAATTCAAACTGTAATACAACACACTGTATGTTACATATCAAAGGCTAAAAATTCTAGGAAAAGAAAATAGACTTTGTATATGGCGTTTATTTTACATTATCTTTCTGTGTTCCATGAAAATATGTTCAATGAAATTATGTCTGTGGAGTTACATCTCTGTCCAAACTAGATGTTGTGTTTTCAATACTACCCTTCTAGGGTTTGGAAACAGTATTTTCATATTGCACAGTGTTAATATTAATACAGAGTCTGACAGTTCACAATACTC
This sequence comes from Myiotriccus ornatus, assembly GCA_036023395.1. Lineage (NCBI taxonomy): Eukaryota > Metazoa > Chordata > Aves > Passeriformes > Tyrannidae > Myiotriccus > Myiotriccus ornatus. The sequence goes on from JAYRBT010000001.1 coordinate 100,288,898, forward strand.
AAGAGTCATAAAATTCAGTTATTGATGCTTGGAAAATAAATGAACCCAGTGCATTAGACAAGGGGGAATTTTACAGGTGGTTAACAGATATGAGATGAATGCCTTTCTCACACACTGGCACACTGTATTGCCTCTTGATCCAGGTATACATTGCACAGGAATCGTAACAATTGCAAGGAGCCACATTTTTTTTTACCTCTCCATAAAAAGCACCCACTTAATGAATACCTTTGTAAGATTCCTAAGATTTCACTTGCAGAACCTGATAGACAGTGTCTCAGATGTTGTGTAGGTGAAATCACACACGCTGAACACTGTCCCTCCCAGAGATGGACTGAAACACCACTCTGGTCTTAAGTAAGGGGAAGGAAAAAGAGAAAAGGGGAGGAATAAACAAAATGGTGGGTGGGAGGTGAGAGGGAGAGAGTGACCAAGCACAGTGGTGCTTGTTAAGCCCTTCACAGATTTCACTCTCTCTCACACGTTAACTTCACACTTTGGCACAGTCTGCTGGAAGAGTTTTCAGGCCTGAGATGTTTCTGAAGGCTGTATTATCTTTAAATAATACTATTTCTTCACCTATGTACTGAAAAAAAGTGCTATAAGCTTTACATCACTTTCACACACATAAGTGAAGAAAACAAATCTAGCACCTCTGAAAATATCAAAAAATTATCACGGAATTTTCATTTAGCAACAGGAGGATCAAATCTGACAGGGAAGAACTTCAAAATAATAATTCTGTGCAGGCAAAACACTGTCACTGGGACACAACTACTAGAAATGTGTCTCTGAAATTTACATGGTAATGGACTTTATGACTAATTCTAATTTCAAGTGCCATTTTCATCTGAGGAGAGAAAAACTGTGTTTTGTTTGGTTTGAAGTTATTTTGAAAGAAGTCTTACAATCAAGGTCACAGTAAATACCACAGATTAGCAGGGACTACTGTAAGCTAATAATGTTTGTGTTTTGCTTTCCCAAATACCACTAAAGTTTAAGTCACTTTCTGCAATATTCAGAAAAACTTGTGGTTTTGTTCCAAAGGCTTTTAACACATATAAAACCCCATGTTCTCCTCCCAGCTTTAAGTGCAAAGAGATGTCTATAAATTTGCATGAATTTGAAACTAAACACAGCATCCTAAATTGAGGTAGCACATTTAACCAAGTCTCTTTCCAAGAACTTCAGAAAGAAACTGAAGAATTTTAAGAGTAAGGTCTCTGTCTGCAAGAATTAAAACCTTTAGTGACTGATGCATTCTTCCCTCCCCACTTGAGCATTTTGGGAGCTTGAAGTTCTTCTTTAACTCTTCTTTTTTTTTCCCAAAAAATACTGTTTAGTCCATGCACCTTTAGGTCCTGTGGCATCTACTGCAACATCAATAATGGAATCTGGAGTCATCCACCTCAGAAACGCCAAGAGAAGGAAGTTCAGAACAGCAAAAAAAGCAAAAATACACCCAGTCACTGGGCCACAGTGGGACATTAGTCTGTCAAGTCGCTCATCCATTGGTAAAACCACTTCATCTGCAACCCTGTCATACACCTACATGGGGAGGAGACAGAAAATAAGATTTTAAAACAATGTTGCTTCTACCTCAAAAAATCAGATACTACTTTCCTGTCACTGTGCAAAATAAATTATCTATTCCTAACTACTAGAAGGGACAAGTACTGCCACAAAAATATTTCAGTGCTGATTTGAGTCCTTTTCTTAAATAAATGTCATCTCTTTATTTAAGGAGAAATAGGAAAAGAACTATTTTTACAGACTTCAAGAGTATTTCATTAAATAGGAAGGCTGCATAATTTGTCTCTTGTGTATACAGAAAGAGTTGGGTTCTTTAGTTAATTGAATGGGTTCTAATCTCATAGTCACATCAGTCATAGGAAGAGCCTGAACAAGCAATTACTAGATTTTAAAAACAAAGATGGATGAACTCATAGATGAGTTGGCAAAATTCCAAATCTCTGTGTTTGAACAATGAAGCAAATCATAACAGGCTACTGATCTTTGTTTAAAGAAACACCAGTAATTTTTATTAAATTAGAATTCATTTACTGTGCAAAGCACATACATGCTACGAGTGACTTAATATACATATTAACCACAACCAAGCAGCTACAAACCCACTGCCAGCAACTCAAAAATGGCTTAAAGGACAGAGTTTTTTTCCTTGAGAACATTACAGACTTCATCCTACAGGTAACTTAACAATGAGCTAACAACTGTATTGTGTACAATATGAGTTCCATGTATACTTTTTCCAATTATATGAACATTTTCCCTCACAAGAGTTTTGGTGGGTTTTTTTGAAGAATGGGCTACATTAAGGAAAATGAAATATAGGCTAACTTCTATAAAACCTTTCCAATTCAAATATTGCTTGCAGTTACAAAATCATAAAATGAATTGTACTGATGGCACTTGAAAATGATAAACTGGTTGTACATTGATATTTCAAGGTGACTCACAAGAAATATGTATCTAAGAGCACTACAGTGGAAGTAAGAGGCAAGTGGTTCACCTGCTCTCTCCTTCCTAAAACACAAGAGCTGAAGTCAGAAGTGACACATCTCCACAGGTTTTTGTAACATTACTGCAGTTACCATTCTTCACTAACAGCAGAAGTTTTATGCTGAAGTGCAGTTCTAATTCTGAAATATTATTTAAAAACTATAAAAATTAATTTTCATTACAACCACAGCTTATGTAAATTCAGCTATAGTTCAATCTTCTGGCATTTAACTCCCTCTCATAATTTTAAACCCCTTGTTAGCATGTGGCAGACAAAACTTAGCCATGACCTGTCTTTGCATTTCCATACATCTTACACAGCATGTTTTCCAGTTATGCCAGAAAAGTTACTTCATGTGAAGACTTGAAAAAATACATGAGTAAAATCTAACTAAAGAACTAGGTTGTTCTTCACAATATTTGTCAGCAGTTATGGCATAATAAAAAATACAAATAGAAAAAACCCCATGTATCTAGGGAAGTATCAGGGGAGAAAAAAAGCATCTTCTGAATATTTTAAAATTATGTATATTTGACAAGAAACGTGTTGAAAAATTACACTGGAAGATTACACATAGAATGTACATAGTAATATTTCAAAGCAGCAGCTGTTTCAGAAATATATTTTAAGAGAATTTAAAAGAAATGGTTATACATACTTTCTCAGTTCTCTCTGCAACGTTCCTCCATGTATAAAACGTCTTTACTTTACTATGAACAGTTTCTGGAGATGGAAGTGTTCCTGATCTGAGTTGGGCAATAGCTTTTTCTAATCCATCACACAAAGATTTCACGGAGGGCTCACATAAAATAATGAGATTTTCTGGAAGCACCTCAGGAATCCCACCAACTCTTGTACTCACCACCTTGGAAACAAACAAAAGAAACACTACAAATGCAGCACAGCAATAAAATTGTGTGGTGACACTGCTATTATAGTGTTTAGATGCAGCACTTGAGAAGGAAAATATCATGCTTTGGGAATCTGACCTGTACGTGAACTACAGGTGTAGGCCCCAGAAAAGACCTGGCATAGTAGATTTCAGAGCGATCCTTTTGTGGCACAATAAATCAGAAGACTTGATCTAATGAGCACTTATGAGACATCTTTCCTAAAGGTGCTTGTAACAGTACAAAACTAAATCTGTGTAACCAGGTTTTGGAGTCTTCCTCCAAAGCCTCTCATAAAAAAATGTTACCTCTATTTGAAGAGGACAGTTTTATCATATGCACTTTCAGTCTATGCTTTCTAGGCTACTAAACATTTACAAGAATTCATTTATCAGTTCAGTAGTTTTAATCTGAATTATTATTTTTAAAAGGAAATCAGAAATTACTAAAACTCACACTGTGCAATCATCTCTAAACAGCAGGCAACAATAAGAAACTGCAGAACTTCCTCACCTCTAAAGAGGAAAACAGATGACAAGGGATTAACTACCACAACTAGGTTGTAACTGCTGTCAAAAGATACTGAAGAAAAAAATGAAACGTTTTCTATACTTCCTGTAAGTCAGATACTCATTTAATAAAGTTTCTTCATATTTTAATGTGAAAATCTAAGTTCTTTATGGCTATTGATTCAACTTCTTTTGAGTTGTCAGTCTGAGTTGTAAATTCATCAGAAAGGGCTTTACTGTTCTCCCTCTCTCCAGCTCTTCTCTTGAATCCCTACACAGTCAGGCAATGTTTCTGCAGCTCCTCTCAAAGAAGTGTCAAAGTAAACGTTTGTGAACATCAACCATCCCAAAACTCTGTAAAGGAGTACATACAAAATAGCATTTTAGAGAGGTAGTCTGGCTAGTTCAGAGAACTGAAAGCAGACCTAAGTGTTATTCACAACTCTGCACAAATTTCTTCTTGGAGCTTAAGCAGTTTTAATTAACCCTCATGTCTCAGTTCCAGGTGATCTATAAATGGGGATAATATTTGCCTAACTTTTTTAAGACAGAGCCTCAGATGAAACCAAATGTTACAAGCACATATTATTTGATTGTGACCTTTTTTTAAAATGGATAAATGCTCTCTAGATAAGAGATTTTTTTTTACCTGTAAACCACAGCTTGCTGCTTCCACAATAGCCATACAAAAGGCCTCAGTGAGAGAAGTGTTGAGAAAAATGTGTCCCTGGACTAGCACATTTCTAACATCCTGGTGTTCCAAGGCTCCAAGAAGACGCACCCTGCATGTAAGAGGAAAACAAACAGGAATAATAGAGATAAACACTAAATTTGGACTGTAATAGTGCTGTACAGTGTTACACATATTCTGAAAAAGGTACCAATGGTTCAAGCTTGTACAGTGAGATAATGAACACAGGCACCTTGGTTCCATTTTCTCTAAATTTTTCCAGCAATGGAAAAATGGAAAACTCTACTTTTTAGTGTCACACTGAAAGAAACTTCTGAAAATAAAGCTGAAGGGAGAAGTTGCTGTTTTAATGAGAACTGCCTTCAAAACATTGCTGCTGAGCCTTCTAGTTCTTTAAGAGAAAATGGTTTCATTCAGTTAATAACTTAAGATTTGTCAAATGCATTATTTGAATTTTCAGTGTGAGGTCTGATCAATTAGAGTCTGAGGGGGCAAAAGTATTTACGAAACAATGATCAGAACCTATTATTTTTAAGAGATATCAGAAAACAACATAGAGTAAAAGGAGAATGATACTGAAAAATAATTTTATCAGGGGAATCATTGACTGAACTACAAAACAGGCAACAAAAAAAATAGAAAAGAAAATGAAAAATTAAGAACATAAAACTGGCTTTGATCATGAAAACCCCTCAAAAATACATAAATGAATATGTATCATGGAAACATTTTGTAACACGGTACATGTTTGCAATACCACAAGAACATTAGATAAGCACTATGCCAAGGGTTTCATAGTGAAATAAAATAACTAGCAGTCACCATCACAGCAGCAGTGACACAAATGAGCTAACACAAGCATCATGGTTGCAGAGAAGAATATGACAAATTTATATCTAAGTCAACTTTTCTATGGCTTGAGTGAAGGCTCATTCAGGGTCTATTTTTATTAATCAACTTGCAGGATCACAGTCCAACTCTCAAAGCCTTCCATAAGTGTCTGGTCTATTTGCTTTGCCTTCAATAAATCTCACCTTCTCCAGCCTCAAATTTTGAGGTTTTTTGGGGGGAGGTGGCAGGCAGTTCCCCACCCCTGAAGTACATTGAAAGGTCACACAAACCAACCTGTCATGGAGCTGGTATCTTTCCCGAACTTCTTCCAGTACGATTCGTTTTGGCCCTTCTCCTCCAACTAAGAAATGTAACTCCGGATATTTCTGACAGAGCTCAGGAATTATACCACTAAGCAAATCTATACCTAAGAGTAGAAAATTTAGGGCAAGCAGTTATTGTACTTGATTTCAGAACTTCTCATGATGTATCCCACTGCCATAACTCTACTCAAGAGTACAGGAAAAAAAGTCTCTTGAAGACAGTTACACTGTTGTATCTAAAATTACGAAAAAACCCACAATTTTTGATCTATTAAGAGACAAATATGGAAAAAAAATCACTTAGGGTGCTGCCATTTCACTAAATAAAGAAACTATTAAAAAATTTCTAACAGAATAGAAAGATTAGGGCCTAAATCATATGTCCAACATAAGCCAAACCTTCCATTTTATAAATGGCAGTAATTTATAAACTTATAAATTTTCAGGATCTTCAATATTAAAGAAGAAACAAACCTCTGAACCAACACATGCAACCCGAAATGTACATTCCTTCCTCCTGAGTGCACAGACACAAAAGCTTAGAATGGCCACCTCACCACTCCCACTGAAAATTCCATCCATACCACAGATACAGTATAAGTGGTACCTAACCAAGATCTTCCTCAAGAAAAAGAATCAATCAAAATAAACTTACATTTTACCCCCCATTACCTTTTCTGTAAACAAGTCTGCTGACAACAACAATTGTTACTGTACTGTCATCCCTCCTTGACGGGTCTGGAGTGAAGTCGGTGGGATCGACAGCGTTGGGGATGACAGAGACTATCCGAGGGTCCAGAGCCGCTCGCAGCACCGTGTTCTCCTTACTCGTGTAGGACACGCAGATGATGTGGTTGGTGTCACACAGGGACACCGTCAGCAGCTTATTGGTCAGCACCGAGCTGACATCGGCGAACCCGAAGAGCGAGTGGTCCGTGAAGACGGTGCGCAGCCCCATGGTCTTGGCGTGGAACAGCGCGTCGTGGGCCATGGCGGAGAAGGAGCTGTGGGCGTGCACGATGGTCACCCTCTCCCGCACGAAGATGTACCTGAGCAAGGGCAGGCTGTGGAACAGCGTGGTGGCCGTGGACTGGTTGTACATCACCTTCAGGGGCAGGTAGTAGACTTTGAGCCCGCTGGTGAGATAGCGGACGCCCTTCCTGTGGCCGTAGGCGTGGGTGACCACCAGGACCTTGTGGCCGCGCTCGATGAGGCACTGCGACAGCTGGTACACGTGGCTCTCCACGCCCCCCATGTTGGGGTAGAAGAAGTCCGACACCATGCACACGCTGTGCGCCGCGGGGCCTCTGCCCGCCGTCCCGGGCCCGCTCCTGCCGGGGGAAGGAACCACAAGGTGCCATCACTCGCCGGCGGCCGCCCCCGACGACCCCCGGTCCCCGCACTGCCGGCGGTGCCGCCGGGCACGGCCGCGAAGCCCGCGCAGGCCGCACGCCCCGGGGGGCGGCGCCGCGGCCCCGTGAGGAGTGCGGTCGCCGCGGCGGCCGGCCCGGGGGAGCGCGGGGGCGGTGAGGGCGGGGGAGTCGCGCACGTACCTGCCGGCGGCGGGCGCTCCCTGCGCGCTGCCCGGCGCCATGTCGCCATTGCCCGGTCACCGCGGCAACCGCGCGCGCCCCCGCGGAGCCGCGCCGCAGCCAATCGCCGCCCTGCGCTGCGTCACGCGGGAAGCGGAGCGCCAATCGCGGAGAGGGCACGTGCCGGGGGCGGGGCCGCCGCGCGTCAGTCCCGGGATCGCCGGATCCCGGGATCCCGCCCTCTGGCACGGCCCTGGGCGGCTGCTGTCAAAGCGTAGTCCGGAGTGACGGAGAAAAGTGAGATGTAAGGGGTGGAATTGCCTCACAATTCAAATGGCTTTGCCCTGCCCTCAGTGGAGGAGCTGTTCTGGTGTGCTTCTGCTTGGCTCGATCGCAGCTGGAGCTCCAGAAGCGTTCTCGATTCTTCTGCCACAGGTGCTGGAAGCTTGCTGTCTCTGAATAAACAAATAGGATTTTTACAGGCGGCCCCAGGAGCTTAAATGCTGGGAAAGCACCTGAGCTGCGTGACCCGTGCTCTGACACCCCGGGCTGGCATTGCTCGGCTGTGTGTTCCTGGTCTTCTCTGCCATCGGCCTTTTGCAGCTCCAGCACCGGCCTGACTGCTGCTGACTGCCAGGAAGGGTGTTACTTCACCAGGCTGGGGTTGTTCATGCCTTTCCTGTACGCTCCCCAAAATAGGTTTGGCAGCTCCTTCCTCCTGCCAAGATTTCTGATGCAAATTTTGTCAGATTCAATTCTGTCATCGCTCCTATGCAAATATATGTGTCATGAGTGACAGAACAAGCTGACCTAGGCTGGAGTGCTGGCTGGATTCCTCGTTAGACTGAAGCTTGGACAGACGTGGTTTGGAGACATTGATCCCACAAAGAACTGAGGAGGAAATCAGGCATGTCATTCTAGGGACTGAAGGACATGAAAGCTCGTGTGTTGAATAAGAAAAACATTGCTTGTTGTTGAATTTTTCTCAAATGTTCAGAAAGGTGGGACCAGTATTGGCAAGTCTGATTTCATCATCGGGTGCTGCTCTGGTGTGGCAAGAACCTGAATTTCGGGATGAGAAACTGAGTGTGAGGCCAGAAGAGGGGAAGCTTCTCACCAGCAGCAGCAGGGAGTGAAAGAAGAAGACAGTGAGAAGCAAGGGGCCTTAGGGATCCTAGTTCTTAGAAGAAACTGTATCCTGAGTGTAAAGCAGTGGCCTTAAATTACATCTATGAAGAAAATGCCAAAAATATCATCAAAGTAGTTCCAGGACAAGGCAGTTCTCAGCTGCAGCACACCATGATGTAAACCCTAGTAAATGATGATGGTGACCTCCCTTGCTGTCAGGCTGCCTGAAGAATCAAGCTGTACCAGTCACCAATTTTAGATGTCAGAAAAACAATGCTTATGGTTTTAACTATTATGTAAATTTGCGGTTTTTTAGACTATTTCTTTTTGTGCACTCTCTAAAGAAGATGTAATTTTTGGTATGCAAGCTTAAAAATCCAAAGAGAAATCATAAATGGTATATGACACAGCAGCCCCTTTCTTCAGTGAGAGAAGTGGGATTTGATATGTTCCATAAGCTGATGCTGATCCACTACTGTGCAAAGCCAGAATGCTGGCACTGACCTACAAAACCTGCAATAGGACAGGTCCACTTAATCTTATAAATCTCTTTTTATGCCACAGCAGTTGTAATTTTTCATCCCTCCATATTTATCTGAAATTTGGAGGGACTTGCCACTTTCCCAGCAGTTGGCCATAGGCTCCAAAAGTCTTTCTGAACGATATTAGGTAAAGTATTGTGGCCAAGCCTTCATGCCTTTGGCCTGACCTGTTGGCTCTGGTGGTCTGGCACCTGTGTTCCTCATTAAACGTCCAGTTGTGCTTACTGTCGTACCTGTCAGAGGTCCAATCAGTCCCCCTGTATCAGCAGCCTTCTCTGGTTCTCGTGTTCAAGGGACCTTGAAAAGTTGGTCTACCAAGGAGCCTAGGAGAAACCTTAATGGAAAGGAATCTTTTCCACTGCAAAGTTGGCGAAGGTGCTGCTAAATTTTCTCTCCGTGGCAGGTTCACAAAGATGGTAATAGATTTTTCACTGTTTGTGGTGTCGTGTTGTTTAGTAAAAATTTATCACAGATCCTGGATAGATCCAGATTCTGTCCTGCCCCGATCTGAGGTGGAGTTGATGTTGAAGAGACCAACAGCTGAAGAGAGGATCAGATTTGCTTACTTTCTAAATGCCTGCAGTCAATGTATTCACTCCCTCATTTAAAGCACGTACAAGGTCAGAGTGAGACTGTGGAATATGTAAAGTAGAGAGTAAAGATGTTAAACCAGTGACAGCAGAGTAATTGCTGCTTCCAAGCCTGGTCCTTGAATGCTCTCTAAAGCATCCTCATAAATCGAGTTAATGGAGAGAGAAGATGGAGGACACTTCAAGAGACTCCTGTGGCTTTGTTCTGGTAGCACATGCTGTTGTTCCTTAAGGAGACCACTTCACTGTTCTTGAAAATGTATGAAAACTTTCTGCTAGTACTCTGTGTTATCACCTCCCGCTCAGCCTCCTCTCAGGCTGAATTTGCTGCTCTCATCCCCGAGTCTGGCGGATGATGTTGCTCCTACTGCATGTCTGTATGGAGCAAAAGCTGTCACTATTTGGTGAAGTGGCTTTGCTATGTGTTATAAGCTGGTGTATTTATTTACACTTAATAAGCCTAAAACATGCACATTTATTGCTATCAAACATTAGTAATTGCCAGAAACAAGCCATCAGTTGTTCAGAAAGTAATTCAGAGCAGAGCTGTGAAGCAGTGCTGCTCTAGAGCCTGATGCTATGGCAAGGGAGCTGTAGTGCTCCTGAAAAAGAAATCTTGTGATGTGGAATCGTGGTGTGAGTGTGCACAACCAGATAGCAGTGAAGGACATTTTCTTTCCATGATTCAGGAAAGCAGAAACTCTTGGAAGCCCCAGATGAAGAAGATCAGTGAAAAATAGCACTGCTGAATTGAGAATTGTGGCCCATAGATGCAGCATAGACTGATTAGTGACAGCAAACAGGAGAGAAACAGAGACAGCCCAATACCTTATTTGAAAAACCACAGTGTTTGCAGGTTTTGATCCTGCTGGAAAAAAATGCTCTAAAACAAGGAGGAAAGCAGTATTTTGAGTCTTTTTCCTGAAGAGAAAGGACAAACTGTTCTTCCGTTTGGTTTACTTTTTGGGGTAAGGCTGGAGAGCCTGTCACCTCTCCTAAGATTCCTGCTTAGAAGGAGTGAGTGCCCAAGTGTCTACATTAGTGGTTGTTTTCTGATACTAGGAGATACCACTGGTATCTAACAGTTTTCTACAGTCCCTTAAAAAGGTTGGTTTTGCCTAGTTTCCACTGGGTACAGCCCCTCCTATTACCTGGCTGCAATACCACTCACAAAGCAGGCAAGAGAAATCATGATTTTCTCATTTAAGTACCTGGATTTTCTTACAGTCTTTCTCCCCGTTCATGGAATTCCACAGAAGTTGGCTGAAATGGCATGTTAATGTACTTCTAAAATACAGGTTTCAAGCTGAAAGCTTAACAAACTGCAGTGTAGTCCATGAAGCAAATTACCATTAAACACACACTGGAAAAAAGGATTCTTTCTCTCTTTAATGCCAGAAAATAAGTTGTTTTTCCATTTTAAACACAAATCTCCCTTCCAAGCAGGTTGAAGTTCATCTGTAGCACATGAATTTGCTAACAGAAGAGAGCAGTTGATTGGCAAGGCTGTGCCTGTGAGATCTCACATCTGTATGTAATCTGTGCCTCTCACACACGCCCCAAGGTCTGAATCACTTGGTCATCCTCTGTGTACTAAAATGCTGTTCCAGCCCAGAGCATTTTCTTCCCTCTCAAATCGGGGCAGTGAAGGTGGGGAAGAGCATGAGAGCTTGGGAGCAGTTACAGGGTATATACCAGGAGTAGCGTCCAGTCCTCTGGGCTTACAAACAGGTTACATCTCTGACCTTACCAGGACAGGACAGCTGCTCACAGTGCATTGACAGTTGCTGAGAATAATCCTATTTTACACCATCTGCGCATAAATCATTCACCACTTCCATGCAGGAACCATTTTGGTATCTGAGCACTTGCTCCCAGAGTCTTTCCTGGCCCCTAGCTGGAGCAGTTTTTGCAAACAAAGCCTGGATGGTGTCTATTTTCTACCTTCGGAGATGAGGCGGTGATCCAGCCTGAATATTCCTCAGAAAAGATTCCTGGGCACACAATGCAAAGTGATGGCTGTGCTCTCCCTCACATTTTAAGTCCATCAGGGGGACTGGTTGCTTTTGAATTGGCAGACCTGGGGGATATCTGTCCTGCAGCCAGCATACAAGCAGTATCAACTCTCTAACAAGCCTTCTGACTAATTTAACAGAAATACAATTCTGCTTGTGTCTGATTTGTATCAAATCAGGTACAGTAACACACAGATCTGGTGTCAGTTATTATGAAGCCACAGCCACTGACCACTAGACTTGCTTTTACTTGTCTTTTTTCCCCCTCAGCTTTACCAGATTTTATTGTCTGTTTAGATGCAGATCTAAATTTCTGTTTCTGCAGTCTTGAGACCACATCAAAGTACTTCAGCACTCAGGCATCAGCTGTATTAGAAGAGAAGGCCTGTCCTGGAGGTCTTCTCTTTGTACCTCTAAGACTGTACTTGACAAACTCTTTTAAAAACTCCTGGGATTTTATTTTGTAAAGTTCTACATTCTGTGAGTTCTACAGATGGAAGTTCCAGAACTGTCAGGTGGGTTTCAGCATTAAAATGCTAACAAAATGGGTTTAACTGAAAGTTCCACAAGTGTAGCAACTTCTTGGTGCAGGAAAAAAGGTGCAGTGACAACAGCAGATGGAGCTGTTGGAAACTTAAAATGTGTCTGTCCTGGTGGCGATGCAAAATATTCTCAGAGCATTACTGTAGTACCTGCCTGCATCCTATAGTTTGAATTTAAAGAAAACTAAGTTTCTTATGAAAACCAAGCATGAACTATCCAATATTTTGGTAGTTTGTATCCAGATTCAATCTGTAAAGCAAGAATAATTAATTATACTTTAAAATCCATTAATGAAACAAAGGTTTCTTTAGGTTGATAGTGTTATTGTAGCCTTGAATATCTACAGATAAAAACAAGGTAAGGTCTGTGGAGAAAGCAGTAATTTTGATTTAACTGTTAGAACTGAGAAGACTCAGACTTCCAAGCACGCAAACCCTTCTTGAGGTTTGAAAGGGAAGCCACAGATTTCAAGCCTTGTGCAGGTTGGAAAGTACTGCTCTGAGGTTAGTTTAATTAATGTGGAGCAGGGCAAGGTGATAAGGTGATTGGACTCCAGGGAACAGGTAGAGAGGCATGGGCATTCTTAGCTCTGTCATTTTAAAATGGGATGCACAGGTAAATGGCAGATCAGAGATACCAGATGATTTTCAAATGATTTTCATTATATGTCTTTGTAAGTGAGCCACAGGAAAATACTGCCATTTATTGTGGAGACAATATCATTAAGAAGTGTTGCATAGTTGTTGTGGGTGTGTTAACTTTTCCCTTATGTTTCATCATGTGTATTGGTGATTTTATTCTGAGGACTGAAGCTAAATAATCACTATGCAACTGTATTTGAGTGTTTAAATATACTCTGAACAGTTAATCCATTCATAGGGAGCAAGAAATGCTTTCCCAAGAAACAAATATACGTGAGTGTGTGTAGACAGTGGGATCTGGGCTCAAGGGAAAGTTCTGGATAAATGCTTTGCCAGTGAGTCACCTCACAGAAACTTATGGGTTAGTCTGTGCATCTTGCATCACAGTTTCAGCTGGACCTGTGATACTAAGCCACACGTTAGAGATACAGTCTTCACCAATTAAAATAGCACTTAGCATAAAAAAAGTGGAGCAAAAGACTAGGTGAAGTATTTCCTATTTTGTTAACTTACCTTCTTGATGCTTAATTTGTAATCACACTCAATAACTCCATACTTTTGTATAACTACTGTTGTAATTTTAAATAAATACCATATACTAATGCAGACTAGAATTAAATAATTGACTATTCAGTCATAAACATTTTAAAGGTAGTTTTAGATGTTTAAGAAAGGAAGCAGTTCATGCTGAATTATGGATCCTCAATGCTCTCAACCTGGAAGGACCTTTCACACTGAGTAGTATTGTAAAGTATGATAAAAGTGAAACAAAGGGTGTTAATGGCATAGAAGTAAAAATGCAGATCAAGCCTAGCCACATCATTTTGTGTACTCATTTTGCTTTACTGGCTAAAGGAGCAGTTTCCTTTTATCTTAATTTAAAACAGACTTTTTACCCCTGAGTTAAAAGTTTTTATTGAGGTTTTTGAGTAACTGCTGATGTAGGAGTTTGATAAATAAAATGAATGGCAGTACATCACTTGTAACCCCTGACAAACAAACTTTGGGCTTTTTTTGACATAGGCAGTAATAAATGGAACATAGAATCACTTGACCTGTAGTTCCAGAAAGACCATTTCACACCATGAGTCCAGAATTAGAAAGTGACAACCTATTTGATATTTTAAAGTTGAAATGAATTTAGCAGTTATTTAAAAATTACAAAGGAAACTGGCAGCTGAACAAAACCACAATTTTGTTCTGGGTTTTCAAGATTTTCCTTTCTTTTTTTGTACACTACTATAAAGCAAAATAACTCTTACTTTAAATGGCATAAATCCTGGTTTACAATGGTACAAGAAAACAAAAATAAACCCAAGCAGATTCACTTTTTTTTTGGCTGGAATAGAGAAAGAACCCTTGCAAGTCAGCTGGAATTGATGCCCAAAGGATACATTTAGATTTATGTGTGTGCAGTGTATATGGGTATGACAGGATTTATATGTGCTGTCAACCTTCCTATGAATAATGCCTGCTATAAGCAATGTCACAGTACATGACCTGTGATGGCTTTTGAAGTGAATGATAGCAGTACTTTCAAGATGTGCTTGAATTTCATCAGTGTCACCAGCATTTGGTAAGATCACACGTACCTCTGTCCTTCTGGAAGTCAAGTGCAGTTTTTGCAAGTAGATGAATATTTCCTGACTTTTCCAAATGTAGTATGCATATTTAGCTATTAATCTGATCCAGTTTTTTCCTTGCCCCCTTCCTGAAAAAAGTTCTTGCAAGTGAAAGCTAGCTACTCATAAAAACTGATGGTTTTAGAAACTTCATGTGCGTTTATTTAGAATTAACAGTTATTATAAGTATCCTCATTTCTATTATAGATGTAATACAAATACCACATTAAAGGCATCCCTCACTATATGAAAATTAAGACACATCAAAACAGGCAGTTTTAGCATTATTCTTCTGGCTGTGAAATCTGTAAATCCTGTCCTTATGCTTAAAAGGCAAGGCATGCCAATGCAGTAGTAAAAGGCCTTTCCAACTTCAAAGTGAACATTCCACTGCTCAATAACCTTCCCCCGAAAAAATAATTTAGTCATAGGTTAAGAGCTAATGACATCAGTCAAAAATCAGATCTGCTATGAATTTTGCATACCTCATCTAACTCTTCTGCGTTGTTATATTAAATACTTTTTTAATTCTGTTGTATCAATATGAAAGATAACAAAAAGCATTTCTATTTTAAAGTTTGTTGAATATTTTTAATGAAGAATCCAGTATTTCATAAATAAAATACCATTATGAGCTTGTATAAATCCTCATCAAAATTCAGTTGTCTGTTTGCCGTTTGCCATTTCCATCTCCACCCAGAGCCTCCTTTTAGTCCTGGTTTTCACGTAAAGGATTTATGGCTGTGCCGTGGTGTTAAGCGACGTCCAGATCTTGCTGGGGCTGTGGCAGTGAAGACCATCACACAGCACTGGCATTCACAGCATTGTGCTTAAACTGCTGAGCTTTTCCACATAGTATTTCAGTGAATGTTACAAATATGCAGTTACAAATATAGTCTAGCTTTGGTAATTTTCTAATGATGTGGGAGAGTGGTGTGGAAAAGAGCAGTGCCCTGCAAAGCACAGACTAGCACAGGGCCTTAGGAGCAGATGATCTGCTAGGGTGGGAATTCATTGTAAAAGAAATACACTGTAAGATGCCCATAGGTTGTACCAGAATTGACAATCCTACCTGAAACATAAAGAAGTACATTCATGAGGCTTCTGTAAATTAGGGCCAAGAACCCCTAAGGAACATGAAAGTTATAAACTTGGTAAAAATCTAAGTGTTTTGGCTGCTAAGATCAGTCTTGTTAGTGACTGCCACCACAAACAGTTTCCTTTTCCATCTTCACAGTAATCCTAAGACCTGTTCTGAATCCACAAGCTTTCTGGCACATTACTCCTGAAAAATGGAAATCCCTCACAAGTAGAAGAACGTGTGGGGGGGTTATACATGAAAATAACACTGAATCTTATGTTGACCTTTAGATGTGTTTTTTGTAATCACATTCTCTGTTGTTTGAGCATGTTTTTGTCTCTCCTGGTTTTGGCTGGGATAGAGTTAATATTCTCCTTAGTAGCTGGTACAGTGCTGTGTTTTGTATTTAGTATGAGAATAATGTAGTATGAGAATAACTTAGTATGAGAATAATTTGTATTTAGCATGATAATTATGTTGATAACACACTGATGTTTTGGCTGTTGCTACGTAGTGCTTACTCTAAATCAAGGACTTTTCAGTTTCCCATGCTTTGTCAGTGAGCACGAGAAACTGGAAGGAAGCACAGCCAGGATGGCTGACCTGAATGGGTCAAAGGGATATTCCATACCATAGGATGTCATGCCCAGTATATAAACCGGGGGAGTTGGGAGCGGAGATAGGGTGCTAATTGCTGCTTGGGGATGGACTGGGCATCGGTCAGTGGGTTTGTTTTGTATTGTATTGTTACTGCACATTGCTTGTGTTTCTTGGGTTTTATTTCTCCTTCTCCTTTCCATAACTACTAGTATTAGTAGCAGCAGCAGTATTATTATTATGTTTTATTTTGTTTCAATTATTAAACTGTTCTTACCTCAACCCATGAGGTTTTACCATTTCTTTCCAAATCTCCCCACTAGAGTGGTAGTGGGGTTAGCGAGAGAGAGGTTGTATAGTACTTAGTTACCAGATGGGTTTAAACCACAACACTATCAAAAATATTTGCCTAAGTGTTTAATGAAGTAATCTACAGGATTTAACAGCAAAATTTTGAGGCTAAAGGTTAAATTCACCCAGAGGCTTAGACTGAAAGAAGCCTGTGGACAGGGCAAGATCTCATCTCATTCCATCCCATTGAGATCTTCAGCCCTGCATTGGACTTCCAGGCACAGGTCTGTTTTTCAGTGGAATGGGCAAGTGTGAAAACCTCGGAGCAGGGCTCACAGTGGTGGCCCGTGATGGTACCTTTCAAGCCTAGGTATCCTAATGGCTATTGCACTCCTCTGGGAGTTTGAATATGGTTTTCAGCCCCTCAGTGACTGCTTTATCTAACAGCCTTCTGGAGTTGAAGCAGACTTAATTTTCTCTCAGGTAGGAGCAGTTCAATTTTGAAAAAGGAAGTTAATATATTCACTGGGCAGGACAGAAAACTGAAGAAGCCTCTACAGATCAACACTGACAAGACTCAGGAGTAATTAATACAGGGTTCCAATTGCTAAACTTCTGTTTAAGCTGGGAAATGTAAAAGCTTAATTTCTTTCCACAGAATTTAGTTTTATAAATATTTTGTATGTTTTTGCACAAGAGTGTATTTTCACTCTATGTATCTCTGGTGCTACATGTTAAGTGTCATGTTTGCCTCTGCAGCTCCCTGGCTTTTTGAGGAGTGTGCTGATCCGTAGCCTACTGGCAGCCATTTGGTCAGGGTGCCCCCAGCTGAGCTAGAAGAGAAGTGATGAGGCAGTTAATTCCTTTTATGGACCCCTGTGTAGCTCAGGGAATTCAGCAACCTGTCCGTGCAGAGTGCACACTGGGGACATGTGTCCATCACTTTGGAGAAAACCCAGAAGCAGGTGAGCTCAGCCCAGACCAGCAAGTAACCCTGCTGCAGGGCCCCCACCCACATGCTCACAGGTCAGACTGTGTTGCTTGGTCAGAGGATCCCAGTCCAGTTCACAGAACAGGTAACAAAAACAGCCTGCAGGTGTTTTTCCACAGACCCAAATCCTAAACGGCTTAGGAAGCACTCAGAACACTCATTCAGAATCAAATCCTGAATTCCTTACTGAGACAAAAGATGTTAAATTGTTTGGTAGTTTCTCCAACAATTCAATCAATTTTACAGGATTTGGCTATAATTTTATTTTAAAGCAATCTATTTTTCCTATATAAATAAAAAAGAAAATCTCAGTTGCACATCAAAAAGCCATTTCCTACTCCCTGTGTTATGTCAAGCATTCCATCCCTGTAGTTTGTTTCATTTACTCTATTCCCTTTGTTCACAGTGCAGTGTAGAGTTGGAGAATTCAGCAAAGGGGGAAAATGATTCAGTCGTCAAAACTACCACTTCCAGTTCAGGATTATTACTCATATTATTTTCTCTGGACAGGCTCACACCAGACTTCAGTGGCTCAGAAAATAATGCTGCCCTGGTTAAAGCATTGTTACTCAGGCCTCACACTGGTGCAAGGAATTCAAGTGCAAAGGAGATATTTTCATAGCACCATAAGCTAAAAGGAAAACAATCTTTTAGTGAACTGTGCTTTTCCAAAATTCACTGAAGAGTTAGCACTAGTGTGGCTGTTATCCCCTTAGGGAGATTAACTCACTACACCAGGAACAAATAAATAAATCATACGTGGCTGTCAGACAGACGTGGGAAAAGGATTTTTTTTTTTTACTGAAACTATTAGATCAAGTGACCTTGTTTCGACCTGGATTTGGGCAGAAGCCAGTCCCGATGGAACAAACGTAAGAAGGCTGTACTTGAGATGGCTTTGGGGTTTTGCTTATTTTCTTTTTGTTGGGCAGGGTTTTAAAATAACAGAGAAAAATCAAATCCATTTGAATAACTGATGTATTTATTTTCTTATATACACTTAAATATGGCACATCTGACAGTAGTTGTACAATAGACACAAAATGATAATCAAAGCTGGACAGTAGATCAAATAAGTCAGTGCTGAACCTATTAGAAGCCAAATTTGTACACTGAATTTCTGAAGAAAGTTTTATCCAGGAGCTGCATTAGCTAAGGATTCAGAGGCTAAGATTATCAAGTCTCAATTTCTGAAAGACTGGCTGGAGACTGTGACTCTATTTCCAATAACCAGCTTCATCTTCCATAATGTAACATTGAACTGGCACTTTCCAATCTTTCTTCCATGCAACCAGCAATTCATTGGCTGTTACCTCTTAGAGAACAATTGCCAATGTCCCAGAGGATTCACTTGCAGTTAGTGATTACTCTAATAAATAAATGCAGACTAGATTAATTCTTCTGCTATTAATGTGGAAGATGTTCATGTTTACTATTGTTTGAAAGTCAGTGACAGCTACTTTGCAAAGCAGTGAATTCTTGAAGAATAGGGGAAGCTCAGTCAAGGAGTTTCTCTGCTTTGGGACCCATGAGAACCTCTCTTCTCCTTCGGACAACGACAATGCCTGGAACACACTGGCTTGGCAGTTGGGCATGTTCTGGGTTGGGATGGACATCTGTCTTCACAACTGTTTGATAAAGGGGAAGGAAAGCAAAAAGAGAAAAGCGCTGTAATATGATAATTCTTCACTGTAACATTCCTCAACTTTTTCATCATTGAGCACTGCAAAGCTCTCTAGAAACCATTTGGGAAAGTGTTGACATCCTACAACACAGGGAGACAAGAATACGCTGGCTGACAATTACTGTCTACAGCAACATGTCTTGCAGTTGTCCATTTGTCCACAGTTATGACCTAAGTGATCCTTTCATTTCTTGAGGTGTTGCTTTCATTTCTTGAGAGCAGTCAAGTCCCAAGTGTCAGCGCTGGATAGTGCTGCCATCAAACTCTGCAAAGTACCTCATCTCACCTGATACTTCAGCTTTGCTCCTCCAGGAATACTGGGCATAGATGTCTGGCACTAAAGTCCTGTGTCCAGATTAAAGTAATTTCTAGAACCCAAATTAATGTAAACAAATTATTACATTGCTCCCCTCTCACCTGTCTGAAGCACATAAATGACCAAGTCTTTCATGCTCACTTTCAGCTCTGCTGATTGGTTTGGCTATTTTTGTGCTCGTCAACTATTTTGCTTGTCCTTATTTTCAAAGCTGAACCTGGAGATGCAAAGGTTACTTCTTCCACAGTTTTCTCCATGAATGAACCTATGAGGTCTCTGAGAGTTGACCATGTGGGTGACCACTCAGGGAGCTGCAGCTCTGCCAAGGCACCCAGTGACACTGGAAGTGGACTCTCCTTACATAAACTTTGAGACTGAGATACTGCAGGCTTGTTGGTCTCTACATGTCACCAAGGCTTTCTGGGAAATTTTAAAAATAAACTAAAGCATGAAAACAGGTATTTTAGGAGTGTGTTTTTTATCTGAGTCATCATGGAAACCTCAAAACTAATTATACAAAAAAATTAGGGAAATGCATGGAGTATAGTAGTCCCAGAAAAATTTTACTGCTTCTCATTGGAGTCAGAGCTGATGGAGTGGATTTGTATGTGGACAAAATTGCTTTGGATCTAGCAAATCACTTGCTCTGAGGAATAAGGAATATGCTGTGTGCTCTGTGTGCCAACTTAGAGAGCCTGTGTCCCTAAACACCCATGAGATTGCATTCAGCTGTCACAGAGAACACAGGATGGGTTTTGCCTACCTACAAATGCAAGACTCAGTATCTCACTGCAAAAACTAATTTCAGGTGTGTAGTTTTAATCATCATTCCCTTAAGACTAGGGGAAAGAAAAGTAATAAATAATGATAGTTGAATATCAGCCTTGTCCAGATTTCTTTAAAACACAATTAAATAAGCCTTATATTCCTTTTATGAGTTGAGTATAATCTCCATTATTATTATCTCCCTAATTTCAGGAAGGTATTTTATCCCAGCTGGACCTCCTCACCAATTCAGCACTTGCACTTCCATCATCTAGGCAAGCTAACTCAGATCTTGCAGTGTAGACACTGAATGACAAGGATCACTTACCTGCAGGTTTCAGCATGAAATATCTTGTGTTTTAGAGCACAGCTCTCCTGGCTCTCCCTACACAAAAAGCAGCTGCAGTTCTCTTTACTTTGAAAGAAATCCATGGGACACTTATGTCTACAGATGCATTCACAATTTTCTTCGTCAAATTCCATATGTTGTCCACACATAGCCAGCTCAGCAAGAGAAGGGAGTCCTGCAATAGCACATACATCTTTTAGCAGTAAGCTTTACATGACTAAATCCTGAGTTTGAAGAGACTAACTCTCTCTGTCCTCTAATCAGTGGGGCTCACACATGTACTCTCTGATAGATTCTAGACTTCAGAATTTCTGTTGTAATGCACAGTGCAGAAAAGGACTTGAGAGGATTGGGCTGATTATTTCGCTCTGCTGTAATATTGCTATTTCTCATGGGTTGAACCCAGCACAGGATTTAGTCTGTACCCTTGACAAAAAGACACATCCATGCAAACTACCAGACCCCCTACAGACACACCGCTACACATACACTGCAGAAATTTTTAAGGAGTAATGCTATGTCTAGTAAGGTATAAGCTGGCCTAGCCCTTCAACAAGGAGCATATACACACTTGTCAGCTAAAAATAAAATACTTTCTTTCAGAAACAAAACCCCAACCAAGGGAACACACTGTCTAATACCTCATCTGTCTTCCCTCAAAATACACATCTGGAGTACAACATGAAGCTAATCCTAGAAAAAAGGGAACACATTTTGTGAAAGCTTTATTAAAATGCAAGCAACACATCCCCGGTTAAAGGTCGTGGCATATAACATGTCACTGGGAATGTAATTTCCTGTAGTTTTACAATTAGCTTTTGGATTTAACCTGTGGAATGTAACCTGCATCCGTGACCTCTGCCACCTGATCTCAGTGGCCAGAAAAGGCTTGCACATTACTTGAAAGAAACCTTCATTATTATTTATTTAATGCTGGAAAACCAATATCCAGACAGAATAAAACCCAAGGCCTATCAGAAGGGAGGAAAGAATCTGCCCAAAATTCTTGGAAGACAAACCCCTTCCTTGGGGTGATAAAGCTCGGCCTGTGTGAAGTGATGCAGAGTATTTCAATCTCACTTTGTTTCAACCTCAAAGACAGATTTTAAGTTATTTTGTCCCAGACTCTTGCCAAACACAATGTACTTCAGAGAACGATATTTTTTCTGAGGATGTATTGAGTCTAGTTCAACGAAAGCTATAATTCAATGAACCACAATTTTTAATGCTCCAAGCTGACCTTACAAAAGGCTAAGTTAAGAGGACTCTGGCTATTCACAGTCATTTGGACTTAATCTGAAATACAGAGTACTAATCCTTTCTTGAGTGAAAAGTCTGAATTGATTTTAACTGCCTAACCTGATGGTCAGAGGATCTGATCCAGAGTAAGAAAAGATCCAACAGAAACCACTATGCAACTGATTTTTTGCTTATTAACGTTAAAATTTTTTAATCAGCAGACCAGTTTATGAGGTTATTTAGTTTTATTTTAGTTTGCTAGTCTAGGAATTGCTCACCAGCTTGTCTTATTCTTTTCCAAAGCCTTGGATTCTTTAGCTTGGTGCATGTAGGTTAAACCAGAAAGGCAGGGTTTCCTTCTGTGTTTTCTGCTCTAACGCTATGACCATGTTATTTTGACCAGTACAATTTCCTGAGAAAAACAATTTCTAAAATCCTTAAACAGGACTTGGAGAAAATTTAGCCTCTCTTAATATTTATTGCTAGTCAGTATCTTTAGACTTACGCAGTTAACACCCAGAATATTTCCTGCAAATTTCTTTGACAGATTAAAAAGGTACAGGAGAAGCAGAGGATGAAGGGCAGCAGTTTCTCTTCAACAAATTTTACCCTGTAAAATTTCCTTCCACAGACCTGAAGGTGTATACACACATACTTCTGAGTACACAGGGCGTATCAGTTCCAAAGCTTCCTAAATAACTTAATATTATCATTAAAATATTCAAATACTTTGAGAGTTCATATAATTTTTGGCACTGACTACAGCTAACAGGCACAGCTGATTCTACCTATCTTATTCCTTATTAAGTCCATTCTTAAGAATTTCCCATAATAAATATTCAGCACCTGCTCCATGCAATATATTCCAGGGCATTTTTTTCCCTACAGTTAAAAAGTTTTCACTAATGCCCATTAGACAATTTAAGGCCCCTGTAAAATAAAAATTTATTCAGGGTGACTACTTCACAGATTCTTTTAAATACTTTCCTATGTCCTATTCAGGTTGCTAATATAGAGACAGCAAAACATCCAAGCAAACAGCATGAGATGGGGGAAAGCACATATGAGTGTTTATTATCGGCCAAATTTCCACACCATAATCCAAGTATATTTAGAGATGTAGAATAAAAACTGTCTCTCTCTATGGAAAAAAAAAGTAAGAAAAAAACCAAAATGAGACACAAGCAGCTTGGAGATAGTATGCAAAAGTATCTGTCATTCCATCTTTACCTTCTCGTCTGTTGGAGTGCTGTGTGTCTACAACACATTCACATTTGTCACTATCCCAGATCCATCCATTATGGCAAAATTTGTTGGTAAAGGGGCATCTAGAATAAAAACAAAATTGAGATAAAAATTTTAAAAAAGAAAAAACCCCAATCAAAACAACAAAAACAACAAAAACAAAAAGCAAACCAAACCAAAACAAAAACAAACAAACAAAACCCCCAAAACAATTAGGTACATCACTGTAGTCATTTGGCAAAAAGAGCCTGCTAGTTTGCTGAGTAGTCTTTGTCCTGCAGTATTTGTGCCATGTAACTGTATATTCAATTTTGCCATGCTGCCAGAACATGCAGCTCCATTTTAAATTTGACCATGCTTTAATGGACTATTTCAATATCAGAGAGGGCAAGTTTGACTTTGTGAGTTGCTGTCACAGAGAAAATGGCCTCAAACTGAAGGCAGGCTGAGATATTTCTAAATGTGTCTACGAAGAGAATTTAGAGTGGCCAGCAGGAGGGAGGGCTGGAGTGGCTTTGCTGAAGTGGCACCTCTGCCCAGTGCAGATGTCCAGTTGAAGGGCAGTTACGGGACAAACCCACACAAAGGGCTTGACAGAGGCACCCCAGCTGACTTCCAATGAGTCATTCAGGCTATTCGTGTTTGTAGAGTCTTTGTTAAATTGATGTACCCATTCTCACCAGGGGCACAAGTATGGAGTTATTTTGGAGTTAGATGTGAGGTCACTTTTCTCCAGCCCAAGATCCAAACCAACCTTGACAGATGCAAACCAGGACTGGATCAAAAAGTGAAAAGCCATGATTCACATTGATTCTGACCTGACATGCCATAAGGTTTGGCAGAGGACTTTAGCCTGAGCACGTAATTCAGTGTGCCCTGGCTAAATAATGCATAAACAGAATTGCTATGTCAGGTTGAAAAGCCTATGCAGACCTACCCAAATAGCTCCAGTGGAGCATAGTGCTAATATGTGCACTTTGAGTCCCTGCTCAAGCACCTAAATGTCTTAATGACTCCAGATGCTGCTAAACTGGCCTGCAGTTTGTTGGATTTTGCTGTCCATTCACTCATAATTCACCAGGTTTAGTAAAACTTTCTAACCCTGAGTGATAATCAAGTTATTTGGAAAAACTGTTGGGATAACAGAAAGAGAATGGATCATTATAACAAAATAATTTCAACACGTGTAGCAGTTTGCAAATGAGGGAACTTACCCATCTTCTTCTGGGTACTGGACAGATCTTCGTATGATGGTATACTGGTGCTGGGTATTTGATATACACTTACAGGCTGTGTGATTGGCAATTTTGATGGGCACAGGCTCAGGAACACTTGTCAAGGGAACCGAGATCTCAAAGAGCTAGGTGGGTGAAATAAGATTTATTTTTCAGTTTCCATTATGCAGTTAATATTTTGAGTTAAAAAAAAAAATCTCTTATTCTTTGACATCATTTTTACCACCCTTGCTCTCTTCTAGACATAGTTACCATAAGTATAAATGAGCAGAAGTGCACTGAGGGTTTTGAAGAGTAACCAATGCCCACCAATGTAGGAATTTCCCAAAACGGTGGTCCTAGTGCTGCATTACCAGCTATTAAACACCCAAGACCACTCAAAATTGTTTGCACATAAACTCAAAACCTTTTCTGGTTACTAGGGCCAAATGGGAAAGAAGTAGGTGTTGGTAACTTTGTTCTCTGTTATATCATCGGTTGAATCTCGACCACTTAAGGAGAGAGCTATTTAACTGTCATTAGGTATAATCACAGTATGCATCCCTCCTGAGAGAGGGAAAAAACAGAAGTAAATAGAGGAAAGTTCATTCTGCTTCAGCTGGGTTTCTGCAGGGAATCATCCCAGAAACATCTCTCTGTTGACTATAGTGGGAGCTTAAGAAACAAAGCAGCCTGCCTTCAGTGCATCCAAACTGTTAAGGGTAATGTTTGAGTAGCACCGAGGAGGCTCTGATTCCTTGAGCAGCTACATGTAGGAGCTGCTGAAGTGATCCACTCCCCTGCTGCCTCCCAAACCAGCTTCCTTCCCATGGAAACTAACACATTGGGTATGTCTTGGTGTGCCAGCGTGTCTTGGCTTAATGCTGCATCCACAACCAGGGACTGAGTATTCCTAAGCCAGAGTGCTTAGACACTTAAACTTAGGTTTTTAAGTATCTAACTTGAGATGGCATTAATATCCTTCAGTGGATATTTTACACCAAGGGAAGAAAAAATGCTCTCACTAATATGGGAATAATTCCATTAGGTGACTAAATCTGGACTGATGATGGTGTATCCAGAAGTGGAACTTAGCTGGGGGCTTTTGAGGGAATGCTTATTTTGAAGGATGCTAAAGGAATGTCACGCTCTGCAAAACTGCAGCTTTTCAACAAACTTATGAACTGCTGCTCAAAAAAACACATAAATAAATAAATACATTTTAGCCTGACCTAGCTCCCTGAGCTGATCAGATGTCTTCTGTGTGTGGCCAACAGCTCATAACAGCTTTCTCCTTCTGGTGTGGAATGAAAGCAATTAATGAGCACTGACGCAAGAAGGACAGGCCCTGATTTATTTTACTCCAGCTATATTGCAGCACAACCAGACACAGTGGAATTACATTCCAACAAACACGAAATAAATACAGAAGTGAAATGGACCTGTTCCCCATGAAGGCTTCAGTCTTCTTTTTAAAACAACTGCCCTTGATCTTTGTTCTGATTTAACGATAAGTCTTTTTCTTAAGTAGAACTTCATTTATAATGCCAAGTCAAGTAGGAATGCACAAGATTAAGTTTCCCATGCTTCTTCTGTGGGTATAAATCATAGAATCATGGAAAGGCTTGGGTTGGAAGAGACCTTAGAGATCATCTAGTTCCCCCTGCCCCCGTCCCGGCCTCCATGAGCAGGGATGCCACCCACTAGACCAGATTGCTGATCAACACAGATGGTTTAATCCCTGGAGCAGACTGAAAGTACTAAACTTGGAGCTCTGCTCAGTCGTCCACAGGAGCAAGATATCTCTGTACATAGCCACTAGTGGGAATCTACAGAAAGAAGCTCTCTGGCTCCTCTGTGCTCATTTTTTTGGCATTAGTCATTAAAACTGGGTTATTATCTGTTGTAACTAATTAGTAACTGACGATTGGTTTAAGCCTTTCTTTTCCTAAGTGACTTGTTATTTGGGACGTTCAGATCCTGAGGCATTCTAATTAAGAGCATCTGGTCTCTCTTGATGAAAGTGTATCCTTTTCTGGATCACAAAATTGCACATCCAAAATTATTAGCCAGCCTTCTTGGCACAGTAATGTTGAAACACAGTGGCCCCACACAACAAATTTTCTTGCGGTCTCTCTTAAACCTTTGATACAGAGGATTCCCATGAGCCAATACTTTCAAGGGGTCCCCAGTCCAAGTAACAATACATTAAAGAAGGATTAAACTTCTTAACATCACATGAGCCTGCAGTCACTTTCTCAAGGCCTGATTTTCCATTTCTACACATATATAATCCATTTATAATAATGCAACGTGAATGTAAAATGCTATTACACATGCTGCATTCACCCTGCATGGATAAAAAAATTAATTCTTCTGTTTGTTATGATAGCACAGACAGCTCTTTCATAACAGGATCTCAGAAACCAAACATCCTCCTTCCCCTCCCTTTTTGGAGAGCTGGAGTAAAAAGTAAACAGATGAATAGTCTTATTTACCGTTTTTGACACATAAGTTGTACTTGTGTTCATGCAGCTCAGACTCTCCTCATTGCAGCAGCCTCCACATCTGAACACGTTCACACAAGGAGGCTTGAAAAATTTGTTGGTTGTTGTACCCAGCTCTTTGGCAACTTCCACGCAGGTTTCCCTTGGCACACATTGAGTCTTTTGCCATTCTTCATCTATGACTGGAGAAAACACCGTTTTTATGAGTAATTATGTCAAAGTTAAACCTCTTGATTAGTGAAGCAGAAGCATTATTTAAATAAAAATGAAGTGCTGGCAGGCCTTTTGCGCTTACTTGGATCAATTTGCACTTACTTGGATCGATCCGAGAACCAGAGAGAGTCTGAGTTCAAAATTATTCCTGTAACTTACACCAGCTGCACTGGCAGAGACGTTGTTACATTTATCCGCCTTTAGATTTCAATGCAGATGACCAAAATCTCCATTAATTCCAGTGAGTTAGGTTCAGCTGCATCGATTTGCCCTAGCTGAGAGTCCCCCAGCTCCACACTGTCCGAAAAAACCTGCCCCACACTCTGTTCCCCTTCGCTTCAGAGTCACCTTCCTTATTATCATTTTATCCTCACTCTGCATGTACCCCACCACAGACTCTCAGTAGAGCCTGGGCCTGAGTGCAAAAGCACCTTAATGATTAACAGATTCTGGTCAGAGGGTATTAATACTCCTACTGGATGTCAGCCAGTGAGCAGTGTTCCCAAAACGTCTAAGGAAATCCAAGACAAACAATCTCACACCTCAGTACCATCGGGAGGTTCAAGTCTGAATAACAGGAATATGAATTCAAGCATGATTTGTCTATTCAAAACACTATGGCATCTTTCAAATACTGAATTGTTGTAGACTAGGAGACTAGACTTGACTGATCTGTCACATTCTGACTGTGAGAAGAAATAATGCATTAACTGATTAAATCAGACAGAGAACACAGTGACATTAACATAATACAATCCTGTGTCTTGTTAAGAAGTGGCCCTGCTTTTTTTGGCTTTTGCTTACCTGATTCAAGTTATGGAATTACTCAAGAGTCATCAATGGTTATGCTTTAAGTCCTTTTTAAAATTATGAAAAACATTTTTCCTCCCTGCTCTTGTCCATCAGGCTTATGAAAGATCAAAGACAACTTCTACACTATTAAAAAAAAATGCTTTCTCTTCCATTGTAGTCCAATTTCCTAATATTATGAAAGGAGTGCCTAAGTTTACAGGGAAGTTCTGGAGAAAAAAAATAATTTCAACCTACATATTTTACCTTGCCTTCAGATGAGCATTTATTTTTTTCCCTTTCCTATCTGACTTTTCTTTTTTCTTTTAAAACTTCTTC
This sequence comes from Myiotriccus ornatus, assembly GCA_036023395.1. Lineage (NCBI taxonomy): Eukaryota > Metazoa > Chordata > Aves > Passeriformes > Tyrannidae > Myiotriccus > Myiotriccus ornatus. The sequence continues at coordinate 100,316,896 of JAYRBT010000001.1, forward strand.
AACTTTTCTTCAGCTTCATTTTGTTTATTCCTACAGTCCTTCCCCCAGGGTTGACTCACTCCCTGTCCTAGTCATGAAAAGAGTACAGGAAATAAGAGCCTGGAGTCCGAATTCTGATTTTACAGCATAAATTAAGAGAAGAATCACTGAAATTAATAGAATTTTCTAGATTAATGTTAGTCTATCAAAATAGCAATCTAATCCTAGCCTTGAAGTAGAAAATAAAGTGTTTGCCAAAGTCATTATGGTATGTGCATGTAATCACTTCAGATGTCACTTCAATGAGTATAAGCACTGATGACTTTTCCAACAGAACACATCCTCACTTTATTAACCACTTCTTTCGCAGAAGGGCTGTTATGGGAAGTGAGTGTCTTGTTCAGAAGCATCGTGGTCACCCTGATCTTTCCTGTGAGCAAGCACAGGGCAGTTACTGGGAAATCTGGCTCTGATAGGGACTCCAGCTTGAAACTGCTGCAGTTCTTAGTGAGTTGAGATGCTCAGGGGAGGCTGTGATTAGACAAAGTTACAAAGTTAAACTTTCAATGAATTCACTGTTAAAGCTCTAGAAAGGAGGAATAGAGTCCTGAATTTGCCCTGCTGGAGTTGAGGGTGCTGTGGAAGATGGTCTAGTGAAACGATGAGTCTCAACCCAGCCTTCTCATCAGAACTTCTCATTAAAACAAAGCAGAGGCCCATGGCTAAAAGGTCACTATTTAATGACTGGAAAGGATGTGGGAAAGAAATACATGTTTGTAGGCTTAGATTTTTTTAAAAGGAGCTTTAGTACCTTGAACATACTGTTTCTGCCCTATGATAATTCCACTTTGGATGGAAGAATGGAGACTGACTCAATAGGCTTTTTTTAACTTGAATTTCAGTGACTTGACTTTAAGTGAGAAAGCTGACATCTCCGTGTCTAGAGTTAGACTTTCAAAGGCAAAATAGGAAGCAACCTAATAGTTCTTTCAAGTAGAAAATTGTATCTATATGACTATAGTCACAGAACCATCTAACAGTTTGGGTTGGAAGGGACCTTAAAGATCCTCTAGCTCCAACCCTGCTACCATGGGTGGGGACACTTCCCACTGGACCAAGTTGCTTCAATCTCCATCCAGCCTGGCCTTGAGAACTTCCAGGGATGGGGCACCCACAGCTTCTCTGGGCAACCTGCTCCAGTGTCTCACCAACCTCACAGTAAAGAGTTGCTTCCAAATATCTCATATAAACCTATTCTTTTTCAGCTTAAAGCCATTTCCCCTTGTCCTGTCACTATACGGCCTTGGAAAAAGTCCCTCTCTCTCTTGTAGTCCCCTTTAGGTACTGGAAGGCTGAAATTATGTCTCCACTTAGCCTTCTCTTCTCCAGGCTTAGCAGCCCCAAGTCTCTTAGCTTGTCTTCATAGGAGAGGGTGCTCCAGCCCTGTGACAATCTTAAATTAATCACAGCACACTAAATGGCATTCTAACTTTGTTACCTCAACATTATTTACATTATAAATAAATACATACATATTTACATTATAAATATTAAGTTGTATTATTCTGCGATTGAAAAATGCCCATTTCAATATGTCCTGCCTCAGTAACACTTGATAACATCCTCTGTTGTCATGGTGTTTTGACAAAAGGAATATTTTAATTTTGCAGAAATGCTGGTGCTCACTAAATGATCAATAGTGAGTATTACAGAGAATTCTGTAATTTAATAGAGAATTTCAGCATTTTACATTGGGTGCCACTTCTAATAACTCTATGGATTTTTAATGTTGCTGACTAGAATTATAAAGGTATATAAACAAAATGTTTATCATTAATTAAAGCCATCTTATTTGTTCCAAAGGTGTGTATTTAATTTGTTTTCTGTACAAAATTTCTATAAGAAATTTTAAAACCTGCCTGTGATATGAAAGCTCTCTTCAGACTGGCACTTGTATATGGATTTCTGTGCTGTGGCTCAGAGAAGCAGTTTAAGGCCTTTGCTGAGACATAATTTAGATGAGTAATGGTGTGTGAATGTGGCTGGGATTGTTGTAAAAGTTGTATTGGACCAGGATCAGCAATATCTGATTTCCCAAAAGGAAAGTGATATGATCATATCACTTCAGGGTAAAGACAACAAAAAAGATTAGCTCTGTCTGTCCTTCATTAGGCTACAGTGTAGCTTTGCTGTAGAATATCCGTTTGGTAGACCAAAATATAGTAACTGATCCTTTATTTTATATCCATGAACATGTAATGTCATTTGAGTCTTTCAGCTACAAGGAATAATATTCATTTGTGCTCCGGATGATTCTCCACTTTCAGTTGCTGTTTGGTTGCTTCAAAATCTACTTTTCTCTGGAGAAACTTACTCAAATACATCGAGGTTAGCACAACATCTTCTTTCTCTCAACTCCCACCCAGACACTGCTGCTGATGCAGTGCCTTGTATCAGAGCACACCTAATAAAAAAGAGATTTCTATGCCTGCAGTAAAGTTCATTCATTTCTGCTTGCAAGCAAATTCGAAGATGTGCTGCTGGCTGGCCCCTTTGCCAATCATTCTGACCCGGTCTTTGCACAATGACTTCTCCTTTTGTGGCTGACAAATCCCTGCATGGTACAGGGAGGTGTACTCAGACCGCTGTCTGACATTTTTTCATACACAGCAATTTTCCATTAATGCCCTTTGTTTCCAGTATGGGTGTATTCTAGGAAGCCCCTTGTATTTAAGACTTTGTTGCACAAGAACAAGGGGACTTGAAGCTGAGATCAGACTCAGCCACAAACCTGCACCTACCTTTCAGTGTGTCGATGTCATAGAAAGCAGCAGCAAATCTGGTCGAGCGATGTGATGCAGAGCGTGAGTCTAAATTGGCCAGACTCTTGAGTTTTAACCTGCATTTCCACAGCTTCCAGTCCTCAGAGTGAGTGATGTGAAGCAGCTCTTCCAGGCTGGATGCTCTCCTAATCTGCTGTTCTGACCGCTCCAGTGCTGACAGAGACGTCCTCTGGAAGGAAAGGGGGAAGTCAGAAAGCCAGTCCTTTACATCCCGTCCCCAGTGCATGGAGCACTTGTACCAAACGACAGCACATTACTGAGGACATCTGAGCACACAGAGGTGTCCAGGGCTTTGACAGCGTGCAGCACCAGACTGATCTGCAGGATTTGTGCCCATATAAATTGGGAAGGGGAGATACCCACTTCGTCACAGCCCTCAGAGCAATTTGACAAATGCAGACCTTGCTGTGTCCCTGGTCCACAGGTAAACTGGCAGACAGTGATCACACCAGTGCTGTGCCTGAGCTGGCCAGTCATGCCAGTGTGAATCACAGGTCACCCCTGCAGGCAACCTGAATGAGTTCAGCTGGTGAGCCCAATCCATGTGCCTTTGCAACAAGCCACCTCAAGGTGCCAGAACTCTGGCTCCAGCCATGGGACACCACTGCAGGGTCAGGCGATACATCTGGAAGCTGCACTAAGTACAAGGGCCCATCCACATGGCAGTCAAACACAGCATTCAGCATGCTGCAAAGTGCAGGATGCATCTGCTTTCTCCCATTCTGACTACTGTTTGGGTCTTGCCCAAGTCAGCCAACACAGCCTCACGTCCAGCCTCAGGGCTGTGGCCGTGCAGCAGCATCAGCACAGTCATTGCACTTCCCACCTGCATGATGTTCATGACCACTATCTGCTCCTTACAAAGACCTACCTCATTGGCTTAAAGTTGGTATTCACTTTTAAAATACCTGTTTAACACCTATAGCACAGCACCCTGTAACAGTACTGGTTTCTTTTGGCTTCTGCTTTCTGACATCTGTGTTTGTGCCTTTATCAAGGCATTGAGAATTTATTTCCACTGACTCACCAGACCTGCTGAAAACATTGCCCTCAACCCAAGTAAAAGGTTATCTTTGTAAATGTCTGTGTTGCACTGGGCTGGTGCCCTCTCAGCTGTACTCCCTGGTCATACAGAGAGCTGTATTTTGTTACTTGAAAATAAAGGGCTGCAGTGCCAGCTGTCATAATTAAATGCCAGCTATTAAAAGCAAAGCTGCAATACAGGAGGCTGTCAATAAGATGTACAGCAGACAGAAGTCTGAACCAGTAGCAAGCGAGTGCTCTGTATAGGACTGGGGAAGGGGTGGGGAAAGCGTGACCTATAAGAGGAAGATTTTTAGATGAGATCTGAAACCAAGGCACTGAGTGCATCTGTTACTTGTTATTAAAACATCTGTGGCATTTATTTTGCAACGATACAGATGTTAGCCTGTACACATGGGCCAAGTTCGTTTTTGGGTAATTACCTTCCACTGACCTAAAATTCCCTGTGTAGTTAACTCAGAATAAGTTATTTGCTCTTCTTTTATGCCCATTCAGAACATTATATTGTGCTCTAGCAAGCTGACATGTTTCATTAAAGAGATGGCTGCTTCATAGGTGAATGATTTCTCATGCATTTCATATGTGGTAAAAACTCGAAACCCCATCTCAGTACTTATGGACAAATAGCTCAGAAGGAATGTGAATACTTAGCAACAGTAACTCAATTTCAAGATAGTTTTACAAACAAGATGCCCAGAATTTTGCTGATCCAGGAAAGCTGAAATTCAGCTCGAGGTCAATGCGTCAAGACTTATTTTTTCTAAGAACCGCAGCCTATATTCACTCCCATTCACAAACTGTCTCCTTGATCTTGCAAAACATGCAAGCGTAGGACCAGCACTGGCATGGTAATGGGACCAAAGATATCAAAACTGAACTCTATTAATCACTGATTTTTTTTTTTTCACTCTGTTTGTGGTAAAAAATATGTTCTGCTAGACTGAATTTGCAGAGAACCTGTAAAATGAGATGAGAGTATTTTGTAACTTAGAAGATATATCCCTGTGCTTATTGTAAGAGTCAGTAGTTTGGAACAACTAGCTTTTCCATAGAACTGTTAAGGTTGGAAAAGATCTCTAAGATCATAAAGTCCAGATGTTAGGCCAGCACCACTACCATTTTCACCACCAAACCTGATTCTTGTGCCGATTCTTATATCAACAAAATAAGTTTTTAACCTAAGATGAAATAGTACAGAAAAAAATAGACATGCCTTCTCATGATAAGCAAAGATATTTGGTTTTATCTAAAGCAGGAATTTGTACTGGTTTAGGGGGGGTTATATTTTTTAAGATAAAGTATGACCTGTGCCTCTGAGCACTGCTGACACTGGAAAAGATAGTGAGCTGAAGGCCCTGCCGGCTTTTAAGGGAGGTCTGAATCTCAAGTAGTTGTAGGTTTTTACAGTGGGGACATCTATTTTTTCTGTGAGCTAGTTGCTCTCAGCTTCCTCTGTAGAAAGACAGAGATATATAGACCCTTTTAGAGCACGATTCATTTAAACTCACATTGAAAGTCTTTTTGCTGGCTGCCCAGCAAGGCCAGGCTCACCAGATCACAAGATGTATCAGCATGGTAGATACTTGGTCAAACATATCTAAACGTAACTATCTGGGGTAGAAAACATCTGAAGAGCAGAACCTAATTTTGTTTCAATCTTGCTAAGTCCCAAAACAGGAACAGTGAAAAGCATCTTATGTTTTTCTTTTGATTCATTTGAGACTAAACGTTCTTCTAAACCCTTGCTAAAGCACCCAGAAGACTGTTTAGCAGCCAGGAGGACATCCCTCATCCTGATACACTTTGACTGTAGAGGTGGCTGTCCACAATTTAAAAGCTTCTAAACTAAAAGCTTAAAAAATGAAAAGTGTGGAAGATGCTCTAGTTCCACCAGCAGACACAGCCCTACAGGCTGAACAGCTTCCACTGGGCACTCTCTTGCTGCAGCACAGCAGCACCAAATAGCACGTTGTTATTAAATCTTTCCAAAGCATCTATTTCTGGTCACCCTGTCCTGAAAAGGACAGCACCAAAGGAAAGCACAGAACCTTTTACGGTTTCAGATGAGTGAAGTGTCTTAGGGCTGCTGGCACCACGCAGATATGAAGACTTCTTTCATATACTGCAGTTTAAACTCAAGCCATCTTTAGATATAGATACACTCTGGCTGACTGAAAAGACCCACTCAGAAGAGTGCAGCTTTGGACAGAAATGTAAATACATGTTTCAAAATGTGAAATTGGAGGAAGGTGTTAAGTTCAACAGAGTCCCAGACTTACCTGTCATGTGATGATCTAGGACTTTATCCCATCTCACAGTGATATCAAGTGGACAGCAGTTAAAATTAGCATTCAAACAGGAGGGGAGCTCCCACTCAGCTACAGAGCAGGGGAAAGATCCATAGGTGTCAAACTGACATTTCATTGACGTTTCTGCAAGATCCAACTCCTCACAAAAAGCAAGAGGAACAGAATTGCCAACTGTCTGCTTCACCTGACTGTAGCCACCTGCACATGCTGTTTCCCACTTTTCAGATATCCCTACCTCCCTTTTTCAGTCTTTCTCTGGTAACTATAGTCCTTCCTTCCAGGTTCCCCTCCCATTCTCCACTCTGCTCTCATCATCTTGTACTTCTTGGCTCCAACTGTGCTTTCATGTTGTTTATTTTTACTTCTTTACCCATGTTCTGCTAGGTGGGAGTCTAATGAAACCTACCCTGAGAAGCTGTGCTGCTCAGTCTCCTGGTGCAGAGGAATATCCATTTTTTTCCCTTCCATGCCCTCATTCAGCTTTCCTTTACATTGACACAGACTCTAGCAGTCAGCTGGGGTGAGCTGTCACCGTTGTGGGAGTTGTTGGTTGTAATGGTTGCAACCTAGATGTGGAGCAGACCTTCACTACGTTCGGCATGGTACACGTAAGTAGCAAAATTATGACCTTTGGCCCCAGAAAATTTAAAATATACATTAAGTCTTGATAGAAAAAGAAACTAAAGAAGTAGTCCTTGGGAAAGGGTCAGGGCAATGTCATTACCTGTGGAGCCGTATCACTGGAAAAGTCCAAATGTCCTAAACTTCTGGTACCATAAAAGTACACCCTGTAGTGCATCAAAGTCTATTGCCTGTGAGAAATGTTTGAGTAGAACTCTTTCTTAACAAATATCAAAGTAGTAGGTTAAAGTACTTCATTTTTATCTCCTCAGTTTGCTGCTGCTCTTAATGTCATTTTTGTAAGTACCTGATCTAAAAATGACCTCTCATATGTTCTAAAATTATTCTTCAACCTAAAGAGGAATATCTGTTTTCCTTTATTTGGGCTATGAGCAACATCATCAGGAAATGATAACGTGGGTTAGCATTGTGATTTTTGGATAATTACAACTTTTGTCCTTCCAAAAGAAACCATAAGGGGCCATCTCTCTTCTTCCTAGCAATCCTGAATGCCAGAAAAATGCTAAAAGTAGTTAGCATTGGAGAGGAACAAGAGAAAAGTGGTGATACATTCAGTGGCCTTTCCCACCTTGGACACTGACTTAAATCAGGCACTGAGTTCATTACCCCATTGATTTATGTTATTCAAATATTTGGCTTATGCATCATGTCATACAGTTGCACAATCCCACACGTAGCCTGCATTGTTCAAACTGGGCTCCTTTTTGAGTATTAGTGTTGACAATCTCCTATCAGGGCCTGCAGCTCAGCAGTTTGCACCTTTTCTCCATCCTTGAAGAGCTCCTAGGTTTCTTGCCTAGGAAAGAATTACCCTTCTCAAACTGATGTCCAAGACAGCCAGCAAAATCCACCTTTGTGGAAACTTTTTTTTTTCTGCATGCGCTGCTCTTTTCAGCCTGACACAAATGGTCTTTGCATTAATGCTGTGTTTCAGAATCTCCTGGAGGTATTTTGAACAGTAGAGAAAAATATGGAACATAATAGTAAAAAAAATGGCCTGCAAAGGTCCTAAATTTATTTCAGGACCTATAACACCGATACATGTGAGGCTGTAGCAAGGTGTGGGTTGTTCTCTTCTCCCAAGTAACAAGCAACAGGACAAGAGGAAGAAGCCTCAAGTTGTGCCAGAGAGGTTTAGACTGGATACTAGGAGACATTTCTTCACAGAAAGGTTTAGAAAGCATTGGAAGAGGCTGCCCAAGGAAGTGGTGGAATGAACAACCCTGCAAGTGTTCAAGAGTGATGTGGATGTGGTACCTGGGGGTATGGTTTAGTGGTGAACATGGTGATGGCTGGCTTGATGGTTGGACTTTATGATCCTAGAGGTCTTTTCTGACTTTAACAATTCTATGATTCTATGATTCTATTTTCAAGGCCATCACAAGGTATCAGTATTTATATTTAAGAAAAAAGATGCACGGTGAATAAGATTTTGCGCGCATGAGAAGGCAAAAATAAAGCTTGACTGAACTCTGTATTTTGCTCAATCTGAGGGAAGTCCTGCTTGCATTTCACTCTGTACTCAAGCACATTCACAGACCCAGAATACATACTGAAAGCTTTACACAGATGACTACTCTCCTTAAGCCCCAGCCTCACAATCTTTCTCCACAATACGACATAAACCTCTGCTTAAAGCTAAACATGTGTAAGAGCTCTTCCATTAAGGAATGTTTTTCTGAGTTAGGGTCACAGATACTATCATGGCAAGTGCTGCATAAATACCAGTGGAAATTTTCAACATTCTCACTGTGTCCGGAGCCAGGACAAATGATTAAGGAACCTCTCAATAACCTTGCACTGTTTTATAATCCATCCTCTCAGTGGTTAAGCAATAAAAAGAAGGTAACAGCTTTATCTTGCCAGTGAAAGCAGATTATAGCTGCATAACACAGAGTGATGATTTTATTAATGCCATTGTATCACAAACTTGGCCAAAGATTTAAACTAAGGTCAGACTAAATCTTTCAAAATTAATCAGTCTGGAGGGGTGGAAGTTTTATCTCAAAGTGAGGGCACTTGAACACAAAGAGTACTGGCAGCATGGGAGAACATTTTGAACCTTTATGCCAGTGTTGTGTGCTTTATGAAGCAGTAGCAACTGCATTTAGTTCAAGAGAAATCGTGTGGAAGACAAAGACTTGACGCAACCCGAAGGTGAATTGCCCCGTGCCAGAGCTGCCTGAAGGCCAATCTCAGAACTAGACTCAAACCAGTTTAAATACTAGGTAGATGATTCATTGCCACATGAAAATACCAAGGAACTTTGCTTCTGTGTATGCTGCACCTGAGAATAACCTCCTTTTCTTCCATGATGCATTCCCCAAGGTGTCTTTACAACAGTGTATGAGGTGATTATAACTGCAGGCTCATCTTCTGGAGATAGAGTGCCTATAGCACCCTAACATCCCACAATTATCAAAAATAAAAAATAATCTGATTCTATGATTCTGTTCACCTGATTGAATATGAACTAGTTACCTGAAACTCCTTTTATAGTTAATGGAGAAAAATAGGTCCACTGGGGGAACATTCATCTCCCTCTAAAGCCTGTGGAATAAACTGTGCCTCCCAACTGCCACTTCCTCTCCACAGATGCTGAAGGATGGATCAGCAGATCACCAGCTTAGCTGTAGAGAGGGGACATGAATCCCACTCAACTGCGAGCAGTCAAATGAGATGAAGTCCCCTCTCCTTATCCAAACCACAAGCAATTTATGAGGTACACAAATATAACCATCCAGGAAGTGCAACTGCACCAGGGTCTGAAGGACGTGGGACTGGCTGAAGGCCAGCCCTGGCAGCTGCTGGGCAGGGGAATGCACTCCGTTCCCTGTCTCAAAGCTACGGGGTGGTTGCCCAGCCATGCTGTGGATCACAGCACACAGACTGTGAGCTGATGTGGCCAGGAAACTGCAAGGGAGTTCCCATGGAAAAGTTTTGTTCTCTCTTGGCAGGAAAATAGAGCAGCTCCTGCCATTATGAGGCCAACACAAAGATTCTACATTTTCCTGGTGAGAATGGCAAGCTTACGTGAAGTGTCTAGTAAGAGGAACTCCTTTGAGGTTTTTTATCATTATTAGTAGTATTTTATCATGATTGTGTCTCCTATGATATGCTGTCAGGTACAAACACAAAATAAAGAGATAATACCTAAACTGGTGCCTACAACCAAACTAAAAGACAAGAGAAAACAGAGGAAGGCATTCACCCAAAAGAGAGTCCCAAGGAAACACAGAAAACATTGCTCAGAGTGATGGAGCATGATTTTGAGATAGCAGAGGCTCAACCATTGCCAAATTTTATCATAGCAAATTTTGTCTCTAATATAGCATCTTGTATCCTTGGGGTGTTGCATAACGGATAATAAAATAGTGAGAAAATCTTCTGCAGCTTGAAAACACGAGGCTTGGAGGAGTCACTCACTGCCTTATCAACAAGCAACTGCATCACCCCATAATCATCTAGCATGAGGCATCTAACTTTGCCACATGTCTGACACGTATTAGCTTCCAGTAATTTTGTCATCACCATTGTATTTCATTTCTGAGGAGAGGAGCATTCACTTTTCAACAGCTCCAGTAAAATCATAATTTTGATTCTCTGTCAGCTATGGGTTTCTGATATATGAAGCCTCATCCCTGGCTGTATCCCCTCTGGAAGCATCATTGTGTATTATTAGTGCAGAAATAAGCTATTTTTAATTACAGTGAACATGACCACAGAGGGAACAAACAATTAGATATTTTTACTTCCTACTAATATTGTTCTCTGAAACAGATGGTCTTGTCATGAGATTTTTAAGTGGCTGTTACAGTCTTTGTCATCATTGTCAGAAGCATGGATGAAATTTCAGGAGCACGCAGCACTTCATTTCACCTTCAAATGGTGACTGTTGTAAACAAATACTCAAATCTCTTCTAAAAAAGTTTCTCCTCTCCCAGAACACTGCCTTGTCCAGACTGAATATTCGTTTGATCACCATAGTTTACAGGAAGACTGACAGATATGTTGCTTGTGGGTTTGGAAGGGACATAAAATGATAAAACTAATAGTTTGATCAGGTGTTGTATGAGGTAACAGGCGGTAACAGGGAGACATTGACCTGAGGCTGTCACATTTCTCATTGATACAGATGTGATGGTTGAGGGCCTCTTTTGCTAAAACCTTGTCAGTACACCATCTGAATAATACCCAAAACTGGAGAAGCAAGCTCTGCACTGCTCCATCTCTAATGTTCAGTGTAGTAAAAAGTTTCCTCCAGACTCCCCTTCTTGAGAGTCTTCCTTGCTGGGCTCCAGTTCTACTTCCACTGAAGGCTGGAGATTTAATTACCCACTTCCTGAAGTTTGTGGTCAAGGTGTGATAAAACAGCTTCTACTTTAGCTGAAGATGATATGTGTTCATAAATAAATCACTTTAACTACCCTGTGGGTTCAAAAGAACAGCTGTTTTATATTTTGAATGGCCTTCTGAACTAGAATAGATCTTTTGTGATGCTACAGCAAACAAATCAGAGTTCTTGTTCTTTAGTAGCATGCTTACATTATCAAAATCCTCAGAGATGAGACATTTTGGTTGTTGTATTCTGTCTTGAATAAATCAAAATATTTAAAACAAATAACTGAAAACATCAGAATTGTACATGATTTTGTATAAGCATAAATCTCAGAAGAATTCATGTAATTTTTCATGTCCAAAGCAATCAGAGACTGATAATATTTCAGCAAAATCCTTCTTCCAACTAAATACTTTTAGCCAGCTGTATCTTTACTCCAAAGTAGGGAGTTTTTTTTCCATCCAGAAAACATTCTGAGTATCAACTACAAATTTCATTAAACTTCTTCCCACAGCCAGGTCTTTTGGCTCTCACGGGAAACATCCTCACAGCAGCTGAACGTAATTTTGAAGGTAAAAGCATTCAGTGTGCATCATTTTGTTAGCTGTAATGGAAAAGCTGGACTGGCAGATGGAAGAGTAGGTGTGCTAAGGTATGGAGTTTCTTCCTCTTCAAGCCTAGTATTCTGCATTGAGAGTTTACCTTTAGGTCCCTCCTAAAGTGATCACTCAAATTATATTTGCTTGGTAAGTGAAAAAACACAGGTGATTTGTCATAAATGTCAACTTGCTGATACATCCTAAAGGCTACTGACAGCCTTGAGAGTCTTACAGTACATTTTCTGAGCCTCTACTTGTTTGCTGGTTTGTATGGTCTTGCACTGCAGCAATGTGTTGAGGCAGCTGTGATGCTCAATACAGAGTACAGCTAGAAACATTATGTACCACTCACTTCACTGTACACAAGGTTAAGTGCTGGTCTAACACTGTGACAGGGCACACATGTCAAAAATAGCATATTATATGTGTTTACAAAAAGCATGTCCAGGCTGTAGTCACTTTCTTTTGATATTTGTCCATTCTTTGGAAGTCACTGTGGTTTGGACAGTGGGTTTGGAATGGCTCAGTAACAGAGACCTGGATGAAATCAGATGACTATGTATTATTTTAATACTTGAAAATATTTTTTAATGTGGTGAAGGGTCCTTCAGTTAGTTCTTTCATTGGTTTCTGGATTTGCCCCAAGACACTTCAGTAAATGTTTTGGAAGTGTGACTAGCCAATTGGACAGCTGGGTTTCAAAATGTCACTTCACAAAGCAAAACCATTGCCAATACTGAATGAACTTATGTTACCCCAATCACATGCACACATTTTCCTGGAATTGTAATTTTTCTTAAGTAATATTTCCCTAGCAATTCAGGAAAGTATCCTAACACAGTTTCGTAGTCACACTGCTAATTAAAGTGAAAAGTTTTGCCTGTTAGTATGGCACATTCTCTACATGCAAAGTGACATGTGATATAGTAACATGACGCAACTTTCTCACAGTTCAACATGACTCAAATAGAATTCCCTCCCCAGCTGCACTCAAATAGTGATCACACTGCAACCAGTGACCACGAATTCTCAAAACTAACACAGCGTGCCTCCCGTCTGAAAGCAGGGCTCAGACCAACCCATCCTGACATCCTGATAGTAAGGAAGGCAGTCACACCTTTCCAAACCCATCCATGTGGTGCCCACATTGAATTGCCAAATCCCACTTGTCCAACTGCACGTCAGTTGTACTCAGTAGGACTCTGCAGAAGCAGCAAGGACCCTAGATGGCGTTCTACCACCAGCTGAATGGTTGCACGTGTTAACTCACATTAGGAGGAAAACGTAAAAAATACGCAGCTGTCCTTCAGGAAGCTGAATTATTCCTAATGCAAGCAAACAGAAATAGCCTGAGCAGTTGTTCTGCTATTCATTGATATGGAAACCCATATATTGCTTTTTCACAAGCACATTAAAAAAAAAAAAAAAAAAGTAATTCTGCTGGTTCTTCTCATGGGCAAACAGGATCTCTGCAGCTGTAGTGGGGGCACTCAACAAGGTGTATGGGGATCTGCAAAACACGCTGGGGAGGTAGGAAGCAGGCAGAGAAGTAGATAAGGGAATGGCACATTGTAAGAGGAATAAATCTCTAAGGAATAATGGTTTTTGTAGCAAAGCTATCGTATCAGATTTACTTCCTTGCAGCAGAGTATCTTGGGTTGTTTTTTCCCCACAGCAAAGCTGATCAATACAGTCTTTTTGGGACTACATCTCAAAGCCAAGCCCTAGAAACAGCAAAGTCCAGTTTTGTAACTGGACTTACTTACCCTGAGAAAAAGGTCTAAAAGAAACACAGATTCCACTGCAGGGATAACTGTAAAAAGTACTGTACAAGGTTTTCAGATGTGAGCCACAACTGATGGCAAAGTTTAATTACTGCTGTCTTAATTTCAAACATCTGACTATTATAATTCATTTCTCAAATACTGCATCTGATTAATCTATAGCCTGATGCATTTTTCCAAGCTCTGCTCTATTCTCAGACATTACAGTCCTAGCTGAGATGGAAGAGATTTTTTTGCTATTTCTCATGAGCAAGAACTGCTCTTGATAAAGTAGCAATGTGTTAGTAGTTCCCTTTCCAAACTGATAAGATGTTGTGTGGCATGGTAACAATACAGGATTGTTCTCTTATCCTTCAGTGTACCTTGTCAAGGCAGTAGCAGATAAGTCAGAACAGAGCGACTTCCCTCACAACCTCCCTGGTAGCTTCCCAATTCTGAAGGAAAAACACAAACAATCATTTCTGCAGGAATGCAGCAAGTACATTTTCACACATTTTTGGCTCATCATGCCTATCAGAGATGGTAGTCACAGAGAATGAAAAGCAGCAGTGACAAAACTGGGATAATAAAATACTTCTGAAAACCACAATTTCATAATATTTGTTTAAAAGAGTTTCCTAACTTTGAAAGGAAGCTGGATTTGAGGATGAAAAGCCTAGTTTAAACAGAGAAATTGTTTCCAGTGGCTTTTCCAGTTGCTTTTTCTAGCAGTTGAGCAGTTTGCTGTACTTTCAGGAGCAGCCTTTGCGGAAGACATCCCACGAGATGGAAGACGTGTTAGAATCTAACTCTTCTATAAACGGAGCAACATTTGCAAGCAGTTATTGGAGAGGTGTGTAGATCTATCTGAGAAACACTGTCAGTGGTAATTACAGAGACAAAAGCTTACAGCCAGCTCTGCTGCTCAGGTTTCTTCACAGAGCTCTGTTTTGGTTGTACAGACAGACAGACAGACTGCAGCTGGCTCTAGGAAGGGAGATCTAAAGAGCTTCCTGATTCCTTCCGCTCATGGTGTGATGCCTCTCCAGAATTTCCATGCCTTCCCAAGGGCGAGGCATCCTCCACTTAGGTGGTCCAGACTATTAGGATGATGAGAAAGTGCTGCTTCACTCTCTTCAGTGGACAAGGACTATGTACCAGCTGTGTTTGGAAAGTGGCTTCCCCTCTGTCCAGCTTACAGTGACAATATGAGACTGTCGAATCTAAGAAGATGTGTTTGAGCAAAAATGACCACTCAAAGCTCTATCAATATTTAGTGAAGAAGTAAAAAAGACTTAGCTGTGGAAAAGCAGTGCATGTAACAGAGAGCAGCCATGTTTACCTCCCAGCTAAGATGTCTAACCCTCGGTCTTTTGATCAGAAAGCAGATTTATAGTTCAGTGACACTCCTAAGGCCTATCCACTGTGGGTTTCTCTTTAAGAAACCAACAGAGGATTCACCATGGGGAGAAGACCTCTAAAAAGGAAAAGGCTGTGAGTCTGTTTAACTTGGGAGTGACCAGTTGTCCCCTTCTCTTGCCTGCCTCACTACACTTCATTAATAATGTAAAGGGGCTGAATAGGGCAAGGAGCAGTGAGACTCAAATTCTCAGAGATCAAGACCTTGGAGCCTCATAAGAGAGGTGATTTTAGTGCTGGAAGGCAGAAGCAGCTCTGAGGGATCATTGACTTTTCTTGGCAAAAACTTTTCCTCAGCTCTGATGAATATAGGACATAGCTCTTTGCATCTAATTTTAAAATTCTGGGAAAAGTAACCTGTGTCTGTCTTTTCTCTAGGAGAAGAAAAATGTGGGGGGGAGAAGGGAGAAGAGGGAATAGAGACAGTGAAGTCTGCGGTTCTCTAGCCTAGGGGTTCCAAAATGTAAGAGACTTATGGGACAGAACTTCAACAAAGAATTTTGAAAGCATTTCCTGATGGAAAAAAAAACAGATTAAAAAAATAATGCTCAGTCTTCAGAAAAGCCATGTGGAAATGTAACTGTTCCATGAGGACTTTGTGTGTCAGGTTGGCACCCTGAACCAAGCCACTTGCCTGCAAGGAAGGGTCATGACTGCCAGCCTTGACTTTAGCCCAGCTCCAGAGCTGAGCCCTGCTGGACACCTGCATGGATGTGCTGCCCCTGCTTGAGGCTGCCCACTACTCCCCATCATGAGCCTGTTCTCCAGTTGTGCCTCACACCACTAGACATTCAACGTTCAGGCTGAAACTTTCCATGCCAGATGTCTGCCTCAAAATGATTTTATTGATTTTTTTTTCTTTCTCTGTCAAAATAGTTTGACTGCAGTTGAGGATGAAGCTCCTCTTTTATCTATTCAAAAACATTTTCTGTCAGTCTCCTCTTTGCAAATGTCTGGTGTTTCCTTGCTGTGGATCACAGGTGTGCAGTTTTGACATTTGTAGAACCTTTCTTGGCCCAGATATGTCTCCTGCTGTCTCTGAAAAAAATTCACCCAAATGTAAAAGCCTCCAAGAGGAGCAGCAGGGGCCTGCCGGGGGTTTTCCATAGATGGGTCCTGTGCTGACTCCAGTCCATTCATCAGCAGAGCAGGACATAGGCACAGGCTGCTGGAGGTCCAGCCCACGGGGCTGAGAGCACAGAACCTGCCCTTCCTCTCCCTCAGGCCACAGGCATCCAACAACTAGGGAAAGGAAGCTGCTTGATTTGCCTAAGGAAGGGGAAGGAGATGAATACTGATGTAACATGGCAAGACCTGGCTGAGGAGTCTGAGAGCATCCTTGGAGACCAGAGCTAGGAATGGGTCAGGAAAAGGAAATCCAGGAAGTTACAACCACAGAGACAAAGTGAGAAGCTAGGGATGGAGGCAGGAAGCAGGGACCATGGTCAGATGTGACTGGAAAGCATTAGGCCTGTCTATGAGGAGCTTGGACAGGACTCCTGATGCTCTCCCAGAAGCAGGACATCCTCACCCAGGAGAAAGCAAGTGGGAAGGGGGGTGGCACTTCGAGAGCACAAACAAAAGACCAATGGGGAAACTGAGACCCTAAATCCTGGAGGTGAGGGAACACAAGTCAAAAGCTGGGAGTAGAACAGGTCAGGAATAGAGACAAGACGGAGGAACTGGGCCTAACAGGCAAGACACTCATGCACATGGTGGGGAAAAGGGATTCCTGTGCTCAGAAGAGGATGGAATTTCTGAAGGGTTAGGAAAACCCAAGCACCATGGAGATACTTGCTGAATCATGGCAGCTTGTACATAAGCTTTTTAACATTCACATCTTTAATCAGGATATTTAAGGAAGGGGGATAAGAGAGTATTTAAATCCTTAGGCTCCCAAAACTCTATTGCATGATACCACACTGACACCACCTGATATGGTTTAAAGCATCAGCAAGTTAAAAACTTCAGGCATTCTGGGCAGAGCTCAGCTATTTGGACTCCTATAATAGGGGAAGAACAGGTTGCTGGTGCTTAAGCCTTCCTAGGTCTCATTAGTTGTGTATTAGCTGCATTCTGACCTTGGGGTTTTTAACCAGGCAATACTTCTCTTGAAGTTAAAGAACTTTACAAAAATAAGGTATGGCAGGTGAATGCAATATGTCATTTCTGTGTTCTGCAAATTCAATTAGAGGTGCAAATGGTAAGAACAGGCATAACCCTGTGTACCATCCAGCACTGTAACATGAAGGACTTTTTGTAGTGTATATCAACATATGTACACACACAGAAGCCCACAGTTGATACACGGGAAAACAACCTAGAAATCAAACATCCTTTTTAAAACATTAAAACAAAACAAACAAATCAACAGTTTAGCCAAATATCTCTGTCTACACCCAAAAAGCCAGAACAAGCAGAAAGCCAGTCTTTTCCTTGTGGCAATCAGCAGCCAATGCATGTGAAACACAGCCCTCTTTAGTGTAATCTCCAAGATTCCTTTAGGATAGTCTTGGAAACTATCAGTGAATTGTTATTAAGTACAGTACCTTGTGGCGAAGCTGGCTGCTTGAGAGTGGTCCCCAAATTTCAGTGAAAATCATCACATATGTTGGTTGGACAATCCTATCACAGTAAATAATCTATAAAACAGTTTAAACGAGCAAGAAGAGCTCCTGAATTTACTCTAGGCAAAGTGGATATAGTTTCAAAATTTAATTAAAGGACTTTCTAGTGGGTTTACTATTACGCTGACTAAACCTGTGTCCCACATGAGGACAGAATTACCACCTCTGCCAATTATACAGTGGTTAGTATTCTGTATTAGAAAGCACTTTCTGGTTTAAATAAAGTGATTACTACACATACAAGCCCAGTGATTTGTCATGCAGTGCTCAAAGGTAATGTATATGAGACTGATTACTCTGGTCCTAATGTCTTCACAGAACTGATTGCTGAGGTTGTAAATTAAAAGCTTGTGAACAGTGAGCAGGCAAAGGGGTTAGTCACCAGTCATCCTGAGGCACACATTGCTCACCACTGCTGACTTACTGGGCTGGCAACAGCAGTCTGCAATTAGGCACATAACTTAGCATTTCTTTTCTAAAGCACAGGTCAGAATGCAGCGTGGTTCACAGACTAGTGTGTGGTCATCTCTTGCAAGCAGGAGGTTTTCTGAAGTGAAAACAAAAATATTATCTTGTTTTGCTCTGCTAGTGAAAAACAAATAATTTGTTCTGGACCACACACTGAATTAATCATTTTTGGACAGACTGCACATGTAGAAACTTGTTCCAGTTTTCGTTCTGACTTTTCTAAATTATTGTCCTGGATATTCTCACATTGTTTCAGAAAGTCAGATCTGAAAAATCCTACTCTCAAGGTGAGGCTTCAGCTGAAATTTTGTTGCATGTATTATATTCAGAAGAAAGGTTAATTTCCAGGCAATGTGCTCTATTATTACTCGTTGCTGTTTATTTTAAAATCCTGTATAACATCTCCTAATGAAGTAAAAGAAAAATGTTCCTCTGATTTCAGGGAAACAAGTGAACAACGGATTAACACGTGTCTTTAAAGGAAAAAATTCAATACCAGCATACTAGTTCCTGCAATTATAAATGCCTGAAATTAAAAAAATTGTATTTAACAAGTATTCTAAATGCTCTGATTCAATTTTTTTTTCAGATTTTGCTTTTATTTTGCATGACTGACACCAAAATTTTAACGTTTACAACAGGTATTTAATAGCTAGTAAAAAAGTAATAAAATACTAAACAGAGAATACGGATTGAAATATATGGATTCTTTATAGATTAATTTTCCTCTGTGGCTGGTAAACATTTCTGCAACTAAACCATCACCAAAAAAAACCCCAACAACCAAGTACTAAAAGAGCAAGAAACCCATCACCTTGCACATTAAATGTAGGTAATTCTGACAATTTGGATTACTAAGAATCACAGTAAATAAAGATCACCTACCTTCACAGATCCGTTCTCATAGTCAGATCCTTGCAGCAGATGTAGAAGAGAAACTATGAAAATATTCACGATTGCCCACGGTTTGTACATTCTGATGTTTCAAATCCACAGGTTACTACGCAGTCGTTGTCACACAGCTAGAGGCGTCTGTTTCGAAATGCATTTCTCTACCACCAGTACAGAAAAGCTTCCAAATTTCTTTTATAAACTCACAAAGGATTTCAACATCCGAGAGTAAATATCTGTCTCTTTACTGCTCAAAACAATTGTAAGCTCATCTAGACAATGTCATTTCTGAGAGCAGACTTTAGATACACTTGAAATAAAATCATGATAAGGTTTTAAATACACATACACACTCACAAGCAATCAGGTACGGATTCAAGTTAATGAAGTTAATATATCTTCCATCTAGACACAAAGAGGCATTCAAAATCCATCTGTGGTCCAGAAAATGTAAGAAATCTGCTTGATCCTGTGCTCTGTGTTACGGCAGGCTTTTAAGATGGTAGTGTAATGGCCAGTGTTTTGAGCCGAGAGCTGTAATCCAACTCTGTATTAAAACTTTTTTCACAACCTTCATGGAAGCTTGCAGAAGCATGTGTCTTAAATCTGATACAGACTTTGGCAGTAACACAGGCAAATTTTGGCTCTAATCCCATTTTGTTCCTACCAATAGCATAGCAGTTTTTAAACTAACTGATGCAATCTAGACTCCCATTATTTTAAAGAAGACTACCTGAAACATGAAACTTCAGCACACGTTCTTATACCCCACACATATTTTAAGTTACTTCTAAAAAAAAAAAAAAAAAAGACAAAAAAAAGAGGAAGGGTAAGAAAAAGAGAAAGACTGAGATTTTTTTAATATGCTTTATCTTACGTGTCATAGAGTTTTATGAATAGATTTTTAAAAAGGAAATTTAAGAACTATCTTTGACAACAATCAAGATTTTGATTTTTTTAAAAGAAAGCTCATGAAGCTACAGATATAAAAGGACAAAATTTATTTTTATTGCAGTAAAACAAAATCATAATTTCTGCCTGAGGATGAGCATGCATTTTCTCTGTATATTTCCACAGTTTAAAATAGAGCTTTAAAAACTGAAATCTAACATTTAAAATTATAACATAGGCAAAGGCTCTGATAATTATGCATGTTAAATCTATATTTTTGTATTCATATAATATATTAAGTTAAGAAGAGTAGTTCCACTTTCACATGTCTTAGTGTTTGCAGAATCAGACTCTACAGTTGTTAGCATAAAACAGGCATGTACATAATACTTCAGAGCCCTGGTTTCCTCCTTCTCATGCCCAAGCAGTGTTCTCTTAAATACAAGCAATGCTATCATTAGCTTACTGATAGGTTAAGTATTCATTACCAATGGACATTAGAGAAAAATTGTTTTAATCCAGTCTTTCCAGCTGTTGTCATTTAACTGCCATTATGTTTTAAAAACATATGTAATAGTATTATTTTTTAGCTTTGTCTTTTGCCACTTGTTTTGTGAAAGCAGTCCATTTCTCTTTTTTTTTTTTTTTTTGCTTTCTCCCCCACTCATCCCACACCGGTTTGTACAAAGGCAGCAGGAATTTCACCTCTTTGAAATGGATGTGGAAAAGCTGCTCTGTCTGTGTACCTGCTGCTCCCCCTCAGACCTTCCCTGCACCCAGGCTGCCAGAGCTATTCACACAGTTTTGCAGGACCCACTCTACAAGGGTCATCCTGTGTCTGTACTGTAGTTTAGCATTAAAATACTTTAACTATTTAATTCATTATTTTAAATTAATATGTTATCTAATGCTTATGCACAGTCACCTTGACCTCATTTAATGTCTCTGTTTCTCTTGTGATACTAATATCCATCTCCTTGCAGAAGCCAAAAGCCAGATAAAAGAAATTAATATGCCATAGCCTCAGATGCAGAGCTTCAGGATAAGGGATCAAACCAAAAATAACCTCTATGGTCTCAGGGCTACATGGAAATAACACTCTATGGACCTGCACTTAACTAGAGGGAGTGCCTGGCCATACTCACCTCTCGTTTATGGGATCATTTGAAACACAGAAATCTACTCACAAAAAAAGTCAGTAAGCAGTACGTGGCCTCATGCCTTAAGAGCCTGTGAACGGGATACTTACACAGCCAATCTCCAGCACAATTCAGGGACAAGTTGCTCTGTTGCCCTGGCAGGGCTGGTGCCAAATGCCAAGGAACCACAATTACAGGACTCTGAGCAATCTAGCACTAGAAAATCAAGGCTGTTTGTTTTGGAAATGTTGGAGGGAAATATCTCAGTAATAATTTGTATGTGTTTTAGTTCATCTCTGTTACTTACCAAATTCATCTCTGAATTACAAATTCATTTGGAAAGACCAAACCTGCATCTTTCTCAAAGCAAACCATTCATCACGAAAGGTCACCCACCTCTCGCTTCAGTGGGCTTTTTGGCAGGAAGACTGAACTGTCCCTCGGGCATTGAATAAAAGTCGTTTAT
The DNA here is from genome assembly GCA_036023395.1 of Myiotriccus ornatus. NCBI lineage: Eukaryota > Metazoa > Chordata > Aves > Passeriformes > Tyrannidae > Myiotriccus > Myiotriccus ornatus. Next base: position 100,338,315 of record JAYRBT010000001.1, read on the forward strand.
ATGAGACCAAGTTAGATGCTGCAGGCAGAAACCAAAAATACCTAGTCTTTCCCCTAGGACTCAGGCACAAAGAGTAGCAGAGAAGGAAAAAAACCTTTTGTTAACTGCAGAGGACGCTAAATCTACCTCAGTGTTGTTAGTGAAAGCAAAGGCAAAGCACGAGAAACCAGATGATAGCACAACAGAGCAACTCTGATAATGAAACAGCATTTTCACCATCTGCATCACCGTGCCCATCCCATTTCCTACAGCTCTTTTTTCTCCTCCAACTCACAATATGAGTCAGTGCTCCCTTCAGAGTCACCTCAGCCCTGCTCTTCACACAGCTTTCTTATGATTTTTCCTGCCTGCTGCTTAAGAAGAATTTAAATACTTTTGCATTGGAACTTGAAACTCAGAAGTATATTGAGATTATATTGCAGACTGCTTGCAACAGCAGTGAACAGACTTGCTGTCTGGCCAGACACCTCTGTTTTCATTTAACATAGGACACAAGTTAACAATACACACATTCTACTTTCTTCTTTTATCTCAGTTAGCTGTTGTAGAACCACCTGCTCAGTTCTGTGCAGGGCTTGGGTTTGTATTTCTTTTAAAATCCAGCACTGTATAAAAGAGTACTTAAATAAAATTTACATGACTATTTACATTACTTTTGTAGTGGAATAATTATTTCCATTGACATCAACAAGGCTAAATATTGCATAATGAACTGAGATTTCAAACATTTATGTCACCTTTGGGTGAGCAGCTAATAGATTAACACTGTGGTAATGAGTCAGTTCTTTGCAAGAAGAGCTTAAAACATTAGTTTAGATAAGTCTGTTTCAAATATTGATCAACACTGATGTCTCAAATGGAGAAACAATACAGATTAAAAGTTTAAATCTACTTATCCGCAAACATTATGTATAATTCATTCAATAATATTTGAAGCATGAGTCTTTCCTCCAAAGTAAGTCTGACATATATTGCACAGAAACCCCTAATCACTGATTCCCATACTCTGTTTTTGTGATGGAAGACAACATATAAGTGACCCAGAACTTGGTAGATGTATGCATTTCTTCATCCTTTCCCCTAATTTTTAAAGTATTGTATGCAGACCGAGTGCAGCTTATTTACCTGGACTACTTACCATGGTGCATTTCAAGTTCTGTACTTGGACTTCACAGCACAAAAAGAGAAAAAAGGCCAGTGCAGGTAACTGCAACTCAGACAAAAGCACGATATTTAGCTCATGCATTTCTTGGTGTGTGTACACACCCAAGGAACAGAAGAATTTCTTGACAATGATGAAACTCATATTCCTCAAATATTCCTGAAATTCTTTAAGGTAAATGCCTTCCATAATCTGAAAATAAATGGCACCTGCAGACAGGGCCAGACTAGTGTCACTATTTGCCAGACAAAACTAAAAGGGAACCCTCCAAACAAAAATCATCGTCATCATCTGGAAAAGTGTAACAAAACATGAAAGGAGGATGTTTCATGCTTTTAACAGCTTAAGAGTAAGTCCTAAATCAATAGGACTACTCAGGTCACGGAAGGTTTGTGACAATATGCCCTAAATAAAGTCCAGTTAAACTGATCAGTCTCAGACTGCAAAGTTAAAATTAGAGATCAATAAAGGCAGTTCATTGACTTTACTTCAAATAAAGTATTTTTTCATCACACTTGAAAACTCCACACCATTAGAAGTTTAAACATGGTACAATGTTCATAATAATAAGATTATTCCCAACAAAGGTAATTAAGTATTTGTAAGATGATTCTATAAGGAGATCTGTACATTCCCTCTAAGTAATTCACATACAGAGGAACTTTTATAGTTCTTGAAAGCTACCTAGAAAAAGAAGAACGGAGACAGTTTATCAAATATTGCAAACAAGAATCTAACTTAGATTTAATAAGACACTCATGACCTGGCAGTTATACGGCAATCTGAAGTCACTCCATGCACATTTTAAAATTTAAAGTAATAAATCAATTTTTTGAAATAAAGCAATGTTTAATTTAATGGCTACTGGATTAGAAATTTCTGTCAATTCACAAAATGCTTGCATATAGCACTAATGCTAAACTGGACTGATAAAATTTAGAACAAAAATATGCAAAATCCCATCTACAGAATCTGAGATTCAGAGGACAAGAAAACCCTGCCGTCGCTGGGCTGTAGTAACAACGTGGGCAGCTCCACCCAGCCAGCTCCAGAGCCAGCCTTCACACCGGCCAGAACACTGCTTCATCTCCTCAGGTTACACTTTAACTACACTTAAATTAGATCACCTAATTGTCTACTTGCTGCAGCAAATCTAGAGCTCAGAGCAGTCTGCAAAATCTGATGGAGAAGCGGGTAAATCCCGCTGGGTGCTGCGCCTCTACTGCTCTCCTGGCTGCCGTGGCTAAACTGCTATCCATACCTTCATCTAGCTGGCTGAAAGTTCACTAAGGAATGTCTACACAAGCTGCAAGCACACCCTTGGGTGGGCACACTCTCAGCTTTAGCTGACACGAACCACAGCATCCACCGGCTCAGTTCTGTGCCAGCCCACGCTGCGGCCCCACTCGGAGAAGGGAAAACACTGCTAATGGAGGAGTGCTGTCAGCAAAAGGCAGATAAAAATCACAAATAAACATTGCTGGTTGAACTTTTGAGCGATGAAAACACATTTGAATTGGTCTATTTTTGAAGAGGCTCTATCCAACCTCATGAAGAGCGCAGATGCCTTGTTACCCTTCTCTAGTTCACATTTGTAATGTCTAATGCATGGAAAGATGAAAAATCACTCTGGGGATGGCTGCTGAGCAACAGCAACAGCTTTAGCTAGCCCAAGTATGAAGAAATTTGACTTTCTTTTGTTTCTATGCTTCCATTATGTCTATTTGTGTAACTCCAACTTCTTAGAAGTTTAACTTCCAGGACCTCTGATCCAGAGAGCAAGACCTCTCTCTGGATTCCTGTAATTTAGACTTATGTACAATAATGGGAGCTCTGTGTCTGCTTGTCTTCACATCCGTCTGTGTTTACATAACTATTAATGAGGGCACAACTGAAACAATAATCAAAATTTAATTACAGAGGCATGTAATTGCATTTACAAGCCTTTATTTCACTTGTGACTTTTATACGTTTTCACTTCTTTCTACAGAGCAGTGAGGCAAGCTGAACAGAAGGATAAAAGAGGTCTCACAATTAAGGAGAAGAAAGGTAAAGAAAAAAGTATGGAGGAAGGGGACAGGAGAAGGGGAAGAAAGGGGAGGAGGGAGAGCAGGAGATCTGACCAGGTGTCATCCTTCACACCTATCTCAGTGACTGTAGCCAAGCCCTTGCCTCCAGACTGACTGTGGAACACTGGCTGGTGTTTAGGTGTGTCTGAGGATCACTACCCGTTCAAGTCAGGTGTCCGAAAGACTTCACAAAGCCAAGGAAGGAAGCAGTTACCAAGAGGATGGATTCAATATCAACATTCAATGGCTACATTCATTCTGAGACTTCATGCTCTGCTACTGAAGAGTAAGAAAGGAAAGAATAACTGCAAAGCACAGTGAGTATCCAGACTGCTGAATCCTGAATGTGTTGAGAGCAAAACAGATGACCTCATGGGTTCCTGTAAAGAAGAAAATAATAATACGTTTCCATTTTCTCCAGCATACATGGCACTGTTGCTAAATTACCCTGGGATTTAAGGGTATGTGCAACTTGCACCAACTTGTGTAATTGAATATACACTTGTTGCATTATGCACATCAAGCCCAGAATTTCTCAAGAGAAAGACGTGACTGCAGGTAATATCAACCTCCTTAACCTCTTGGTAATGTCTTGAGCAAGTTCCATGTCGAACAGCAGCAGTACTACAGCTTCAATCATTTACTTTCTTCTCATCCAGTAGAGTCTTGCAGCAATATAATCCAAGTGACTGTAGGGTGGATGGTGTACAAGAGCAGCTACAAGACGTCAGGGAGATCTGACACAGCTTTATAACGATGAAAGTAGCATCTGTTACATGAGAAAACACTCATTCATTCTAGTGACTGTTGCACTCGCAAAGGTCAAGGAAGCAATACATGTTACAGGTCTGGTCAGTTAAAGATGAATTTGTGCAACAGTATTTTCTGAACCAGTCATTACTACAGAATCACCTTCAAGTGCTCGTGGAGAGTTTCATCCAATACATCATGACATTTCTTTGAGGTAGGCAGACTTTGTGACAGCAGTGGAAAACACAAGATTAGTTTCATCTTTACACTTCAGACACCAGGCTGGAATTTGCCAACATAAGCAGCTGGTGGAACTCTAGGCATAACTTAGTCTATCAGAACAGGAAGATACAAATACATAGTCTCACAGTCAAATGTATTTACCTAAATTGTGATTAGCTTTTGGCCTTTTTCTGGTTATTTTGATATATTCAGTCTGCTTAAAAAAAGTTCTTGTTAAAAGCAATACAGAATGCCTCAAGATCATGTGCCTGGCCAAGTTCCAGGGCTCAGATCTTTCTTGCTTCCTAGTTCTGTTGTCCTGTCAGGGAGATGAGGCCTTGAAATAAAAAGAAACAACCCCCTGGAAAAAAGTTCTGTGCCTGAGACTCAGATTCTTGACTCAGTGGGTATGGCCAGAGTATACTGTGAAAACATCCTGTCTCTCAAGGCCAGCAAGGAACTCCAAGGCCAAGCCAGAAAAAAAAGATAGCTTAAAGATACCTGTTTTCACTTTCTCTGCCTCTTCCTATCTTCGTTGTAAACAAAGCAGCTTTTTGAAGGAACTTTCATCAGTCTTCGGAACAACTGCCTTCATCCAGTGTTTCTCCCAAACTGAGACTCTTACTCCCCATACAGATATTTTCGCATATAAAGGCAACTAACAGATCAGAGAAAACAGGCAGAGAATTAGAAGCTAAAAGGCTCAGAGGGAGAAAATTTTGCTACAAGTCTGAGAAAAACTGAAACCACACTGTAGGAGGTAGTACAGCAAGAGGATGGTAATAGAGGGATTTAAACATTTATTTTCAACCAGTGATTTCCTTACTTCTGTAGCACCCTGACACAACATCCTTGGAGCAATATATCCATATATAGCAGATGGTCAGAGAACAACTACAGGGTTTAGTATAATTCTCTTTGCAGGGAACAACCCAAGAGTGTGTACACACTAATTTATAATCACAGCAAAGCCTCAAAAGTTAAGTGCAGAACTTATACCTATTTGAGATCACTTTAGAGTAATAACAACTCAGTAACATGAAAATAAAATCCATCTGGTGCAACTTAAAGTTTGAGGATGAAATGTTTATTATTTACATTTGGCTCCGCTGTTTTAGCATTCACAAACGCTAGGCCAATAAAAGGATAAATCGGATCCCTGACATTGGCAGGGGAGAATTAATGATGTCTCTCTCAAATGTTTAGAGAAGTAAATGTATACTGTAAAGTATGTATATCACAAAGTTCATCTCTAGCTCTAATAGGATGATTTTTTGACACTTAAATCACAAGAGTATTTCCGTGTTTTCACAAGAAAACCCCCATTTCCTATTTTTATTACATCCTGTTGCTATCAATAATGTATAAGCATAAACAGAGTTTGTCAACCTCACCCTATATTTCCTATTGAAGACAAAATAAAAGATGGCCTGGCTAACTGACTCTTCCACAGAGATTTCACCCCCAAGTTGTTATTACTGCTCCAGCTCTGACTGCCTGCATGCAAGATCAAAGGAACACTTCAGATCCATCATCATCTGGTCAGTCACCTATGTGAAATGATCTATTTATCTCTAATGCCCATCCACTGCAGGAGTCAGGGTTCACAAAACCAGGTGCCGTCAAGGCTTCTCAAAGGACGTGAGGAATCCTGAAGCAGCTCAAAGAGTGCCCTGGTATTCATTCATCTCTGAGCCTGCTGGTCTCACACCCAGTGCAAACTTATTCTTTTATGGATGAGACCACTGCCTGGTGTTCTCCAAATCTCCTCCCAAGTGTAATATGCTACAACTGTGTTCAGATAACACAGAAAGCCTAATGGATCACCCACCACTCCTGGTGGTGTTGGGTAAAAGAGTTTATTTGGCCTTATAAACCACGAGGTTTTAACCAGACTATTCTATAGTGTCATAAGAGCTCTGAGGGACATCCTTATCCATCTGGGAATTACTCTGTTGTTGGTATTTGATGAATATACCATGAACTTAAGCCTCCAGCACTGCCTTTTGACTAGGGTATTCATAACAAAATCCTCAAGGTTCAGAAGGGCAGTGAGAGAACAGAAAACAAATCTATGCTGTTTAAAACAAGAGGAGAAAGACAACAACCAAGTAAAATAATGAGATACTATTAAGTTCATATCAATTATACATTATTCTTTAGATGCAGTGGAGAAATTTTATAGAAAAAATGCAATATAAGAAGTAAACACTATTTAGATACTGAAATAGGAGTTATGTATTAAAGCATGAAATAAAAATTAAAAAAGAAAAGAACACCAACCCACAAAGAAAACAAGTATACAGAAGTCCAAAGAAAATTAAGCCTTAGTTAGCTAAAAGCCCTCTGGGAGTAGAGCAGTGCCATAACAAGTTAGAAAACAGAAGCAGGTAATATCAAAATTATAACAAATTTTAAAACACTGAAAAAAACCTGCAGAACATGCTTTGTACCTAAATCTTGAACTCTTGGTGTTCTGATGCGTCACTTTGACAGAATTCTTCAGTAAAAAGATCAGTCCTTGTCTGACAGGTACAAGATTTTAAAGAGCTGGAGATGTAAAATCTTTTCAGGCTCCATAAAAGACACTGAAAAGCAGATTTTAATCCAATAAGCAGGTTTTAATCTTTTTTTTTCATGATTGACTGGGAACTAAATTGTTAAATATAAAAGAGACAGTGACAGGATTTTGGGTATTGGATCTCTGCTTCTCTGCCCTAAATCACAGTTACCTTGCTCCATGGTCCTGTTTTGGACTACTCTAGCTATCTCACTCCAAAGCAACACCCAAATATGGCCCTGGCAATAGATCATTCCAGAGATCTCTTTCGAAGGCTGTATCAAGGGGATTCCCTGATTACCCTCACACAGAGCTTTACAACAGTCTTCAAGCAAGCTTTGCATCTTCAAACATGCAAAAGTGTCTTCCTGCCATGCCTTAAGGCATGGTACATGCATAATTATGATCTAATAATTAAGTAATTAAGGATAATAATGTTTAAAAATTCATTAAAAAAGGGATAATTACAACTTAAAGCCACAGGAGCATCACATGGAGCTTAGAGGAGATGTCTGGCTAAATGCCACATAGCCCAGACTCACAACCTGCTCACAGAAGCAACGTGGACAAAAGTATCTTGACTTCAAGGAGAAAGCCTGTTCTTCTCTTATCCAGCACTATATGAATAGTCCAGGGGACTACCCGAGGCTTAGAAAATGTATGGAATTAGGAATGTTCTGAATCTTCTATGGCCTTTGATACAAGAAACGTTTACTTCCCTGATTTTAATTGCCTTTTGTTATTTAGGAACGAAAACAAATACAGTAAACACATTTCAACGGATAATTACTTAGGAATCTTTCTGCCAAGCTGGACTTCACAGGCAGAAGATTTCTCTGGCATGCATAACACCCCACCCACCATTGTTGTTGCTACAATAAAGAGCACTCAGAGTTAGAGGAAGCAGAACACAGTAAAAGCTCAGATGAGACAGAGGATGAGAAGATCCCACCAGGATGTAGATTCATGAAGAATCATAGTGACTGAGGGCTTTGCTTCCCCAGAGAGACACTATCTCCTCAATACAATCTCACAGATGATCCCCAAGGCTGGAAAAGTAAGAAATACGTGAGACAAACTTATCTAGAGAATAGTTAGCATGCTAAGTGTTTCTACTGGCCTGTTATTGTTGTCCTTTTGTCCGATTTTTAGGAAAAGGGATGTTTTTCTGGGCTAGTTGAATTTTTAAAATTACAAAAGAAATTTTAAAAGAATTATCAGTCCAGGTAAAACTGATCCTGCTGATGTCATTGGAAAGGTTCCCTTTATAACTCCAACTTCACAATTAATGCAGAGGTTGAAGGATTGGTGTGTATCACAAAAATTAAGTAAAAATTGACCAATTAATAAAAAACACAAGCATTATGAAATATTTAGGAGCTTTTTGATCTAAAATTCTGAGAGTATGTTTATAAATTTATACCTTGAAGGCTGCAAGGAGGTGATGAACCCACAGTTATGGCTTATGGTCAATGTCAACAAATTTCATCTTAAATATTATCAGTATGTGTTCTTCAGACTGTAATCATTAGGGCAGAGGTACCTTGTTCTCAAACTGAGTGTACTCACCATTGGTCAGTACACTACGGTAAAGTTCAAGTTTCTGTTTAGCATCATCAGGGTCTTTGAATAAAACAGTCATTTAAATAAGAAAATAAATGATGGGAACTGAGCTCTTAACACTTCTGAAATTTTTTTTGCTTAGAAATATTTATGTTTCTCTTAAAATCAGTTCAAAATCCCTACAAGAATTTGTTTTTTTATTGAATACATTCAGAGTCACATTTTCTCACTGTTGACCCAAAATGTTTCTACCAGGAAAGAAGGCTCTTTTCACTCTTCTTTCAAACTAGATGTCTGCAGCCAGACTTTTATCAAACATATAAAGTATGATATAAAGGATGGCCCAAAATCTCTTGTTGTTACATGGACTGTGGGTAAAAAATGTCTAGCACATATTTTAAATTCGAAAGATGATACAAAGGAGAGGAGTCCCATTCAAGAAGCAGATAGTGTCATTCAAATAATCTTATGACTTACATTTCATTGTCTACACAGGACTGTCCCACAAAGTCTTTTCTGTCGCTCTGTCTCCATTTAAGCCTTAAATACAGTTTTTCAAGCAACATATAGAATTTTTTATGAAGTAATCTGCAATTTGGTTATATCAACAGTGTCCTTTTAATAAAGGATATATATACTCACCGGAGAATTTCTTTTCTCATGTCCTTTCTAAGAATTCAACATTACACATCAGTAGTACCGGTTTGCCAAAATATTGAACTTCTGACTTTGTATGAGATCATATTACCTTTCCTCACTTTTCAAAAGGATGGATGGAAACAGCAATGTTGTGATATCAAAGATCATTTCAAATTACACACAAATGTGTCTCCTATGGTCTGTTACTGGACCATCAGGTTCTGGCTTCATGGTTAAATGGCAGAGCTTTGTCTGTAGTCCCAGACAACACTGAAGTCTGTTTATAACAATGGAGAAAGATAACTATATAAACCTAGATTATATATGTAAAATATGTTGCTATTTATACATAAATTGCTTACAAAAGAGTTGCAGAGTAGCATCAAAGACAATTACGTAAATGTTCACAGGCCATTTCTCTGATATGTTACGAACACTGTTATTTTTTGTAAATCAAAAAAGTTTCAAAAGACAAAATACATTTTACATGTCTTTCACTTATAAATACAGCCAAATCAGATAAGAAATATTTTCCATTGTTAACCTGGGCCAAGAATGCTAACTAACAGCACAGTTCACAAGGGTCTCACTGAAAATAGCTGTTCTAAATATGTCGTTAGATTAGGCTGTCTAAACATTTGTAAAAGCTCAAGGAAAGCTATCTGGAAAGACTATCTTTCATTTCTAATTGTAATATTTTCATAGAGCATGACTTTTATTGGCTACCACATTTAATCTCCATTGAGTCTGCTTCCCTTCTTCTAGTACTAAGGATTAAGCAATAATTCCCACCATCATGAGACATACAGACCACACCAATTAAACTACAGCATAAATATTGAAGTTCTGATTACTGCTTTGTCTTTTGGTTGGAAGTATTGAGCAAACTTAAAGATTGCCCTAAACCGCTTAGCAATAGAATTAGGACTGCAGACATGAATATGGGAAAACTGTATTCCTGTGTTCTGATCATCCTATTCACCCATTTACTACACAGAGATCACAGGAGGGCTAAGGAGCCAGATGCTGCAATACAACATCTAGGTCACCCTGCTGGAACAACTACTGTTGGGGCAAAATTTTTCCCCCAGGTTGCTCTCCATGGGTGGCCCTTGTGCTCCCCTAACAGTGTGCAGGCATGCAGCCCCACTGAGATAAAAGGGTGGAGAGCACTGGGTTCTAAATCAGTTCCAGCAGGTGGGAAAATGGATCTGATAGATGACATTGAGCATGTAAATAATAATCTCGTAATATAAACCTCTTCTGTGGGCATTTTTCTTTAAAGAACAGTAGTGTCAACAGTACTCGGACACTGAAGAGGAAATGAAAGCAGTAAGCTGTCAAAACACCAGCACGTTGTTCTGCTCAGTCACAGACTTTTGTTGTTTTTATTAAGTGCAGCATCTCACATACTTGCAAATCTTGTCATCTTGCCGATCGCCACAAATCTTGTCCTCTTGGTGTGCACCAGAGTGCCTTTGTTGCGGAGCTGAACAGAAGCTTCAAGTAGAGCTGAATACAGATTTACCGACACACACACTGCCAGGCTTGGTGTATCAGTGCTGGAATTCAGTGAGATACAAGTTTAATGTACAGGGTTTTGATAAACGAGGAAGGACCACACTGAGCTGGGCTGAGGGGTTTCACAAACGTTCAGTGAGCTGTTCAGGCTCAGATGGGTCTATGGTTAAAGTCTGTAAGCTTTAGGTACTGCTGCCCTCTGAGAGACAGACAACAAGAACAGATATAGAAGGGTGTCTTTTCTCCTCACTTCCACCCTCACAGACACAAACAAGGCAGCATAACAGACTTGGAGTATTCTTACTGATGCTTTGCGGCTCGCTTGCAGTGAGCAAGGTAATTTTGACCAATGACTGACTACCACAGGAGAGTGTAGCATCTCCTTCAAAAGTAGTGCTAGGCTTACATGGTGTGTGTGTGTCAGCTCTACCAGAGAACTGCAGCTCTATTATGTGCTGCTTCCCAGTTTTGTGGATATATAACCATGCACTAACGTTCACAAGTGCACTGAACAAGCACACCAGGGTAAATATAAATGCAGTCTTTTCAGCTTTGGCTGTGGGAGCCTAGCAGTCTTGTGCATTGAAAATCTGAAGTCCAACAACCTCTGAAACCCCTGGGACTGAGCCAAATCACTCGGTATTTAAGGGAATTATTGGTACCTATGATTGGATTTATTTCTTCTAACTTTAGACTTACAAACATGTATACAGGTTTATCAGACCAAGTGCATGCACATGCTTTGAAATGAGGACTGTGTTCTAGTAAGCCTGTTTGCTTCCACTGACCCTACAGTGAGTCCAGGGTGACTAGCTCAGGTGTGGATGGGTTCTGTTCTTCACAGTTGCAGGCAACTCCTTCAGTTGTCGTTCAGCCATTTGATAAAATCAGTGCATTTTCCACATGAATTTTTCTTCTGCTTCTCATACACTGCCTGGAAAATGTCAATTTCCTAGAAACATTTAAAATTATATGCCACAAGCCAATAACTTACCACTTGTGGAATTCAAAAAGTATCTCATCTGGGGTTGTTGTTTCATAATTGAAGCATATATTCTGTCTATTTCTTAAATAACTTCTAATAACCCCCTTTATGTCTTAGTTGCTATCCTCTACCATTCACCTCTACTAAAGGATTTCCTTTTAGATCAGTTTACTCCGTATTTTATTTGATCTCTTTGTTTTGGCATAACATATTGCTTTAATTTTTGGAAGCTTCCGTCCATTATTAATACCACATTTTTTTTCACAGTCACACATCTTAACCATGCAGGCAGCAATGGGGATACCTTAAAACTAAGGAGTCAGCTTTTATTGTGTATTGAACAATGTTTTTGTGTGTATTGAACAGTGTTGCATTACTGATGGGAGAAATAATTACATTCAATAGAAGATATGGTTCACTATATGAGATGTATAGTAGTCTCCCTGGAGATGCTATTCCGAATATTCCTATACTACACAACTTATTTTTTCTAACGTTAGAAGGCCTTAGAAGTAGCTTCTTTTCAAATGTCAGTCAAATTCTTGAGTGTCCCTTGCACATTTTTCTGTGCTTTGCTCTTCAATGCAAGTGAGATAATATTGCTATCAAATTATAACTTTGCCCTAAAAGGATTTTTAGTATGTCAGATTCTCAGTGAATAACACAGTAATAACCATTCATATGTTAATAATGCACACACATTCACTAACTACTTAACAAGTCAACAAATGCTGCTTTTCCATTTTGGGAGCTGCTACTGTATCAGGAATATATCTGCAGTAAATCAGCTGATGGGAATCCTGCTAAAGTACACTTGACCACATTTTCTACATTCCTTTCACTTGCTATGTGTAAGGAATCATTTGTTCTTGGTGATCACTTCTGACAGCAGGGAGAGAGGTATATTCCTTGAGTTCTGAAATTCTCAAAAATGTCATCTCTTTTATTGTATACCTTCCAAATCCCTATTTTTGTCCCTTTCATCCATTTTTTATGCTTGTAGTTAATCATTAATAAAAATCAAGGATATATCTCAGTAATTTCTTTTTCCCAGCTCACATACTTTTAAGGTTACAAATATATAGGGAAACCTTTCAATTAACCTTTCAAAATAACTTATCTGCAATTAACTCGTAAATCAAGTCCTGATTCCTAAACTGCACTACAGACTCTAAATCCCTCACCCAATCCCTCATTTGTGAACATCTATTTACACTATATCTAACACACTTCTTTCATGCTTACCTTATGAATTGACTTTGGATGCCACACAATCTGCACCTGAAGCCAAACTGCAGACTGTTGCTTTTGGCTCAGTCTAGTTGGCTGCTCCCATTCTCCAGAGTGACTGAATAGTGTTAACTCAGGGTATTACCCTACAGAACAGTACTGCATCCTCCCAGAGGATTTATCCTTAGAAAGGTGCTTCAGGTTAAAGAAATATCTTCCAGCTTCCCTATCAGATGAACAGCGCTGTTGATAGTGAAAACTGAAAGTACTTGATCTATTTATTTTGCATGCTATCGCTTAATGATTTTGTTTTTCTCTCCCACTGAACAATGACAATAAATCAGCCTTATCTGGTTTGGCTTCTATTTGTGTTTTTGTTATCTGCAATTTTAAATCATCATAAGTTAACTGCAACCTGTTGTATTTTGGCTGTGAAGAGGTAGGTAAGTGCAGTCACCATAATTTTTAAAATTTATGGGAGCATGTTCAGTACTTTTAAGTATTTAAAGAAGTTATTTTCAAAATCACACAAGTCCTGGAACTAAATTTTACATTGCATTGTTCACCCAAGGGTGCTTGTGTCAAATGAAATGCAAAATGCTTCCCTTCAATACATCATGACCCCCATCAAACTAACAAACATGCAAAAAGTAGTGATGAGATACCTAGTGAAAAATTAGACCAAAGGTAGCAAAAAGCAATCACCTTGCTGTGAAGCTGCAATATAAAGAACATTGAGCTGCCATTTCTTTTTAAGACATTGCAGACAATAGTATTAGATAGAATATGCAAGAGTCTCATAAGAAATTGTCAACCAAATCAAACCTGTTTCAGATTTTGCTGAGGTAAGACTCTCCACCAACTTTTCCTCAGCATTTTTAAAGCAATTATCTCTTGTAGATATGGTAACGTGCAGGGATGGAAGCAACACAGAGTGACTATTTTAAAAGATGAGGTGTATCTAAATGTTATTTAATTCAAAATCCCCATGATATTGACCTTACCTCAAATACAACAAGTCAAAAGTCACCTGTTTTACGGCAACTGGAATACTATTCAGCTACCTCCACTTACTGAATAGAGCCAGAAACTCTGGCTCTGTTTACAAATGTGCATGGAGTTGTCATCATGCAGGAAGATACGAGTGTATTTGCGATCAAAGTGGTGTCCTATATCAGAGCCACCATCTCCTCACTCATTCATGACTGTGAGGTCATTCATGGATCACTGTGTTACTCTGACCCTTTGCCAATTTAAAATACTTGCTCACTAGGTTCCTGTTACTCCGCATGCCATGACCATCTCCAGTCATTCTTCTAGCAATTCAAAGCCAAGATCTAGCACGCTGATTACAGCAATTGAACACAGTCCTGACCACTCAATTGCAGGCCTATTCATACACACCTGCATGATGCAGTAATCTGTAGTTTGGGGTGATTCACTAGGCCCAGCTTCCCATCTTTATTTTCTTCTAATATGTGAGTAATTTGTAACTTGTGCCTGTAAAGACAAGACTTCTTTGGAGGTGTTAGATGCTTGCAAAGACTGGAATTATCTTATTCCTCATCTGCCCTTTTTATGTGAAAGCAGCTAACAACTATGTTTCGTACTGCAAATGAGATTGATTTCTGATGCAATTCAAACCCACTGCCATAGATAGTAACGAATTCCCTTATGTGCAGCTAGCAGGAAGAAATGTGTTCCAAATGTAAAAGAATTATGCAATGCTGAGATTCTGCAAATCCTAAGGGCAACCCCTGACTGCTGGGACTAGCAGCAGGCTGTGTGGGGAACTGCTCCCAAGAGGAGGGCTTATCAGATGGGTGTGGGCTGCAAGATGTGGCCTTGGGTTCTCTCCAAGCCATGCAGAATGTACTGCTTTCAAACCCCAGACTGCCTTCCGCTGCTCTCGCACTGTGCTGAAACATCTGTTTTCTATGAGACCAGAATCACTGACCAGCTATTTAACTCTTGGATGTGCTAGTTTAAAGGAATCATCCAGGCAATTTAAAAACAACTGGTTCCCTGAATGCTCATCTCTAATGGCTATGTGTTGCCCTTTATTGTTTCCATTCACTCCCATGTGATTCCCTGATGCTGATGAAGTGCAGATTCTGAGTGACATTTTCCTTTTGGTTCTGGGGCACCTGCAACACCCACTCTCACAAGGACGATAAGAGTGGAGTCCATACTGCTGTCTTCCTCAGCAGAGGGCTCTAAATGGAGTCTCCATCCCTCCCATTTGCAGTAAATTTGCATTATCACTTGCATATTTATGACCAGTGTCCTTCTGTGAACTGACTGATACCAAAGGTACATTGCATATAGTGAAGTCTTCCCTTACTACCTAAAATAAATGTAGACAATATATTATTTGTATATATTATTAGATAATTCAGAATGAAGGAAATGCACACACAATCCTACTCTGTTTCCCTTTTAAAGTCTGTCTGTAGTAGACTTATGCATGAAAACATCTGATTATCATTAGCATCTGTAGTTAATCTTCCAGTTGCAGTCTGACAAATCTACAGAAGCCAAATAATGCAGGAACAGTGAAACAACACACTTGAAATACCACATGAAAAATGGTACCGTTTGAGCTGTCTGTGTTTCGTTCTTTCTCCGAAATATCTACTCACTCATCTGTTCTCACATTAATACAGTGGGTATGCATGAAGGCATTTGGAATGCCTCCTCACTTACCAGTTTATATAACTGACAACTTCACTTTTTTTTTTTTTTTTTAATTCACACAAATGGAACTGTTAAACCATTAATCAGCATGAATTAAGTAGGTTTTTTTCACCAAAGGCATCAAAAGACCACACTCTTACTTGAAGATGTTTTGAATCATCAGAGAATCCAAATGTTACTCCTACAAATCAAAGTGCATGCTTTTCTATGAAGAAGACAAAGTTTCTTCTCTCATCCAGTCCAATATCAACCAAGAGAAGAAAGTTCAGTCCTCTTGCTGGTGTGCTTTGACCTTTCATTATCCAGAAAACAATGAAAACCTTACAAATCAGCTCCAGAGTTAATTCATGGTTGTCCTTTCAAGAAAACATGTTCTTTTCAAACAAGCCACCTCTAGATTATTACAAGTATCCTCCCATGCTCCAGTCTAACACCTCAAAGTCACACTTACAAGGCTGGGATTACATCTTCCAATCCCTGTCGATTTTCAGTCAGTGGAAGTTGAACTCTCTTGAGTGTTTTAGATCAAAATCCCATAAAACAGAAGCCCAGATCCCATCAAACACTGTGCTGCTCTGTCCTGAAAGTGGAATTTGGGAACAAGTAAACGCCTTTTCCAATATGTTACCAAATGCAGAGAACACAGAACATTGCAAAATTAACATGTTTTTCATCCTGTAAAGGTGAAATACTTTACCTTGTTATGTATCACACCCAGTTCAGTACATTCCTCTTCTACCACTTTCTTCCTCCCACAAAACTAGCAACCTTTTTACCTGTAAGAAAGTGGTGTGTGCTTGACTTCTTCGTCCAGCTTGAAGCCCAGG
This sequence comes from Myiotriccus ornatus, assembly GCA_036023395.1. Taxonomy (NCBI): domain Eukaryota; kingdom Metazoa; phylum Chordata; class Aves; order Passeriformes; family Tyrannidae; genus Myiotriccus; species Myiotriccus ornatus. Next base: position 100,354,540 of record JAYRBT010000001.1, read on the forward strand.
TAGCATGTGGCTAAGGATGAAGCAAACAGGGAAGGAAAATGTTGTTTACATACTTAGAAGCTAGTTTCTAGTTTGTAAGATGTCTAGGACCATTATTCTAAACCAGTTTCCTTTGTTCTTTGGAAGTTCGCTGGAATATCCTAAGTAAATAGAGTAGCAGTTGAGGAAGATTTCTACATTTGTAATATTATGGCTGAAATAATAATGGCAGCTGTATAAAAATAATGTAGAAACAGAGAAAAAATAATTGTGAAAGGCAAAGGCAAGGTAGCAAAGGGGAAAAAACAGCAAAACAACTGGGAAATCTGGCCGAGGAGAGCAGTTTGAGGTTAATATTCAATACACTTCCTCATGTACACTGAGTAGAAGTATTTAAGGTCCGTTTTGAAGGAATGAAGTCATGGGCAGTAGTTGCATCTTCTTTCTGTTTGACAGCTCCTGCACTACAAATTTTTCTCTGTATTCTATGTACCTCTGACCTCTGCAGAAGAAAACAGGGAATTTGAAACAAGAGACAAAGTAAAGTGCATATGAGGAAATGACTTTTTGCTATCACCATTCAGACAGGGAAGCAAATTAAGGAAAACTTAAACAAATTAAAATTTTAACCAATATTACACTTCACTGGAAGTACTAGGCTTGTCTTTAGAGATTTCTGGAAACCAAGAAGAATCACCACCCTTGGACTGACATTCACTGGCAAATACTGCTCAAAGTGTTGTATGACATGGTTTTATAACAAAAAAAAAATTCTTTATAGGAATCAATAGCAATTATGAAATCTCATCCATACAAGCGATATGACTAGAATTTGAATAAATAAACCAATTAAAATATCGACTAGGAAAAGCAATGAAGGAAAATAATTTTTCCAGTGGGTGTTTACTTGGCTTACCCTTATTTGGAAATACTTCTAGTTAAGAGGCAATTCCAGATGTATATAAGAAAAGCCTTTTATTTCCCTCCCTTCACCAAATAAAAAGACAGTGTAAGCATGTTTAAGTTAGACATTGATGTTTTCCAAAGTATACATCAGCCCTCCCCAGAAGAAAAGCAATGAGAATTCTTTGGAACTTCCTGCAGTATTGTATAACAACCCCAGGGCACTGCTGCCTTCACCTCTGCAGCTGAATGAAGGAATCCCAGGTAGTTACTGGGAGGGACCGTCCCATTGTTTGGCCACTTGGCTGTAATGAACAGGGCTGGGAGGTCAGCAGAAGACAGGTTTAAGTCCTGACAGACATTTCTCTATCATCTTTTCCTCAGTGGAATGCTGATGCTGCTGCATTTGGTCACGTTCTAATTCTGGTAGAGCTTTATTCTTTTCAAAGTTAACAATTTAGGGGTTATTCCTGGAAAGGTTGCTGCTGAGCATGTGTTCTTTTCTGAAGGCCTATTGAATCTAATATGTAAAGGAAAAGCAAAAACAAATCCTTGAGACAAGTTGAACTATCTTAATAGAGAATCAAATTTCTTCTTAAGAGTTATAGAAAAAGGCTAAAAGCTGTTCAAAGCTCTTGCAGCTTTTCAGGGAGCCCCCAAAGCATTATTATTCCATCCCCGTGTTATCCTGCAGTATATTTTCCTCATAGGACTTATCATAGACTGCAGGAGGCTTCACAAGATGGTATTCTGTTCATACACAGCAACAGTGAAAAGCAGATTTTGAACTCACCAGAAATGCCTGGACAGCAGTAAAGCAGGAGTACGATCTTCCTCTGTGCTCACAGAGACTATTCAAATACATATTTCATGGTCATAGACATGACTTTTCCAGGTCTTTGCTGACTGACTTCAGCTACTTATACATCTGTTTGACAGGCAAGTTTGTCCATGAGCAAACCAGCTGGAGCTCTGTGGGTGCCAGGCTGCACAGCAGTTACAGGGGATGTGCAAAAAATCGTCTTTCAGCATCTGTGTTCTGCCTGGACAGGACAGCTTAGATGGTCTAACCAGGTACTGCCAAATTCCAAAGCTAACTTACGTGCTTGATTATATCACAGTTGCTTTGAATTGTCTTTTTCATCAAATATTTCCTCAAAATACTGAAGCAATAATTTTACTGAAATCACAAAAACAAACAAACAAACAAAACAAAACAGCATACTTATTGCAGATAACTTCTTGTAGACCTTTCCTGCAGAACATTCTTTGTTAATACACATTGGATAAAAGTGAAGAAACTAGAGTTTAAAGTTCACAGTGGTGATGCTGTGAAACTTACTCCAATCCTGCAATCATGCAATAAATGTGTGCAGTGCATTCCAGTGCTCTTAGGTAGGGTTTGTTATATTTCAAAATATGTACACAACTGTTTAATGCCTGTCTGCTTTTTCCATGAAAAAGAAAAAAGTGCCCACAAACCCCTGAGATTTCAGAAAGGTTCTGGGTGTCAAAGCCTCGAAAGATAAGATATTACTAAAAAATAATAAAGGGCTAGTACATCACTGAAATAATAAAAAGCTGTATTATATTACATTCACCTGGCTTTTTCAGTCCATGAAGTTCAGATACTAATGACGAGGAGAAATTATAGTTGAAACTTTGGAAAAAGGCACTGGATAAAAAAACTCAGTGAAACAATGCAAAGCATTCCAATAGCTTGAATTATCTGAAATAGTCACCTTTGGCTGTCTTTTCAACTGATGGAGAGATAGAGAGGGTTATTCATCTTTTCTTAAATAACAAAAATACACCTGTGGACATAATCATAAAAATCTCTCAAAATACTGTAAGGAGCATCTATGGAAACCAACTCTGCAGCAGATGTGCTGATATGGACTTCTAAAATTCGGGCACATAAATACCATCTTAGTTTTACTAGGCATTTTACACCTGAGCATAGTCCACATACATTTAAGTGGAAGTTTCACAATGGAAAACATCAAAGAAACCATGAAAAAAACTGAAGAGGAATGAGATTGAACATCTGCTTTACAGGGCAGAATAGAACACAGAAGTCTTTGAGGTTGGAAGGGATCTCTGAAGACTGCCTAGACAGGGGCAGCTACAACAGTGCTCAAGGCCACATCCAGCCAGGTTTTGAGTATCTCCAAGGATGGAGACTCCATCACATCTCTGGGTAACCTGTTCCAGCTCATGCAATGGCCAATCCCACTGTCCATGTCTCCAGCAAAGATGCTGAAGAACACCAATCCCTGAGGAACACCAATCATCACTGCTTTTCACTTGGACACCAAGCCATTGACCTCAACTCTTGCTGGATGCAGCCATCCAGGCAATTCCTTATCCACTGAGTGGTCCACTCATTAAATCCATGTCTCCAGTTTCGAGACAGGGATGTCATGTGGGACGGCCCCAGATGCTCCAGGTAGATCTGGCAGTTGCTCTTCTCTGTATCCACCTCTGTAACCTTGTCATAAAAGGCCACCAAATTTGTCAGGCATGATTTGCCATTAGTGAAGCCATGTTGGCTGTCACCAGTCACCTCCTTTACCATATGCCTTGTCATGAATGAGAATCTGCTCTATGATCTTGCCAGGAACCAAGGTGAGATTGACTGGTCTGAATTTTTATTACACACCCTAACACTTAGTTTTATGCACAGACCAAGGAAAGACAGATTTATATTTTTTAAGAGTGAAAAATAGATTAGGCTTCAGTCCTATAGGTCCCCTTTCATACAAAGAGGTTTGTTTCCTTCTCCTGAGATTTATACAGGCTTCTCAGAATATTTATTTTGGAATGGAGATGATAGATGGACTTAGCTGACAAATTTTCCAGTCTGTCTTGGTCTTGGAGCACCCTTCAAAACTGGAGAGTCTGCTGAGGAATAGAATAGGCCACAGAACACGCTGGGCACAGGCAGATCGTGAATTGCCTACCTTGTAAGCAAATGTTAAATAATGTTAAAAATTGAAGCTCTTTGATGTTCTTTTCCTTCCTGCAATTTTACCAACACAATCTCTGTCACCACCACTAGATAGTTCCCTAATTAAAGACCTAACCGTTTGAAGAACTGGCCCTCAGCAAGCAGTCTCACATTGTAACCAAATGCACTCTTAGTACAGAAAACACGCAAATCAGGACTAAACTAAAGTTATAAATTCTCTTTCTGAAATGAAGAATTTCCTATATTGTGTGCCCTTCAAAGACTTTCCATTCAAAAGTCTTTAATTTTATCACCCCTAACATTCTTTCCTTCCTTTCCTGGGTTTTATTTGTAAGTGTGTTTTTAATTATAAGAAAAAAAAAAACATTGCCACACATAAGCTACGCAGCCTATTGAAATCACAGCTGCTCCAACAGGGAGACACTGGAGTTTCTAGCACAAGTATGAGAGGCAAGAGTATGTATGTCCACACCAAATTCCCCTTTTGTAAATTAGAAATGATTTATGAACCTTTTTTAATATGTCCATTTTATTGCCAAACTGAACTAAGATATAAAAAAATAAAATAAAGGAGAGACTGAAACAGAGTGGGGTCTGCATACCAAAGCAGTCATAAGTTTTTCAACATGTGGCTTCAAATGTATCCATAACTATTTTACAATTATATTTTAAAGGTATTTTTATTTAATGTTTTTCTTCAAACTTATTCCATTTTTGAATTTTCTATGGAGCATTGTTTAATTTCCTGACACACGTATAATTTACAACAAAGGTATGAAACACCATGTCTTAAGACATTATAAAAATGAATTAATCTTTCTCCCTGGATAGTTTTTTTTTATTATTCCAGTAATAGTTTCCTAACAGAATAAAGAAACCAAATAGTTTGCATGCAGAATCTGTATTACAATCATAGAATCATGTAATGGTTTGGTTTGGAAGGATCAGTTGTTCACAGTTCCAGGAACGCTGTAAGCTGTGCTTTGCATGGGGATCAGCCAAAATTTTCTCAAATTTTACTTCTTAAAATGCCATGTATTGGACATACCCACTCTGTAAACATCTGCTTCTATGGGACTCACTCAGATTTAGTCAATGCACCTCCTAGAAAAATTGCTGTTTGTTAGTAAACTATACATTGATAACTATCTGTTTTGTTTTGATTCATATATTGCAACACTAACTTTATTTTACCTGACACCTTCCTTCACCTGCCTTTTCTTTTCTGTTTTACATCTCATCCATTCAGTCTTTCCCTTTCTCCTCTTCTCTTTCCCTCATTGTCAATGAACCAGAACCCCAAGGTGCCATTCCATAACCATCCTCTCTTTCTAATTCCTCTCTGCTCTCTCCCTAAATCCTCTGACTCTCAGACCTAACTTTACTCAAGCAGTTTTTCAGTAGTTCACCATCTAGGTCCCTCAGGCGTCGACCACATGCCACTCTGCCATGACCTGTACAAATACAAAACAAAAGACTTCAAGTCCCAGAGAACTTAAATATGATCTTTAGGACAAAGGTCAGCACAGACAAATGGGGGAGTAAGAGAAGCAGTAAGAGTGATGATAGGCAGTGGGCTCAGCACAAAATCAGGCTTGCTGTAGACAACCTGGAAAGGCTAGTTCTTACAGAGAGATTTAGAAATGCAGATTTCACTAAATGACTACCATAATAAACAAACATAAATTTTTTAATGATGCCTGATTGTATCCAAACATACAACAAATATAGAAAGTAATGCGGGGTGAAGGCAAAAATGGCCAAGGCCACTCTTAGTTTCAGTGATGTTAATTTTTACTTTTCTTAAGACGGCTATTTGTCTTAAGAAAAGTATTTTTTTGTTATCATTCTCCTGTTGCTTTCTGGTTTCTGCTCTTGCAACAGATATTCTTTCTTCCCAGATCTATCTTGGTGTCTGTCAGGTGTCTATCAGTTGCATCTGAAAGATCAAAACCTCTTTTTACACATAGAACTCCCTTCAGCTAAACATAATTTCACAGCAGTTCAAGATTGCTCCTATGTAGATACAAGTGCAAAATAGTAGCTTTACATTATAGACTGTTTCAGCCAGGGATCTCATTTGTGGGATTCTCTGAAGTGCAGAAAACACTTTGGACAGCTTAAAAAACTTCTGCAGTCAAGAAAAAAATTCCCACTGAAGACAGTATTTAAGGACTGCAAGCATGATGGTAAGGAGAGTGAGAAAGAAAAAAATTTACTTCATTTTTGAGAGCAATAGAAACCTCCAAGTCAATAATTTCCTGACAGTTAATGACCAGACGGATTAAGATCTCCTCCAGATGGCCATTAACTGCCAGGAAATAGTCAAGTCATTGGCCATTAGTGCTTAAAACACCATTAGGGTACTGCTCTTCATTAGTTATATTCGCGTGATGTTACTATTCACTAAGGACATGAATGCAGAAGAAACCCTTAATTTTAATAGGCAACAGGAATAGTGAACAAAAATAGGGCTGAAATAAATGGATAGTTTAACTTATGCAGGGCTGTATTTCTGATAGAACAGTAAGAAGAATGTGGTGCTCGAAGCAATCACTGTCAGCAGCGTAAACCTGCACATACTAATCCACTTATGTGCCTTCTCTTATGTCCTGAAACGACCACCCCAGGGGGTGAAAGGTTAGTCTCCGTGCCAAATCAACTAATGGTTTCCCTGCTAAGATGTCCAAAAAGTATGTGACTGTTGAGATTAGGTTACTTAACCAGTATTAAGAGGACTCAGACAAAAATTCCAAGTGTAGAAAGCGCAACCATTTCATTTTATGGTGTACACACATGCACATTTCTTCCAAGTAATCTCCAAACACTGTAGTTTGCTATGGTTTATATACACTTTATTATATATACTATATTATCCTAGAGTTTATATATGCTATGTCAGTTTATATATAGTTTAGTATGGTTCATATACAGAACTATAGAACTATAATTCATAGAATCATGTGCTGTATATACATATAACTACTGCTAGCTATTGACAGAAAGTCTAACTGGTGAATGCTCAATTAACTTGAGACTTATTTATCATAAAATCTCAAAAATTAAGGTTAGATTAATCCATCTCTGAAAATATTTTTTCTGATTTTTATATGTGTGTGAACAAATGCATGAACATCTATAACCTGAAAAGGGAACAATTTGGGATGATATTAGTAAGTTAATTGTGGAGAAATAACCCCTTACTGTCACTAGTGCAAGCTAACTAAAGGATAGCAGGATTAAGGAGAACTGTCTTCAAAAGAACAGTGAATATACCTAGAGCTGTATTAGTTTTACTAGTTTTAACAACAAATACAAATATTCCTGCTTATTCATCAGCCAATCCTGTTTTGAAAAAGATAGTAAGACCAGTCTCACCTTATCTTTGCCAACTTTAGGTAGTATTATTGCAAGGTATTTTATGCAAAGGGCATATTAAGTATTACCTTGAAAAGAGAAAGCTAGTGAAGAACTCAAGAGTTTTTTGCAAATCAAACATTGCTGATTGCTCACTTGATGCTGGCTCTGCAACCTATGAGGTTGATGCTGCAACCAAGCTTATCCATTTTGAGAGATCTGCTACATAATACTGTGAGAGCTAAAAGTTATTATGACTCTCAGGTGTGCTGTGGAGGAGCTGTCAGCAAGGTCTTTTTACCCACACACCATGAATTGTATTTTCCCTGAGCTTGGTGTCCTGAATATGCTAAAACATGTTCCCACCAGATGTGCAGACGCACTAAAAGTTTGGAGCGGGCTTGTTTGACTGGGTCAAAGCTGTCTTCTTAAAAAAGAGAAGAGGATTTTTTTATAATGTCTTCCTTTTTCCTGCATTGTCTTACTGCAGTAGATTATGTTTGTAATGTGTTTGCTGAGGTCTTCATAGAGGAGAGATGCAATTCAAAATAAACCAATGTGTTTAGAGAAAAAACTAAACTAAAGGTAGTGAAGTGAATATCCCTAAAAATGCCAAAGATTCTTAAGGGTTTTCTGAAATACATAAAAACCCAAGAAAGAAATCCCCCAAAAAGGAATAATTCTAAAAGTGCCTTAAAACAGATGGTTTATAAAGAAGGAGTGAAGGATTCTGTAGTAACATGGACATGTGTAAATTAGTAATTCTGGATACAACTATTGTAAACTCTTAAGATAATACATCAATTAATGAGGAAAAATATTGAAAGTGTACATGAACATCTGGGGCTGGCAACCAGGCTGGGTAGTCACTAAGCGTAATCTTCACATCTTAATTCAGCTTCTGAGAAGATGCCTATCTTCACAGAAATCCTGAAAAAACCTGCACTGTGGCCACAGCTCACTATTATAGCCCAATGGTGTATTAACACACCCCTGGGCTGGGCTCATCAGTTCAGGGACAACAGTGGAATCCAGGTCTCCTCATTAATGCACATAGGGAACTGCCCCTCAGCACATAAGAAAGTCCTGGAAAATATTCTTAGGGGAAAATGGGACAGGTGGAGAGGAAAGGATTTTTTTCAATGCACACACTCTACACTGGTGTGCTAATATAAAAATAATTTCTAACAACAACCTCAGAACAGGCTTCTGAATGCCCTATATAAAAATGACTTATCACGGCCAGATGTACTACATAAGCTTTCATTTAGTTACTTGTTCTAGTGACTTATAACCTTTTCTTCTGTTTGTGCCCTGCCAGGCCTGTTCTGGTGAGCAATCAGCTGGTTTTCTCACTACTTGATTACCTCATCCCTTTTTTAGCAAACAACAGTCCCTGCCAATTACGGGGTACAGATGTCTTACAGAGTTCAGTGCAAAGAATTAGAAAGTGCTCCTCTGTGTACAAGCAAAAGCAACACCAGAAACTTAATTTTCATAACTAGGAATCATGACTTGGTTTCCATCTTTTAACAAGTTAGAGACAACACAATCAAATTGTATCTGAACATTACTTGCCTGAGGCAGGCAGTATACACAGAACACCCTCTTCATCTGTTGATGGCAAAATATCTCCCGACTTCAGAAGGACCAGAACTTCACTCCAGAATTTTTCAGATAAAGTAATTTGTATCATTAGAAATGATAATACGAGGAAAAAAACAGTATTTTCTCAGTTGATTTTATTGACAATAATGTAAAATAATGATTTGTGTGTACTGTTGGTGTGTAACTGAGTATCCCTTTAGGACAGCCTATGTGAGGATATTTTACAAAACAGCAAGATGCAATGATAGTGCAGTAAGAGAGTGGTTCTGAAGAGAACACTGTGGACAGCAAATCAGGAGATTAGTTTCCATACGCAACCTTTTTGCCTGTTATCTGGTTGGGTAGACATTGCCTCACGACAGACCTAATAACTGGTGTGATTTCCCTCATTTTCACACTATTTTGTGAGGTTTCCCATGATTTTTTTTCCCATTACTGGCTGAAGATATGTGAAAGAAAAACAAATTGTAAAAGAAAATCAGAAGGTTTCCTCCCTTTTTTGTTAGGGAGGGGAAAAAAAAGCTGAGGAAAAAGCAAGGAAAGAAACCCATCCCTACCATATGGACCCACTACACTCTTGCCAGAGGGCAGTAAATGTCAACACTGTAGTATATCTCCTGTTTTGAAAATGAACCAGTCCAGGACTATTAAACTTCATGGCAGTGCTAACCCCTTCCTATCTGTTGTCTCTCTGTTGGGCAGATCTCTTAAATCATTCAGTGCTGCTGCCAGCTGAGAGAAACTGAATCCCCAACAAATGAAACTACCCCTGTAGTCAGATTTCTGCAATAAGGCTACGCTTTGATCAGAGCCTTCCTTCTTTCCCCAAGGATGAGTTAACCTCATAAAAATGCATATCCTGCCCAAATGTTTGTTTGCTCTCATTTATTTCTTTCTTAATACTAATAGCAAGATCACTCAACAAACAAACTATTGAGCCTGGGTATAAATACCCACCCTTCAGTGGCCATTTGTCAAAGGTGATCAAGGCCATCCCACAATTCATGCTCTACTTGTAGGCTGGGCAGCTGCTGTTTTTCTTGCACTAGTTCAAAGACACCCATTGAGAAGAAGCATCTGGCCTTGGAAAGGGAGCAGGAACATGAAATCTGAGCAACATAAGTAGACACAGGTCTGAGGGTGGGTTTTTTTAAAATGTATCTACAGATTCTTCTCTGCTCTGCACCAGTATAGGTAACAAAATGCCTACTGGGAATGTAGTTATGTATGTAACCACAACTGCCTACCACTAAAGGTTTTGTTAAACCTTTAAATCTAGATATGATAGTGCATACTACTGCCCTTATCCGTACCCCACTCATCAGCATCCAGGAGATTGTGGAGCAAGACAAAGGTCAAACATAAAAGTGCTTGCTGAAAAATCATGGTCTTATTCTCTGTATTATAATAAAGTACTATAGATGAAGTTGCCCAGACCATGACCATTTGAGAGGTAGGCAGCCTCAGTGCTTTTCCTCAAAGTCAAAACAAATTATCTAATAGACAGTACAGGAGACAACCCCTAACTGTTCAACACACTGTAGCTACACACAGGCACTGTCCCCTGATGAAAGACTGAGACATAATGCACCTTATCAGTACCCTGAGAAAATAAAAAGAACTCTAAAAGCCAAGATACAAGGTGAAGGTAATGCAGCCAAGCTAATGTCATCTTTGCAGCCTTGCCCACTGTTACTTCTTCACTACTTTTACCCCCAAAGGATATCTATCACAGAACTTATGCTCTCTTTGCTGTTTAGAGTTTTAGATTTGCGCTGGCTCTGTCAGCAGTGCTCAGGGGGAGTACAGAGAAGTCTTGGCAGAAAAGGTACCAACATCATCCAGCCACTGCTAACTTCAAATGTACTGCCAACTTGATCATGAAGATCAAGAGGACCGGGCTGCTCCCACACCAACCTTTCCTATAGTCCCTTTGCTATAGATTAGGAGAAGCATCACAGCTGCAGAACAATGACAAGTTTGTGCTTAACCATCATGCATAAGAGAATCCATGAAAAACTGAAAGGCATCTGATTGCAATGTTAGTAGTAGATATGGAAATGTTATTGCAATATGAATTCACTTTCTCTCTCCCCCATAAAGGTTAATCTTAATAAAGATAAGAGAACCACAGAGACATATATCTCTTCAAAACAGATAAAGAGGCATAAAAATGAAGGAACTGCATACAACTACCTTACGTCATGTACCAAAAGTGCCTGAAATGTGCTTATGTCAGAGGTAATGGGATGCTCAATTTTAAGGAGTTATTAATTGGTGCTGATTAGTTAATAATTAATTCAGTCCTTTCACTGAGACAACAGTCTAAATTGCAATGACCTTAACAACTATGAAAAATGCAAAAGGCCATGTGCACTTGAGTCAAAGCAAAAAATATCCTCTGGCAAAGAAAGTCTCCCATGGTACTTGTAGTGAAAATCTGGCTTCTTTCACTGGTAACAAATAGTTGCCTCTTATCTTGATTTGAGTGATTGTTTATGAGCTTCAATCTCTGTGGCCCCCAAAATACTGGCACAACAGTGAGAAAACAGTAAGATTTTGTTTTGGATGGACAAAATAGGATCAGAAATTTGGCTTTAAATGGAAAATCAAGTAGTCTATGCCCTAGAGCTGGAGCTGGAGAAGGCAACGTTCACCTTGGTGATGAGGTTTTCTTTAAACTTGTTTTTAGTGATGACCAACAAATCCACCAAGAACAGAACTTCACAATCTTCACCTGTTTATTTGTCCATTGCCATGAGAAATATTTTAAAGTGTGTTCATAGTGGTGGCAACAGCAGCTCCAGTTCTCCAGTTCTGTGTCCAGGGCCTGTGAAAGTGTGTAGGGAAATAGGTTTCCAATCGTATCTCACACTTTTATGTGAAGAAGGAGGTGACAGCAGCAGCAACAGCCCCTCCAAGCCATGCAGCACTCACCAGCACAGGAAGAGGCATTTGAGTAGCACTTTGAAGAAACATCTGCAACAGCTGTTTGCAATGTGGAAAGTGACCTGTAGAATGGTATGTATAAAAAATGAGAACCTGCCTATCCTCTCTGTTCTGGCATAGCACAGGATAACACAGCTCCTCCTCTCTAATAACATCAGGAAACAGTTTCATTTGATCAAAAGAAGTCATATAAAATGCAGACATCTGCATCTAAACTACTTCCTGAGGTCAACAGGATTGATTCAAATTGAGCTAAAGTAGAAATTTAAATTAAAAAAAAAATCCTTATCTTCTTCAGTGATAGCTGAGACCTTCAAAATCAGGTGAAATAATTCCATTCTCTACATTTAAAAAAAATAAATATCATACAGCATCAAGGCCGAAGTCCTATTCAACATCCATCTGTGATCTTTGAAAATTCAGTCATCTTTTTCCTTTCTGTAAACATGTACTTGCTCCATCTGGCAAGGGCAACCATAAATCTCCCCTGACTCTACTGGCTATTCTGGCATTTTTGCAGTAGTTCACACAGACAGGGTGTATTTAGACAAACAGCAGATGCAAAACACTTCTGCAGGCATGTAAGTGGAAGTCTCATCTATGAACAGTATTTCTTCTGCAAATTACTCTGTAAATTCCTGAGGCTGCACATCTTGAACTCAGCTGCACCTTCTGTCTTTCAGCACTACATTCAGTGTTTCTTCATGACTGCTTTCAGTCAGAAATACAACATTAGTGGAGGACAAGAATGCATCAAGTACCACCATTACTTACAAAATCTCACTTGCAAAAGTAATGTGAGCCAACTAGCATGGACCAGTCATGTGGACTGAAAAACTCCACGTGTATAAGCAAAGGGTAATGATAAATAGCTAAGTACAGAGGTCAGGGGAGACAGCTAATGGAAGATTTTGGTATCAATGTAAATCTGGTTTTATTTACTATCAGGAAAAGTAAGCAGATACCACATAAATGTCCTTTTTGGATGTTACTAAACCAGAAGGAATGTCAACCACCAGTCAGAAGGGAGAAGTCCTGCAAAGAGTCTTTGATCAAAAGCAGAGAGTGAGAGGTTGGTGAAACCATGTCTGGGAGAAATACATATCTGGGAGAAAGGAAGTAATCTGAAAAACTGATGCTTAAATAATAAGAAGGAGACACAGTAGCAGTGGGGCTGAATGGCATAAACAGGTAATAAGAACTGCAGAGCAGAGAGCCTTCATATTACAGCGTGGTACCCAAGATGCAGTTTGGAGTTCCACGTGCAGAGAGATCCACACACACATCTAACATGCGTACTGGGACACTGCTGAGGCACTGAGGGGCTGGGAGAGGGAGGCAAGCCAAAAAGATGGTGGTTTCTCCAGGTTCCACTGAAAAATTATCTGTGTATGATGCTATTAACTACCCAACAGAAGCTGAAACAAAGACAGAGACAGGCTGAGAGTCCACAGAAGTAGAGCCTCTTTCAGCTTTGTGAACTTTGAGACTGTATTTTAAAGGATTTTCAAAGCCATAAAAATGCACAGAACCATCTGAGGAGTAAGCTTGCACCTGAGGCTTCTGTCAGAAATCTTCAGTCTTAGAGATAAAATCAATCATTAAAGCCTTTTACACTCCACATTAAATTGTTCTCATCACTATTTTCATTACTGAGAAACTGCTTCATATAGCATTTGGGGATCTATGAAATAGCTGAATGCATAAAATCAATTATTTCTCAGGAATTTGTTAGAAGTGGAGACAGAAGAAATGAGGGGCTGAAGCAATTCAGACAGAGATCTGGATTTTGCACTGCTCTAATCTTTGCTTACAAGATGAGCTCTGCGTTTTAGTTTACTGTGACAGTAGTCTGGCAAAGAACAGGATGCTGACAGGAACATGACATGCTAGGCATTGCATACTCATATGTAAGTGCACAGAAAAGAAAAAAAGACTCAAATCTTCTGCCATGAAGTGTTTCAGGGATTTTTTTTAAAATAAATGTATGTGAAAATGATACTATGTGTAGAGACTTAGGGAAAAGGAATTATTAAAGCAATCAGTTCAGCATCTATTCCATTGCCCAGCATCAATTTTTCAAGCACCAACAATCATTCAGAGGAAACATAAGAAATCCCACATCAGACAGATTAAGTGTCTTTCTGTTTTCCATCAGAGACTGTCTAAAACTCTGAGGGATGTGGTTTAATAGTATTCTGATATTTCCATTTTTTATAAACAAATAATCACCACAACTGAAATTTCTTATTAGCCCTGTAATTCTGTCAAATGATTTATGAATCTTTTTATATTCTCAGCATAAATAACCTCCTATGGTATGAGTTCCAAAGCCTAAATATATTTTTGGTCAAAAAAAAAAATGTTAGCTTTCATCAGTCTTCAATTTGCAAAATTCAGATCTGCACTGAATCACACCTTTTTGTCTCTTAACATCAGAAAAACAAGTGCTCCTGGATCTCGTGAAGTATGATAGTCTACTTGGAAAATCACTATTTGCTCCCTGCTAAGAGTTCTGTATATAATTTGTTAGCCCTCTATACATAAAAAAATTCCTGCATTACTTTTTCACTAAGTCCCTTCTGTTGAAATGGAATGAGGCATTCAGTGTGAGGTGGGAGTTATCTGTGGTACTAAACAGCAAACAAAAATTGTACCTGCACATTCGCTTTACAAAAAATAATGTAACAATATAATTACAAATCTTGTTCTTGTGTCCCAAGCTACTGTCCTAAACATAGATCATTCAGAGACATGACCAGCAGTTGGAATTTCTCTACTTTTTTGTCAGCAAGTACTCATCTGTCCAGCATTCTGGATGTAGCAAGGGACCCTGATCCTGCAGGTTGTCCTTCTACCTACCATCTGTCTACTCCCACAGCTAATGAGGTGCTCATTACGTACTCACTACATCAGCACTGGAAAACATTTAGTTACCTACAGTTTTAAGTCTGGCTAGTTGTTCTTCCTCCTTAAGAGAGGAGAGGTCAAGGAAAACTTTGTTTTTTAAGGCTGAAACCAGCAACGGCAAAAATGTTTTTTGCAGAAGCACAGACAGACATAAATTGGAAGAACTTCTTGGGGGACAGTCTATTCCTAAAATCCTGGTTGTTTCTGAGTTTCTTTCTGTGGTTGAACCTTCTGTGGTTAAAGTAGTCCTCTCTAATTATCCACCATCAACACAGGTGAAATCAAATACTTTCTCTAGCCAGCTTGGTTGTTTCCAAAGGCACAATTTTTGCAGAAAATTCAGCCACAGTATTTCACAGACCTGTATATTTTCAAGCCTGAGACTCGTTATATACCCAGCTGAGTTTTTAAAGTTAAGAACCTTGTAACTCCATCTAGTTTACCTAGACAGTAAAAAAATGAGGTACTTCTTGGTGTTATCAAGGCTGCACAGCAGCTTGGAGATGTGTCTTTATCTTAACTGAGAAAGGCTATAATGAGTACAGACATGGCTAAATAGGGGTAGTAAGGAGCTAAAATCAGAATGAACCAATGCCTATCTTTTATTTTACGATGTGTTCAGAGAAATGCTCAAGCTCTTTAACTTAGAAGTACTCCTGCATCTCTTAAGAGCAGTGCTGGCTTCTGTGTTTTGTTGGCATAACCTTACTTCAAATTAATATTTGTTGCAGTATCAAATTTGCAGAAAAGATAGGTCTATTTTCATTAACCCTAATATGTCTAAATAAGCTGCCATCAGGTAATTATTCTCTTTGGGATACAAGAAAAAAATTGGTGCAATCTTGTCTAAACCAGGGCATATTTCCAATTGAAAGATAAGGACCTTCATATCTAGCAGTTCTTTTGTACATGTAGGAATTTCTATTTGCAGTGCATTCTACTTGCAGAATGATTTGTGTCCTATAAGTACTTTTCCTAAGCAAATTAATTGAAAGGCATGATCTCTGGGCTATGAAGCAATGTTCTATAATTTAGGGTTTCTGTTTTTAGTCATGGCACTTACATGTTATTGACATGGTATGAAACAACTGGACTTCACGATGAAGGGGTGTATTGGGATAGCATCTACTAGTAATAGAGAGTCCACAGAATAAATTGAAAAATACAGCAATACCTTGTGAAAGATGACCCAAGTAACACCTCATTCATAACATGAATGCCTCTAATGGGATTCCTAGCTCTTCCTTTAAAGCTACCCCACAAAATTCCCTTCTATCATCCATAATACTCTTGATGTCAAGCGAAAAAAACTTGTGCATTTTTTTGTCTGTGTACACTCTTACTATCCTTCATAGACTATTTAGAGAGGAAGAAATATCCTGTCCAAGCTACAGTTTGCAACAGAAAAGTTGGATCCCTTCCTATCCACAGTCCCCAGTATACTAGTTCATATCAGCCTATCAGAAACAAATTAGAACAGCCAAAAAAAGCTAAACATTCCTGAAACAACTGATGCTTTTTCTTCTCTTCATTTATCTATCTGCAATTACAGATGGAACCCATTACCATCCACTTCCTCACTAAGGAAATGGTCCCTCCGTACACTTTGTACTGCTCCTCAGATGCTCTGGCTGCATTTATCCAGACAGTTATCAGCGAATTCTGTCCCTGCTGAAAGTGAGTCAAATGTAAGCCAACTATGGAGCACATGTGTTATGGATAAAGCCATGGATACCCAGGGAAAAATAGATGACCTGAGCCTGACCATAGCACCAAGCTGCAGACCTGAACCAGCTCACACATGCTGTGGACAATGAGACCCACATCAACCTGAAAACACTGAGTAGATGTGCCCAGGTGTGCCAGTAGATGCATCCAGACTTGCTGGATAAGATGGTCATGATACCCTGTTTTTTAAACATATAGTTTATTTATTTCTATACAGTTTATTTTCTTTCAACACCACATTATTTGCCCCCAGCCTAATGGCAGCCTCTAAAAGACTACATTAGGCCTTTTTTTTTACACAAAAGGTTTTGCTACCTAAATTTTTGTAAAGGCAGTGAAGAAAGAGAAGCACCTGGACAGACAGTTTATCTGGTCTGAAGAACATCTGTAAAACAGAGAGAGAAAATTTTCTTTTCCTACCAATTACTCAATGGTGTCCAGATGTTCAACTAATTTCTGTAGAGCTCTACATGCTTTACAGGAAACATACAAAACCAACAAGCTTTCTGACTGAAGAAAGTTACAGCCTGGAGATATAATTTGTCTGACAAATATGCTTATCTATCCTCACTGAACTGGAGGCAGAAGAGCAAGATGTAAGCAATTATTTAGGACACCCAAAAGTTGTCACAGTTCCATCTTCATGCAGTGGGAAGGAGAAAAGCAAAAGGGTTTATTAGAAGGTATAATGTGAAAAGCACATTTCCTTACACACTCTATTTTGCGCAGATCCTCTTTCTAATTCTGCAGGCCCTCTCCTCTAAAGCCAGTGCTTGAATGGGCACCTGGACTGAACTGAACTGAACTCCCCTTGGGTTGGAGACTGCCAAACAGACACGTACATCTGGCAGAGACACACGTTCTTGCTACAGAGCTGTCAAGTTAAAAGGAGGGGATGAATGCAGAGGCCAAGGTCGGGGTTGAAGCTGGGAGCAGGAGGGTTGGCTCGGGTGAACAGGAGCGTGGGCACTGGGAAGCTGCACTGAAAGCTTTGTTTTTCCGTCCCAACTTTCTGTGATAAAAACATCCTTCTGGTTCACAGCAAAGACAAAACCTTATTTTTCTTTGGCAAAATACATTTCTGTAGATCACAAGGGCATTCTTTCTTACCTAAACCTTGCATCTGAAGACAGTGACTTTTCTGTCTAGACCTCTGTGTAATCAATCCCTAATAACACATTGCATTCTAATCCCCAAATTATGAGTGAAAATAAGAATCTTGACTCATTCGCATTCAAACCCTCTTGCCCAAAAGACAGGAAAGATTGAATTCTTTGTTTTACTTACTCAGAAACAGCAAGTAAAACATGAAACAAAAGCACTTTTCATCATACTTCCATTCTTTTGACACAAGACACACTTTGCCACAAGGAGGTTAGTAGGACAGGAAATTACATAAGCAGGTAAACTTTAAAGTTTGCCAGTATTTAAATTTTTCCATTCCATATTATCCTAGTATACCACAGAAATTTTTCCAAGACAATTTCCTATTTGACCAGACATTTGGAAAAAAATGTGGTGGTTTTCTTTCCTAGTTTTAACAAGAAATATATAAGGTTGATGTCTTTCTGATGCCCATAACTTCATTACTATGAGGTACAAGTATGTATTAAGAAAAAAATTTCTCCTGAGGCTCAATGAAAGGGAATTTATACTTCTGAAATATATTTAATGTATACATCTTAAATACACTGAAGATCTTCTGATCTGGATGCTAATATGAATCTTTACAATGTAGAACAAGAGGGTATGGTCTTAAGCTCTGCCAGGGGAGTTTAGGTTGAATATTGGAAAAAAATTTTTTACAGAGAGAGTAATCAGACATTGGAATGGGCTCCCCAGGGAAGTGGTGGATTCACCATCCCTGGAGGTTTTTAAGATGAGACTGGATGTGGCACTGAGTGCCATGGTCTGATAACCACAGCGGTGTTGGATCAAGGGTTGGACTTCATGATCTCAGAGGTCTTCTCCACCCTGGTTGATTCTATGATTGTCTATAAACAGCCTTTATACATCTTAAGGAAAGAAAAAACATGTAAAGAAACATGAAATGTTTGACACCAGATGGTTGTTCCACCCTCCAAAGGGGTATCAACAGGTGGGAGAAATGGGCCAACAGGAATCTCAAATTCCACAAGGGGACACGCAAAGTCCTGCACGTGGGAAGGAACAACCTTGGGCACTTTTATGTGGACATGACCAACAGTGTGCACTCGCAGCCCAGAAAGCCACCTGCGTCCTGGGCTGCATCCAAAGCAACATGGCCACCAGGCTGAAGGAGGTGATTCTCCCCCTCTAATCCACTCTTGTGGGACTCCACCTGGAGTGCTGTGTCCAGCTTTGGGGTCATCAGTCAGTCAATGAATTTTGGAAGACAGGACCACAGAAACACAGCAATGCCACGAAACATTTTGCAGCATAAGAGAGACCCACAGCAAAATACTGAAAGACAAAGTACAGTGTGGTGACACACGTAGAGAACTCACATTGTTAAGGGCATCATAATCGTTCTATGCTCCTTCAACTGTAGAGAGCATGTTAGAAGAAGCATGAATGGAGGAAAATAAATACTAGAATTGCATTTTATAGGAGAAATATAGCTGAGGCTTTCACCTGATTTCAACATAAATGAGGTATACGGTAACTTCATATCTATTATCTGTTGATTTTTCTGTGTTGGAATAGTGCATGGAAAAATACCACTGAAATGTTAATCAGCATTAGCAGATCAAGAAAGCATGGCAACTCAGGGCTGGTGGAAATTTAAGCAGCTCAAATTTAAAGATTCTCATTAAGGCATGGCATGTTGAGAATTCATCTGGAATGTAAACATGCTACATTTGTGAGGGCAGAGTACAATACTTTGGCTGAGTTCAACAGCTTGTTGCAGCATACCAGGGAGATGTGGCAACAAAGACACGCAATTTTTAGGCTGCAATGTCTTCATCAATCCACATAAGAAGGCAGATGGAGGCTCTTAAATATCAAGTACTCCTTTCTGTCAAGATTCCATTACCTGTAAATGGCCTAGCTTCAGTTTAGTCACATGCCCACACAAATTTTCATAAGCCATAAAACCTCTAATGGTTAAGTTACTTTGAGGAACAAAGGATACAGATTACCTCAATGAGTGCTAGTTACATTCAAAATAATCACAAACTGAAATACTTTACATTAAGAATAAAAATACACACTCTAATAGAAGGGGCAGAGTATAAAAGAAATAGTCTATTCTTTGCAGCAAACAGCAAACAGCAGAAGTTAATTAGTCTATACCTGATGTGAAAAATTACATTTTTTATTTTTGCTTTCTTTATTCCTCTCATTTCCTGATTTCTTTTCTTTTTATTAAACCTTACCACCCTTTCTGCCTTCTTCATTCTTTTATCTTTAAACTTTCCTCTTTTTTTGTTGTTTTGGTTTGTTTTGTTTTGTTTCTAGGACGGGAGAAAGAGCAGAAGAAATTAGCTAGGACTTAAACCTGCCCAACACAGGTTTTGTTACAATGATAATACAAAAAGCCCCCACATTTTCCTAAGACTGTCCTCAATGAGGAAAGCAGAAGGAGAAGCACCACAACACAAGCCATGGTCAATTTTTCCTGCAACCACGTATTGAAGAAAGCACTGCCAAGACATCTGCAGAGGAGTGTGCAGATCTGGCTGTTCCTACAAGCACATAATACTCACTCTGAGGTTTTCAAAGAACTGCAAATTAAATCTGAGTGAACCAGCTGCTGAGCTCCCTGGTTAGCTGTAATTGCTGAGGCAAGAAATAACTTCCACTGTCTGGGCATTTCTGAGCCTTAGTTATTTTCAGTTGCCAGCTGGGCATAGGGTAACACATTTCTATACCTGCTTTTGCTCACCTCAGATGAGCCCCAACATCTGAAGCTACAAAACGGTGCTGTGCTGTCTCCTTTCTGGCTCAGCTTCACAAAAATGAGCTGTAGTCTGCACAAAACTAAGGTGGAACCAGTTATGGATCTGGGACAATAAAGCCAAGAATTGAGAAAGTCCATGAGTATCATTCGATGGGAGAGGAGGGGATCAGAAGTCAAATATAAAGCAGTATATGTGGGCACCTAGAATTAAGGGCCAATGAACCCAAACATAATCTCCTATGCGGGAACTGACACAGACAGTGATTATCAAAAGGCCTCTGTCCACCTGCTCCAAGTGAAAGCCTCAATACAGCCCATCCTAAGATCTATAAACCACAAGTCAAGCCTCCAGAAATCATGCTGCTCTAATAAATATATATATATATTTATATTTAGACATTGCCTACTGTGTCAGTTTATTTTTCCAGGAGACCTTCTATCTTCAGTATGTAAGTGAACACTTAAATAGTCACTACAAAAAGGAAGCAGCAGTTAACAGTCCCCTACTCTCCATATGAGGGAAGATCCATCTATCATGCCAAAATCCTCCACACCAGGCAGGTGGGTATTTCAGCCAACCTCTCCTGTCACCTCTAGTCTCACCTGTATTATCTATTTCATGGGCCTTCTCGTGCCCCCTCCCAGGCCATCTCCTTCATCTCCTCAATCTGTCTGCACTTTCGCTTTGCCCCATCTCTCTCACATTGCATCTCATCCATCACATGAGATTTTTTTTTAATTTGGTTGGTTGTTTTGTTGTTTGCTTTGGTTTTTTGGTTTTGTTTTAATACAGTGGAAGTGTTTATAAATGACTAAAATAAATGACAGCCATCCTGCCATTCTGACTCCACTGAAAGTGATGGAAATATGCAGTTGTTTTGAATGAGGGAATAAAAACTGAGGAGATGGAGGGCAGGAATAAGGAAATTACATGTAAATTAGGGTATCACTGGACTAAATTCACAGATACACATCACAAAGAAGAATAGTGAAATAATCACTGCTTACTTGCGGCATGAGTCAGTTTGGTCCAGAACTATTTTTTTTATTTATGAAGATGAAGAAAAATACTTTCAAAATATTAAAAAGTAGTTTTTGCAGGTGTCAGCAAAATTATCGCAACTTCAACAAAAACACCTGTATTGTTTTGCAGACACAGATTTCTTTGTATGCAGCACTATTTTGTACAGCTATGACTTTCTTTCAGCATTTGCATAAAAAGCTTGCTGAAAGTCAAATTATAAGGACAGTTAATCCATCTCCATATCCACATTAATATTCTAATCAATTCATATATGAGGTTACAGTAAAACCCTCTTCTCTTTTTATCAAAGAGCTTCTACTTGAATTATTTCCAACCTTTATCCTGGTTATATAAAAAGTTACTTCAATGTATAACTCAACTACAGGGGTATTGCTAACATTTTCAGCTCTCCAAAGTTAGAATTTTGGGGTTTATGGTGTTGGTGCTACACTAGTCCTCAAGTGAAATGTCGTTTTGCAGGATATTCATTATTTTAGATACAAATTTCCCTCTAAACCTTTTGCTATTTTCAGTACACCCCACGACTTTGCATTAAATTATATAGTAAAACTTAGAAGCAGTGTTTCAAAACAAAAAATTTGTGTTTATCATCTCCGATTAAAACAATTATTTTCATTAAGAATTGTAATCTGTAATATTTTATCTTTATTCAGTGCCAATTAAGTGATCTAACAACAGCATTTCCCCAATGATTTTCCACTCTTTTCACCTGAATTTTGGATGCCTTGTCTTGTCCACTCTGTAAAAATACTTATTTGCCCTTAAATTTACTGAGACATGTAGTTAATATATGCTTCCTTTGATGTTTGAATGATTTAACTGTCAGTCATCAACTAAACCCAGTATTTTATTATTTCTCCCAAGGCACAAGGAGAGCTATTCTTTTACTTATTCTTATTTACTATTAATGCATTTAGTTTTATGTGTGAAACTTTCCAGTTAGAAAAAGTCAGCAGTGTTACATTACTACAAAACGGATGTTGTGTCAGGCACTTGAATGGACATATAGAAAAGTTGTATGGATAGATCTGTGACAAACACTTCTGTACAGATTTTATTTCACCCTTTCATTCTGCTATGTAATGAAAAGGTTCAGAAAAGTTAAAGCTTCTTTAGACTTCGTTGCAACAACTTTGAGCGGATTTTTTTTTTAAAGACCTAGCTTGATTTTTAACTAAACCTAAGTATCAATCTGGAGACAGTGTGCATAAATTCAAAAGAAAGAGCTGCCAGGTGTCTGAACTATGGGAACAGGCAATGCAGTTACCCTTGGATCACCTCTTTAAGGCGAGTTTCAGAGAGCTGCCACTGGCAGAGAGGCTGCTCACCCAAGCATGAATGCTACCAGAAGCCCACAAAAAGAGGATTCTCCTGCTTCTGTGCAGGTCACTCTGGGTCTCTTGCTGAAATCAAATACTGCTGAGCTAAAACAGTGGAGAAGCAAAGCAACAGAGAGAGGCAAAGATTACCTCTCCTTTGCAGAGACACTCAGAACTTTACAAGGATAATATCAAGCACCCATTGCCCCTCCACAGGTGTTAAGAGACACTCGGAACTTTACAAGGATAATATCAAGCACCCATTGCCCCTCCAACCAGCAGAAAGGTTACTGCTGGTTGTGCCCAAGCAGTTTAAAATGCAATGTGCAACTAGAACAATTTACAGATGAATTAGTCACCACTTACTCTTGTTAGCAAAGCATCTTCCACATTTAAAGCAAATGCCATATAAAGATCGTCAGATAAAGCCAATTCTTTACCCTGAAACAGTGCTTGGTTTTAATCAAAGCATTTACTGCAATGAATGAGTTTAACCTCCAAAGGGAGACTGCTATTCATTAAATAGTTGAGCAAAGTTTTACACACAAATTCTGTTACATAATAGCCAAATCAGACACATACATTGGATAACAGTGTCCCAGCAACTCAGAATGCTTTGCCCACAACACCATTTGTAGACTTAACCAGGTCCATATTTTCTGCCTAGGAGATTCTGCCAGATTAAAAAAGGTGGAGAAGGAGGAATAAAAACCACTTCAATGGTAACTAAAAAATTATGAGTGTTTTTGCCAATGGAACATAGTTGTTTGGGGCAGTGTCAAGAAAAAAAAAAAAAAAGGAAACCCTAAGCCTTTTAACATAATTTGAAATCAGATCCTCCTCAGAGGAATGGAAAAATGAAAAAAAAGAGAAAGCTGTTGTCCCAAGGCTAAGGATGAAGGCACACTGCAATATTTCCAACTGAAGGTCGCTGCCCCTGTGACCATCCTCCTACAAACATATACTGCTGCACTGAAACAACACAAGGCTCAGGGTACAAACGAACCAAGACTAATTCCATAAGACTTATTTTCATGTAAAAGAATCCAACCAATGTGATGCTAATACTGCTTTGACTGTATTTGCTTTTAGAAAGCATGGCTGGGACGTGGAGGCAAAGAGCAGGAGCCAGCAGGATTAGAGCAGTCTACTCTGACATGTAACAGCAGGAAGGCCTCACCACCTCAAGATGGGGTTTTGAGTAGGTGAAAGAGGTATATGTGCAGCCAGGTCCTCCCTTCTCAAATTCTTATTCCTAACTGCATCACAATTCCCAGCCCTCATCATGAATATGCATCTCTTTTTTAAACATAGCATTAAGTTTATGGCAAAGACCACAGTTATATTTGTACAACTGAGAGCATTGCTCAAATGGGAAGGAGCAGCCAGGAGATGAGAAAGGGCAAGAACTTCTTGTCTCTAAAGAAAACACACTGCAGAGCACCCTCCTGAGAGCTTGGCTGGCTTCAGCCAGGCTCCTGACTCTCCAGAACTACTCCCCAGGCCTTGGCCGAGCACATCTGCTCCCTCTCAGCATCAGCTGCTTTTGCCATAGTAGTGTTAATTTCACAATACTAACTGTTTTCTGGTAGCATTTCTGCTCTGGTATAAAGAAAAAATCACATTAAAAAAACAAACAAACAAACAAAAGCATTTTTGGAATTAAAGACAAATTTGATAATGTGAACCCTGATGACTCAACACATCTAGAAGCAAACAAGCTGCATGAAATTAGAAATTTGTTAATGGGTTCAATTCATGTTTTTGTGGAATGACTCAAGAGCACAAGGTTCTATACCTGCAATGCTCCCATGTGCACTTGACTAGGATACAGGATTGCTTTCCCTCAATTTATTCAAATAATTGACTTGTCCATCTTTATATAATGTGAAAGCGACTCAAAAGAGGTGCTTTTCTCCCTATTAGCACACATATGCCCACAGTAAAGCTTAATATTACAGAATTAAAAAGGAGGCTGTTGGCTTTATCCACTCCCAGACAAAATAAACAGATTAATGAAGTCTGAGAACACCTGCTCTCCTTTGCCCTGCCCTTCCACCAGCACTATGTTGGAAGCAGTTTCGTGACACAGTGAACTACCATAAGAGCTTGCTCTTGCCAGCTGCACACTCCCTGCTGCCTTGTTTGTGCCAGCTTTTGTGTTGTTCGTCAGAGTTCTCCGTGAGCCAGTGTAACTTATGCAATGCACAGAAACAACCTGGCAAAAAGTGGTGACACTTCTGTGGTTCTAGTGAATCAAAACAGTACAGCAGAAGGTGAGCCACTAACCAACAGCTTCTGCCAAGGAGAGAGAAGTCTGAGTGACCTTGGATAGATAATTTTCTCCTTTACCTCAGCTTCCTTTTTTGTAAATGACGCTCATGCAGAAAAAGGCCTGCTATTAGAAAAGGTGTTTTTCTTCTGAATGCTCACAAAATTCATCCAGTTGTTTTGGCCAGACAAGTTTTTATTTTCCCATGTGTTCAGTTCCCTGTGGCTAACCAGAAGCCAGTTATTTGGTAATTGGAGGCTAAATAGAAAGAGGTAATCAGTGTCTTCCTAACAGTGTGCCCACTGTCCATGACCAGCAGTGAGCTTCTCCCATATGCAAGGCTCTAGCTAGTGTTGCATAGCATCAGGTCTGGAGGCATATCAGCCTCTTCACGGCTGGCTGAAGCCCTTCTGACACAGAACTTCTTCTCTGCTGTGTAAACCTGCAAAAGGTTTGGGCAGAACATTGCTTCAAGAGATGGGAGGCTGAGAACCAGCTCAGCGTTTCTAGCCAGCTGAAATTCAATGCCTTGGTCAGGATTTTGAACATAAGTACATTTTACTTATATGTTTCCAAGGTCTCAGACAGATATTCCTTCTAGAAACAGCCCTTTTACAAAGACAGATTTAAACCAGCATTTGGATCTTTGGAGATGGGACAGATACAGAAGAGTGGCACTTCGCATCCTCCTCAAAGTCCCCTGGCTTAAACTGGAAGCCTGATATGCTAAGAAAATCCTCATCTTAAACCACCATTTCCTGAAAAATATGAAACCTTTCAGATTCTAGGAAGTGTTATCCAAGTCCTTAGCACTACAACCAAGGCCACTCCCTCTCTCCACCGATGCTCTATATATTTTCAGGAGACATACACATTAGGAAGTGTTGAGATCAGTCAATAGCAAAGGCTGCTCTCTCCACAGAATCTTGTTTTCATCTCCTAAAACTTTCCTTTCAAGTGAAATCTGTAAACTTCAAATGCAGAGGTACCACACATCTAGTATTTTTGTTGCATAAAAATTGCAATTTGAACAATCATCAGTAAGTTATTCTTATGGTGGGAGGAGATCACACAATTCCACTATACTTTCTGGTAGTTAAAAATAAACCTAAGAAACCCTTACCAGCACATTTTCTTGCCTTATATTCATATAGGTTTATATCTAATGAACCTAATTTAGAATTTGGGTCTAACTGCAGAATTGCTTCCTAAATTTGCTGCACACATCGTGAAAGCTGAACCCCTTATATTACACAAATACATAGGGGGGGGCTGGGTGTGAGGAAGACTCATGAAACCATCAACAAGGACAAATTACTACAAATAAACAAGAAGGGAGAGTTAAATCTTATTCTTTTAAAACATTTATAATCCTCTGTGAAATATTTGGCAGCCTTTCTGAGAAAGGACATTGATGTAGTCCAGGGGGAGTCAACAAGAATGACAAAATTTGATTGTTAACATGCACAGAAAGTCTGGAAAAACATGAATACCATAAATTGAAATCTAAGCTTTTAAACTTTTCAACTTGTGTTTCCTAAAGGAATGGAGCAAAACCAGCACTCCAGGAATAAGACAGTGCATTTTGCAGAGCAATAATGGAGCAATAATGGAGTTCATTGTGTGGTTTTAGGAGGAAGAGCTCTGTTGGCCTACCTCTGTGGTTATGCACTGCTTAGCACTGAGGAACCCTGAGCCTAACTCTGAGCTCTTAAAGCATTTTTACTCAGACATCAGCATTCCCTCATTTATACAGATTACACCAGTATCTCGTCTGTACAAAGTGCAGATCCAAAGATTCAATTCAGACAGCACATCCAAGGCCTTTCAATTATTTTGTCATTTCACACAGTTTAAAGATCAAGAAAACACAGATAAATTAAAGGACAGATTAACACTTTTTTCTTCCTCTAGGAAGGGGGGCTGCTGTGCACATATATTGCCATCCTTACAGGAGGGTGAGAGACACATATACCATAGAAAGAGTGTATGTATCCACAGTGAGTGTGTTTCCTGTGCCCTGAATCACAGGTCAGAGGATATATAGTATTTCCCTCCTCCCCCTTTTCTGCCCTCACTCTGAGCCTCATTTAATGGCATTGGTTTTACATTTAAGGCAATTTAGGCTGAAAATAACCATGTGTTACTCTGCATGACCCTTTACTATGGCTGGATCTTGGTGTCAGAGCTCTGACATTATCAGGCTGATGACAAACAAACCTTTTGAAATTCCAACACCGCAAGGGCAAAGAACTTCCTACTTCAGCACATGGCTGTTAAGTGACCCGACTCTACTCCCATGATGAAACTGAAATGTTCTGTTTCTCTCCATTTCACCTTCATTTCTGGCCACCAGACAACCTCTGCCGCAGTAAATTTCCACCAATTTATTTAACTGACTGAATTTTGAAGCCCCACCTTGTCTGCTAAACTCAGTAAGCACTAAACATTAAAAGGAATGGGAGCAGTAATTTTTTTTCTAAGTGAAAGCATGAGCAAGACAAAAGCAAGACATTAGGATGACTGAGGGCACCCTTACACTGTGCAGTGGAGTACAGCACAGAGATCGTCAAACTGTCACACAATAAATGAGCTCCAGAACAAGCAGCAATGTAACTATATCAGAACCTCACTATTCATGGGCTAATTACTTTTGCTGAGAAGCACCACATGAATGCAGTTATGGTGTTTCCAAGATGCAAGATCCCTGGTTTTGTGGCTAAACAAAAACGAAAATCCATCTCTGTTAATGCAAAACTTTAAAAATAGTGATTTTGGCAAAAGCAGCATTAAAAAACTCAGACACAGTCCTTGTCAGCTAGTCATTGTGGCCATTTTATATAATATATAAGGCTAAAATCATAAGGACGTAGAAACAACTCTGAAATCTCTCTAATGTTCTCCATAAAACAGTCTTGGCACCCCTGCAGAGGTGTGTCTCACTCTCTTTCTCTGCTTCACTGTGAGTAAAAGTTTGAACTAAAGCTTTGTCGTCTACTCAAGCAAACGGGGAGACTCATTACATTCATCGTTTTCCTCCTGTTCCAGTACCCAGACAACTACTGGCCACAGAGAAAGACTGACGATGTAATGGTAATAAACAAATTCTTTGGAGAGGTTTTGGTTTCATCTCTTAATCTGGTACATATTTCAGAGAAGCAATTTCAAAGACCAGAAGAAACCACCCTGAATTCCCTGCAGCCTACGGCAAAACAAGCTCCACAGTACCACGTTTCAAATTCTCTCCCAAATGTGGCAAAGAAATAACTTAAGGAAAGGTGCTCTTTTTCCTCCCACTCTTCAAAATGAATATTATAGCCCCTTCCAGAGGGCTTCCAGGGCTAACAGTCCTTTGAAATTTTTTTCTGCATTTGTTTTAAACAAATTTTATCAAATTCATCCCACTGCCACCATTAATCCATCAAATACCACTTCAGACAGCTCAGATTGTTCCCCTTAAACATTCATACAAATATATTCTACTTCATCATATTAAGAACCTTCAAACTGCTCCGTCTGGACCTGCCTCTTTGTCCTGTAATTAGGAGCAAAGGCATTTCAATACTAGAAATCCAACATTAAAAAGATTAATCAGCTTTTACTCCAAGCACTCAGCTAAAATTTTTAAACTGACAGTAATCCCAAAGCCTTCAGGTGCAAGTAGTCATCAGCTTATAAAAACCATTTACATTACACGTCTGCTCATTTCCGTGAGCTCCTCCTGAGATTAAGGTAATGCATACACACAGGCTGACAAGATCTTGGGAAAACCTTCCAGTTCCAACATTCAGGATGTACCTGAACTTGGTACATTGTGATCGATCACTCTTTTTCATCCACTTCTGTTTACCCAGGCAAATATTACTCAACCGGAACTCTTTTACATCAACAAAAATAGTCTGTGTTGTTACATTGGTTTTGATATATTCATGACTTCTGTCAGAGTACAGTACTCCTCTGGTTCCATTGGTCATTAGTGATGCAACTTTCTGAGGATCAGCCTTTAGTGCCCCTGCTGTGTTGGAGGGTCATGTATTTCATTTGCTATCCTGAAACTGCCTACCTATAAAGCACTTAAAGGTTAAGGTCCTCCTTAATATGTCAAATACCCTTTCTGTCGGAAAAGGAAAGCCAGGGAAGACATCACTAAGCTTCAGGGTAACTCTGTGCCAAGAAGGGCTACCAGAACAGGATGGTGTTACCTGGCTTGGGCACATGGGCACAGAACACACCCTTAATACAAAATTGTCCAAAAAATAAACTCTTTTAATAAACTATGCTGAGTAACCTTCTTGAAGTACAATTGGTTCTTACTGAGCCCCTTTTCCCTAAATCAACATGTTTTTTCAGCATTTATTCTAGTACATAACAGCTCTTATTGCCGCCTACGGACTGTTCCTGCTGTTGAGCCATGCCACCTTCTGGCTCTCCTGAAAAACACAGTCTGGCTGGGAGACACCTCCCGAGTCCCAGCTCCTGCGGGAAAGGATAGCTCTGTATATATCCTTGCTGTTTCCAGCGAAGCAGATTTCACCATGACACTGGAGAACTTCAATAACAACTCTTCAGGCAATGAAGTATTTTTTCCTTATATACTGACAGAATTTCTGAGGCAAGTTCTATGTTGCCTCTTGCCCTGTCGTTCTGCACCTTTGTGAAGAGTGCCTCCACCTTCCCTAGGAATAACTTTTAATATTTAATATTTGATTAATTTAATATATGAAGAATGGAAATAGTTTCCCCAAAATCTTCCTTCCCCTCCCTTCCTCTCCCCTCCCCTCGAGTCACATTCGTTGCTGCCCACTAGGAACCCCAGGGCCTTGGCCACAGAGCTGTGTCACTGCCAGCCAGCTCCCAGGCTGTAGGACTGCTTGGGATTATTCCAACCCACGTGCAGCTCTTTCCAGTTCTTGCTGACCCTGAGGTCTGATGACGTTTCTGTGCAGTGGTTCCACTTTCCTGTGTACTCATCTCTCCGCCTGATTTGGTGTATTCCACAGGCTCATTCAAGAGCATGTTGGTCTCATCACCTGGACTGTCACATGCTCACACACAACACGCTATCAGACCCTGCATTAACCCCCATGAGCTCACTCAATTCAACTTTGAGCCATTAACCATCACCCTTTCAGCTCTACTTAGCCAATTTCCTACGAAATTTGTGGCCTACCTGCCCCATCCGTATCCTAACAGTTTGCCAACAACGTGGTCGGGACAGGCTGTGTGAAACACCTTGAAAAATACCAAGGTTTGACACCCACAGGTCTCCCTGCACTCCCTTGTCATGTTCCATCTCAGAGAGCAATGAGGTTTTGCATTTTTTACTCTTGGTAAATCTGACTTGGCTTGTCCCAGCCACCCTCTCGCCCTTCACATGTAAGCAGACAGTTTCCATGAGCACTTGCTACATACGGTTTCCAGGGTGTGCTCACCAGCCTGCAGTTTCTTGTTTCTTTCTTTTCACAGATAGGAATAATATTTGTCCAGGACATTCCCCTGGTTTCTAGGACCTTTCAAAAATGATAAAGAGGCTTTGCAATGGCATCAGCAAGCTCTCAGCACTCTCAAATACACCCATACAGGTCCCACAGATCTTTATTTATATATATCTATCTCTAGTTTGAACAGAGTCCCCAGTCAGCTTGATACTACTATTGGTGATTGCCCTTTGGCCAGTGCTGGTAGCTACACGTGTACACAGGTCTTTAAAACCTTGGTTAGAACAACTCCAAGGCACTTCTTAGTTTGCTTAAATCTTCGGCAACTGAAACCAGGTAAGTATGTGGAAATAATCAGTTCTCACAGATGTTAGAACTAGCTTTCAAGTTTGTGTAGAAATATTTAAAGTGATCTGAAGGTGATAAAAAAATAAGCCTTAAATCTATCTTTGTTTTTAATATTATGGTCATTTGATACCTGACAGATATTTTGATTGCTTGGCAATAATATGAAGATATTATTTCCTACCTGATATATATAAATATATATTACAAATGTATATAAGTTACATTGTAAACTTTACTTGTCTAGGTAAGTGACTATTTAAAAAATACTATGAAACCTCAGTGATCTAAAGACACATTATCAGGATAACAGATTATGCAGTTTACATATATTAAGTCCATACTACTTTCAGAGGGAGCTCAGGTCACAAAAACAGTAAAGTAGTGCTCAAATGACAGTAAAATGGCTTTGCTTCCTAAAATGTCTGTAGGACAGGTCTGGACCTCAGCTGAAGCTTTATGCCACCATGTGCAAGGGCTGATGAGATCTTTAAATAAGAAAATAGGCTTTCACCTCTTCCTGCAAGATGTACTGTTTGCACAATGTTAGCAACAATCAAAACCAGGCACAGAATAGTCTAGTTTTGAAAGAGGCTTTTAGAGACTTTTAGGGGTCATTGAATTCAACCTCTTACTCAAAGCACAGGTCCAGCTGTGGGCAACTGCATCACGACATGAACAAATAGGATTGCAATTTGTCACCCTATGGAATAATATCTCACTTCACATAGAAGTCAGCTGGTACAGTGAAAACAAATGGCTAATCCTAAACCATAGTAAATGAAATGCATGTTTAAATGCACTTCAGTGATCATATTTTAAGGGATTTGAGGCTAGATGCCGCTAATATCCCTTGTAGAAATAATTAATTATTGTGATGTGCCCCCAAAAAGTAGTTTGGGTTTTTTATACTGTACACATAAAGTTCTGTCTCTCAGCAATTTTTTAATGGCACAGAAAAAAGATTGATGGAATGAAAGAGCTTCAGGGGAAGTGAGGGAAAATAAATTTGCTGTATGGAGTGAAATTAGACTGCCATTTAACATACAAAATAGTAAGTATAATTTTGCATGTCTTGTAATGTGAGGAAAGATACACGATGCCCTTTTGACTGAAAAGCAAGGGCTGAAATGCAGGATAATTTAAGGCACCATTTAAAATTAGGTTCTAAAATTAGAAGACAGAAAAGATTACAATTACTATATTTTCCATGTGTACTGCAGTTGTCTCCTGCACTGGTTTCCATTAAAGCAGAGTCAGGAAACCATTCCATCCCTTAGCCTAAATATGACTTGTTAAAATGAATAGCAAAAGGATGCATTATAAATATCCATATTTAAATACTGTGGTTTGATGGAAATGCATTTGAACTTTTTATGTTTACATTTTGTCATGTTAAAATAGATTGCTTGTCTCAGTTCAGATAACTTTTTATTCACTGAGTTAGATTCACCTTAATCATAAATTATAAACATCAAGATAGTGCTTTGCAACTTGTTTAATTAACTAAATTGTATTTCGAGTGTAGTGGAGTGGAAAAAGGTCAGTTTATCAAAACATTCAAACTTAAATTTTATGGCTCACCAGGAAGGCTAATAGAATTTGTAAGTAAGTAGAGATGATTGGTTTTGCATGTCTATCCACAACTTGAAAGTTATATAATTAGTAGCTCTTGCCCTCTACTTCTACTTTATTTGGAACTGGAAAGAAAATTTGGATTATTCCAAATTCTGTGTTGTTTCAGAGCTCTGAATGAACAGCTCACTGAAATAGTTTACTGGAAATGATGAAAAAACACCTCTCTGAACTTGCATGGAAGAATGCCTGTAAAAGGCATTAATGATAAAAGATATAGTAAAAATAGAAGGTATTTCTATGAAATGAAGTGGTCTTTGGCCATCTTTAGTACAGGGAGTGCCAACACAGCTTGCTGCGGTGTCCTCACACCAGTAGTCCTGCCGGTGGGGCAGGAGTGGAGGGAGACTGTGGAGTCTTTTTTCCTCAGTGATGCCCACGTAGCAGAATGGGAGTATTCTGGTTCTGTAACAGCTTGTCCTGGCTGGCAACTGCCCTTTGCCTGGTGCCTCTCCTACCTATTTCTACTCCCACTTCTGCTCAGCCAGTTGCCTAACCCAGGACTCTGTTACTTCCCCACCATATGCCCAAGGCCCTGCCTTTACCCCCACCCAGAGCCCCTGCCTGCTGTAGACAGGGACATGTCCTGTGACTAGCTCCTCTTCTGTCCCATCTTCCCCACCCCGCACTGCTGCCTTCTGTCCAGGTCTGTCACTATCCCTGCTCTGTCCCAGCCCAGCCCAGCCCACCCTCCTGCCTCGGTCCCT
This sequence comes from Myiotriccus ornatus, assembly GCA_036023395.1. NCBI lineage: Eukaryota > Metazoa > Chordata > Aves > Passeriformes > Tyrannidae > Myiotriccus > Myiotriccus ornatus. Next base: position 100,387,589 of record JAYRBT010000001.1, read on the forward strand.
CTACATCCACACACACACCCCCTCCCCAGACTACCCCTACTGGCTCATGTTGAGGATATAGAGCCAAGCCACAATGACAAGCACTTCCCAACAAGTTTGTTTACTTCACTGGGGTGGAGGACATGTTCCTGTGTCTTTCGGAGTCAGGAACTCCACCTTGCCAGCATTCTGAGCTGAGTGAAGAACCAGGCTTTTGACATGGCTATTTCCCCGGCCACCATAAATCAGCCAGATTCTTCTCCAAGCTTCTCCTGTCATAGCTGCTCTCCTTTTCCATCTTAGTTCTCCATCTGCTTCCTTTCCTGAAGAAAAAGGTTGCCAGGAGGGAAGGAGACAGAGCACCCTGCGTTACAGCCTGCCATCAGAAAATGCTTATCGTGATCACCACATCCAAACTACAGAAGGAAACAGAAGCAGCAGCTAGAGAATGCTAGAGGTACCTCTAGCCTCCAGGATGTCCTAGCCCCTTTTGCTTGTTCCCAGGAGTTGGACTTGATGATTGTTGTGTATCCCTTCCAATTCAGGATATTCTATGATTCTATGACTCAATTGAACTGTCTCACAACAGCCCTCTTTCTGAGACATGAGGAAGTTTCCAAGCCCTATTTCTAAGATCTGTTGGAGTAACAAACATTGTATTTTCGTCTCTGTGTTACAGAAAGCAAAGAAAATGCAACTATCCTCAGTACAAGCACAATTTCAAGCGTGGAAAAATAATCAAACATCCTTAGATCTTTCATGTCTCTTCAAATCACAAGGAACAAATGTTTACAGCTAATTCCACATGACATTTTATTTTCTTCCAGGAAGAAATTAGATTTCACAGTTGAAGGAACTGAGCTACATCCAGTAAAAAGGGAGGTTTATCATACCTTGCAATTCTCTAGGTAGGCAGAAATTTATACATGGCACAGGCCACTCGCTGCACTTTCTGCCCTGAAGGATCATCCACTCCTTCAGCACAGCCCAGTGGTCAGTGCAAACACGTACTGACTCAGCAAAGAGAGTCTGCACACAGGGGAAGGGCAGCCTGCACAGGGAAAAGGCAGTACAGCACAGGCGTATTTTATTCCTGGAGATGTAACCTCATTTAAAAAGGGGGGAAAAAAACCCAGAAATAAAGGATTTGGACATTTCATTTGGTATAATTTCAGCTGTTGTGATTTCTTTTCCACAGGCGAAAAAAGAAGAGCATTGTGCAGTGGATCTGGCCAGAAAGTAGTTTAGTTTCACTGTCAAGACTTTTTTTAGAGATTGAAATTTTTTTTCTGTCTTGAACTGTAATGAGAAGTCAAAATCTGGATAACATTTTTTTAAACTTGAGCCAGAGCACTACAGTAATGAAGTGGCTTATATATGCTGCAGTGTAAGCAGCTGCTCCCTCAAAGGCTGAATACGCAGTATTCTGTTTGAGAGAACCAAAGGATGTAATACTTTTATAGGCTTTTGTGAGTCTTTTAGGTGTTTCTTTTAACCTGTGCTTTTAACCTTCTATTGCATCCTAAAACTAGGCCATGTGCTTGCCACAGGTCCACAGACAGAGGGAGAAGGCGTGCTATGAGATCACGTGGTGATCAAGTATGTAATTTACTATACCAGGGCATATCCAAAGGCACTGACTATCTAAATTGAACAGAATATTGTTTTCAGCTAATTACATTAGAACAAAGAGTAGGTGTCTTTTCCCATATCAGGAAAACAAAATTTTAACTTTTATATTTAACTCTATTTATAATTACATTTTATAAATATATTTACTAAAACTTGTAGGCATTTACTAATTACTTCATAAGTTGTATTTGATATATTTTATATCCCTGCATTTTTAAGAGTATTTATTAATAAATAAGTGTTGCAAGGTACAGTTTAAAGAACATAATGTTCTAATATTTAAATGAAATTACATACTGTGATAAATCCTTTTGTCTCTACTCATTTCTTGGCACATCTTTGTCGAATCCTGAGATCGTTTTGTTAGTGTTTCCATGAGTAGAAATGGAAGTACTTTGCCTTTTTTCTAAGCCCCACTAAGAGTAGACTGTAGTCATTCCATGTGGCTTCAGCTGATCCTCTCAGAGCTCTCAGTGGTGACAGTGTTAGAGCTGATGTGGATTAGACACGTATTCTCACATGAGCAATGTTATCAGTCCTGGTATTTCAGGCAATTGCTCTGATTAATTCAAGCAGCAGTAGGCTAAGAAATTTTGTGAAGATCACGCAGTGGCAGCCCCAGAAAAAGGACCTGCAAACAATGCTTTAAAATAAAGTAGCTGAAATTCCATCTCACTTGTGGGAATTGAGGAAGAAAGAAGATACCGGATTTGGAAAGAAAACATGGAAAGTTCCTGAGAAGAAGAGACTTCAGTTTAAACTTCCCTGCGATCTACTGTGGACATATTAAGCGTTTTCGAATTCTTGAATAAATGTTGTATTATCCCTGTATTCTGTGATCTAATATTTTATGAAAATTCCCTTAGTTCTACCCTCAATTATAATCCTATTTTCCTATGGGTTAATTTATGCCATATTGCAGTTTTTTCCTTATGAAGTAATCTCCTCCCATATTTTTTCTTATAGAGTCATAGCCATCTCCTGATCTTCCTTATATAGCTTTAATCTGCATGTTCCTACCCTATTATACCCCCAGTTCCAGAAAGTTCTGGTCTTGCCCTATATAAGGCGGGAGCCATTTTAATAAAGCGCCTACTTGCATTACACCCACCCCCTGAGTAGGTTGTCTTTCTCCTTGTTGACTGCAAGAGTCACTCATCCTTTTTCCTGGCCTCCAGTGCTCCAGTGAGTCCCATGAACTTCAATGGGTTGGAGCTAAAGACTGGAAATTTCCTAGTGTAAGGGAAGAAACCCCACATATGCTCTTACAAAACACTTGAGTTCTTACTGCTCTGCTGCGGGAATGACAAGTTTTCTATATTTTTATATTTTCTATCAAACCTAATATTTTATTTGCAAAGATGGCGTAGCCAGATACCCATGAGGAGTGTGAGCAAAGTCCTCCCCCCCTTTTCTTCTTCATACTGTTTCTACAAGATACTTGCTACTTTCTGGGTTCAGGAAGGATTCAGTGGATAGATCAAGTGAGTGTGATAAGCCTCGTGCAAATTTTCTGCTGGACTCTCATTAGTGAGCAGGAACGTAACAAAGCACGTTACTTAGCACAGCACTTCCCTTTGGAGCCCCAGAAATACAGAGCAAAGGACATAACCTACTTTCTTCACACTTTAGTAAGATAACCTGAAGTCACATTAAACTTGTAGAGATATGATACATCCTGCAAGAACATTTTTAATTTTTAATCTTTTCTACATATACAGTTTCATAAATGTGCATTTGTTTCATCCGAAAGAAAGAAATGAGACATTTCAGTGCAGGGAACACATTGTCAGCACCAGATATGGTTTCCTAGTCTGTAAATAGAAGGGTTTTGGTTTTTTGTTGTCGTTTTCTTAGCTGCTGTAATGACTTCTGTGTCATGCTGCAGATGTAATACATTTGTGGATAAAGCAGACTGTGCTCTTTGCCAGAAAGAGTGCGTGGCTTTAAAAGGAGAGATCCTCAGGCAATAAAGTAACAGAGATGCCTTGTTTAGAACCGCAGTATATCTGTATCCTAATTTTTGTGTACTATGATTGTTTCTACCAAGTGAATAAGCTAAACAACCTTGTTTGTTTAAACAGTATTAAACACATCCTTTATATACATATATTACTAGAAGATTTTATAAAACATATAGAGGAGAATGACATTATATTCATTCTTGCAGTCTCTGTAGTTGGTGTTGTTATATTAATTAATGGCAGCAAAAAAAGTAATTGTGATGTTATTTTAGGGAAGTATAATGGAGAAAAAAAATTCTAGAAGAACTCCTTTTAAAGAGGTCACAACATAAATACAAAAATAACCCACATCAGAACCCTGAGATGAGCTGAGTTTGTGAGAACATAGTGCTAATAATGCCAAGGTTGTGGGCTCCAACCCTGTATGGGCCTTTTACTTAAGAGTTGGACTGGATGATCCTTGTGGGTCCCTTCCAACACAGAATATTCTGTGATTCTGTGATGTGGTCACTAAATTACAAGAAAGGATTACTTGTTCTGTCAAAAGCAAACATTTCTTATGAATATGACAAAGGGTAAGAAATAATTCTTTAAAGTAAACTGTTTAAGATTGTCCAGTGCCACGCCAGTTTTCTTCTGTGAAACTTGATTGGATATTATATATTAGAACAATATGCATACTTTGTTTTGAGTAGAATTATAGGATATCAAATTCTAGTTTCAGTTCAAGAAAACACTCACAGGCTTACAAGTGTTTATATTCAGAACAACCCTCACAGTTGTGCTTGCTATTGAGCATCTGTTTGTGTCCTTCCAAAGAGAATTTAAGCAAGTAATTAACATTGACATATGTTTACACACTGTCTTGAATAGGGATGTTTTCCTCACTGAGGCTTCTCTCTGAACTGATGTAAATAACTGGCGTCAGAAGTTACTTGTATAAGGCATAATTACTTCAGAATCTCATCCCTCAGCTGCACAAGGCAGATGGTTAAACTATCCTTGTTTCCTGAGGAGTGACTGTATATCACAAAAGCGTGGCTTTTCAGAAGATCTCCTGTTGGGAATGCAAATATATGTTTCAGGCCACTTTAATTTTTTTGCTCCTTTTCATACTTTAGGACTCATCCTGTGAGGTACATCCCATTACAAAACTGCAGGGAAGCTCAGTGAGAAAAAGCTCCATTACCATAAAAATACCATGAATGTCACATGCAGGCTTTACTTAAGGTGTTCTCCTCTTAACTCCTCCTTCTTTTCCTCTTAGTCCCCCCTTCTGCCCTGTACTCCTGCAGTTGCAGCAGATGCTTTTTCAAGTGTAGGGCTGTGTCCTCTTATTTTTGTAACTGATTTCGAAAGGAATTTGATCCATATACTAGATGCAGGTAGGGCACCGAGGAGGTTTTTGCTACCTTTCTTTCAAAATTTAACAAGCCTGAATCTATGCCTTATAGAGTTTGAAATATAAAACTGTACAAACTCATCAAACTAAAGTACTTTATATTGTGTTAACATTAGTTTACAGTCTGCTGTGTTTTTCTCTCTTAGAGAAAAGGAAGCAAGAGGGGATCAATTGAGATTTAGAAAATCTGATGTGCTGAGACAATGAATCTTGAGGAATCAACATCTCCTGCAAGACAATCCTTTTCAGGTTAACCATGAAATTTGTTTAATTTACATTTCTTGAGAAATATGTTAGTCATCCTAAGGTTACACTTTGTGTTCTTGTCCTAACCTAGTAAGTAATGGCCAGTCTTCGCGAACGAAGAACCGGGGAAGGTCTTTACACCTTCCAGCCTGCGCATTGGATTTT
>JAYRBT010000001.1:100393076-100405975 GCA_036023395.1 Myiotriccus ornatus
CTCCATCTGCCCGGGGAGTGGCCCTGACCAGGAATTGAACCCGGGTCTCGGCGGTGACAGCGCCGCGCCTTAACCACCAGACCACCAGGGGCTCCCTAACCTAATGTTGCTGAGTCCTACCAATACCGATACTTAATGGTTGCACACAATGATCTTAAAGGTCTTTTCCAACCTAAGTGATTCTGTGATTCTGTGATATTTACAGCAAATACCAAACCAGTCCCCATTACTGACGCTGTGATTTTGCTGGAATATTTTTAATTGACTGTGATAGAATTTAGATCAAGTCTTGTTTATTTTACATTCAGAATTCTACTAGATATTTGTTTTAATATTATCTGATATATATGTAAAATTCTTATTTTAATTCTCACTGTCTCATTCTACTTCTCTTTTTTGGCCACAACACTAAGAGCAGACTCTGCCCCCTAACTGCCTGATTACCACTCAAATATGCCACAGTCAGGAAATCCAAGGCTGTGGTTTATATCAGAATATGCAGCTGCACAAAGCACTATACTTGTTCGAGAATTAAATGCCGTGAGAAAAGCATAGCTTTAATTTTGCTCAGTTTCATCTCTTTCAGTTGCCCTGCTCAGATTCCTCCTAGAGCCGCCATCAATCCCAGTTCTATGGGCAGTGGGACATGAAGATGTGAGAAGTGGCCAAAGATCCCCTCCTGGAGTGCCATGGACAAACCTTGCCACAGCAAGCAGCAGGCTGCTGGAGTAACAGGGTTTCTGCATAACACATTAATTCATGACCCTGCAAGAACTGACTTGCCCAAGGGCAACCTCATATTACAGGTATGTAACATTTATCTGCCTAGTTGATTCGAGGTGTCATTCCAATCTTGCTTTCCCTTCTCCCTCGCCCTGTGTTATGTCACTGAATGACACAGTTATGTTAAATTAGTGTATTTATGTCAGGAGTGCATAATTCAATTAAGCGGAGAAAAGCGTATGCTATAGTTTTAGGATGGGAGACTTGGAAAACAGTATCTCTAAAAGAGCCTTTAGGATCGTAATAGCTGAACATAAATTTCCACTGTGATGCTGTGGCCAAAGGAGCTAATGGCATCCTTGGACATGGAAGCAGGCACGTATTGAGTAAAAGCACTCAACATGTTTTGACACTGCCGTGATCACCAGGAGAATATTGTGTCTAGTTCTGGTGGCTATAATTGAAGAAAGATGTTGTAAGCTGAACAGAGGTCAAAGGAGAGACTTGACAGTGACTAATAGATGGGTGGATAACATGTTAAAGAGAAAAGCTCACAGGGCTCCATCATTTAACTAAATAAGGAGACAGGAAGCGGATTGATCAGATGTATGTACTTACCAATGAGAGTAAACATTTCATAACAGAGCTCTTTGGGCTAACAAACAAAAACAATAACAAAAGCAATTGGAGTTCAGTGCAGATGACTGAAAAGCAATGTACACAAGGGAAATGAAACCCTGACCTAACACAGACACACACAGAGTCAGCCCAGTACTAAACAAGATCTAAAAAGCAAAGCAGATGTTAGTAATTATTAGGTAGGCATCCAAGGAAGATAGGAAGATAGTAAAACAAGCTGACTATTCATATTGGGTAGTTAAGCTGTAGAGTACTTACTGAAGGATGTTATAGATGCTAGTTATTTGTTTAAAAAGGCAGCTAAATGAATTCACAGAAGAAATACACCTCTCAAAGGGTATTAGGTATAACTGCATCACCTTTGGATCAGGATTCTCTGATACTGTACAGCTGCCCTGAGCATATACTTTGCCTCAGTATTTGTTAGTGGATGCTGTCAGAGACAAGCTCCTGCACTTGGTGAGCATTTGTCTGGCCTTGTGTAACACAAGCCAGAAGCTGGAGGATGAATGTGGAAAAACTGAAGTGGAAAGAAAGAGTTTACATGTGGACTATAAGGTCTTTTGTACATAGATGATGGGAATATCCAGAAATATTTGATGCCATCCTTTGTTTCTGCAGCTTTTCTTTAGGACACTTTGGTTAAGAAAGTACATATTTATATTATTTTTATTTATACTTAACACCTTTCCAGGTATGTGCTAAAGTTCTTTTAACACCATAGCTGCTATACAATGTAGCTTACAGTATAACTGGGGGAAATAATACACTAAATTATATCTGCAGTATTGGATCAAAAAGTTAGTGACATTTTTACCTACAAAATAAACCAGATGGAATTATTTTTGTCTTTATTCTTAATATCTAGCTAAATTCCAGTCTTTTGTTGTATGAACATTCTAGTGATTATGTCCCAAAAACTAGATGGGTAGGAACAAAAGAAATTCAGCACAAGAGAATATATGGATGAGTGTAAAACAATACAGTTTTAGAAGCTAAATCTTATATTAATATATTTTCTCTAAACAATGTTGTTTGTTTTGCATAATTTATTATAACATGTTATTCTGAAGTATTTCCTGCAGAATTTACTTGCAGTTATTTCAGGATTTTAGTTTTATTTGTAAAGACTGAGACAGGAAAATTTGTACAACAGTACCCTCCGAGATGCAACTTTTTCAGAAGGGAATTCTCTCCTATCTGTGTACATACTTGGCAGTGAGATGCCGTGTTTGGTAGAGGGCACAGGAGTTTATGAGTGTTTGGGCTTCAGCCTTTTAAGGTTTGATTTTTTTAAAGCTTGGTCTTAGTCATTTACAGTCAAAAACTAAAAAGTATGAACCGAAAATTAAAAATTAATCCAAAAATATAGATGTGAACAATTGGGAACCTAATTTAGAATTGTGAGACTTCCTGTATCAGGCATTTGCTTTTGAAAATTGAAATTAATCATACAGGCTTATCTACTACTACCACAGGTTTCATCAGTATGGAACACTTAATAATGTACAGAATTGTCAACTGATTTGTAACACTAATTTGAATACCTTCATGTAGCTTCAAAACCACTTGCCACAGCAGCAAAAAGGCCGTGAAACCCCCATTCAGTTGCAAGGGCAGAGAAAATACCTCATTACCAGTCACGGATGGCTTAGCCAAGAGAAGAACTAAAAAGAGAATTTTTTTATATTGAACTCTTTGTTTATGTCAGAAAACAACATGCATGATAATGTGCTGTATCTACTCTAAATTTGTTCTTAAATAGGTTCCTGATGCTGCTAATCCAAACAGCCTTGAACCAGTGACCACTGGGTAACTGAAAGAAGTTATTTCTTAATAATTTTTGATTCAGAGACTAAAAGTGCCAATGAAAAAAACTTCAACAAAGCTGAAGCTGGCTGAACATAAGCCAGCAGTGTGCCCAGGTGGCCAAGAAGGCCAATGGCATCCCAGCCTGTATCAGCAATAGTGTGGCCAGCAGGAGCAGGGAAGTGATTGTCCCCCTGTACTGGGCATGGGTGAGGCTGCACCTCTATTCCTGTGTCCTGTTCCAGGCCTCTCAGTGCAGGAAGGACATTGAGGTGCTGGAGCTGAGGTGTCCAGAGAAGGACAGTGGAGCTGGGGAAGGGTCTGGAGCATAAATCTTATAAGGAACAGCTGAGGGATCTGGGGTTGTTTAGCCTGGAGAAAAGGAGGGTCAGGGGAAACCTTATCACTCTCTACAACTACCTGAAAGGAGCTTGTAGCCAGGTGGGGATCAGTCTCTTCTCCCAGGTAACAAGTGACACAATGAGAAGAAATTACCTCGAGTTGTACATGGAGAGGTATTGAGATGGATGTTGGGAAAATTTTCTTCATGGAAAGGTTTGTCAAGCTCTGGAACAAGATGCCCAGGGAAGTGATGGAATCACCATCCCTGGAGGTATTTAAAAGGCATGTAGATGCGATGCTTAGGAACATGGTTTAATGGTGTACTTGGCCGTGCTGGGTTAATGGTTGGATTTGATGATCTCAGAGGTCTTTTCCAACCTAAAAGGTTCCATGATTCTAAATAAACTGTGAAAATCACAGAGCTAAATGCAACTGCAAATTTCCGTGGATTAGTTTTACATGAATGTAAAAAATGTTGATGGGGTTTGTAAAGATATTGAGAGGGTGATTAAATTAAAATAAGGTTGGAAAATACAGAACTAAAGCATGTTGATACCTCGGGGAGGTGAACTGTCAGCTGTCATGGTGCTGTTGTTGCCACTGTACAGATCTGCATGCGAGACAGCCTCAAGAGGTAAAAGCATTACTTAAATTCCTGCATTTTTTTTTAATTCTTCCTCCCTTCTAGATGGGATTCTGTGTTGTACAACGGGGTCTCTGAAAACACTGCCTCCAGTCCTTCAAACTCTGGTAGGTGAAAATGTTTTTGTATCTGGCTACAGGGAAAGAGCCAGCATCCAGGTGATAGGAAGGGCTGTGGGATGAGATGGAGAATTTCAAACAGCTGCTCACTGGAAGCTGGTGTAGACCTCTAATCTACTGTAAAGCTTCAGCATCCTTGTGCCCACCAGTGTCTCAGAGGAAGGGCTCATCTCCCTTCTCCTTGTGGCAAACAGGGAAAATCTCAGCCATGTTCAGTTCACTTTAACACGCTGATGGCAGTGCTGGCTACAGCCATTGTAGAAACACCTATAAAGTAAAAGGCTTATGTCCAGTGGGATCAGGTAATACCATCAAAATTAGCTCTCTAGTGTGTAGGAGGTCCCCCTTCCTAGAGATCCTAGATTTTCCCTCGGCCACCCTCCTCAGTGAAAACACTGCTTGGGAAAACATGGTAACTGGAAGTATGAGCAGATACACCTGCTCTGCCTGGCTGAGAAATGGTGATGAACTGCATTTTTCTCAGGCAAGTCCCAAGTTGTGCTGCTCTGGGGTTGGGTCAAGAGTACAGATGTCTATTTAGGAATGTCTGTTTAGCCCAACTTTCCAGAGGCAGCCTCTAAGTTAATGAATTAGGAAGTGCTTCTGAGCTCTTTATGTGCTCTTGCTTATATCTTGATTTTATATCAGACAGAAACCCAAGAGTGTGGTGTCCCACCAGCACCCACTGGGCCTTACTGTCCATCTGAGAAAGGCAGGCTTTCACAGACCTAAAGGAACAAACAGGACACCAGGATGACAAAAAGTACTGCTTGTGCTCAATTCAACCTGAGTCCTCTAACACAGCAGTTGCCTGACAAAGAAGGTCAAGAGTTGTCAGGGTTAAGAATAAAAGTAAACTGGAAGATCTGCTTCTATGTTTATTTCCTCATCTATCTCCTCCTGGACAAATGCAACATCTGACCTTAGTTTTACTGCCCAACTTAATTAATGACATTTGTAGGTGGGAAGGAGGTAACAAGAACAATGACAAGAGAAGACACTAAAGTGGCATAAGTTTTTATGATATTTTTATCTCTTAAAAAAAGGACTAGCAGTACAGTCTGACTGTGTATGCACACATTGTTACGCAGCCTCTAACAAATTAAACCAAATTGTGTTTCAAATAATGAGATATTTAAATCCATATTTCCTGCTTTATTTTAATCTGTCTTCTGTTCTGTATCTTTAGATCTGGCTCTATTTCCTAGTTTCTCTCTGTTAATCAGAAAGTAACTTAAAGAAAAAATAAAGAAAAGCTAGAATTTTATTTATGCAGTTAATATGAACAGCCATGGCTTTAAGAAACACATAGGTTGACAAGACAGAAGATACAAATCACAAGAGCTACACAATGGAGCTTTAAGAAAAAATAATTAAAAAGCCTTGGAAAGAAGCTAGGAACAAAGAGGATTTTAACTTTTTTTTTTTTCTGATGTTGAAATTTGAAAGCAATAGCACTGTGAGCATGCAGCAGCGTAACTTGTTTTGAATATCATGGTCTGTTATGCCTGGGTTCCATCGGGAGATGCTTTGTCTATATGGAGAGATCATCAGTCATGCAAATCTGCTGCTGAACATTCTGAGTTCTGCTAAGCCTTTGTGATTTCTTCTTATTATCTACTTCAGTTTAGAGAAGATATTTTGAAAGGGAAACTTAAAAAGCAGGGACACGACAGTTTTCTGATAGGTACTTCTAAAACAGGTTCAGTGAATGAAGATATAATAATTATCACATCTGCGTAGAACAACTTGACTTCATTTTCCCAAGCCATTTGATATAATCAGGTTAAAAAGGCCAATACTGACTTCTCATGGTGAGGAACAGTCTATATTTAGTCACAGAACTGCTTCTATAAGCTTTCAGCACATTTTTTGCTTTGTCCTTTCATGTACTCCTTTTGATCATCAGAGGTATCACCGTGCCCCCAGTCTTCCTTCTGCCTACCTCAGTTCATGTCACTCGCCTCTCCAGCCTCTGCAAGGCTTTCTCCCTTCTTTCTTCCCAGCTGACCCGAGGTGTTACTTTTGCATGAGGCATTACTTTTGCACACTCATGTCCTGCACCTTTGATACCTCTTTCTTTCATCAGTTCACCATTATGGCTCTAATCTCCCACAGAGGAGCTGGTTCCTGAAGCGTGATGCCATTACAAGGAATACTGGGCACAAAAGGTCGCTTCATGGGAAGCAGAGGGCCCTTCCTCTTGGCTTTGATAACAGCAGGAAGCAGGAGCTGTCTGCCTAAGAAATACTTTCACCTCGGCTGGTGCCTGACATCCACCATCTTTTCAATGGAAATTGGTTCATGTAGGTCAGACCAACACTGCAGTAGATCAGATGGAAATTCACTGAGTGCACGCACATATTGTCTCATTATTATGTATTGGACAAGCTTTATGGGAGCTGAAGTGATTTAGCACATGCTTCCAGCCATATGATAGGGGTGCAGTTCTGCAGATAATAACTGTTCCTCACATCCACATCACAGCTGAATCTCAGACCATCCCCTGTGGCTCTCCTTAGATGACAGTGGCACAATCATCAATACAAAACCCACAATAATACCACTGCCAGCATAAAGGAAATAATAAACCCCACTCAGTTACTCTTAGGAAGTGTTCTGGGGCTTTCAGCCAGTTTTGGACGTGGAAAGCTGTATAAATGGATACAAATCAGGATATTAATCTTTACCAGATTGCAGTTGAAGTCTGTCTAGAATATTGCAACAGTCAAATATACATCCAGCAGTGAAACACAAACCTGATGTGCTCATCTGGTTCTTTTCCTTGGCAGGTTGGACAGAGCAAAATTAATTTCCATGATAATAATTCTTTATACCATTTACTTTGGCCAATGTTTTGCAGTTTCTTCTGTTCATCCAAAATGATGAAACCTCCATCAGAGGATAACATTGTGATCACTTCAGAAAAAAAAAAACAAAAACACAACAAAACAACCTCCTCCCAAAAAAGACAAAAAAGAAAAAAAAAAAAAAAGACAGGAAATGAAGGAGCAATTTAATCTCTAAAAATTATCAAAACCAAGTGTCACAGGTACACACCAGCTCATAAACTTGATTACCGCATATCAGTTTGCTCTAGCGTCACTAGATGCTCTAAACAAACAACAGTTTAATCTCTGTACCAAATTTTTCCCCATCTTTCTGAAATCTGCAGGCAACTGTAGTTCTGTCATTATTCCACAAAGCAAATAGATAGTCTAAAACTTGAATCCTGCCTAACTCAGGCCATCAAACTATAAGCTTCTCTCCACCAAAGTCAGATACAGCCAAAAGAAAACACCAAAAAGTATAACAGACCTACTTCTCACCAAATGAAGAGGACTCTTCTGTGACTGATACCTCTTTAAAGAATGGAGCTCAGGTGGACAGGTTTTGTGAATGCAGAAGAGATCGTGTATGTCTTCTGGCTCAGTGGACTCAATAAGGCGGTTCTGTGTTTTCTTCTTGTTTAAATTAAGGAATGCCAATAAATAGAAAACAAGTAAACATACAATGCCATGGTCACTTGGACTTGATTTAAAGGAATCACAGCCTGCTTCAGGACCCTTCTCATTATTTACTGAATTTAATTCAGTGGGTTTCAGTAATACATAAATACATAGGTGGAATTTGCAGCCTTTTCTTATAAGTCATTCTTATTTTTCCTCATCCTAAGTTGTCAGTGTTTCAAGTGCAGTTTTCTCTGCTCTTAATTAAAGAATTGTGATGTCGGGGTTTTCTCAGTTATGACATTCCCCTGATTTCTAAGCACATTTCAGTGCCTTAATTTAGATACTCTTCTGTCCACGATTTGATTGTTGTCACCTAACTTTAATGCCAGGCTTCCCATCCAAGTAATTTGGGCAGATATCCTCAACAACACATGATAAGTAGGCACTCCTGTAAGATGACATATTTCACGTGAAGACAAGGGTCAAAACTTTGTAGGAGGAATCCCATGGTTACACACCTCCACGTGTTCTGCTCTGCACAGGGAAAGTGAGGCACCAAGGAGTGAGATTACATATATCCAACATGCTCAGCTGAGAAACATCAAAAAAGTATGTTAGGAAAAGAAAATAATTTAGAATTAGCATAGCTTTTTGCTTTCAGTGATTAGTAGTGAGAGTTGGCTAATGCTTGTTGTGCTTGATGGTAACATTACTGTGGATCAAAAGCCATTAAAAAGAACCTTGAAGTTATTTTTTAAATACTGTGATGGGATCTTTTGATAAAACAAGACATCACTGCAATTAGTTACAGTAAAGCACAACTTGGTCTAGTGGAGTCTAAAGCACAGGAATTGCAACTGTTCATTAAGTAGTATCAGCTTCAGAGAGGTGTCAGGATTTTGATACAAGTCAGGTCTATCATGTAATTCTGGTAATGAGAGCTTCCTATTACAGCAGTGTCAGCCTCCATTCAGAGTTAATTGCTACTGGTGTCATTATGACAGACCTTGGCTCTGTTCCCACCTGTCTCTCAAATGTGGACAGCAGTGTCTAGGCTGTCCTTCTAAATGGATGAGGAAAAAGCTGCTTGTCTGTGCCTTGAGCTTCTGAGCTTTGATTAATTTGCCTAATATCATTATAAGTGTTCAAAATATAACTGCTCCTATACGTGCCATGGGTTATTTCTTACTGTAGCCTGTGCTAGATCTCCTTGTCATTTATTTCCTCTCTCTTCAAAAATGGAAGCGTGGAAGCCTGCCCCAGAGACTATCACCAGAGAAATCAGTCATGAATGTTGCTGTGACCCAAGGCAACCACAAACCTGAAGGTAATTCAGATATCCAGCTTTCAGAAGCAATAAATACTGGGTATCACAAGAAAAATATTCTGACTGGTGGAAAATAATGGATTGGGAAGGATAAGTATGCCCTGCAGAATTCTTTTGTTCCATGACCATGGTCTTCCACATACCTCATCTTTAAAGACAAGACTGCAGGCAGTCCTGGCATCTTTCAGGATATATGTTGGAATTGTTTTGGTAACTTTTAAACATTACTCTAGAAGCCTCATTGTCAACTGTACAACTCCATTTTCATTACCATCCTTGGTTAGCAGGTTGAATAAAATTTACAGCAGTCACTGCCTAGTCTAATAGCTAAGATAGTATTCAATGGCCTTAATTTTTGTATGTGCCTGAAGAGGAGCTTGTGTACACAGAAGCTATCAATATTTTTTCCAGTATTTAGTTTAAGTGATAAAAAGATAAAATCTCTCCTAATAAATGTTGTCTCTGGTGTATGCACAAACCTTCTTTAGACCACCACCATCACAACTGAAATTGCAGTGACACTGTGGGAGACAAGTGTGAAGTGCTGCAGTGTGAATCCCTTATCACTTCAGTCTCTCCTCATCTTCAGTAATACTTTTCCACAAAGACAGGGCACCCCCATCCTGCATAGGGTTTAATTATTCTTTTTGAGTTTCACAAGCGGAGAAATCTTCTTAGGCAACTGAAGATATTTTTCATTAATATCCAGCTGGATAACCTCTTCCCAAGTTATTAAATGAGAAATGGCTTTAGGAATTACTGGAGGTGAATGCAGTGCAGCAAACAGGAGTTGTCTGGAAGAGATAAGATTCCTTGTCTCATGATGGATACTAGATGAGTTTGATTTTATGTACTTGATATATGGAATGTGGAAAGGAAGAATTTTTGAGATAGGGATGCCCAAATTACTTTGGAACAGACTGAAATTACTTATCTACTGCTACAACTGTAAGAAAACCAACAAATAAAGCAACCTTAACTTGACATCAGGTGTCTGCAATTTCTAACTAACAGATCACATACTGTTCTGGATGAAGAAAGCAGCACACAACCCCAGCAACTTGAAGAAAATAGTAAATTGGTAAGCTGAGATATGGACCTGAATGCCCTCACTTATGATTATGTAAAAACATACAATACAGGCAGCTCTGCTTATAGAGCCTGAGTAGAGGGCTCTATCATAAATGAAGAAGCAGAGAGAGATCCAGAAAAAGGGGGGACACTTACAGGCTTATACCTTTGGGTTGAGGAACTGAAACTTTTCCAGTATTGATTCTGTAAGGACAAGTTATATATACATCTCAACAAAAACTTGAAATTCTGCTTGAAAAAGGAACAAAGATCTTGCTTTCTTGAACGTAATAGGAATAAACATCAGGAGTCACATTTCACCTGTTTTAATGCACTCTCAGTTTTCTTCTTGTTCTATTGAGATCTATGTTAAAGAAACTCTTCTTTTCTGCATCCGTCCATACCCAAATACACAATGTATTTCTCCCATTTATTTTTCTGATGGGCACAACATACAGCCCACCACCTTACAACTACAGATGTCTGTTGGTCCCCATACCTTAATCCATCATGCCATGCTGCCAGCTGCTGTAAATGGTAGCTCAGCTGTCCATGCTCACTTAGCTTAGCTTCTCAGTTTCATCTGGCATTGTGTCAGGAAGAGTGCTGAGCTTGCCTGTTGACTCTCTGTGTTCGATCTTGGACAGTTTGCTGACACCCATTAGTCTCTGGCATCCTTCATCACAGTGACTGAGATGGCATGTAATGGTATTGTTGAACAGCTGCTGCAACCTTCCATACCATGAAAACAGCCATGGAGGAAGAAACCATTTCGATGACTAGCAGAAAGAGTTCTCCACTGAAGTGTAATTTTCTAAAACAAATTGCTTCTGTGTTTTTCTGCGTGGTAAGTAAAAGCAGGAATGTTTTAACCATGAGCATTTCTGTCAGTGGCATTCTGAAAAGTGACTCTCTGTTTAATCCCTTTTCCTTTTTTAAGTGACCAAATTTAAGATGCAGACACGTACAATAGCTAAACTGTGAGGTATTTATTTTGTGGGAATAAAGGATTTGTATCGAGCACTTACTTGAGAAAGCTGTCTCTGAATAATGATAAGCCCAGGTTAATCAAAATGCAGCCATACACTGCTTAAATGTTTTCCACACCAGTCTAGCAAAGATTAGGCAGTTTTTCGGGATTATTTTTCTTTTTCAATAATACTATGAGTACTAAGCATAAGATTTCCTAAACTGTATAAAAATCAGATACAATTTGTCTTCTTGTCACATACATTCATGTGAAAAACATACTGGTTTCATTTAAATAAATTCTACAGTTTTGTCACTGACTTCAGTGATGCTGGTATTTCAAGTTTTGTACTCTTACTTCAGAGTTAAATCATCCTTCCTAACACTCCTGGGCCCTAGTATGTAAGTGAGTAGTCTGGTACAGTATAAAGGGAGTCCAGGTCTGTCAAAGTGAGACATCAGATCCAGATTTCCCTTTTTAGTAAGATGACATGACATTGTAAGCATTAAATGTATGCCAAACTATTTGAATGAAAAATTTACAGAAACATAATATATTGTCTCATAATAAACCGCACTGGGCAAGATTCAGAGATTTCCTTAAAAAATCTCCACTTTTATAGTATTCTGTGAAAGGAACCATAAATAAGAATCATCATTATTTCTGTACAAGAGGTTATTTTAAAGGCTTCTTTTTCTGCCATATGGACTCTCGTTGTCTGTCATGCTAAGAATATTTATTTGTAAAGTCTAGGGTTGTGTAGTTTTGAAAAGCTTCCATGTACATTTTGAAAAGGTAGATGCAATCTCTGCATAAGGTCACTAAAGACGTATGTAGTTTCATTGCCTGTTACAGCATGCACAGAGAATATTTGACTTTCTAACACATTGCACAGTGCAGGAGAAAGATTGTTTAAGTGTTTACCAAGTGATAAAAAAATCCAGACAATTACATATGTCTCAAATTTTTTAAATATTCATCTTAGACTACATCATAACTACTGAAAAAATACATGTAGCATGACTTTTAACCCGAGCAAGGAATTTTTCATAGAATCATCACATCTCATAGTGGTTTGTTTTGGAACGGACCTTGAAGATCATCTAGTCCCTGCCATGGGCAGGGACATTTTTCATTAGATCAAGTTGCTCAAAGCCCCATCTAACATGACTTTGGACGCTTCCAGGGATGGGGGATCCACAGCTCCTCTGGGCAACCTATTCTAATGTCTCACCAACCTCACCATGAAAAATATCTTCCTTGTGTCCAGTCAAATCTCGCAACTTTCAGTTTAAAACCATTACTCCTTGTCCTGTTACAATAGGCCTTGTATAAAGTCTGTCTCCATCTGTTTTATGAGGCCCTTAAATATTGAAAGGCCACTGGATTTTCAGTTTTATCATATTGTTTTGTCTTTGCAGGGAAAACTCCAGTGTCAGCAAAGAGACACTGGCAGAAGAGCAGAGTATTGCTAAGCATAAGTGAGTGTGTAGAACAGGTCTTCTTGAGAACCAAAAGATTCTTTTGGGCAGAGATTGCCTTTCCACTCTACATGTCCGCTGTACCTACAGCAATGGTATCCTACATGTGGCCGTCATAATAATTATAATAAATATAGGGTTTTTTCATCAGCAATATCACTTCCCACAGACTTCTGAAGGTATCAATATATTTACTTTCAGAGGAAAAAAAAAAGTCATTTAGACAAATCAGTCTCTTATATGCTAAAGTTACGCTTCATAAAAGGAACTGCTATTGAAAAGACTACATTGGTACTCCCTGAACTGATCTGACAGAGCATGTT
>JAYRBT010000001.1:100409384-100421062 GCA_036023395.1 Myiotriccus ornatus
AGCAAGCGTGGGTAGAGCCCAAGCGTGGGTAGAGCCCTCCTAGAATCTTCGTTCGCGAAGCCTAGCCATGAAAAAAAGTGATTTTCTTTTATTTCAGAAGACCCATGCATATACTGTGATCTTTAACGGTTTTTCTTTATAAATATGTGACAAGGTTCTGGCATGCAGTGTCTACAAAAGTAAATAAAGTCCCAACCACAGCTTCATCAGAAAATGGTATGAAGATAACTTTCTTTTTTGAAACTGGTGCCACCAAGAAAAGAATAACCAGAGAATAATGACCCCCACTGCTTTCAGTCTTACAGGAGGTTACAGAATCTTTGTTTGGTGGCCATTTCTGCTTGTTCATTCAAGAGCCAATGGGAGAATTTGGGAAAATTGGTGTTTCATTTAATAGTTCCTTCTGTTTTTGCTTGTTCAGTGTAGCATTGAGATTTTATGGTTCTATGAAATAGTGTATCCCTTCCTACAAGTGCATTTAGTCCACATCCAGGGCAAAGTGAACACAAAGGTATTTTGTAGCAACTTTTATGTTGTGCCCTTTCTAAGGCATTTTATGCCGGGTCTTATATCAGTTATGCGAGTCCTTGCAAGCTTCTTTCCCCAGCCCATCTGAGCCATGGCCACTCTTTCCCTTTGCCACATCACCTGGCACACTAATATTTGTTCTCCAATATCCTATATGAAAATGCATTGTGATTTCATGCATCGATCTTGTTTAAATCTATATATGTAAGGCTTAAATTTAAGCAGTAGCAAACAACACTCGTAGGATGTTTCCATAACTCAAACACAAAGCTGAGAGACAAGTATGTTGCACCAGTGCTGCAACTCTCCAGAGAAAACAGCATTGCATGGGAGGGATACTGCATTTGTCCATTGTTTGTTGTTTTTTCAATAAAGGCATTTTTTTTCCACTAGGAATTTGGGAGTTGAAATGAGAAAAAACTTGTCCTGTTGAGAGAGCTAGGGAGTGCTCAGTTTGGAGTGGTGCTTCAGGGAAAGTGGAAGGAAAAATATGATGCGGCCATGAACTCATAGTGGCTCGGGCCATGATGTAAGCTATGGCATTGCTTAATTATTTGGAAATAACGATCTCTCCAAACATTAATCAGTAATGTATAACACACACAGGTAAGAGTATTTCTTTTTATAAATAGCATTAAGTAATGGTGAGTCCATTAGAAAAAGGCTAAAATTAGTCACAAAAGATATTTGAAGTATTATCAAAGGAACTTTCAAAGATTGATAGGGTCATCTACAAAGTTTTCAATTAACATCTCTTCCATAACTTCAGAAGTTTCTCATATGCCACTTAAAACTATGCTTCATTAGCATTCAAAGCTGTTCCTGCAATCCTACAGGCAGGAATGAGAGACCAAGGAATAATCAGGAAACACCACAAACAAAAACATGGGACCTAAATTTTCAGTCTCTGACTCCAAAGAGTTAAAAATGTTAGAATTTTCAGCCAAGTCTCATAAGATGATAATTGAAGTGTATAAATTCAGGAATATTTTGGATATCTTGTATCCTGAAGGAAGGCACTACGTTCCTGACAATTAACTGGCTGATAGGATCTGGATTCTGAATGTGAAAATTTTGCAACATGGCTTTAGTAGAAAACCTTAAGGTCTAGGGTCTCCCACACCAACTCAAGTCTATTTTCTCCCACCATTAAGGCCACACTTCTGTGCTGCTAAATCCTATTTCAGGTTTTGGCTATATCTTTTCATTGATACTGAATCATTTTTTGGTTGTCATCAGTACTAAGTTTCACAATAATGAGCAGAAGAACACTCAGTCCTTCTTGAAATGGAGTATTTGAAGTCTGAGATGGTAATGTATCCAGTTTCAGTAATTTCTTTCAATACATTGTATTGATATTTGAAGAACAAAACTTACAGAAATGTACAATAATATCTATTTATTCATTGATTATTTTTTTTCTTTATTTCAGGAAACTTATTAATCCCACATACTTTAGACTGTACAATGTATGCTCAAAATTATATCCTGTTTGTTTAGTGACTGAATACATGCCTGGTGGCTATTTGGTCAGCCACCGAAGGAGTCATGGAAAGGAACCCTTCCTACCCTTTAGCTTTTTTGGAAGTATGTCACGATGTTTGTGATGCTACAGCATTTGTGGAGAGCTGTCAGTTCACACATGGAGATTTGGTAATCTGTCCCACAGGAGAAGAGGAACAGGGAAGGCAAGAGCATATCTGACATTAGTCAGCTCTACCCCTCAGTATCAGCCACGTGTGCACTGGCTCTGTGGGCACTCACCCCAAAAAGCATTGTGCTGGCTGGACAGAGACACAAAGCTGACTCAATACAAGGCAGCTCTGGACAACAGCACTAAAGTCACATGTAAACAGCGCTGCCCACCATGGCCCATGTGGGTCCCTTCCAGCTCAGACTATTCTATATTCTAATGTGCTCTGCTTCAGAGCAGAGCTGACACGTTCTACAGTGCTGCGTACTGTGCTGCCTGCATTTATGGGCTCTAGGCTCAAGGCTTAATGTGTTCACAGCACAGACATCTAACTGGAAAATTTGCCCACTGAAGTAAAGGGCTCTGTACAGTGATGCCATAGTGCTCCAGGAGAAAGAGATTCAGTGTTAAAGATTTGGGTCACTTGGATTGTTTCTAATGAGTTAGGGATTTATCTAATTGGGAACTATTTCTGCTATAATAAAACAAGTGTGAACACTACTAGGATGAACTGGAATTTGGTGCATTGCAAGCAGGAACAGAACTTGAAAGTCTGCAACTGCCCAGCTCTTTTAAATACATTTATCTGCCAGTTTGCAAGCAAGAATTTCAAGTTGCTTTTGATTAGGGGATCAGTCCTTTCATGGGCTTGTATCTAAAGTTTATGCAAAACTTACCTTTCAAGAATGCTGCCATTCTTTGGGGAAATAAGATGTTATTTTATTGGCCTATTAATAGTGAATCTAGCCAGATTTCTGGTGCATTGTGCTTCAGAGTCAGTAGCAATATTTTGCCTTCTAACTGTAGATAAAAATATATTGGAAGATTTTTGACTATTTATGTTACAGACTTGTTTCATTTTCCAATAGGGAAATGGAAGTTTGTTGCATTTTAACTGTCTTGTTGATGCTTTCAAAGAATTGTCTTTATTTGTAAACACAGTAGTTAAATCCATACCTCACCAATTTTCACAGCTCAATCCAGAAATCAGGAATATCAGACAACTTAAGTAGCAGAATTCAAGTTTTAAATGGAAAGTCAGTTTCCTGAAAACATGGGAAACCATGGGAAAACAGAAATAAAACTGGAGCTTGATTTCAGTTTGAGAACTGTAAATGCAAACAGTATCAGAGAAGTTAATGAGCATGCATGCAGAGAATACAGCCTTAGATAAATGTTCTGAAGTGATCATTTACAGAACTAGGTTTCTATTGAACTTTCCATAAATCAACCTGTTACAGTCACCTTTTCATTGCTCCACTCTGTTTGTAGTGCATTGCAAATAATCCAATCAATATTTTCCACTTTTAGATGCCTTGGTAAATTCTGAGACGACTGAAAAGGGCCCAGAGTAGGAAGCCATTTGAAAGACAGAGTTTAGTTGCTGCCTCTGTTGCTGTTTTTCTAGGTGAATGTGGATTTCTCACCTCTGTTTCCTCATCCCTCAAAGTCTTTATTTGTAAAGCTGGGATAATAGTACAGAATGTTTTTCAATCGATAGTCAAAAAGTGAAACAAGAGAGCCACTTACTGTTCCCTTACAGTTTCAGACTTAATTGTGTCAGTCAAAGATGTCATTATTCAGTGAAATGCTAGAGGACAGAAATTATTATCAAACACCAAACACCCGATGTTATTTGCTCCTCTTTATGTGCTTTCCATTCATCTATTCTCATTTCCCCAGTAAAGGCTGCTAGGAACTGTTTGGTTGACAGCAAACTTACTGTAAACGTATCTGACTTTAAGATGACTAGGTAAGTGAAAGAATTGGGGGCCTAGTGAAGCTCTGATGTTGGTTTACTGGCATTGATCAGCTGGCTGATAGGAAAGTTAAACTGAAGGGTGTGATAGAGCTCTTTGTGTCTCCTTTCCATTAATGACTGTAAGTCATTTTAGAAGAAGAATAGGGTCACTCTGCTGTCTTAAAAAGTTAAGGCTTAAGGACAAATTTCAGCTGAGAGATTTCACTAGTCATGTTTGTAAAGAAATCTCAATTTTTTTTGTGTGTACAAGGTTTTCACCTAATTTGGGGTAATTAATCAGATAACCTGATTAATAGTTGCCTCAGTGGTGAGGATGAGCAGCCTACAGAGCACGCCCTCTGAGAAGAGGCTGAGGGGAGCAAGCTGCTTAGCCTGGTGAAGAGGAAGATATGAGGGTATCTAAAAGGTGCCAATAGCTACTTACAGTTACAAAGCCAGTGGGGCCAAGTAAGTCTTATCTGTGCCAGGTGATATAACAGCAGAGCAGATTTCGGCCACAGGCTGCAGCTAGGATAGTAAGAGAGGTTGTTTCTCCAGGAGGGTGGTGGACAATTGAAACGTGCTGGTCAGGGAGAGCACAAGATGGTAATCTTTGGAGGCTTTTAAGACCTAGCAACACAGTCATGGCTGACCTGCTCTGATGCTATTCGAGCAGGAGGCTGGGCTAGATGCCCTGACAACAGGTGTTTCTATGATTCTGAGTTATTTCTCTAGAAAGCTGGTAGCAGTGATCTGTTCTAGATTATCCTAATGCCTCTATGAGGTATCCTTTGGAAATTTAAGATTCCACCTAGGCTTTCCTTAGGAACATTGTGATGTACAAGAAGGAAGCAGTAAGTTTTTCACTGTAACTCAGTCACAACCAATTTGGTTCTTGCCTTGTAGGTATGTTCTGGATGCTCTGTATATAAGTTCTCTAGGAACCAAGTTTCCAATGAAGTGGTCAGCACACAAAGCTTTTCATTACACCAAGCTGAGCAACAAGTCAGATGTATGGGCCTTTGGTATGTAGGGAATTTGACATATGAATTTGTGTGTATATATACCGTTACATTTGGATTTCGTCAGCTTATTAGCAGAAATGCTAGACATTTAACACACTGAAGGATTGTAAAAAGCAGTTACAGCTTGTGTTCTTGTTTAATACTTTTATGCAAACAAGCCCTATCCTATTTGGAATTTTTTAGCCCTTAGATTTTTCTTTAAGGCAAATAGAAACTCTGTCCATTCGCTGTTTGCTACATATGTGTTTAATACGGTAAAGTAAACTTTGGCAGTGGAGATAAAGTGGAATCTTCGGTGTACCTAGACCATAAATCAGTGCTGTCTAGTTCAAAAGGCCTTTTCTGTTTTTCCCAGAGGTCAGAGTGGACTCTGTGCATAAGCCATCTGTGGGAGAGAGTGTGTGTAAGCTGGGACTCTGTATCTCAGCAAAAAGTATATCTGTTTGCAGATCACTTTCTACCCAGGAATTTCAGACATTTGAACTTCTAGTTCAGTGGTTTCAAGCTATGATTTAGAAATCCCTGAGGTCTGTTCAGTGTTTCTTAAAGTCTGCAAAAGGTGTCAAAGGAAAAAGAATCTTTTGTGAACAGGCTTGAATTCCACTTATCTGGGTCTGCTCCTCCAGCAGGAAAATTTTGGCAGCTGTCAAGTTGATGAAAGATTGGCACCCCACTGTTCTTGACGTTGAACAATGGTGAAAAAAGCAGATAAAAGTGTTTCCAAATGCTGGGCTGCTTCTTATCTTTAACCTCAGATAGTCTCCCAGTATTAATGACTCTGGCAGAGAAAGAGTTCATTCATGTCCTTTAAAAGTTGTTTATAATATATACAATTATATCAGAAGTTGGATTTTCGGGTGATACGTTTTCTTTATGCTCTTATCGATTAAATTCTGGCCCCAGGCTTTACTGTCATTAACTTCAACACTGGCATTAACTTCAATGAGAAATGTTATTTTTCTGTAGAAGATCTTTTTCTCATTTTAACACTATCCATTGATGCAGTGGAAGCAAGGGGAGAGTGGGATCTGTCAGTTCTTTTTTGGTTGTTATTAATTAATTAGTCTTTAAAAAGTGAACTGATGTATTCATATCCCCAAAGCAGCTGTCAAAGAAGAAAGAAACTTGGGGTTTTTTGATGTTCTCATCAAGGAAAGCTGGGATTCAGGTTCCATTTTATTCTGATCTCACTGTTACACTACAATGCTCCAGTCTTCAAACTGGAGGGAAGTTAAAGATCCCAAAAATTTCTAAAGAAGGAAAAAAAATGCAGCTAGTATTATATATAATTTTGAAATAAATATTTCACAATTTATTTTTTTTTTACTTTAGGGTAGGCATGAATCTCACGTATGTTCAGTTACAACCAAAATTGTTTCTTGAAAAGCTATAATTTTGAATTGATGATTATGGTATTATCCAGTGTTTCTATTGCTTCAGTATAATCCAATTTTTAAAGGTATGTGCAGCTGACACTATAAAGTATTTGAAAATCTTTCTGATATCGAAGGAGTATATGTCCCACTCAGAAAAAGCAGTAAATTTTTCTTATTACTTTATAAAAACATAGATAACTACAGTTGTCATTTTGTTTTTCCTTCCCTCTCTGTGCGCACACACACATATATAAGAGGATGTTTGCACATATTCTGTAAAATTTCAGTCCATCATTGTCCACATTAAATATATTTTATAGCTAACTTTATAACCTAACTTCATCTTCCCCTGCAGTAGGAGTTGTTTTACATTTGGGTATAAAATCACACTTTTCAGTTCCCTTGATACTTTTCTTTGGACAGTATTCTCTGAGTCTGATCAATTTTATCTATCTTGTTTTGTGAAAAGGGACTTACCTCACATTTCTTGACTTTCATTTCATGTCTTAATGTGGGAGGTGTTCACTTTGGGAAAGCAGCCCTGTGAGCTTTAATATAGTATGCTAGTTACTGAGAAAGTTTCTCATGGATACAGATTTTATAGAACACAACAGGTTTCAAACACCATCTACTAGATAATGGACAACTGCTGGCATGAGGTATGTATATCTGCTCATAAAAACTGGAGAAAAGAAAATAATAGGAGCCACTAGGAGTCCCTGCTGATAGCTGAACTGATTCTCATAGGGAAAAATATCCTTTATAAAAGACACTGCTTGTATGTAGTACATTCTATGTTGTATCTAGCTCAGGAAATTTTTAATAGAGGAAACAGGTCATAAAGGAAGATTGGCTCCCTTCATTTCAGAAGCGTGTATCATCATCATACCCTTCAACATCAACAAAATAAACAGGATGAGATTATTTTCACCTAATTTTAATGGTTTAAAAATTGTGGCTGAGCTAAACTAACTGTCCAAATTTTTTTTTCCATGATTACAGGACCATTATGGTACCTCTCCGTGGTCATTTGTCCTTTTTCTCCTAGCCACCACAGAAAAAAAGATATTTACCTTCCTATACAGAGATCTTAAACAGCAGATGTAGAGGAGACCTCCACCTTTTTAGGTAGATAAGGTGTAAAATAACTCTGCTCTGAGAAGGAGAAGGAATGCGTTACCCCACTCGTGTGTCTAGGAGCTGTGAGTCAAGTGCTGATCATGCTTGTTTTATTTTGAGAGATCTGCATCTTTTGTGCCAAAAATGATCCTGATTTGTTGTTCCTCTTCATGTAAAAATTTTAATCACCTGCTTGTAGACTATGACTTGTTTCTTACCAGCAACAAACTGTTTTACACATTATTGATGATACCATGAAATGACCATGAGGTTTTACTGGGTTTTTTTGATATAATTGTCAGGAAAATGAGAAAAGTGACTCATATTTGAGGGCATGTTAGTGAAAGTAAAGCAGATTAAACTATCACAGCATAAGATATATATAAAAAGTAACTTTAATTTTATTTTAGCATGCAGAAATGCATAACAACATCACTGTCTACAAATTTCTGCATGCTAAAATCAAGAGAAACCAATGTAAATTACTGTACCTGAATTATTTTAAATTATTTTAAAATTAGAAAACTATATCCATCATCTTTGTTTCATTTAACTACCAGAAAAGCGCCCTGCCTTTTATCAGCTCTTACCATTTTTTTGAGGCA
This sequence comes from Myiotriccus ornatus, assembly GCA_036023395.1. Classification (NCBI taxonomy): domain Eukaryota; kingdom Metazoa; phylum Chordata; class Aves; order Passeriformes; family Tyrannidae; genus Myiotriccus; species Myiotriccus ornatus. Next base: position 100,417,472 of record JAYRBT010000001.1, read on the forward strand.
TTGAGAGAAGGCAACAGAGCTTGAAAAAGAAGATTCAGAAGCAGATGACTGTGCATACTGGTTCCGTATCACCTGCCTTCTGTACAAGAGCTAAATCTGAAATCTGCCTGACGTTAGCCACCCCTATTATTCTGTATACTAGTGTTCTTCTCATTTAATCAGGGAATTGACCAAGAAGTATATGGAGAAAGCTTTTGTGACACTCTGTGGGTGACAGAATTTGGAAGGATACTGTGGAAGAATACAATTCATTTCGTTAGCATTTTTTCAAAAAACTTTTCAGACACTGAGATATATATATACCAATTATGTGCACTTCTTCAGTGCTTCCAAGCTGTCATTGTTTGGCCTTAACTGGTAATGTAAACAGGGAAATACATGCTTGTTAGGTTTTCTGATTATCATAACTCATCTGAATGTGTTTTTTCTTCATAATCACTTGAAGTTGACACCTGAAGTCAAACTTAGAACTGCTGCAAGTGACAGGAACATAAATAGATATAGTCTCACTTTCAATTACTTAGAAATTACTACTGGTAAAATATTATATCTGTTTTCTCACCAGTATTATTGACTTTAGTTTTGGCCCTCAGGGTGTTCATTTGATTTGGAATTCATTCTGAGCTATGTATCAAGGATATTTGCAATTTAGCAACATATGTGGCATCTACTAGAGTGTTATTGCTTTCTGCTGCAGGTAAAAGAGAAAAATAAAGCTTTATGCAGGATTCTATTGTCATTGCAATAGTAAATGGTAAATTTGCTGATCACTATAAAACCTGAAGAGCAAAAATTTGAAGATAACTGAAAATGCTATTAATATAATTACTTAGCCAAATATTTTACTACTGAGGAGCTGAAACTTGGCTCCTCATGTTAGCATTTAAATAAGAACACCTAACTTTCAAATGTGCATAGCACTATAAAAATTAGTGCTAACTTCAGCAAGTCTAGAAGTACCAGATACATCTGAAGCTACATAATTGTGACAGAGGCATTTAGACACAGAGAGTTGTAAAATGCTGATCTAATATGTATAAAATAAAGAGGGTTTAAAATAAAGTCAGGTCTAAAGAATAATCTTTTTCTCTCTCCTTATATTTGAGTTAGTCCAGCATGTGATGTCTCTAAGAGTCCAAGTGGTGCCTGCTTGCCCTTTCCCTGGTGGAGCTGGCCCAGCCCTAGCAGGGACCCCTCTGCAGCTCTGATTCAAGCTCGCCTGAACCTAAGGAGTAAGAAATGCAGGGGGCAGATATAGGGGGAAAGGGGAGAAAGAAATGAAGGTCTCTGGCCAGCCAGAAGCTACCTGTGCTTGCTGGCACTGCCGGGTCCCAGCACTGGAATCTGGCTCAGACACCACATCCTTCTCTGTGTGGAGAGCTACGTGTGTGTTTGAGACAAAGCAGCATTTGGGGTCATGCAAATGGCTGTGGGAATCTATGGAGGCCTGGGGGCCACAGGAGGCTGCACAGGAGGGAGAGGTGGGGCATGGTATGATGTTGCCTGAGGACCAGGCAGGGTCAAGGAGTGCTGACCCAGAGAAAGTGTCAGGAAGGAGTGCAGACACTGAGAAAGTAGGAGATGGAGGGACCCCCTAGCATAGAGGGTGTGAGCTGTGGGTGGGGCTAATGCATGTAGCTGACCTTTTTCGTATAGATGTTGTCTTTTTATTTATGTTCTTCCAAAATCCCACTGTATTTTTTTAGTTGCTTTATATGTTGACAATTCTGAATGTTGTTTTTTTATTCATAACACAGCTTTTAAAATTAATTGAATTGAAATGAAAACTTTGTCATAATGGAAAAGTGAATCTTAACTACAGGTCTGAAGATGGTTAGCATGACTAATTGCATTATTTGGTTGTGTCAGGCTTTGCCATTCCCTTTTTGTGTTACTGCACAGTAAGTAGGAAGGAATACCAGATATAGTTGAACTATTTATCCTAAAAGTTCAGCTAAAGTACTAAGGTTTGGGGTTATTAAGGCAATAGAATATGTGGTATAGGTAGGCAACTTAAAAGAAAAGGTGTTTTCATTCTTTTGCATTCCTGTCGAGTTTGCAGCTAATCAGTATCATCTGCCTACCATTTTGAACTGCTTCACTTAAGGGTCTTGTCTAGAGCATTATGATGGTGTTTTGTGATCCTATAGACTCCAGCTGTATGTTTTTAGATGTATGTTTGACTGCTTTCTGCGGATTCTGATCATTTTGGAGGCCCATGATTTTAGGAGTAGCTGCATTTGCTGGACATTTTTTGTGCAGGTTCATGTTTGCTTACTGGCTCTTTGTCACAATCCAGGGCCGAGTATCAGATCCTTGTGACTTTCAGTGACGCTGGTGTGTACAGAAAAAACCATACTGGCATGGTGGCAGCTATGGCATGGGACCTACAAGACTTAGAATCATAGAAAACCTGGGTGAAAGGGTCCTCTGGAGGTCATCTAGCCAAATTTCTCCCTCACAGTGGGATTATCCTCATTGCTCCATCAGCCATACATTTGTCTATCTGATCTCTAAACAATTCTAAATGTGGAGATCCCACAGCCTCTCCTAGAGTATGGCAGAAGCAACGTATTCCAGTGCTGCACTGTCCTCCTCGTGAACAGGTTTGATTTTTCAGATGCAATCACAACACCCCAAGCCTCAATCTGCTGCCCCTTGTATGTAACAGCACAGTTGTATTTGTTGTGTGCAACATTTGTAATGCAGTATTTGTGATAGTGGAGGCAATGGCTACGATATTAAAAAACCCCACTACTTTGATCATATAATATTAAGGAGTTTTCTTCCATTTTTAATGACAACAAAACTCAGAGATATTTTAACTTTTTTTTTTTTTTTTTTTTTTGAGGGAACCTGAGCTATTTGTTCTATAAAATACTTATCAAGAAAACAGTTAGAAAAATAATTTATGTTACAAGTTCCTAATAAAGGTCCAGTACTTGTTAGTCTTCATCCAGTATCTGTTTTGCATTGATACAGATTTCTTGAAGATGCAAAAACTGCAGTTATTTCATATCAAATTGAGTTCTTCATCACTAAAGTTCTTCTGGTGGTCAGGTGGTTTTTTTTCCTCACTATTAGATCCACTTTTGAGGTCTCCATCTGGAAAGATCAAGATGTTCCCCAGAAGTATATGAGTTATTCTTATGTGTGTATGTGTACTGATCTGTATACAGCTGTATCCTTCCAAGCTTTTGTATTTTGTTGCAGAGGAAACAGAGAGAAGTTGGCACACTTATGAAAAGCAGCACGAAGAGTGTGTAATGTTCTGCACATAATTCATAGAAATGCCACAAGACAAACATATCTTCAATTTTTGTATGTTTTCTAGTTACCACATAAACAGCAGATTTAGTTGCTACTGGCCATGAATCAGTAGATTAATGGTCAACCAGAAGACATTACATTTGAAAACATCCCATAGTGTTTTGGTCCTTTGCTAGGCACTATTGTTAAAAGTGAAAAAAAAACAAACAAAAAAAAAACAAAAAAATGAAAACAAAACAAAAAAACAAACAAAAAAACAAACAAACAAAAAAAAAAAAAAAAACAAAAAAAAAAAAAAAAGAAACCCACAGTGTACCCCCA
>JAYRBT010000001.1:100421162-100483694 GCA_036023395.1 Myiotriccus ornatus
AAAAACAAAAAAAAAAAAAAAAAAAAAAAAAAAAAAAAAAAAAAAAAAAAAAAAAAAAAAAAAAAAAAAAAAAAAAACCAAACCAAACCAACAAACAAATAAACAAAAAAAAAAAAAAAGAAACCCTCAGTGTACCCACATCTTTCAAAATGATGTTTGTGTCTCTTCAGTCGGCTCAAAGCCCGGGTTGCTTTGTCCCTCTTCACCATAAGGGTTCACCGCTTCAGGGTTTGATCCTGCTTCAACTCTACTTTCTCTTGCTCTCCTGTAAGGAAAAGTCATCTTATAGTAGAAGTCCCTGTTCTGTTCAAGTCCTTCTGGATACCCAGAATCAACCCGCTAATGTAAATAATACAGTGTTTAACTGGGAATATTTATATAAAAGGAATTGTGTTGGTTTTAAAGAGGAACTGTAGCAAACCTACTATGTTCTTGGAAACCCCATTAATAGAGAGACATAGAAAACCAACCAAGCTTTATTCCTCTTAATGCAACAATATTTAAGGAAAATTACATTACTGGACAGCCTCCAATAAGGTTATAGAAAACTGGAGGTGCTGATGAACGTGGGCAATTCTGCTGCTGGAGAAGGCACTGTGTTCCCAGCAGGACATGCCATCCAGCTTGCAGCAGGGTTGGCAGAAGCCTGGCCACCCTGCAGCTCCCTGTGGCTACAGCATCCAGGTGCCTTGGTTAAACTGCTCGTGATGGGGCAATTGCACTGAGCTGCCAAAGCTGCTGTGCACTGGCAGGGAGCTGAACCTTTAGCTATCCCTGTTGATAGGAGAGGGATAATAAGTTTTCATTCCTTAACTTGTTTCAGTTAGACTTGGCAGCCCAATTTGTAAGAATCCAGATGATTCAATTATTGGGATATCTCCCAGTGGTCATAATCATTGTATCAAAAAATATTACTCACTTTTTGCGATCTCTTTGGCCAGTGATGATCAAGGCAATAACTCCAATGACAACCAGACCAATGACCACCCCAAATACAATTAACCAAATGGTGACTGGAGGTTCATAAGGTGCAGCCAGGGTTGGAAGTATGCCCACAAACTCCAGCGTGTTATCATCCAACCTGAAAGCCTCATTGATTCGTCCCCGAGACATCCTGCCATCAAATGCAAATTCAAAGAGTTTTACACATTTATTGGAAGAGAAGAAACAGTTTTCAGTTGTTTTCTAAATCTCCAGTGTGCCAAGCTTCCTCTGAACTGCTCAGTTGAAAAGGCTGCACAGGAGGTACTGCTAAATCCATATTGCTTCTGCCATGGGGTGGTGAGTAACAACCACAGTAAACCCTTAATCTGTTGCAGCTTCACTGACATGTTCAGATACTGTATGAACTCTTAAACTCAGTCTTAACATTTATCAAAATGAGGCAAACAACCTTGTGGTCTCCCTCTCTATTTGCATTTTGCTCTTCATTCTCTTTACCCTAAGTTTCTTGGCTATCCAAAAGTGTCTTAGATATGTGACATAAAACCACAGCTTTGACATTTTTTTACCTGTTTCCCCCCTAAAGTCTTCTGCAGTTTTGATTTTTGTGTTTTTCACTGTCCTAAGCACCCTTTCCCTGGAGTATCTTCTGTGCCCTGCTTTTCCCTGAACTTCCACATCTGCTATTGAGTGCTAACCAGACAGTTACTTTCACAGCCATATTCTTGGTTCACCAACTTATCTCACTGCTTTCTCAACCCCATCTCATGTTGCTGCTGCTTTTAGATTTTTGCCCTCTTCTTTTCTCGCTGTACATTATTCATGTTCATCTGCAGAGTTGCCGTTTTACTTTTCATTTTTATAGCAATGACTTACAGCGGTATCACACTGTGCTATAAAAGAGCTGTTCATTGACCTGTAAGTGGGAACTAGCTCCTGCTCTGACCTCTTCTCTATAATCAAATACATCTGGCTGTCCTTCTAGTATGCCATTGTTCTGGAGTCCTTGCTAACAATAATTCCCTCACTGAATTTTCACTAATGAGAGGAAGAAAACACATGTGCTTGCACATACCATTACTATATTCTGTATTTCAGAATATAAGATAGTTCCTGTTAAAGTTTGAGGAATGATATTTTCTGGCAAGGTATGATGCCATCAGATGTGTTATGGTAATTTTACAAGCCCCCTGAAGCATTTTACATTGGCTGTTGTCCAAGACACATCAGACAGATGGAGTGTTTTCTTTCTGTCATAACAGTTCTCATCCTTGTTTCTCTCATCCCACTACTACAATTTTAACTACAGAATTGACTTTCTTGTCACCGCTTCTGCCTCAGCTGACTTGAGCACTGCTTTCCCTTCCACCCTTTCATGTGATTGTTTTGTTGTTTTGGTTTTTTTTCCCCAGAGAGGAAAATCTCACCTGATGGCATTTTCCACGTCAGCTTTGGGCACAATATCACTGATATTACCTGGCATGCTGACAGTAAGATAGAAAGAGATCCTTTGTGTCTGTTCCCCAACATGAATGTCAGTAATCCTGAAGGAGAAACAGAAGAGAAAGATTACCCTTATTGTTAAGATACATTAAATTTAGGCAAGTGAACACTTGTGTTTGATTGGCAGTACCAGGGGCTCAGTTTATGCTGAGGGAATACTTTCTAGTGAAATCAACTAGGAAGTGAAATCAATTTTCCAGACAGAATTTCTTTTTCTATGTGCTAATTTGTAACTTTAGTTGGAGAGAATCTACTCCATACCTAAGGCAATCCTTGGTGTAATTTTTCTCAGCACATAATCACCTGCAGAACAGACAGGGTTTGGGATTGGTCTTATGAATGAGGTGATACATGAAGTACCAAGTGGAAAAAAAGTCTTCTTCCTTATTTTCTGCTGGGAGTAGATTCTAGATATTACAAGACTGATGTTCTATAAAGTACTATCTAGATATTACATGACTGATGTTCTGTAGAATAGTATCTAATAGCTTAAAGAAGAAAATAATTAATAAAAAGGGTTGGTTTTCATACCAAAATCAATTTCATATGAAAGATTTTGCATTTGTAACTGAATCTAGATAAGATTAGTAAGTTTGCACCAAATTCTAGTGATTTTTAATCAACAAGTTTATCTTTTCTTGGCCCAAAACCTCTTGGATATCCAGTATCAAACACATATATTGCTGGAGATTTTTATTTCTAATCAATGTACTTTCCTTGATATTCCCATACAGGTGTTGGGCACAAATTCTCAAGGCTCACCTGCACCGCTGATATGCCACGGGAGACAAAGCCTTCTTACTTAACTTTAGCACTTTACTCCTAAACTTCAGACTCTTTAGTGAAAAGACACCATGTACCCAAGCTGGCATCTTGCCTTTTGCAACCTGCTGGTGTTTGACATTGTTTGCTATCACCTTCCATTTGACAGAAGGCATAGTTAATTCCACCAGTTCATGCTGTTTAGTGAACCAGAAGCAATGTAGACATAGCTGGCACAATAAAATAAGCCACTCACTGGAAGTTAACTTCCTTTTTCATCACCTCTGCATAGTATTTTCTCATGGCATAGGCGATGGATGACTTGAACAAGAAGAGCTCGCTGTCGTCCCATTCATACTGTGAAAACAGCACAAGAGAAGCTCATCAGAGATGGCAAGTTATCTGACGCTAAGAAATCATTCTAAAAAGAAATACCAATTGTAAGGCTTGGCATGCACGTCAGTATTATTTATTTGTACCACGATAGCGCATCAGAAACCTACGCAAACCCTTTAGCTCTGTTAATCTTGGCTCTCTGCAGCAGAATAACCAAGCAGGCATCCCTGCTGCCAGACATCAGGCTGTCCCTCTGCAGTGTCTGGTAACTTAACATGGGGCTGCTGAAGATGCTGCAGTGCCAGCACATCTCCCTGCCTTACAGGGAGAAAAAGCATCAGGAGCAACACTATTGCTACCAAATAGTGGGCATTGTCTTTGAAGTAAAAAGATTTCATAATTTAGATTGGTTTAGTCACATAATTTTATTCTTCTATTCTGTTCTTTTAAGGAGGAGAACCTTTGGGGTGGAGTTGTCATGTGAAGGTGGCTCATTTATTTGCTTGATAAGCTGGGATTTTTGTTTGGGGTTTGTTTTGGTAAAAAATTCATTGCCTCTGTATTTCTGAAGCAGGCACTTATTCCTTGTTTTTCCCTGGAGAATAGATAAGTGATATAAAAAATGTACTGTCTGTGTGCAGGCTTCTCGTGGACTACCTTATGAGTCCAAAGTTATTTGCAGGGGAAGTCAAAAACAGCTGCTCTGGGGCAGGAACTAAGAGCTGTACAGGGGGCAAAAACCACCACAGGAGCTGATAATTCAGCCTGGTCTGTTGTGCAACAGTGAATGTGCACAAAGGGGAAATTCCCAACTGAACTCTGTGGCAATTTTTTTATCCCCCTAGGGCCTAGATTTGATTGCATTTATAGCACCTGGGAAGGAATGCCTATAAATGCTGTCAGTGATAGTTTTAGACAGCTCCTGACTTTCTTGAGTATCATTCAGGAAGGTGTGGTAGAAGGCAGCTCTGTTGTTTTTGTTTTGTTTTGTTGGGTTTTTTTATTATTTACTTAATATAATTAAGTAAATATAAAATTAAGATATAAAATTAAGAGAGAGAAATATGTATAAATATAAAAAAGACAGGGATAAACGTTTTAGTAGGGTATGTTGCAAGAGGACAAGGTGTAAGATTTTTAGACTAAAAGAGAATTGATTTAGTTACTGGAAGAAATTCTTTAGTTTGAGGGTGTTGAAGCAGTGGGACAGGTTGCCCAGAGAGGTAGGGGATGGTCAGTCCCTGGAAACACTCAAGGTCAGTCTGGGTGAGGTTCTGAGCAACCTGATCCAGGGTAAGATGTCCCTGCTTATCGCAGCGGGGCTGGACTAGATGACCTTAAAGGTTCTTCACCACCTAAACTATTCTACGATTCTATAAACACGGGAGGAAAGAGCAGAAAGAGCCTGGTGTTGTCAGTCCATGCAGGATCAAGCCCCAGGAAAGAAAATTGCAGGTGACCCAAAGCCCTGCAATCAGACCAGTCCCTATGACATTCGGAGGGCAGGGGCTCTGCCAGCCCTGGCTGCTCCCACCAGCAAGGGCTGAGGCTGAGTCACCTTTACCAGGCAAACGCCTCTGGCTTTCTCCTGCTTTCACAGTCCTGCACTGAAGCACTTCTTGTTAACACTGCTGTCTCTGGCAGCTGGCACTGTTCACCATCACAACCTATGGCTGTTGTGGGGGTTTCTCAGATTTCTATTTATCCCCAACCATTATGGGCTGTGTGGATGGGAAGTACCTGGCTAGCTTCTCTCTGTGTTTGAGTAAAGACTACCCACACTCCTTCCCTCAGCATCTCAGAAACACACCTTACGCTGTTTGTTACAGAAGCTGCTTTGCTTTCAGAAAGAAATGAACTCTGCCAAGTGCCTCTGCTCTTTTCTAGTGTGTTCCCTCCAATATCCCACGTGTGACTTGAAAGACAGTATAACTCTGGCCTCTGATTCAAAAAGGATTTTCCATTGTAAAATACACCTAAATGCCTGCAGGCTGACAGCTCTTCATTCCCTAACTCTGCCTTGTGTGCCAGCCTTTTACAATGTAATCACTTGTATGGCACTGATCCAGTGGGGAATTTTGAAGTAATGTTTGAAGAGGACTCCTGTTTTCAGAACTGGTGGTCAGTGGACTGATCCTCCTGGAACCTTTTATTTTAAGTAAGACACACCCCAAGAGATTCAGTGGGGATCCTGTAGCAGGTTCCTTTAGGAGAACACTTCCATAAAGCCCCAGCTGAAGTAAAGCTGTGGGTGTTTCAGCCTCATCAGCTAGACTGATGTAGCCCTAATCTCATCGGCCTGGAAACAATTAGCAGGGTAATTGTAGCAGCGCACGCTCTGGTACAGCTGGCATTAAGCCAGAACTTTAGGCTATTGAAACTTCCCTGTTGGTAGCAGCAAAGGTTGAGGTCTGTAGCTGAGAGGTGCAGAACTGCCTGCATGAGCTGCAGCTGCCCCCGCAGCTTCCCCAGTGCAGCTCTGCCTCTGCTCAAAGGGGGAATCATTCCCTTTCCGCCTTTTCCACAGCAGAAATACCAATAGGTTTACTGGCATACTCGGAATGCTTTCTGCTGTCTTAACAGTGCAAAGCAACTTGAAATTCATCTTAGACAAACAGTTGCACTGCGTTCACAGCTTCTGTGCACTGTGAGCCATGTAAAGCAGCCAAAACAAACTGCTCTGTGTAGCTGGGCTGAGATTCCTGCCCAAGATTCCCCCTGCCTTTTCTCTGTGCCAGTTCATGCATGTACCAATACCTGCTGCTGACACATCAGCATTCAGGGTCATGTCCCCAGGGCTCAGCAAAAGAGAAATTTGTGCAGAGGCATAAAACAACTGAATGGAAAAGTTTTCTTGCAAGTTGGTGATGTGGACTGGTTTTGAGAGGAAAATGTATGGCTTGCTTTTCAGAGCTTGGGAACCTACTGTCCATACAATAACTCAAAATAAGTAATCTGTATGAGATTGTTTTACAGCTGCTCAATTGCACAACAAAAGACTGTGATGGCAAAAGGCAGGCATAAAAATGGTATTAAGCTAAACATTAACCATAATGACTAATAAACGTGTTGTAATGTGGAACCTTTTCATGCTGTTGATATCAGTTTTGAATTGTATCTAACTAGACTCCGCAGTCTAGGAAGCAATAAAACTCCAGTGGGGCTTACTTGTGAGAGAGTGATAGAAGCAAGAACATCAATTCATATGAAAAATGAGCCCATGGTATCGTGTCCTTGCTAGTGCAATAGGTTCCAACACGCAGGTCTAAATGACCTGCTGGATGGCATACTCATTCTTGGAAAATTACTAATGTTCTGCAAGGTGAAAATGGCTATTAACAGGAATGAAGTGTCTGCACTTAAGCCTTCTACACTGCCTCCCTGAGATTAGCATATAAAGAAACAGCTAGAGTAAGGAGCAAATTTTCAGCCTGAGTTAAGCAGATGGGCTAAGCCAATGCTTAGCCCATCTGATGATGAGTTTTTTCAATTGCTGTAATACATTTTATTGGACCAGCTGGTATAATTGGGAAAAGCAGACAAGCTCTTGGGAATGAAAGCCCTTCTTCTCATCTGAAACAGAAGCAGCTGCACTACACTGTCCCTCACAATCTCAACAACAAAGCTGTCTCTGCATAAGGGTTGGAGGGCAGAGAGGCAGCCAAATATATCAGGGCCCAGAAAGATTACAGCAAACAGGCAAAGAAAAATCTACACAGAAATGCTGACAGAAGTTTTAGTTTGAAGTCAAGAGCATTTAAGAATAGAGTGTGGGAATCAACCCCTCTGCTTTAGCCTCACATTTAAATGTGAAATAGTGGCTGTAATAACTTCTGAAGTCAGACACTACAGCCATGATAATGAAAATTAGAAGAATTTAGGTAGAGGGTTTATTCAGACAAATCAACATAGCTGGGAAAAACACAGCCCTTTTCAGGCTCACAGGTTTCACTCTGTTAGCCCTCCAGGCCTGTCCTGTAGCAGGTGAAAAACTGTGATTGGTATCTCCATGGAGTAACTCATCTAGATGAGATGTCTCTCTTAAAATAGGTGGGATCACTCTCTGGAGAAGTCCCTTCACTGATTCTAGGGGGAGTCTTGACCACAAACTCAGACAGGACATCTTGTATGTGATAAGCTTTCACCTGAGATATGTCACTCTTCAGACACAAAGATCAGCTATATCCTGCCTTATTTTCCGAAAGCCACTAGTACGCCACCTCTGTTGCCCGAGCAATGGGAAGGGTGCCACAGCACAAACACACTCACCGCCTCATCCCCCAGCGCTGACTTCAGGCTAATGCGCACTTTGATGGCATTGCTGGAATCTGGTTCAAAAAGAAACAAGGGCCTTGTCAGAGCTGCATTAACAGAAAGTCTGTCCCTGGGAAACGCTAGGGTGGCTAAAGTTTCCTTACGGGCTCCCCTGCTCCCCCTAGAGAGCTTGGAGGGATTGATCTTGTTTCATTTTAGTTACCTCTACGGTAAACATATGCATGTGAGCTGTTCAGTCCTCAAGCCTGGCTTTGCAGTAGACAGAAGGAAAATTCCTCTTTCCCACCATTGGGAAGGAGCAGCATAGATGCAGATGCTGGTGTCTGGTTAGGTGAATCCCAGCATTAGAGACTATCACAGCACTGTAAGAATTATGGTACTCTCCAGTACAGATAGTGATTACATATGTATAATCTGGGTGGTTCAACAATTAATGTCTCCACAATAGGCTGAAAAATGCATTTTTCTCCTTTTCCTCCCCTTGAGCTCCCCTCTTTGACTAACACATGACATTAAAAAAACGGAGTACTGATTTTTTTGCACTGGTTTGTCCCTGTGCTCCCAGGTCAGAGTCTGCTGGCTCCCAGGACCAGTGGCTGCCAGCCCTACAGAACAGGCCCACTGCTTTCAGGCAAGTGCCACACAAGTCGAAGCCTCTGATCTGTTTTCCTTTTGTACAGCCATCCCACACTCTGAGAGCTGCCTCTATGACAACAACAATAAAAACCCACCTCAATTTCTGAAAACTGGGTGGGGCTCTGACAAACCTCATGCTGACTTCTCCAGCTCTGGCCGTGATCATGGAAACCAGTCCATTTTCCTACGAGTAAAACTTACTGCTTGGTTTGTATTTCCCATAACCCTCTTCCCTAGGGAGAAGAGCCTTCAATAGCTACAAGAGAGGGATTTTGCTAATCAAGAGTTGTGAGGACTAACAGGAGTCCTTAAATCACCCACAAGCCATACGTACATGGAGCCCAATCTGTTTTCCAACCAACAAATCTTCCAGAATTGTTTTTTTTCAGCCACTCGTATAAAGGTTCGAAGTAGTGGAGCAAAGGTGTTGCATTCATGTATTTCTCTCCTGTTACACTTTCCAGTGCTGCAGTCCAGGGCCTGGATCTGCCTAATAACAGCAACTGTCTGTGTGTGTGGAATGAGAGGTAATATATGTTATTGCCACATTCCATCTAGTCTAGAAAAACAGTCTGTGATCACTATAAAAGTTTTCTTATTTGCTTCTGAATTCCCTCTTTTCTCCTATTATTCCTATTAATAAAAATATTTTATTTCCATTAACAGGTAATTAAACCTTTGATGTTTAGAACTTCAGTGTACATAAATTTAGTCAGCTTGTCAAAATGAACTGACAGCATATGAATGTGCAGATAGATGCTAAATTTCCAAGTTAGGTTCATTCTTGATGCAACCTCATTGACTCCAGAAACTTTCAAGGATGACTTGGGCTTTGTTATACTCTGATTTACACGTGTGAGAAATTTGCTTCATTACCTCAGCTTCTCACCAGCCGCAGTGGAGTTGGTTATATCACATTTGTGAAGAGGGCCAGCATGGTTAGCTGCCTTGCAAAGTGCCTCCTGAAACTGGAACTGATAGATGGTCCGGGTGTAATACCTAAAGGAAGAGCAAGGAAAAGGGAGGCACAGGTTTTGTTAGTTGCCTGGCAAGGAAGGCTGCAGGCCCTTGGCCTTCAGAAAGCTGTACTGTGTCAACCATGACTCCTACGTGGGAGGCTGTACTGCACAGGGAGAGGCCAGCTGATATTATAGGCTAAGCTTGCTCAATTCTAACAAAATGCCAAAATCAAATGCAGCAGAAGAGCCCCAAACATGTTTGTTGCCACAAAAACCAGGAGAGAGTAAGGTTTTTAAGCCCAGCTCTCCACTCTGGCTGAGCCCTCTAAAATGTAATGGATGGGAGACAGAGGGATATGCAGAGTTAGTTGCTTCAGGGCTGCATGTGTGTGGTCCAAGTGACACAAAACACTGTGACTCCCCAAGAGGCAAACACCTCATACAGAAGTGCTCCTGCTGGTTTGATGGCAGCACGAAGCTTTTATGCTCAATAAAAAGCTCAGCAGCCTCCTCAGTGCTCAGAGATTATTTTGGAGCAGCTCTTGATGTCTTCAGAAACACTTCCATTAAAATCAGTAACCTTCAGTCTGGACAAACAAAATAAGATTCGGTCCCGAGACTTTCCAATAGATGTTTCAGGTAGCTGGGGCTTCTTCCATAGCCAAAATTTAAGTAATGAATTAAACATTACACTACCTTATGAAGGAGTAATCGTTGGCCACGTGGAACAGCGCTGCAGGGTCACAGTAAGTTTCATCATGAGGGACTGGTTCCACAACACCAACTATTTGTCTCCTGGGGATGAAGGAAAAACACAGGATTTTTGTTAAGAGACAGTAAAGAAAAATAATCTGACTAAGCTTTTCTTCTCTCACCTCTCTCACTTCCAAACAGAAGAATTCCATACAGCTCCCAGTAACCCCAAGCAAGTTTTGTTCCACAGCTGGAGACCACAGAGAGGAAGACGCTTTGAAACTAATAGTGCAAGGAAAGGATTTGTGTAATAGCAGGGTGTGCAGGGAGAAATTAGCAGTGTGAAAGAATCTAGAAGATGAGCTTCACACACACCCCTCATGCCCTGGGCCATCCCAAGTTTGGAGACCAGTGTTCTTGCTCAGGGTAAGTGCATGCAGAGACTGGGCAACCCAAAAGGTGGATGGTCTCCTGTGCCACTGGGCTGTAGAGGAGGTTTCTCTTTCTTTTCCTCTCCTGAGACTGTGTTTCCTGAGCAGTACTACAGAAACAAACCCATGCTCTAAGTTCTGAAAATGGTAATAATCTTTCATGGAAATATGTTCCATAAGCTCGTATTTCAAGTTCTTGTTGCAGCAGAGCTTTGCGGTGCCGCTGCAACAGATGTGATAAGCTTCCCTGAACAATTTGTCATTCTCTGTTTATCTGACATCTCTGCTACTTTTGAATACATTGAAGCTGATTGACTTTTACAGTGGGTCAGGAGGCTTGCATATATCAAGTTTTATTATAGATTGTGTTTGCCGATGGAGGCTTAGTGTTCATGTTCATGTCAGAGTGCAAGCTCCATTTTCAGTGTGGGGCTTGTTTGCTTTCTTTCATTTTTCTGTCCCCGTATTATAACCGAGCTGGGAAATTCCAGAATGTAGTTTGAATCAAACTACCTTTAAATCTTGAGCTCCAAGGTGGTCAAAATATATTGACTGGTGGGCATAATCTGGTAATGCACCTTTGGATGTTATTTGCCAAGGGAACTGCATTTTCTTGACCAAGAAAACTGGTATCTTAATACATAAGAAAGGAAAGAATCAGTCTGGAATCTTTCAGACGATTTGTCTCCAAAACCACTAGACAATGGGGAGGAAACACAAAGCAAAGCAGTGTGCATAGATACTTGGTAGATTGAGATCTGCATGATTCTCAGGCTGGCAAGTGTGATGAACTTCACTTTCTACTTGTCCTTGAGGATTTGGGGAGCACAGCAGAACACATGACCAGGGAGACTTAGGGAAGCACTGTACTTAGGCTAGAAAGATGGCTTGGAGCATGAATCAGGGGACAGCAATGTTGATCTGGAACATCCCATGTGCTGTCTTTATCAGGAAACTGATGTTAAAAATGGTGGGGAAAGTATTTTGAGCGGCAGCGTAAACAGCCTGGGGCTGTACAGAGTGATTAATGGGGGTACATGGCTTGTGAGATATTGTCTAAACCACACTGGGTGTCTCTAGCTGGCACTCTACAGAAATTTGCAGAAACACCCACAAAAACAGATCCTGCCCTATGGGGGCACAAGCACCTCAGTATGTTGAGTAACTATGAAGGGTTGATTTTGCAGGTTCATTTGAAAAAATACTCTTTGTTTCACAAACTTACTTCATCTCCCACCACCGTTTTGTCCATTCCTCCTTTGTAATCTCACCCCTAAACACCATCCACCTCCACTTCTCCAGCATGTAAGTAAAAGGCATTGTTCCAACAATCGTTAGTGCTTGTTTGAGCAGAAAGTTGATTTCAATTTCTGAAGAGAGAAGCAGTTAGGGTAATGGTTATGGTAACAATCAGTATCTGATTTGATGGCTAAAGTTGCTTCCTTTTACAGCTAATGCTTACATCTTACTTGAATCACAGATTTTCACTACAGAAAAGATGGAAGGAAGAATACAACTGAAAAAAACATAAGGTAAAATCCTTAGGTGTTGTATGCAGTTTTGTCTTTCTTTCTTTCCCCCAGTCTCTTAAACAACCTAGGCCTTTGGCGTTTGCATCTCATCATCCTTCACTGAGAGCTTTCCCAGGCTCTGGGGAATTTTGAGTTGAAGACATCTCAAAATGTAAAAAATATACATCATCCTTCTAAGGCAATACTTAGGGAAGCCAGATAAACTGCATTATAACAAGGGCCTACCTATGTTATCACTCAATATTCACTCAAGTGGGAGATGTAAATCTCAAGGTTGCAGTTTCATTTGAACTGCTAAATACATACCGTGATAGAGATGTGTACGGTTTCATGCAACAGAAATTGAAAAGTGTTTTGGAGACTCATCTCAATGAACTATGAAGATTTAAAGATGAGTTCAGTACTGAAGGTAATGAAGTGCTAGCTATTTGTTTCTGAATTATATAGCAGCATTGTAAAGCAGTTGATCCTTGCTTCACAATGTGATTTGGGGAAAAAAATAGTATTTTGGGTAAATTAGTGTAGTAGGATTTTCAGAAGCTTCTCAGCTGATTGCTGAGTTCTCAAGCATAATACGGCCTGCAAGTGCTTTCACTTAAATACATAATATTTATGCATTTATTTACCTTCATCCTCTTGGAAGGTCGGCTCTAGGAGATCAAGAGATTTCAAGTGCTGAGGAGTGGCTGCAGAAAGTGACATAATTTCCCCTACTGCCTCATGGAAGCCCTCATTGGCACCGCTTCTCAGCAGGTAGGGCTGCACAGAGTATGCCATGTCGTACTCGATGTGGCCCATCTCGTGGTGTGCTGTCAGGAAGTCGTCCATGGCCACTTTGGTGCACATCTTGATCCTGCACACCGGAACGAAGTGTTTGTGGTTAGAGAGACAGTGGCCCAGGCAGTGGCTGCCTGAGCCCTGTCTGCCACAGCCATGGGGCAAAGCCCCTCCAGAGCTTGCGAATGCCCCTTGCCCCTCACAAAACCTGGGCTGCTACATCCTGCTATGCAGTGCAGTTCCTCCTGCAAGAGTGAGACCTTGAGGGGAACTCAGCAAAATGCCTTCAGTCACCTTGAAATTGTACAGGGAGGAAGAGAAAATTGCTGTTTTGTGAGAAAGCAGCTGTTTCTTGAAACCTAGCGATAAACTCACTCTGTGTGTGGGAACGAGTAAGCACCACCAATCTTAGGAAGATAGTAGTGTGAAAAATCCTGTGTGCTGGTGACTCCTGCTACTTCATCCTCGTGTAGGTACTATTTAATAAAGGAATTTCTTCCAAATAGGGTTTCTTTTCACCTTCCCCAGAATGCTGAGGTGTGAGGCTGATGGCTTTCACTAAGGCTCCGCTGGGGACCACCCTCTTTCCCTGGGTAGCTGTGGGGACTGCAAGAGGGGACAGAATTCCTGCCAAAAAACTTGACTGTGTGGGGACTTGTTGTCCTTCTCCTTTACCAAACATGGAAGAAATTGATGGATTTTCATGAAACTGCATGTCTCTGCTGAAGATAGACAGTGGGCCCTCAGGAGATTTTCTCTTGCTACCCAGGGACCCAGTGCCATTGCTGCAGAATATGCAGTTGTCCACAAATCTCACTGGTATCCTCAAGCACCTGCATTTCTGCTTATTCCTTAAGCCCTAGAATATAGTCATTACTTCTCCAATTTATACAAATAATAGTCACTTCTGAG
The DNA here is from genome assembly GCA_036023395.1 of Myiotriccus ornatus. Lineage (NCBI taxonomy): Eukaryota > Metazoa > Chordata > Aves > Passeriformes > Tyrannidae > Myiotriccus > Myiotriccus ornatus. The sequence goes on from JAYRBT010000001.1 coordinate 100,434,921, forward strand.
CTAAAATTTGAGAGTAGTTCTTAGACCTTCATGGAAAAAGTCACACAGAAGAATTTACAGTCCTACAGGATCTTGTCTTCCTTTCCCCTCTTATTAGCCAGAAAAAAATAAAGAAGGAGAAGTTATAACTTAAACAAGTATGGTGCACCTTTAGTGAAAATATGTTTATTCTAGGAGACGGTATAAAAGGGGGTCATAGCAATTTCAGTACCTGTAGTCGTTTTTCCCCAGATCCCATGCTGTTGGATGGCAGACAACCTTCCTGCCATCAGTTGGCTCTGTGAGCATGGAGTTTTCCCAGAAGCCCTCAGTCATGCTATCAAGGCCAACAGAGGTGAAGAAGGCCTCAGCGGCTTGGAATATTTTAGTTGCATTCCACCCCTGAAAGAGACAATGCCACCAATAACCAGTGCTTCTGCATGGAGCCTGTTCCCAACAGCCTGCTTAAGGCAGGGCAGCTGATTTTGTCTCCCAGGAACTTCAGATCAGCACCTGGCTTACTGAGAGTAAGATAGTAGTATCTGCCTTTGGCACTTCAGGAAATTCTGCTTGGAACCGGAATTAAGTGTTTTCCCTGAAAACAAAATAGGTTTCTGCACTCAGAAGTTCAGCTGATACCACCTGACCCAGATCAGAGAAGTTCACAATATAAGGTAAGGTAAGGTAAGGTAAGATAAGAAAGGCATTCCTGTCAGTAGCATGTCAGATCTGGGATCTGACCCTTCAGCCACTTCAGTCAACTTGGGGACTACTCATTTGAGGGAGTGGAGCTACATTCCCAGAAGATGAGCGTGACAGACTTCAGCCAGAACCATAAAACCTGGCAAATGTGTCTATGGGAGTTGCTTATCAGATAGTGACTGCATGGTAATGCCCAAGATATTTTTGCAAGTCAGCAGTTTTATTATTCTCCATAGCAGGAGCTCTGCATTTACTGGACTGAGCTTTCAGAGAGATCTAGGTGGCAAAGAGCTCAGGTGGATGAGAATTCTTAACTGGGGACATCAACCAACAAGGGTGAGCCCATGCTTTGCCCCAAGGCTCTGCAAGTAATGCTTCCCTCCTTGAGGTGATATTTCAGCAGATACAGATTTTTGACAGGTGATCAGCAGTATAAAATAGAGGTGAGAATGATGCAGACTTGTGCAAACTGCTTATGAATCACCTTCAGCTATTTCTTCTCTTATCAGCATAACATTTGCATAGAGTGCTCCCTATGAAAGAAGGGCAGACTCCAGGTGAATAAGCATATTTCAGAAATCAAATTCCACCTATCACTATTTATTTTTTTAAAAAAGTGAAATTTAGGCAAGACTACAGAGAGTTGTCTTCACCCCTGTTCTTGGTCTGGTAAAGGTGCCGTCACAGTTGTTAGCACTACAGATCTCAAACACAGACCTTATGGTGCTATGCAGTTATCAAAAGATAACAGGCAGCATTGCAGTTTCCTAGCTGTATGCAAATAAACAAGACTGACAAAAATAAAACAAACTGTGATGTACCAACTATTTTATTATGGTAAGGACTGGCAAAGGTCATATTTGATACCAGCAAACTCCAGGAGTCCTGAAATATTTATATGTTAAAAATATATCTCTTAATGGATAGCTGTCTCTGAGGAGAATAGACTTGGACCTCGGGTGAAGGAAGAAAGAGAGAACAGCTAACGGGAAAGGTACAGTGAAAAATGCATAAACCCATTAAGGTGAAAAGCAAAAAAAGGATGCAGAAAGCAGTGCTTTGTTGGCAGTGTGTCTGCCTGAGGGCAGCCATAGCTTTCTAGAGAGCAGCTGACATGTGGTGCATAATTTTTATACTGTCTAGATTTGTTATACAATGCATATTGCATAAAGGCATGTCTTACCTTTTGAACCATTGCATCAGTTACGTCAATGTTTGGTTTGGCTGGATAGGGAACAGTCAAGGGATACAGATTTGTCCAAAACCTACCCCACATATCACCTTCATAAAAAGAGAGAAACATAGAAATACTTTCAATTATTCATTATGTATTGTCCAAAAGTGCCAGACAGCTCTATAAATTGTTCAGTGTCATAAATAGGGACTCCTATATATCCAAACTGCTCTGATCCAGATGTGGATGGGAGCAGTTCTGGGAAGTCATGCCTAGGTCAAACTCAGATCAAAGATGCTTTTATTAGCCAATGTCAGATATTCTTGTACAATATAGTTTCAGAACTGAACATCTGTGTTGTTAGTCTATGTGATTTTGGTGCTGTGTTCACATACACAACAATTACAGCAGCTTGATGCTGCATGCTTTGAAAGCAAAGTGATTAAACTGGGGAGTTTAGAAAAAGATTTAAAAGGAAAAACAACTCTCTCTGAAACTGTCATTTCTAAGAATAACAAGTGCTGCAAAGGGGAGAGAAATGCCCTAGTCCATGGGCTAGAGTTTTGAGCTGTGTGTCACCAGCTCTGGTGAGGATGAGGACAACTTGCTTCTCTTCCTGCCTCTGCTGCTAATCACTCGTTCTGCCGGTAATTTCTCCATTTCTCCTCTTCCCTTCTCTTATCTGTAATCTTTTTTGCTACTATCCTGATTAAATAGGAAAATTACTCTCTTCCCTCATGCCTTGAAGGTGACTGTCCTGTGTATAAAACCAGGCTTATGTGACATGGACATGTTGACATACCCAGCAAGTGAGCAGGGAGGCATCCTGTGGAGCTGATGAGCTCGGGGCCATACACTCGCTCCAGGTGGTGTCTCACATAGGCATGCAGCTGCTGGTACAGAGGTTTTATCTGGAGGCAGAGAAGGAGAAGGAAAATAATTATTTTCACTTTGCTCTATGCCACTCATCACTCCTAAACAGAAAGCCTTGAAGATGCCTCTGATAAAATTCTCCTGGCAGGTGAGTGCACCCCAAACCCACAGCTAAGCTTTGCCACTTGCCTCAGGGCTCAAGCACTGAGTCCAGATCCTAGCCCCAGAAGTCATGTTCAGGTATGAGGGAGGGAGCATTGCTAACTTTAAATGCAGAGAATCAAGGATGCCATCTACCCCATAGGAAACATACCTCCCCCCATGGGCACTACCTGGACATGGACTTACAGAGTTCCCTCTCTCAGCCTTTGGGGACAATGCACCCAAGGTGACTAAGCTTGTCCTAGAATGGCTGCAGAGATGAAAATCTCCTGTATGTCTCCCAACATCTCTTAAACCCAGGTAGACTGTGATCAGCCAGTTTAGAGCTGGTCTCATCTTTTTTCATAACATCAACATCTGAGCCCACCATTTCAAAACACAACCCTGTGACCCAGGTGAGTGCTTCTTCTTCCCCTACCTGCTCAAATGTCTTTTCCACATCTTCGATCAGCTGGTCACGGCTGTATTCAAAATCTTTTGGAAACTTTGCTTCATAATTTGCTCTCCAGTAATCTCCGTAGTCAGAATAATCTGTAAAACATGGACGCATAGCATCAGAACACCACATGTGGCACTGCTTAGGTCTGCAGCTCCCTTCCGATCCTGTGGTGACCTGCAGCCTTCCTCCAAAGCAAAAAGGTGAAGTGCAAGATAGTCTGTGTCTAGCAGGAAGGAAAGAGCTCCCTGAGGCTCTGTCCCATGAAAGTGTAGGTATGGGAGGTTTCCAAGTAATTCAGAAATTGCAGTCATGGTTATCTGCTAATTAGGGTCATTCCATCTGGAGATGGATGTCATCATCCTGACTGAAGCTCTGAGGGACAGCAGCTTCCACTCAGGCTTGATATCAAGGGGTTTGTTCTCACCAAAGGTATAGGCAGGTGAACATTGAATATGGGCCCCCTCTTCCAGCAACTAAACCACCAGGACAGGTGTAGACACCACAACTGAAATTCAGCTCCCAGTTTCACTAAATCTTCCAGTCCACTGAGCTCTATCAAGCCTGGAGTAGAAGTGACTCATTGCTGAAGTTTCTTCCTTAGTGGTATGGAGGAAAGTCATAATGACCATTCCTTAATATTTGGGGATTTTTCCTGTCTAACTATTTCAACTATATTTTCTTATCCCTTGCCTCTAGCTCCAGCTTTACAATTTTTTCAACACAAGGAGTGTAGGAAAGCAGGTGATACAGCTGCAGTTTGTCCAAAAGACAGATGATGTAGCCACTTCAGAAGCCATCTCAGAAGATCCCAAAAGAAAATTAGCAGCCACATGCCACTGGTCCTTGAAAAAACAGTTCCTTATGATTTGGGTGGAGATTTCAAACTGGAAGCACACTTAGTCTAAAATCCTTTTCAAACACCCAGCTACATCTGCTGGCCCAGGCCTACCAAATCTCATCATTCCAGCTTGTGAATAATGCTTATAAATGTAGGACTGTGGCTCCTACAAGAAGGTCAAGGCCCGTAGGAAAGAGGAGATGACGCCAAAACTCAACAGCACTCACAAGCTGTTTAAATCAAGTGTGCTTGGACATAAGTTACAAGCAGTGAAGTTCTGGGTAAAACAGTATGTAATGAAGGGCACTGATATATTATGGCCTTTGGAAAAGTGCCAACAAAGAAGGGTGCCAACAAAAAGGTGCCTGTTGTTCCAGGCTGGTAAGAAACCTCTGATCTGGTCAATGGCTCCTGTCGGCATTGTGTATACTTAGGGACATGCACACCAAGAGCAAATTACATGCAAATTATGTATGGGTTTTGAATTCCTGGGCAAACTGTGCAAGACTGCAGTATGTTTGCTAGTTTCTGGAAGACAGAAATTATTTAAAAAAAAAAAAAAGTGACTTACTATTAAGCTTTGCAACCTCATTTTCAAGTTCAACATACTCTTCATATAATGGTCTCATCATCCTGCCAACATCAGCTCTCCAGCCTTCCCAGGCCCACAGTCTCTCATGATAATCAGTGCTGTCAGCCATAATAGCATCCAGACCTGTCAGAACAAAAAATAAGTACTAGGCCTTAAAAAAGCAGAATTTTTCTTTCACAGCAGGCAGATGAACCAAAGTGAAAGCAATTTCATGAACTGAGAAGAAAGCATTCAGTGTTTGATATACTGAAATATCCCATTATTTTACTGCATCCTTCTCTCATTTAAGGTTTTTCCCTTCTTTTTAAGAAGCATGGAGCAGATCATGAGTGTCTTAAATGCTGTCTCTGCGCTACCCTCCCTTGAGCTGGTAGAGCTCTTGGGACTGGCCTCAACACAGCATTGATTCCAACAAGATTTTGACAGCAGGGGAAAAAAAATAAATTTTCTGTGATGTAGGCAAACTCCAGCTGACAGGCAGGCTGTCACACAAGCTGGGCAGCCCTCTCCAAATTTTGTCTACTACAAGCAGGAGACAGCATGTCTCGTGGGCAGCAGGCCCATTGGAGTTCCCTGAACTGCAAGGTGCAATTAAATCATGACTGAGCTTTAGATAGCAGGATTTATCTATTGAAATTAATGCCTGTCCTCCTGCAGTCAGGAGCCACCCTTGGGCTTTCTCTTTGCGCGCCCTCAGGGTAAAGGACACAGTAGGGGCAGTGGTTAGTACCGTACCTGGCTCCAGCACCAAACACTCAGACGGATTGTTGATTTTACAGACGGTCCCAGTGCTGTAGATGGTACTCATTGTACTTAGCACAGTGCCCAACTGCAAGTTAGATGCAAGACAGCCTGTTAGAAACCCACTCTGTGCAAAATAACAGCCAATTATGCTAATTCCTTAAGAGCTTGATTCAACACTTCACCCACCAGATTAGCATTGAAGCGTATGTTTAAGCTCAGTAGAGATTAGTGAAAGAATTTGCCTAAATGCATTAGTGAACCAGATCTAGCTGGAAAAGACAGATAATCTCCCAAATACATGATCTAACCTACAGGTTCTGAATATCCAGTCAAACAGATCTCTGGATTTAATGAGCACTGACTGTCACAAGAAAGCTATCAATACACAGCAGCAATAAAACAATAAAAGTTAAGCAATGCACTTCCATAAGCATAAACCCACATAAACTTCCCAGGGAGATCATGGCTTTGAATGGCAGCAAAAAGGGCCCCTTCTGCAGATGCTGCCAGACTGACTGTTGCTTGTGGTTTTAACATCACATCACACTGATTGCATAGATCTGCTTATACACCATCACAGAGAAGTTATGGCTTATGTCTGGGCTCAGCCAAAGGCCAAAGCCCATCTGAAATCATCTCAGAACCTATGCTACATAGTATTGGGTTTTTGGTGGTTTTTTTAATGTTTTCATGTTTTCATGCCTCGAGAAATACATGTACCACTTTTAGCTTTTCCTTTAGGACTACACAATTTCTTGTTTAGAACTCTAAATCAGAAGTATGAAGAGCTGTCAGTGGGAGGGGTAGTTAGTGATTAGCTCTAACTTTATTTCTGTCAGCATTAAAATAAATGGCTGCCCGGGGAAATTTTTGTATCAGTGAAGAATACCTAAATATTTCTATGGAATCCCATCAGACTCTACAAAAAGTCACTTTTCAAGAAAGAATCAACAACTTCAGCCTCAAAGGCCACTATCTATGAAGCTCTAACTGTCTGAACAGCAAGGGTACTGAAGAAAATACCTCCTCAACACAGACACCATTACCATCAGTGCACTGTTGTGCTCCAAAATAAATATAAGTTTCTATAAACTGTCAGCATTCCCGCCAACGTAATGTGTCTTTCCAGAAACACATCTCATTTGGAGAGATGGGAGATCCAGCCAATCTGCTGTTTTTCTTCTGTGGTGGATAGCACTGCTGGCACTTAGCAGAAAAATTTCAGGATCCTTCAATAATTAGGATTGTAGGATCCTGGACTGTAGGTTCCCATGACTTGAAGCTATGTTTCAACTTGATCTCCAGCAAAATGAAAATAATTTAACTCTCAAGTGTTTGGTTATGATTGGCTATAAATCCCTTTTGAGTCTGCATAGCTGCTCACTCCAATTTCACATATAGTCATTATCCATACACCTGCCTCTTATGTGCACTTGCCAGTGTAAATGTCAAATCTCATTATGAATCTTGCTAAATCTTGTTGGCCTTCAGTGGCTTTCCGTGGAAGGAGGTCACCAACCCTCCCCAGTTTCAGGAATCCCAAGGTTACCACTGCAACAAAACACCCTCTTTTTTTCACAGCTTGATAATGCACCACCTGCAGCTTTTTTACTCCATGGATGTCCTTTCACCCATCTCTTTCTGCTCATTGCCCTAGTTCTGGACTTCACCAAGCACTTACCACAGGTCCTTTTTTCTTCTTGTGACTAATCCTGTCATCTGTGCAAGGACAACTCTGAGGCGTGTGTGTGCTTGAAGTTCATTCGATGGCAAAACTGCTGACTTGAATGGCAATCAGCTGCCTAGGCCAGACCCCCCCTTACAGTCCTGTATTGCTACAAACATCTAGAGCAGGTACACTTCCCTACCACGCACAGCATCATCCCAAGACAAGCTGAGTGGCAACATCACCATGTCCTCACTTGAGGGTGTTGAGGGAGACAGCTCAACTCACCCAACAAAAGTGACGAACATTCAGCAACTTACTCTGTTATATTTTTCTGGTGACAGCACAGATGATCCCCTGTCCTGGAGAATCTGGATCTGGAGCTTGGTGAGGTTATCCTCAATGCTGTCTACTGGGAAGCCGCTGGCATTCCTGGAGGCCTCGTCGTAAAACGCAGACCACTTGGCACTTGCCTCATTCTGCAAGGGGTTCAAACAAAACCTGAATTACTCCCTCCCAAACAGTGCAGCAGCCCGATGTACTCAGTGGGCAAAAATATGACTTCTGTAGAGAACTTCATTTGTAGAGAACACCTGTGCTTTGCGGATTGAGCGCTTGCACTGCAATGTGAAATGACTGGAGAGCTTTTTGGCCTTGTTTTACTCGCACATCCAGATAACCACTTTTCGTTGGAAATAACAAAAATCATGACTGTCTCCTCACACCTTGCTTGTTATAATGGATCCAGCATCACTTTTCTGTGTTCCCTGCTACTCTAAATCACCACATATTCTTCCTTTAGTGCTTTTCTTCACCCATCTGTGAGGAGACAAGAAAGGACACAAACAGGTGTGTGACACATAAGTCACCATTTTTGCTGCAGTAGCAGTGGCAGAGAAGCAGTCAAGATATTGATACTGAGTCTTTTCATTATCCAAATCTTACTTTCTTCTGAAATGTTGGTAAATAATTTTCTTTTTTTATTTTATACTTGGGCATAGAAGGCTCTAGTCAATTGCCTAAATTGGGCATGAAAACCTCAGTATTTTATGAGATTGCTTTTACCATGGCTGCAATTACACGCATACATGTGAAACTCCCACATTTCAGTGCACAAAGTAGCACCATAAGAGCATTATTTGGATTTGGGACTGTCTTATTCACCTTTTTCTAGTGTATTTGTACATAGTTTAGCACATCAGCACCCATTCCAAACGGCAGCAAGAACAGTACTGATTGACTTGGGTCCTTGGGACAGTTTAATTGATTGTGCCTATTACCAGTGCTTCCCAGGTTGTGGAGAGGGCACCTGCAACACCCATCCCTCCCTGCTGAGGAGTCACGAAACACAAATGTCATACTGTGCCTGAAGAGCTATTTCAGTCACCCTTCACCCCTATACAAACACACAGCAAGGCCAAGGCCTTTGCCAGGGCTGTCCAGCCTCGGGCGTGCCGTGGGTGCAGTACCCATTGTACCTGCTCTAGGCTCCAGCAGAGAGAAGCAGTGGCAGATGCAAGCCCTTGGCAGTCCTGTCCCCACGTCTCCCCCGCCCACGCAGCCCCTCTGCAGGACAGCAGCCACCACTGGGAGGCTTTCCAAACTCCTCCTTTCATGGGAGCATGAAAAGCTAAGTGGGCAAGAGCTTGGTAAGCACGCAGATGAATAGCATCACTGTGAAAATGTGTTCCTGAGCAGGGACTGAGAGGTGCCTTAGGAGTGGCAGGGCAGAAGGGGGGGCTCTTTGGCTGCAAAAGCCAGGGGAAAGAAGTTAACTTGCTGTCTGATGTTTCCGCAATTAGAGGAACTGGTTGGTAAGTCAGAGGAATAGTTATAGGGTTTGTGACACAATTTACAAGGAAAATGGATGGGAAGGAGCCAGAAGGGACAGTATTCATTAACTCTCTTCCATCAGAAAAGGAGAAGAGGAAATCAGTGGGTTTCTTACCGGTGCTGCTGAAGAGATCAAGCAAGAGAAAACATTCTCTCTGAGCACTGGACTAATTGGTTCTTATTGCTGGTATCTTCTCATGTATTTTATTATCATCTCATTAATGCTGAAATACTGTAAGGGGCTTTCATTTTATGTGTTTGGAAACGTTACAGTTTAAGCACCTGGTGCCTTGGAAAGCATTCCAGATTGACAATGATTAGTCATTTGAATTTCTTCCAGCAACCAGTCTCCTTGCTTTAATTAAGAAATATGATAATTAAACCATGTTTCAATTAAGCTATATGACCACAAAGTGGAAGACAAGCCATTATGCAAAAATAGATGTACGATGTTCAGCTTCATTTCTATGCCCTAAATTCTTTTCTCTAAAGCTTGAGTTAACTTTAAAACACACACAGCTACAGAACTCAAGGTGTTTTTGTTCATTTTGAAAGGCTCTGAGCTCACAAGATGCTGGGCTGAGGCTTGACAATATCAGTAACCAGCTAGGCCACAGATGTCTGCTCTCGAAAAGCCTTGTTCTTGCCTAGAGCTGCTATTGGCTGGGAAAGCTGGTGTTGAGAAGCAAGAACTGTTTTGCAAGACAGTGTAGATACAAATGCCATGCTCCTTCCTGCAGATAGAAATTGATTTTCAAGCCAATGTACTAGACCACTGCACTACAAGCTCCACTGCTGGCATTTGGTAGTTGATGATCCCGATTCATTTTTCCCAGTTTAATACCTCCAGGCAGTATAGCAACAGCCCTGACTATGAGAAGAGTGATGGGGGCAGGGGGAAAAGTCCCCCATTGGATAACTAGTGTGGGCCACTATATAAACAAATCAGCAAACATTTAATAGAATACCTACATTCAGAAAATATTGGCGTATTCACTGAGAAGCAAAACAATTTCAGCACCAGAGAAGAGAGAGCACTGTCTGTGCTAGTAAAAAGCCTGGTGTAAATTCAGTCGCACCTCTCTCCATTCAACACAGATTTTGGTGACAAACATGCAGAGCATCCTTGCCTTTTCCCTCCACTCACTGGGGTGACTCAAAGTGAGGGCTAGAGACAAGCCCAGGCTCCAGCCACCCCGTGCAGTGTGAAGGCAGTACAGGCACCAACCCCGAGGCTCGTAGTGGCCCAGGCACATCCAGTGAGGCATTGCTGTGTTAAAGCAAGCCCCTCTACCCTCCTCAAACTAAACCACAGATACCAAGCAACACTCCAATTTTAGCCAAGTTTGGTGGAATACCAGAATAAACCAGAAAGTAGCTTTCAGATTCCTAAGACAATAGTAAAACCCACGGGATGGAGCACTTACCATTTTCTTGGCATTCTCTTCAGTGATGTTGGTGTTGTAGTTCCATGAGGCAATGGAGCTTTCATAGCTGATATCTTCTGCCATCCTGTTAAACTGTTCTAGAAACTGTTGGGCTTGTTGGCTGACATTCTGAGGGGTCACAGCAGCGATCAGACCACAGAGAAGCCAGAGGTGGACCAACATATTCATGTCCAAGCTGAGAACCTCTCAATGAAGTAGGTTTCCTCAGTTAAGCTTCTTTGTCAGCCTTTGTCTCATCAGCCTTCAAGCATGGCCAGTGTGAAGAAGAAAGGCTGAATCCAATTTACTGGACCTTTTATAGGTTTTATTCCTTACAGGAGAGAAAGGAAAAAGTTTTTTATAAAAAGCCAAATAAACAAAAGTCAATGATTAACTTTGGAAAAACATAATTACTCCTGCCATTTTATGGCCTTCTTATAAAAGGCTTTTACTTTTGGTTAATGTTTCCCAAATGTGCTGTCAATGATACAGCTGATCACTTTATCTATAGCCTACCCGTGTCTTTGGTAGCTCAGAATCTGTGAATCCTTTAACAGGCTGGTGATGAGCTGTAAAAACATTTAGAAACTTCACTGAAACACTAAGCCAAGAACCTTAATTCCCATGCAGGAGGAAATCCCAGTCAGCCTGAGATAGGGTACCTAGTTGCATGTTTAGGCCCACGTTTTAAAAGGCTTTTTAAAGCCCAGGTGATCTGGAGAACAGACCTCCTTTTCAAAGCAGTCAAGGCATATAATTTATGAAATTTAAATGTGTTCATTTCATGGGATCACGTCTTGCATAGAGACCTAATCTGTACTATAAATCAACTGGATTTAAGTACTAAAGTGACTAAGACTACTAAAATTACTCCATCTTAATATCTAAATACCTTTGCTAATCTAGCCAGGAACCTTGTGGTTACTGAAAATCAATGGGAAAATCAATGCCTGAATTAGCTCTGGAAATGCATGTTGGGTTGAGCTTATTGATCCGACAGTACCTTGGTACTTTTTAAATTAGCCTGTTTCTGCTCAGGATCACTTAGTTCTGTTTTGCATCTTGTGGGGAAGATTTTGAGATGCAACTCTGTAGCCACATCCATGGGGTTGGTTTCCAATTCCTAGCAGAGCTTCTCCAAAACCACTATGAGTCTGCCTGCTCATAGGGAGCAACAGCAATCAGACCTTCATTGCCAAACCCTGGGAAAGCAGCTCCAGCCCTCACACCTACGGTGGGCTGAACACAGCACGGCCTCAGCAGGACCACCAGCAACAAACATTCCCACCAAGCACAGACAGAAAACAGGGACCCTGAGGAAGCACCTTGCTTCAATATCTTCTGGGATCCATGTCCTGTGGACAAGTGATCTTTGTCATCCATGTCCAATCCTCTAACAATCTTTTTCTTCAAGGCAAAGTTAACAACATTCACTCAACCCTCTCCCAGAGATCATGTTCCCTAAATTTCTTGTTACTCTTCTTGGTGCCATCCAGACTTGCCACATTTTGTGCTTCCTCGGTGATGGTGTCCACATCTGAACATAACTGAAACCCTACCAGTGACCAGTAGTGCAATCACTGGAACATCTTGCGTGCTGTTCCTCGCTGATACGCCCCTTCTTTCCGGTGAGATTAGCTGCCATCAACTCATATTCTAGTTGAAACCTTTCTGGTAGTGCTACTTGTTCAACCATTCCCTTTTTTGCCTCTGTACATCTGGTTCTAGGGTGGCACTAATTACTGCATTTTTAATTTGTCTGGGCTGAAGTTCCATCACACTGATTTCAGAACACTTTTCAAAATTTTATGAATGTGTGGAATTGTAACCCTTCAAATGACCTCCAGCTTCACAATTCCTCAAACCTGTTAACAGACTGGTTTTCTCTTCCTGCATCCAGATCATGTGGAAAACACTAAGGCCCAGGAGAAGTCTCACTTAAAATGACCCACCTTCTTGAATGAGAACCATGAAGCCTGTACTTAAATAATTACGTCTTCTGTGATTCTTGTCTTGCTCATCATTTCTCAATTTGCCAGTGAGACTGTCACCTGGTGAAATGTTGAAAGGTTCTTGTGTTGTTGTTTTAGCTGGTCCATGTCAGAGCAGAGAATTATGTCTATTATTACCTTTATATGATTTCTTCTTCGGCAGAGAACATGGATTATGTTGACTCTTCAACTCTTTTATTTTCTCTTCTGTGATGTCAAGTTAACTGCACAATCACTGAACTAGTACTTTTTAGGGTACTGAAACTGGGGTTTCAAGGCTGGCTGAAGACAAAATGCCTTTTTACACGCAGGTGCTATTTTTCCCCCCTTTACAGTGCTCTGGTGCCTTCCTCAGGGGCAGCTCTGATAGTTATCACCTCCCTGCCATGGTGCAGGAGTCACCTCTGCTCCTTGTCCAGCCTGCCACTGTCACATGCTCATGCACAGCTCTGAAAACCCCAAGGGGTGCCTGCAGGACCGAGGGGACCCTAAACAGTGGGATACTTGGAGAATACCTGAAGGGGAGAGCAGGGTGTCACCTCATTTCATATAGGGAATGCATCTGCATCTGCATTTAAGTGTTGTGTGCAAACAACGTGGTGAACTGAAAATGTAATGCTGAATTATGCTGCAGATTTTTAGACCTATTTCTACATTCTTTTCTCTTGCATACCTAAATGCAGACTTTGATAGTACATCTGAGGAATAATGTGATAATTACATTCCACCTTCTTTGCCATTGCCTTTACACAGGAGAAAAAAATCAAGATGTGAGATGAACTAGCACAAAGTTATGTTTTGAAAAAAAGTGTTACAACAGTGAGGAGTCACTGGACTCCACACACATCAAACTTTCATGGATGGGTTTTTTCCCATTAAGCAGACACAAGGGAGACCACTGGATACATAGGATCATAGAACCCTAGAATATCCTGACTTGGAAGGGACCCACAAGGATCATCAAAATCCAACTCCTGGCCCTGCACAGGACCCCAAGAGTCACACCATGTGCCTGAGAGTATTGTTCAAGTGTTTCTTGAACTCTGTCAGGCTTGGTGCTACAACCACTTCCCTGGGGAGCCTGTTCCAGTGCCCAACCACCCTCTGGAGTGAGTGTGTCAGCCTTACTACCATGGCAGGCTTTCTGCAGGATGGCCAGGCTCAGCTGTGAGTGCTTCATGTAGCTCAGGATGGTGATGGCCATCCATTCTTGGATGAGCTGGGAGCATTTCTTGGGGTGGACATTCATGCTGGTCCGGAAAGCTGGTAAGAGCATGGAGACAGTTTGTGCCACAGCAAAAAGGAAAGAGTAAACAGCTAAGAAAAGTAAGTACCTGGAGCCTTTTCAGGAAATTCAAACCTCCAGCAAGGGCAGCAAGGCAGAAGGGTTTGGGCGATAGGAGAAGAGCAACTGGGAGTTTAAACCTGATCTCAACCAAATATGTTGTCGTATGAGGTGGCAACCAGCCTGCTTGGCTCAGAGCAAAGCGACTCTCAGTCTGCTGCCGTTACAGAACAAAGGCTGCCTGTAACCTGACATGCTAATACAGGCTCCTTCTCCTCCAATGTGCCAGTGCTCCCCTCCACCCCCTGGGCTGCAGCATGAGTCCTGGCTCCCAGCTCCTACCTGATACTCCCAGTCCCGTCCCCAGGGTCCGAGTTGTCTGACATCTGCTCAGACAGCTGCCCACCACTGTCCATCCGTACCCTGCCTCTGTTGGAGCAGTTTTCTGCCTCATCACTCACGTTGGCTGAGCTGTGCTATGAAACTCGGACTGCAATAACAGAGAATCGCATTTAGGACATGCCTCAATAAGAAATCTCTATGTTGGGTATTGGGCACCACACACCCTTAAAATGACTTAAAATACCATTATCAGGCCATTTCTTCCACACAGCAACACTGTTTAAGCTCTCTGCTACACTATGTGATTCTGCCTACTGCATAAAGGACAGACATAAGCATTACTCAGTGACCAGTTTGTGAAGAGGGCTCTGAAGGGCTGTGGCTGCACAGCACCGGGGCTGCCTGGCCTGGAGCATCCCGAGGGAGGATGAGCTGCCAGGGGACAGCCACCCCACTGCCCGCACAGGGCTGCAGCTGCCCCACTCTGCCACTCCTCTGCCGCTTGCCAAAGAGCAGCGTACATCAGTTAAATACCTGGCAAATCCTTGCTCTGAGGACTCCCGTTAAGTGGCTTTATGGAGGCAGTGGACAGCCCAGGGGAGGCTTCAGCCCCTCCACACATCTCACTGCAGCAGTGCTGGGAGAGGGGCCGCCCTGCCCCAGCTGCACCAGGGCATCGCTGGGGGGCAATCCCTGATCCTCTCCCTCTTTCTCGTGCTTCAAACTGGGGGCTGGGCAAACAGTCCTTTTAATCCCCCGAGCAGCCTTTTCCCACATGACTAACCCTTCTGCATGCGTGACATTCGCCTTTTCTCGGATGAGAGCCCTCCTGCCAGCGCTGGGGCTGGGGAGCTGGCTCCCTGGCTCACTAGCTGCCCTCAGCCCGTGCAACAGGGGCTTTCCTGCTGGGAACACTCCGACAAGAGGAGGCTTTCATGAGATCCTTGTGTCCAGTTTCTAGGTGGGGAGTGGAGCTGTGTGGCAGCAGGGAGGGTGGATATCTCTACTCCTCTGCAGGTGGGCACAGCCTGTCCTGCTCGACATCTGAGCCACGGAGGACAAGTTCCCACGGAAAAGGCACATATCAGCAGACAGTCTCAGCTCGAGCATCAGCAGTTTGGGCTTAGCTGGCTCTTCCCCTGCAGGAATAACAGAGGGTAGATGAGTGGCTGCTCAGATTAATTCTCCATTGCCCAGCGGGAATGGAGGTCAAGGCGGCGAGTGCAGAGCACTGAGACTCTCCACCTGCTGCCCCACTCAGGACGTCCACCTCAGAGGGGAGAAGGGAAGGGAGGTTTCTGCTTGGCTGGCATCCACCTCCTGCAGCTGGTTGGACCACGCAGCCATATCCCAGTGACCTCCTGGAGCAGGGAGAGGTTTGTACCCCACTGGTCCAAGGCTGGGGCCAGTGCCTTGGACAACAAATCCGTACCTCTCCATAACTTCCTGTTCCAAGGCAGGCTGATTTATTCCCTGTTTTTCAGACAGAAAAGCTGTCACCTCCACACAGCAACTTTGCACCCAGAGGTTGCCAGCAGGCTGGTGGCTGTTTTCCACGTCAGAGTGCGCAGCATCACCAAGGGAGAAAGTGCCCTGTGGGCACGGGCAAGCCTCTGATCTGAAGACATCCGGAGCTGTGTAAAGATGCTGTCAGTTGTCTGAAGCATCAGGAAACCAAAGTGTTTTTGCAAGGTTTAGGAGAAAGCTTTGAAGCTGAATGATTTTCAGAAAGGCGATGAGTGTACAAACTGGCAGGTTAAATCAGGATATCATAAAGTGTTATTTTTGAAGGCTACAGTCAAAATCAAGACCATATGTTGAGAAGGCAGAGGAGAGGCAGTGACTCGGGGGCACAGTGTTCTGTATTCCTTACACCTTGTCCATTACAAAAAGCTGCCTTGCCCCACCAGTGAAGGGAAAGGTATTGATCCTGTGAAACATGGCTTTTCATCCAGGCAAACCATGTTTCTCATTTCAGTTTTACTAAGGTGGGAGTGAGCAGTCCCAGTTCATTTTACAGTGACCATGTGTTCGCACATCAGCACCTGCAAAGTTGTTTAGATACAATATCATAAAGCATATTAGTTCAAAGTCTAAAATTCCTCTTGGTCCACAACTGATAAAAGCTACAGACTGCAATTTGTAGCAAGTAGAATTTAAATTATAGGAGAGAGGCAGAAGTTGATGGAGAGATAATGCCGGAACACTCTTGCAGTTTCTCTGAAATTAAATGCTTTCCATTTAGCCATTGCTGTAGCTAATAAGATGCTTTGATAGCTTCAAATTGCCACCTCTAAGGGAAAAGGAAACACAGTAGGAAGGAAGAGGACAGACTTTACTTTAAATCAGACTTTACTTTTTGCTCTTAGGTCAAATTCAGTTCCTACTGAACCTGCTGACTTTACTCAGAACAAAGGTGAATTTGTTCTATAAAAGTGGAATTCCTCTGAACTGATGCAAACATCAATCCAGCCACAAAATATCCAGTTAAAATGCAAGTTTATTATGCTAAGTTCATTCACAGTGCTTAATGTATTCATAAAACTGAACATACTGACATATTTGTGCTGGCAAGTGTGTACCACTCATCACTGTCAATGTACTTTAGCTTTATGTGATTTGAAAACTAGCAAGTTCAGTCCATGAAATTAGGCATATCTAACTGCAAATTTTTCATTAGCAATTGTCTGTTAGTGTAGGAAGCTGTGGTGTCACTGTTGCACACATCCTTTCTTGCACACCCCACTAAAAGGAAACAAAAACCATGAGAGGCCGAAAGGATCTGCTCATAGAAAGCCAAGAACAGATCACTCATTGTGGACAGCTGGTCACTGCATTTTCTATAAAACCTTGACATATTTAAAACAGCTCATTTCATGAGTCACAAGTCACTGCTCTGATGAACTGACTACATTTCTGAGGGTATCTGAGCCATGTTTAAGAGTATCTAGAATCACAGACTCCAACTTTTCCCAGAGTTATTCCATGTCTTTGTTGCGCTTCTGCCCTTAGCTTGAAAGTAATTTCTTTTATTTTCCCACATGTGGGAGCTTACACATGAAAAACTCTTCTGTCAAGATGTGATAACGTTCCTTTCTTGATCAAAATTGATGCCCAGTTCTTGAAAAAAATTATCAAACTAGAAGCACTTGTGCTAATACTGTGATTTGTATTAATTTCAGAATTATTTCATTCTCACAGTGACGAAGCAACAAGAGTTGAATCCTGCCCTGAGGCTCCTTGTGCCCACTTCACTCTTCTCTTTTGTAAACAACAGCAGAAACAATACACTGGCTTTCCTCAAAATGTACAACAATAGGTACCCTTTTTTGAAGGCACAGCCAGGAAAGGGTTCTCCATGAAGATCAGTGTGACAGAAGCAAATGTACCCGGACAGACAAATGGGAATATATAGTCTGCACAAGGCCCATCAGGTCACTCCTCCAGCTCTTCAGCACCAGCAGAGCCCCAGGAGAATACTGGGTCAAGCTGTGAGTACCAGGCTTCAAGGTAGGCTGATAGGAAGATGCTTAGGGGTAAATACCACAGTCTCTGTCTTTGTGCACTGTCCTGGAAGAGAAGAGGCAAATGCTGCTGTGACAGAACAAGCTTCAGTGTGGTTTTTTTCCACACAGAGTAAGTATCAGTTTGCAGGATGGAGCAGTTAGCTTTCCTTAAAGCAAGCGGCAGAATAGCTCGAGTAAGGACTTCAGCATCTGCCCACGGTTTGCAATATTCCCTAAATAAATATTGGTAAACAAGGACTACTAATTTCATTTACAGTACCAGTCCGTGTTTGATACAACTCTGAAGGTTGCACACAGCAAATAGTTGTGCCACAACCAGTGTGGTCCCTAATTTAAAGAGGGCACTGCAGAGTTCCCAATGTCCTTCAGCACTCCAAATGTGTACCTAATAACTGACAGCATAAACAGCTTACTTATGCATGATTTATGCTCATTCTAGCTTAGACATCAATGCTCCCTCTCAAGTAAGCTGAACAGAACTGTAATGTCCCTTCTGAAATGTCAGCTTGCTCGGGATGTGGAGCTAATGATAAACGTTGCAGATTTTCTTCAGTCAGAACTTCTCTGGATTTATTACTTCATTTCATTGAATTTTCCTTTCTCCTCTCTTTTCTCAAACACAGCTCTTGAAAATGAAACAGTTCAGTCTCAGGCACACCATGTACCATTTTCAAAATTCATTGGCACAGCACAAATGTAACTGAAAGCAGAAGCAACTCATTTTTTAGGAAACAGTTCCCCATATAGTGTATATTGCTTGTTACTCACTTTCCTTTTTGTTATCAGGTGTTGCATGGCAGGTGGTTTAGAGAAAAAGAAGGTAAAAGTTACATGAAACATCTCGGCCACATCATCCAGGGATATACTTTGTCATACTATTTGCATGCTCTGGAGATAGGCTTTACCAAATCAAAGTGGGCTTTGTTTTTTAATATGATCCTGCTGCACAGACTAGAAAAGAGATTTATTTCTTCTGTATAGCACTATGGCCTTGATTAACCCCATTTGTGGTATCTATTTCAGTGAAAGAGCTAATACCAACACTGACTTCAAAGTGTTGCTAAGTGTGGTATCTGCCTGTTCATGTATCATTTGCTTCTCTCAAGCCATTTTCTGTCAGCAGAGAGCAAGCAAGATGTATGCTCTGGGTGAATCCCATATCATCATTATCAGAAAATGACGCCAAACTGCTGTAAAGTAATTATACAGCTACGAGGTGAGCTGGGAGGAAGACAGTGATTAAATACTTACCTCAGAGTCAGCCCACATTGCATAATGTTTTCTTCAGAGGCTTTCAATCTGTTTCAAGTTGCTAACCAGTGCCATGGGCTGAACAGAACCTTCATTCAGGCCTTGAGAAGTATGCTCAGATAAGCTTGGCCCTTTTTCATCTCAAGTGAATTTTATTTCGGTATCATATCGTACAATACAGGATAACACTGACTCTTACTGGGTAGCTCGAGGTTACTCTTGCACTGCTAAGCTGTTCTCACCAAAATCTTTCACAGGTTCTTGCAGACGTGCTGCAGTTACAACAATCCATTGTGGTTGCACTGAGATGTGGCTATCTGTCATAGAAAGAATGTGAAAAGTGTGAAGGTTTAGAAATATGGGATTTGAATTACCTCAATAAAAGTGCCTGAATGAGAGACCTTGGAGCAACGACCAAGGAAGCAATAACAACACTGTATTCCATATCTTCCCTCAAACACTGGAAAGCTTCATCTTTGACATTCCTGCGAGAAATACATCTACATGTTGTGGATGGTAATTTTTAAGCACTGAGATATTATCACTCATAACTGACTTTATTAATCCTTTTCTAGAATGGAGGAGCACACCCTCTGAGACCCAGAGAAGTCCTTGTCCAGAGGGACCCACCAGCAGGGCATCAAAGATAAATGTGACAGATGAGACTATGTGAGGCAAATGATCGGTGGGTTCTATAGTTTTATTTTGCATTTAGTTTTCCCTTTCCCTGACTCCCCCAGCTTTAAGTTTCCCCTGCTCAGCTTTCTCCCTTTAGCCCAATGCTTTCCCTTCTCCTTCCCATTCCTCCCCTTCTGCTCAGTGTTCCCAAGAGCCAGTGCCGAGTCAAGTAGATAGCCAAAGGTGCACAATACAGACAAAATGCTGAAGGATTGTACAGCGAGAAACAACCCAGTACCCTTCAGGATGTCATTCAGGATGGTTCTTTAGCAACTTTTACTCTGTTTAAGCCTGTTCCTATTGGTGAGGAGTCTAATGGAATAATCCTGAAAACTAAATGAGTTTTCTAATATTGACTCTAAACATGACACTGGAAACAGGATGCTTAATGATCCAATCCTGCCTTCAGTGATGTGGGCAGCTGTTTGGTAACTGCAGATACTGTGTTTTGCTTCAACACACTTCTGTTCTCTGTGTACGGTTACCCACATACACAACTCCCCTTTTCTGAGGCCCAGTTCTTCTGAAAACAGGCCGAATTTTTTCACCAATTTAGATGGGAATGGGATTAGGGCACAGATGGCACTGTTTGTATGCACAGCTGACTTCAAAGCAATCCACCAATGCAGTGTAGGGTCTGACACTACTTGATGTCCTCCACTCCCAGCCAAATAGGAAACACAGGTCTGAATGGTCTCTGCTGACTCACCATCACTTACATGTTCTCATCTGGGTCAGGTGCACCAAAACCAGGAGCTGGTGTTTCACATATTGAATCCTTACAAAAGCTATCCAGTGGTCACATGAGGGTTCATCTGACCCCATGCTGGCCATGCCTTGGAAATCTACTCTTGTTTTGTTATTAAAAAATGTGAGGAAGCTTTTTGAAAGAGTTGTGAAAGACTGTCTACAAGGGCACATAGTGACAGGACAAGAGAGAAAAACTGAGAGGAGGTTTAGATTTGATATTAGGAAAAAAATCTTTACTGTGAAGATGGTGAGGTACTGGAACAGGTTTCCAGAGAGGTTGTGATTGTCCTAACTCTGAAAGCATTCAAGGCCAGACTGAACAGAGGTCTGAGCAACCTGGTCTAGTGGAAGGTGTCCCTGTCCATGGCAGAGGGTTTGGGACTAGATGATCTTTAAGGTCCCTGCCAACCCAGGCCATTCTTTGTTCCTCTGATTTAATGAGAGCTGGGCTGCTAAACACAGACTGCACCTTTGGAAAATCTGCCCTTTGTTGCAACTTTTAATTTCTACAAATTTTAGAGTTTTGGAACTTTTAATTTCCATGTCATATATTCTGTTACTTCGTTAAATGAAAAACAATTCTATTACCAGATGTTTGCTATCCTCAAAGCTACAGATGTCCTACATGCTTTTCGATGTGGTCTTACAGAGGCTGTGAAAGCTCACTTTTTTGTTTCTCAATAAATGAAAACTTTCATGCACTGATCATTGTTCCATCCAAAGGCATAGTACATATCAGAAAATAAAAGTCACTTTACAGAGAAACTTTTGCATATGGCTTGAAAGAAAACCCATCAAGAATTGACAATGATAGATGATCTCCCAAGTGACATTCAGGAATAATGCAGTTTCACATTTACATCAGGGACAAAAAGCAATGGACATATTTAAATAATCATTAAATATTAAATGCCTGACACATGGCAGGTTTCAGCCCTGTTCTGTCACACATCTTCTGGAAATCTTTTCTGGATATTATCTGAGGCCTTCTCATTTGCGTTGTTCATGAACAAAAGCTTTGTAATGGAGGTTCAAGTGTATGTGTTATCAGCAAAAGGTTCTCTCCAGGGAAATTAAATGAAAGGATGTTTTTCTTGTCTTCACATTTGACATTCAGGAGTAGTGACGAGATAAGGTAGGCACAGGAGTCTCTCGGAAAACGACCAGATAGCAATGGCAGCATTTCATAAGGATGTGAACCGTTCATCATCTGCTGCAAAGACACCATTAATGTGGCCTGCTTTTAAATCCAGCACTTCACAAGGCAGCCCATTTTCTAATGTTACTGTCACTTCAACTTTCTCTTCTAAATTTTCTCTCTCTGTTGACTCTTTATTCTTTCTAAAAACAAGAAAGAAAAAGTCATCTTATTCTGTTGACCTGCATCACTCATTATGATTCCACAGACAGAAAACTGCATGTTTAGTCAGAAGTTTGTTGTAGCTTAAAGGCATAATCTTGTGTACATCTTTGCTGTTGTAAATACAGCATGGAAGATGGGAGGCCCACAGATTGGAAGCCCTGGTTTAGTGGTTTGACCTCAGGACTGGGAAACAGAAAACCCAAAGTAAACATGTTGTAAGTATGTTTTAAATAATATTTCACCTTCTTATTCTGTAAAATGACTGGAGGGTGCAGAAGGAAAAGCTGGTGAAAAACCAAAATAAAAAAAATCCCTAAATCTGTTTTTTATTTTACATCAGGAAGGACTGGACTAAACATCTAATCTGGCCCTGTAATGTATGTCATAGATTCCACCCCATGATGTGTACAAATTAAAGCATATTTTTTAGAAACAGATCAGCTTTAGACTAACTATAGTCTCCAAATGCGCAGACTTGGGTGCCCTCACACTCCAGTATTACCTTCTCCAGAAGTTAGGTACTCTTAATGCTGCAAATCTATTTTTTCTTCAAACTTCATTAACATCCCCCTTCCTACCCAATATATTATGTTTTTATTTTCTAGATAAAACAATTGCATTGCTTTCACTTTTTCAAAATTCAGTTCTCCCAGAAAACATATTAAAATAGTTGTTGAATTAAAAATGATCTAAATTAAAAAGAAATCTAAAACAGAAAAATTCTAAAAATAAAACCATGAGAAGATGTAATAGTGAAATATCAGTCAACATGTCACAACATTCCTTTAATTCCAGATTTATTCTGACCTTGAGAACTACTAGTTCATAGCTGAAAAACCTGATGTACTTTTCAGCCTGCAGCATCAGCGCTTTCAGAGGATAAGAAACTCAAAGGTCAGCAGCACTGCTTCTTCCTATCCCGCAGCATGTACTGTAACAATCTGACTTGGGACAATCATAAAAATCTGACTCAGTGTAACTGCTAATAACAGTGACATTAACAATAATAAAATTGTATTGGCCTTTGGAAGATTCTTGGCATTACAGACTTGCTAAAATAAACCTGGGGCGTAGTAGCAGAAACCTCTGACCTCTGGCTGCTGTATCTGCTCTCACACTAATAAGAGGAATGTTCTTTAAAACAAAACTGTGGGGACAGAACATAAAAGTTACTAAAAAGCAGGTTCAAAAGAAACTAGAGGAGTAGAAGATGTGTGGAACTCATTGCCAGAGGAATTAACAGAAGATAAAAATTTCTATGAATCCAAGAGGAGACTCAGCAAGTTAAGGGAAGAGAAAACATTGTAGGTAACCCAACACATGAAGACCAAATCCAGCTCAGGAAGGCCCACAGCTGCAAGTTAGATGCTGGGAGAATAATAGAGGGAAAGACCGTGTGCTTACTCTGTTTTCACTCTTCCTAAGGCAAAAGTTTATGGCCTCTGTTGCAGATGGGATTTTGTGGGGGTAGGTGTAGACTTCAGGCTAATCCAGGATAGACAGCAGAGGATGGTCCTGCCCTAGGCATGTGGCAAATCTATTACTGGAATGGGAGGTGTCCTATTGCTGCAATGACAGGAGAACAAACACAAGGCTGGGAGACAGTGTGTCTGATCCAGCCCACTGCAGAGACAAGGGCTACAGTCACGGGGAGCATTTCAATCTGCAAGCAGCTGCACTTGCAATTTTACATGTTGGCAGTGATGCATAGCGAAGACCTAATTAAGTTCAAGAAATGACACGTGAGTCTAACTCAGTACTGAAACTCGTTTACAGGCCACTCATGTTTCCCTGCCACCCTGAGCATGAACAACCTGAAGCACCCACTTTTGGGCTTATCTGAACTGAGGTATTTAACTGGTACTTTAAAGGCCTTTAAAGACAAAATGCCAGATTTATGAAAAGTCAACACCATCCTTGGGGCCACGATGTCCAACACAGCTTACTAGGCAACAGAGTTCCCAGTATGTAAGCTCTGCTTGGGTTTCCAAGAAAACTAATTACTGGACATGCTCAAGTCTTTGAAAACCTGGTCACTTACTTTGGTGTCTGAAAAAGAGATCAGCACTTCTGAAATTCTGTTCTCTGATGTCTGGCTCTTTTTCTCAAGAAACAAAATAGCCCAGACCATTCTTTTTTACCACTCCAGTCTTTGCAACAGTAGATGGAAGAAATATGTGCTCACCCTCTCTCTCGTTCCCCTGCCCCTGCTTGCAGATGTTATTGATGTGAAAGGAGGGTTAGAGTTCAGCCACAGACGAATCTGCTCTGAGGAAAGGTTATATATACAGGTAGGGTAGGGAAACAGAGGGAGAAGTGAAAAGAAGCGCAACAACTAAAAGGACAAAAATGTGAGACGGAGGGTGCCAAGTGACTTCAGGTAGGCTGCAACAAGCCTGGTGGTATGCCATGTAGTTTACCCCACATTGAGGGGAAGTGCTCAGGTTCTGCTGAGTTATTTTGAAAATACAGGGAGGAAATTCCATCTTTCAGCAAGATATGAAGCATAAATTATTATTTTAGCTAGAAAAATCATAGCTATTTAGCATAGTTTATTTATATTACACTTATTTGAGATGTTCAAAGAACCCCTTTAAGTCAGGCACTATAAGGACACACAGAGCCATGATATGACACAGAGGGCAGGTGGGCTTCAGGTAGCAACATTATTCTCTGTTTTTTCAGAAGAGTTGCCTGTGTTCAAGGCATGAAATAACTCAGTCCATACAA
This sequence comes from Myiotriccus ornatus, assembly GCA_036023395.1. Classification (NCBI taxonomy): domain Eukaryota; kingdom Metazoa; phylum Chordata; class Aves; order Passeriformes; family Tyrannidae; genus Myiotriccus; species Myiotriccus ornatus. The sequence goes on from JAYRBT010000001.1 coordinate 100,459,267, forward strand.
TGTGGTTGTGACAGGGCTAAAACTATGCATATACTCCAACTCCCTGCCCAGACTCTTTCCCCAACACCGTCTTTCATCTATTCTTTTTTGAATTTTGGGGCTTTTTGAAAACAGAAGAGGTTTTGGAAATTCATGCAACTCCTGTGAATGCAATATATAACTGAAGGGATTCTAACTACACTACTAAAGGTTGTCTATGAAAAGTACTTAACCTTCACAATAAGTGCTGTTTTTCTCAGGTCATTTAATGTTCTTCAAGGTAATAAGGAAGCAGAAAGCAACAATATCTGCAACACACAGCTTTTCGTATATTAATCCCTTGTTCTGATATATTTGAGGATGAAATCTATCATACAGTCAATGATTTTGACATTATTTAATTGTCATCAGAAATTTACCCTTTCAGTTCTTCTACTGTTCCTGTATGAATCTATTGTTAAAGTCATAATTTTATGTGTTAGGTGTTAACCTAACCTTTGTGGAAGCCAAAAGCATGGCAGAAGCTGAACTTGTATGGCAGAATCTCAACTCAGCTGAGAAATTTCTATTCCTTATGCCCCAGTCAGAGCCAACAGAGACGGCAGGATCAAAACTCCACCTACTCTCTGTGTTGCTCCAACATGCTCACATGAGGGAAGCATGAATAGCCTTCTCTTTTTCACCAATGCCATCACAGGGCATAAACCGAGAGGAAAAGAGAGCATCCCTCTCCTACCCAGACAGCAAATACCTAAGCACACGGGGAGATCTGCCCATGAACCTGTGAAGGGCTGGGCGCTTCGGATTCATCAGGTCATGAATGGTAGGCGAGACCCACAGACCGTTCCACTGAGCAGGCCCTCTTCGGCCATACATTAATCATTATTGTGTTCTCTACTGGGTGTTCTCAAGTTGCAGCAGCAACATTTTTTTTACCCTGCCAACTTTTGGCACTACCGTCCTGGAAGGAGCTCAGCCACTGCCAGCCCTCTCCCTCCTGGCAGCTACGTGGGTAGTCTGTCAGAGGAGGCTCCCCTGTGGCATAACAGACCTTTGGAAGATTGACATCAAATGTCTTTGTAAAGCTCATCTCTAGTTAGGTGGCCTCCAGGATCATATTCTGACATTCCTCATTTCTCCATTACATCTCAGCATTACTAAGGCATCTATACTTCACCGTTAAAAATTTTAACCCCTTTTCTCAGAAAAGGACCATGTTGTCTTTACCTAGGAAGGGAAGGGAGCACAGCTACAATTTCTCTGAGGCTGCTCTGAAACACAAAACCCGCTCAGCTGACCTAACTAGCCAATATTCCATTAAAACAGAAGAAAGGCTAAGCCGCTTACTTCTTGTGTTTCTGAATCCCTGAAACAACGAGGAAAACAATCCCAGCCACAATGAGACAAAGAACAACACCAAATACAATAAGCCAGACAGGCGTAGAGGGTTCAACAGGAGGTGATAAGGTTGAGGTTATCTTCAGGAACTGCAGTGTTTTGTCACTCAGTAGAAAGGCACTGTTGATTCTGTTCCGGTTCATCCTTCATAGAAATAAAAAAAAATATTAATAATTAAAAAAATAACATCACAACTCTTTATAAAGATATTGGATAAGTTAAAAAAAAAACAGAAAAAATAAAAGGATTTTTTATTAATGTGCTGCAAGTCTGGCAGGACTGAATTTGATCTAGCATGATGAGTTAAAAGCTATGAATGTTGTCTACCCTTAGTGAGGGTCGGCCATTTCTACCAGGCAACTAGCAATAGGACAAGAGGACATGGCCTAAGGCTGTACCAGGGGAGGTTCAGGTTGGACAACAGGAAGAATTTCTTCACTTAAAGGGTGGTTAAGCACTGGAATGGGCTGCCCAGGGAGGTAGTGGAGTCACCGTCCCTGAAGGTGTTTAAAAAATGACCGGACATGGCACTTACTTCCATGGTCTAGTTGATAAGGTGGTGATCAGTCAAAGGTTGAACTTGATGGTCTTGGAGGTCTTTTCCAACCTAACTGATTCTGTGATTATATGATTTTATGATTCTGTGATGTTGGCAGGATTACACAGACCTTCACTTTAACATAGATCTTGTCAGTAATCCATAGACACCCACACACTTTCAACATTTTGAACAAGAGATTTTTGTATGTATCTATCTGAAAAATTAGGAAATACAGATGAGACCTGAAGTACAGAATTATTATTTATTTCTGGTTTGGACCATGTGCTGAAGACACAGCAGGTTGCAATCGGTAGGAGTGTCTCTGTTGACTTGCTCATGCAGCATTCAAGATTAGCATAGGAGTGGCAGATATACCCTGCAATACTCAGGGAATTTACTTATAGTGCCCCTTGGTGTCTCAAACTGAACCATCCTGCATGTTATGGGCCAGTACATCTGCCCCTGCTGCTGCAGATTTTCTTAGATCCATGAGGAACAGAATACAGTTTGGTCCAAAAGAATCCACTCCTATTGTTAACATGTCCATCTTCTCTGCAGGATGCAGATAAAGTGATTTGTATTTTGCACATTTTTTCCATTATGAGAAACTGTAGATCTGATAAATACACTTTTTCACAGGAGTAGTACGATTGCTGCCCTTTAATGGGGTATCTTTACCCATTTTCACTACCTGTAATCATTTGCAGATAATTCTGGATCTGAATCTAAGCAGCCGTAAGAGACTTTAGCAGTATCTTTCCTTAGTTGTTTCAAAAAACCAAAAATTTTTGAGAAAATGTGTTACACTTATTGGTCTTGAGAAGTTTATTTTGATTGCAGTTGAATGAATTAAAGCAGTTCTTTTTTGTATAAATTAAATTTATTTACCACACAGCAAGTATTTCCTAAGAAAAGATGTATGGGAAATACAGGTAAGATTTTTCAAATTTCTTTTCTTGGAAATCATTATGCTTGGCTGTCTCTTAGACAGGAAGTTCTTAGCTTTAATGGGAAGCCAACATTCCTGGAGAGGACTGAAAGCCATGGCATTTTATAAGACTCATTATACGGTAAGCTGTCATTTAGAAAAGATTTCCATCCTTACTGATATGAAAGGATCATTGTGAACAGATGAAATAAGCATTGTTCACCCTCATCTAATGGCTGGAGTTTCAGAATTACATACACATGCAGACAACTGCAAGTGCATTTCATGTTTGTGTATGCATCACTATATCGTGTGTATAATTATGTAAGATCTTGACTCTCATAAAGAGCTCTGAGATGGTTTACCTTCCTCTTTATTCTTACTTTGTAAAGAATATCATGCAACAAAATTCTGGTCCATGGCTAGTGTTCTTATGTGCTACCACAGTATGAAGAATTAAAGGTTTAGTATGGAAGCCTGCAATCAGAAGCAATTGAACAAAAAGTATTGTAGTTTTATATTCCATTTTATTTCTTGTTTCTAAATTAGATAGGAATTAAAACTTTTCATAAATAGTATATTGTTTATCGGGTGACAGACAACAGTTAAAAACGCAAAAATAACAGCATCCAATTTCTGTGCCGAACGGGGCACATAAAAGACTTAAATAAATCAGCTTATGCTACTGAGTGTATCAAAGAATAACAGAAATGCAAAAACCCTGCATTCCAGCACTCTTACAGAGAGCTTCAGTGAATAAATAATCTGCTTTCTCCACTAATGCTATGAAGCTATTGTTTGGTGTCTCTGTAGGAAATAGTTTAATCTGCTCATAAGCTTAAGTTAATCTTTCCAAAAGAAGGCATACTCATTCATCAGGAATTAGGCATTACACCTCCATAGAGATAACATGAATTTTCAAGACAGAGCACAGAATGCCTGAAAACAAAGAGGTCCATTTTCCACCTTGTGCTTGAGAAACGTACGTGAGTTATGCAGCTTGTGGGACTCATCCCTATAAACCCCTTGGGAAGGTTTGGTGGACCACTGAAGTCAGACTACCTACTTTTTCTTTTTCCCTCATCAGCTCCACATTCTTGTTTTTATTTATTTGCTACAGAGTGTGATTTTTAGTAGAAAGCAAACTGATTTGCACCACACAGTACTTTGTACAAGCAATGCTCAGCTATGATATTGACTGGCATTCCAGAACCAGCTGGTATGAAAAGAATGTGAGCATAAAGTTGTTTAAGCCAGGCTGGGACACAGCCAGCTGTGCTAGGAGTTCACACGAGCTCTTCTCATGTGAAAGCTCAACTTCTAAATTAAATCAGTTGAACTTTTAGTGAGGAGCACTGAAAGAGAGCCTATGCTCATTAGTCTAGGTATAGATGTTCATGTAGCATGCAGTGAAAGTTAAATTACATTAATTCTACCCAGAAAGTGTGCAATTACATCATCTGAGAGATAAGGCTCTCTTGCTGGTAAATGTAGCAGCTGGATGAGAGCACTGTATATGCCACACATCAAAGAGCAAATCACAGGTAGGGCTCTGGAAAGGGACTAAATTTCTTCTGAGTCTCCAGCATTAACAGAGACTCTTTCCAAAGTTATAATCCCGAGGTTCACAGGCTTTGCGTTCTGTGGGACTGTTAAAAATCCTCTGATCTCACCTTCATGAAAGAGTACTGACCCCTTGGTGTTTTAACTACTTGGACAATTCATCCTTAAAGAGGAAGTGTGCTCATTCATACAAGGCCCAGAAGAGAAAGCATCCTCAGTAAGCAAGGAAGAAAAGGTTGCAGAAGCAGTGACTGTACCTGATGGCTGCCTCTACCACACTTCCAGGAACAGTTGTCACATTTTTGGAGGAATCTGTGACCACAAACCAAAATGACACGCGGTCTGTCACATTGCAGAGCAGCACATTGGAAATTCTGCAGGTAGTTAAAAAAAACCGAAACATTAAAATGCATGAAAGGAATTATTGAAATATTTTATATTTTCTTAAAATATTGGTCTCATCTAAGCCCCCCTTAGAAATCTCATTTAAAAAAAAAGTTAACAGTTAATGCTCAAGAAAGAAACCTCACAGCATTTCCCATTTCCCAACATGACAAAAAAAAAATCTAATGTTATTAAGCCCACACAAGTCTTCAAATAAATTTTTGAATCTATTACAAACTTGCATGGTCTTGGACATACATTTAGCGTAATCAAATTGAAAAATACATATTTGAATATTAATCATCAGGGCTGTCACAAAGATCATATAATGAGGCAAATGCATTAGTGAATTAGGAATTTTAGTTTTGACAGCAAATACCCGAGGAACAGGGATTGGGAATTCCCTACATGATTGTCAAGTGAGTGCAGTTCTTCTACAAGATACATTTGTTGGAAGGAAGATCAGTGGAATTGATGCTGGGTTTTTTGATATCTTTGTTCACAGAGCCAGGCAGAGTACAGGGAACAAGCTAAATTTAGTCATTCTACTAGCCTATGCCTTTTATCTTATGCTGAAAAAGAAAAAAAAAAAAGTGTATTATCTACTTTAAAGGAAGATTGCTCAGCTTTATGTGAAGTTTTTAGTGGAAGGGCGTAGGCACAGAGCTTCTCAGGGCATACGATGTAACGGTGTGCGAAACGCCTTTCTTCAGATTCTTGACGCTAGCACTAGTTAAGCGTCGGAACCACCGGCAAACCGTCCTGGAGCGGCATCACCAGGAGCATCCGCGCTGAGGCATCCCCAGGATCACCGCCATTCCCGACGGCCGCCCCCGCCCTGCCGGCAGCGCCACCTGCCGGCCACGCCGCCCGGCCCGCGGCGCAACGCGGAGCGGCCACGAGGGACGCGGCTAAAAGGTCCCTCAATCTCCTTCTTGCGGGCTCCCTTCAGGTACTGAAAGGTGTCATAAGGTCACCCCAGAGCTTTCTCTTCTCCAGGCTGAACAAAAGTAATTCTCTCATCTTTTCCTCATAGGAGAGGTGCTCCACCCCTATAATCACCTTGGTGGCCCTACTCTGGATGTGACCCCACAGCTGGATGCAGTACTCGAGGTGGGGTCTCACCAGGGCAGAGCAGAGGTGCAGAATCCCCTCCCTCAACCTGCTGGTCGCCCCTCTTCTGATGCAGCCCAGGATATGCTTGGCGTTCTGAGCCGCAAGTGCACATTCCAGAGAGATATGCAATAAAATGGATTTTGCGGGGCTGAAATACTCACTTTTACCTCTCTGGAACTATATCAATTTGGAAATACAAAGAATTTTTACGGATAAAAGAGGAAAGCCATCCTCTGGAATTTGAAAAGATGTTCACATCAGTTTGCTGGCAACAGTCAGAAGATAAAAGCAGATTTATTCTTCACAAAACAAAAGCAAAGCACAAAATATACAGGAGGGGAGGGAAAAAAGCCTGCTTTTGGCTGGCGGCTGACAAACTTTTGCTGACTTCACAGAATATCTAAAACAGTATCTACAGAGGAAGTTTTCTATCAGGGGAATTTATAACAGTAGGATCCAAAACTTTATGTCATAGTTCCCAAAGCTGCAGTTTCTGTGGCGCAATCAAAAACTGGGCCAGGTGGAAAATTTGGGTGTGTGTTGCCCTACAGATGTTCTTGAAATGGCATAAGTGAGGAAACTTTGATCCCCAGAGAGAAAGATAAATTTGGTAGACAAGGACTGGCAGAACACCCTGTCTTTTTCACTCTTTTTCAGAGACTCTTCAACCTGGGGTCTTTCCTCAGTGCCAAGGCTTTCAGCATGAGACAGGGCAGGCAGTCACCACAGGGGCAGCATCTCTCTCTAGAACAAACAGCACTGAATCAATTGGGCAGCAGGGATTGCACTAGGATATGTAAATTTTGCTGCCTTTCTGCTCCCTGTTGTGTCTAAAATCCTTGCACAATTACAAGCATCCAAAACTTGGCTTCATTGCCACCACTTTTTCATCAGCGGAATCCAAATGCCATAAATCCTTGCAGGCCCCAAAAAGCTCACAAGAAATTCAAAGGGGATTGAGTAAACACCAAAACAGACTAGTTCAACAAGCACCAATTTGGCAGTGTCTGTGCAGCAGGTGCACCTTTTTTTTTTTCTCCTGCACTATTTGCATTCAGGTCTGATTCACAACATGCAGAAGCATTGCAGCTGTGCCGTCACACTGTACAGATCTGAGAAACGTGGCTTCTCCATGCACTAATTAACTGCATTTGTAAACATATATGTGGACATCTTTTTTTTTCCTTAGCAGCTGATGGACTTTTGACGTGGAGATTGTAGAAGTTTGTTATCATCAAAATGACAAGATCCTGGTTTGGCCTTATGGCACCATGGCAAAAGTCCAAAATTGCATTTCCTTTAATATACGCAAGTGAACACTAGTGAGTAGAGTACAGGAAATCCTGACAGTTCCTTGCACTAAAACACCACCATTGTTCCTTATGGAGATTTAAAGGAAGGTTTAGGGGTAAGAAAGAGCTACCAGAGAGTCAAAGGGAGCCAGGTGCCTACAATGGCCATTAGCTCATGAAAGAACCCCAGTCTCATGTCCTAAATGCCTATCTCCAGTTCTCCCAAAAGCATCATGATTCTTCCAACCCAGGGCTGTGCAGCCGCTCCTGCAAAGGAATGTTATTTGCTCCCCTTTCATGAGCAGCAGTCACAGGATCACCTTGATGTAACAGCTTTAACTCTAGAAGCTTATTTTGTTGTTATAAATGGTCACAATATTTTTAGTATCAGAAATAGATGGTCTTAGGAAGATGGATAATGTTGATGAATTTTTTGTTGGTCACTTTGGAGGAAAACTGAAGCTTTTTTTATCTATAACTGAGGGGAAGATGTACCCAAAGTAGATTCTGTCACTTGAATAAAAGCAAATGCGATTACATTCCTTCTGCTCTAAAGATTAACTAGTCTCACGCCCAAAAGAGATGCATATTATTTCAAATGAGTCACAGATTACAGAAACACAGACTACAGACAATAATTTTTTAACACTGAGAGATCAAAGGTTGGCTGACCATATGTATTGAGTTCATGACCATATGTATTGAGAATCAATTGAAAGCCCGTATGTAAAAGGAAATAAAGGGGGGTTAATTCTCCACTGAAAAAGAAGTACTTATTTGATGTGTATTAATAGTTACTGAGCTATTTGATGGATCATATCTTTCTTCTGTTTCACACAAACTTGAAAATTTGACAAGCCTTTTAAACATTAAACACTGCTCCATGATTTATTAAATTTCAGTTTAGAAATTAACTTTAGAGAACTCGAGATGTAACACGCCATCCTGTCCATTCTGCATTGGGTCACTCAGTGGTTGCACAAGGGCAACAACAGCATCAACTGCTGTTTGCAGCAACACATTCAAATGTTTGTCATCACCAGTTGGCTTTTATCCAGCTTCAGAAGCCTAACAAAAGGTGACCTTTGAATATCAAAAACTATGGGACAGACTGCAACAATGGTTACCCTGATCCACCAGACAAATTATTCTGGGGCCTGATCCAGCTTGCTGAAGTTAATGGCAGTTGGTCTCATGTGGGAGTTAGTTGTGGCTGTGGGATACTTGAGGGCTGTGGGTGTGTTAGAAATTAAGGGGATATTAAAGGTTTGTCACATCCTGGCTATGGCCACGTGCATAATGTATATCCTGGCAGAACCAGTATTTAGTTATGTAAAATAATGATGCATTTTTCAAAATCTTCAATTAACCAGATGCAAAATTTGGGTAAGTTTAAATGCTACCAGAATGCAGTCACAGGCAATTTATTCTTTTATGACAGAATAATTGGCCATTTGTCTTCTACAGCTCCTGAAGAAAATACGTTGGCATTTGCCTGCAAAAGCTCCTGCAGTGAAATGTAATTTATTTGCCAGTAGTGTGAGGTAATTTGTTTGCCACAAGATCCTGCTTCTGCCTCCCTCTTCACTGCACTGCAAGCCTCTGCCACTATCCTCACCAGCTATGCCAGAGTGCGATTCCTGTGTACAGCATGCTGTTCTATCTTGAGTGCCCCCACACCTCCATTCCCACTGCAGAGGTGATGGAGAGGGACTGGTACTCCTGCCTTCCAGCTGCCAGCCACACGGGTGTGGAAAGGGGTGTGTTATTTCCAGCACATCTAACAGGATGGAGGCTTACACAGCCTTCCTGCTCCCATGTAACAGGTAGATTTTTTGAGGTATATTGGGAGGTTTGTCTGGCCTCTCTGTCCCTGAACGGGGGCTCTGAGATCCCTTGGGATTTGGGAGAGATCTGTGCATAGGATACTCCTCAGCCTGTTGCCTAGAAGTTGTACCAGATCTCAGAGCTGCACAACTGCCCTGCAGTTGACATGCTGTCTGTACATGACCATAAAAGGTATCTCTAAGTCCTAGGTGAGCTATCAGTTATACCTCCAAGGTACACCTCAACAAGTTATACCCCATGAGGAAGTCAATGCTATCTTAAAAAGAGCTAAAGATGCCCAAACCTAGCTGTTTCCAAATATTATACTGACTTCTTTTCCAAACAACTTAGTAGCAGGAAATTGCAAGACCACCTCCAAACTGGAGTAACACTGACATCATCATATTTGTCCATAGGAAAAGCTGTCTTGGTGGAAAATTGAATTAAGTGAGTATTCTATGATTTCCCAGAGTGCATACAGATAACTGCCATTACAAATTTAACTCCTTTCATTCTGGCTTGATTTTTTCCCCATTCCTGCACCAACCTTTCTAGTATTATTTGATTCTGCCAAAAACCACAGTGCTTGAAGAGGAACAAGATCACTGGCTTCTGACACAGGTTTTTTGCTTTGTGAAAGCACCATGATTTTGAAAGAAGAGAATAATTTTAAAAAAGGACGCAGGACTAAACTAAGTATACAAAGCAAATCTTTATGGATCAGATGCTGGATGAAAACTTTGCTAATTTGAAAAACTGAGAAAAAGCCCTACAGAATAATTTGTAATTAGCTTGTATCTTGAACTCATTTATTATTAAAGTGCCATTTTAATTGGGTTTAGTAGCACATTTGGCTGCTTTTGTAAAGCTTGGTGTAATGGCTCTCTTGCTTAAAGGAGACCACTCCTGAAGAATTAAAATGAAATAGCAAGGAATCAAACATTCCTGTTACATGGAGGGGGAAATCCCCTTCTATTTAACAGAAGTGCAGCAGCCACAATAATCATCATGTGACTAAAGTTAACTAATATCTTTGCAAATGAGGAATATGTTTCACCTGATGCAATGACATTCTGAAGGAGTTTTATTTTTAAGTAAATTGAGAACCTTAACCTCATTAGCCTACCAGAACCCTAAGTCTTTTGTTTCAGAATGAAAAACAATGAAAAAAACGAATAGGCCTACGGAAATGCACATACAAGGTTTTTCATTTAAGAAAGATAAGAACACACTGAAAATACAGCTTACTAAATGGTCTGTCTAATCTGGTATCTAATTTCATAGAGTAGCAAGGATCAGAAGCCTGGGAAGAATGTTCAATACTTCAGGGCAAATTTAATCCCCAAATCAATTAAAAGCTGATTTATATCTGAACTGCAACATCTGAAACATCTTGATGCCAGGTAACTCAACCACTGTGATCCTGGGGATAGAAACACCCAGAAGAGCACAGCACTGGCAGAGCTGTCCACCTTCTGGGTCTCTGAGTCAGCTCATCTTCAGCATCCTACTGAAGCTGAGCTCTAAGATAGTGTGCACCACAGCTGCTTAGTCAAAGATCTGCACTGTCTCTCTTGACCTTCCAACATGTCCCTTCGCCTCCTCCCAGGACGGTCTCCAGAAGGTGTCAAATCTTACTGCCAGGTTCTTCTGAAAGTGAACTGGCACCATCCCACTGAGATCCACAGCTGTGTCACTTCACATCAACTGGGATACTGGTTCAAAGATTGAACATTGCTTAAGACAGTGTGATGTTTAACATGTATCTGGCTGTCAAAGAAATATAATGGAACACTGCTTTTAGAATCTCTAATGATTTCTGCAGTTCAGCACAGCAGAGAACAGTCACTACATGCAGCATTGTTCATATGCATAAGGCAAATCTGAGTAGATGCTTACTGAGTTGTGCTCTTGCTGGAATATCTTCTCATTGCAAAAGCCACCATTGCTTTGAAGAGGTACTCTTCATTAGCATCCCAGGCATACTGTAAAGCAAGATGGAAAATAATTAGTTTCAGCACCAGTGCTGGCAGTACAGAGAGGCAAAAGAGTCATTGAACTTGAAATGCTGTATTGATCAAGAAAATTATTAAATTCTCTGGTTGTGCTAAGAAAATAAATGCCCATTATTTAGTATGCACAAAGGACTTCTTTTAGTGGAAACAAAACAGCACAATATAAACTGTAATATAAATAATATAAACTGTAAAGAATGTTTCCAAAAACTGAATTAATCAAATGTTTCTGGAAGCTGACCAAACTGGAGAGGTAAAGTTTCTTGTACCAAGACTAGTTACATTATTAGAATTCTCCCCACACAGCTGGATAAACTCAGTTAAAGTAGAAGGCTTAAATCCACTCTCAAAGGCTATTTAGCTCTGCCTAAAAATAAATTAAAAAACCCTAGTGTTGAAGGTAGTCTCTGGGAGTTGGATATCAGGACACCAGGAATTAAAATGAGAATGCAGCCTTATTGCTGTACATGGTCCTTGTAACAAGAAGATTCAACTACATTACAAATTGCTACATTGCATATAAGACAAAAGAAAGAAAATAGCATCCTTACTACTTCAATAAGAAGTAAAATACAGGCTCCAAAAACTGGTCTCTGTTGTCATGATGAAAAAAATCATGCTTCTGTAATATTGGTTTTCTGAGACAGCTTCTCTGGCTTCCCCTGGGCTTTCACTCACATATGCAATTCTAATGACCTGTAAGAACTGCATCTATTACATTTTTATATCAGGAGCCATGACCGAGGCATACTGATTGAATTCTCCCTTTCACCTTTCAGCAGATTACAAAGATTATTAGTTCCTTGGAATTATATTAAAGGAAGTTAGAAACAGCTTTCTTCAGTCAATCAGAACAAAAATCTAATCTTTAATTTTCAGCATTAAAAAAATCTGCCCTGTAATCACTCAAACCAAAACCAAATGGTGTGGATACTTAACTCTGTTGACATCATGAACCTATTTTTTTTATGGTCCTTCAAAAAACAACAAGGTACATCAAAAAGCAGTAAACAGCATTGCCAAATCTTAATTCTGGTTTTTAAATTCTGATTTTGGATGCATGGAGCTGCAACCCTTCCACAGAAAAAAAGGAATCCAACTTTCAGGTATCAGCAGCCCTCAATTTGCACTGGCAAACTGTGGACTGGGAACCTAGAGAGGGCCATCATTTAAATGGCAGAAAGTCATACTGATAATGTTTATCATCCCTAGACAAAGGATGAGTTGTGAAATGGGCTCACTGAGATGTGGTAAGACAGGGACAACAAAGCTGAAGCAACAGACAACTTGAGCAGCACTAAAATCCAGCTGCAGTGCTGAGAACCTGGGTTCTGATTCACCCCTCTTGCCTTGTGAATGGAGTTGGGAGCATACTGTGACAATGCATGCCAGCCTGGGAACTTCAACTGAAAAAAACCCCAGAGACAAACTCTGGAAAAAATTATAAAAGCCTGTACTTTGATCCCACTGCAGTGATGAAAACACGACGTTATTGAGAGCAACTATTACTAAAAGAAAAAGAGATAATTTAGTAGAGGAATTAATACAGATGGGAGCCATAAAACTATTTATCATCATTTTAAAGACATCTGTATTTAAACCATGAAGCACAATTTGCAGGACTAAAGGGGAAGATCTTTTTTTTCTGCATGTGGCACTATTGACTGAATCCCTACATGCCATCTGCAGTCTTTGAGAACAGGTCCAAAAGGACAGAAAAAATTCATTTGTTACCCAGTGGATTAAAACATCTGTGGAGATAATTTAACCAGTTGTCTTGAAAATGGATAATGATGGAGCACACTCCATTTCATGCTTACATGGACACAGATGCAATGCAGCACTTCCAAGTACATATACTTGATATGTTTATGTTTAGTGCAATGCATATATACATGCGGTTTGTCACAATCTAGTATTCAGTTTTCATGAATAATGTGTTTGCCTGGGACTCCTTCAAGTCACAGTAACTAAGAGGGTATCTCAAAACAAGGAAAATAATTTGTAGTGAGCAATTCAAGCCCCAGCTGAAAGAGTAAGCACTTGAAAAAAAAGACAGAATAAACAGAAAGCTGCAAGAAATGGGGGCAGGAGACTGGCAGAGAAAGCTCAGCAGAAATCAGGCGTCTGCCTGAGTGAAGAGAAGATGCTGCAGACAACTTCTGGGAAGAGGGGCAAGAAGCCCCAAGAAAATTGAGATGAGACAGGAAGTAAAGGAGATGTCTGTGGGCTCCATATGAACAAGAACCTCTATACAGGACTGCATGAAGGAATATGAAGGGAGAAGGCAAAATAATGAGGAGGAAAAGTAAGGCAAGAGCACCTTTAAACTAACAAACTGTATGAACTCAGGATAAGTGGGCATGAATTGACAGAAACAAGTTTCTAATCAGCAGCTTTCTCCAGTCAGAGAGGTGCAAAGAAACCTATAATTATTTGCATTGGAAGGGATCCCAAAGATCATCTAGTTCCAATTCCCATGCCATGGCGAGGGACACCTTCCACTAGACCTGATTCATTCTACCATGGGCCTTTATCAGTTTCATCTTTATCCTCCAAGTGCAAAGGCCTGGATTGCAGCTGATGACTGAGGATGTTCCTATGCAGTGCAGCTAGTGCTGCACACTTTCTGCTGATACACAGGAGATATTAAATATCATTTGCAACCACACCCTATAAACATAACTGTTATCCATAAAACATTACATGATGGTATCAGAATTATTAATGTTTACCATCTTAATTGCTCTGCAAAGAAACCAACACAAAGATCTTGGCACAGTTGCACCTGCCATCCTTTATACATTAAGAAGGAGCAAAATTAGATGTAGCTGACTGTGAAAGTTAGTCTTAAATGCCTGTTACTGAAAGATGATGATGAGATATATGGTGAAAGACGATGAGTGTAGGTTGTTGATGGGGTGAAATGCTATAGTAGTGCTTTAAGGAAGAGAAAATTTGAGTAGAATGGGATTATAATATTACAAGATTGCACTGAGCAGCCTGATCTGATTTCCGTGTTGACCTAGCTTTGAGCAGCAGAGGACTAGGGACCCTTTAAGATCCCTTCCCTCCTGAATGGTTCTGTGTTTTAATTAGACAGCCATTCAGACTTCAGTGTGGCTATGGACACACAAACACACTTCTGGGTCCCATCTGGTGGCAAGACACCAGATGTCAGCCTTTCTCCTCTTCATTCCATACCCTAGAAACAGCCTGAATACATGAGCCAGAAGGGCAGTGCACCTTCTACTTCACCTGGCTGCGGCCCCCGAGGTGCCAGCTCTTCAACTGTTACAGTTAAAATGAGTGGGGACACCAAGTTACACAGAATTCTCAGTGCACATCACTTCTTCTCACTCCCCAGTTGCCTCTGTCCCTTTTGACTTAATTCTCTACCCCTCTGCTGACTCCATGAGTAGGAAGCAACTAGTGACTAGCAGCTAATCCAGAAGCCACTCATAAAGTAAAACCATCCTCAGAGAGACTCATAAATCACCTTCCATTTGGGCCTACAGGCACTGTGTTTCCTCTCACCGATCAGCAAACAATGCTCTGTCAAGTACACCCATCATTTGCAAATAAAATGATAACAGCTGAATACTTACTGCATCTGAGCTGCTCTTTTCAGCTCCATTGTGATAAGACCTAAATAAATACACTAAATGGAGCTCCATGCTGCCAAGTACAGTCTACCTTATGCACAAATTACAAAATGGTGTCCTGTTTTTATCAGCCTCACACAAGGTGGATGACGTGCACTAAACCATGTGAAAAGCTGCACTAACTGATTTCCTATGCTCCTGAATGTACATTGGAGTTATCCTGCCAGTCCTGGAGCAAAATTCCCACAGTATCAGGGCTTTCTGTTATCGTGTAGCTTGAAGTGACTTGGGAATGAACAAAGCTGGGCATGTCCTACTGTGACAGTATTACGCTTTTCTTTGCTAAAACAAATAAATGACATTAAAAAAAGTAAGGTGTCCCAAATTCTTTAAGCAAAATGAATTTCAGTTTTATAGTATTTTCAGTTTTCAATTTCAGTCATTCACAGAGAAGTTTGCAATGGCTATGAAAAGGAATTGCTGCTACCTGTGCACTAAATAAACTGGTCATTATTTGTGAGTGATCTTGTATGGCATCATACCACTTTCAACTAGTTGGTGTTCGAAAGTGCTCTTCTTGATTGTCCCATTCTTAGCATTTTCACACACTTTGTGAAACTCTGTTATATGAAATAAACAACTCTCTACAAAAAAACAATAGACTCCTCAGTTATTGAGTTTTTCTTGCAATATAAAGGGCTTTTAAAGGTAATGATTTGTTTCATACCCTTTTTGAATAAAAAATTTTAAAAATGACAAATGATCAAAGAAAATCCCCTTATTTTACTAGAGCTGGAGAAGTAAAAAGCACTAAAAAAGGGCATTACTGGGAACTTCAATTTTCATTCTTTGCTTTTTTTTTTTTGATTTTGATTAAATCAAAACATTAACAGTTATCTTTAAAAGGAGCTTTAATAATTATTTTGACATATTTTCAGCCATAGTATTATACTATTTTTAACAATTTTTTAAATGAACCGGTCTCACATTACTGTTTAATTAAACTCTCCCACCCAAGAGGACTGACTTCAATACAAATTTCCAGACATTTACTTTAGCAGGTATCTTGATTTAATCTTTGCTATTTGTCTGGTTTATAAAGTTATCAGTGAAACTTAGGTCCCTGCTAATGTTACTTTAAATTGCCTGATATTTCAGGGTAATTTTAGACCAGCTTCTACAGTCATAGGGAGTTTCTCATATCACCAATCTCTTATAATATATAACCTACTGCTTTTTGTTTCCCAGGGCTCATAACATAATCAGACACCACACTTCCAGTGAAGATTACTGTCCAAGACATTTCATATCTAATTTTATGCTGAGCCTGTTAACATGCCGCAGATTTGCCCTAAGTATTGAAAACTACGAACAAAATACTGGGATCTGATGTATTAAACAGTGCCTTAGATAAGGAAGGACCATTCTGTTAACTAATGTCCCAGTCTCTTACATATATCTCCTATTGCTCACACCAGTACTTCTGCATTAAGCCAAAGCAGTGCAGTCCTCACGAGACAAGCCTGTGCACCACAGGCAGGGAAGAAAGGCCACTATCCGAAGCCCTCCATTAGTAGAGAAGTGATGAGACATGCTTGAATGATCTCTACAGTTAATGCTTGTCTGAGAGCCTGATATAAAGTCCCATTTCATAAAGACCAAAAAAATATTTTCCTGCTTCTCTTCCCAGACATACTTGACTTTACAAGCAGCACTTTTGAGCAGAAGTGCTTTTTCCAAAATACAGACTTACATTTATGCAGCACCTCTCATGCATGCAGTCTACTTTATGCTCATCCCTACTGCTCTTCCAGAGGAAAAAAACAAAATCTTTAAAAGAAAATTATCTTTATGAACAGCCGAGCTTTATACTTCTCTTAAAGGATGACATTTTAAGGAATGAGCTAGTCAAATGCCAAGAAATGGATCCCTGGATTATGACTTCAGCAAGATATTGCAATTAACACTGTAAAACAATTTGCTTGTGTTGCCTCCAGAAATTTTCCAGTATATATTACTTCTACTTTGGCAGATACTCAGTTAGGAAGAATACGTGAAGATGCTTTACTTACTGCATTATCTCCCAAAGCTGTTTTGATGCTAATCCGTACTTTGAAAGCATTCTGTGCATCTGACACAAAGACAAAAAAGCAAACATATATTGATAGTCAGCAAAAATAGGATTTTAAATAATATACTTCCCTAATTATTTCACAAACAGCAGCTTCTAAATGTCTTAACAGATCACTTGTTTAAGAGAACAGAATTTACTAGCACGAAAAGAGCCCTACAGAGATTTACCATGACCTCTTTAAGTGAGATCAACTTCCATACTTAATTTGCAAACTCCTAAAACAAGTGAATGCTCAGCATTTCAATCTTCAAACTGAAGACTACAGTTAAAATAAAAATCTGAGAAGCTGGCAGCTTTGTAGTCATAAACTGATAGCTGCTTTACTTGGGGAATGATGGGAATCAGCTCCAAATCTTACCTGGCTTGCAGAGCTCAGCATGAGCAATGGCAACTATAGAAAGTGTAAGCAGCAAAGCCCGTAACATCCCGTCAGCATGGAAAGGTTGAGGCAAAAAGAAGTCGAGTCTCCCCTGTAAAGCACTCTTAAACTTCCTGTGACCCAGGATTAAAGCATCAGAACAAGTGAGCGACCAAATAAAAGGTTTAATAATTAACCCCCGTTATTTTAGCTAAAAACAGGCACTAGAAACAACTGTCTTCTGCTAGTTACTTACTACCTTCCTCTGTAATAAAAAAACCCAAAAAACCCCAAACAAACAAAAAACTTAAAATAAAAACAAAACCACAAAAAACCCAGAAAACCCAAACAAACAAACAAAAACCCAAAACAAACAAGTTTTTAAATTTCCTTCTTCCTTTTTAGAAAAATACAAAATGTTACAGAGTGCTCCAGGCCAACCTTTTATTCCCACAGCTGCAACGTCAGACAGACACACGAGATGTCTGTGGGATATCACACCAGAGCAGCCAGCGACTGTCACCCACAGAAGCTGAATCGGAAAGTTGCCTAACACCAGATCCCAAAGGAAGCTGCCACCTGTCTTTCATGGGAAACTGTCTGGCCCCAGAGAGGGTCCTTGAGGATAAGGGAAGACTGGGCACCCTTTTCACTACTCCAAAAGAAATGTGTGATGAACACAGAACCCCCAGTCCCAAAAAAACAGGGCTCTGGATTTGCCCCTCACTTGCCTTTGAACTCACAGCACTTTTGAAGGGCCACCCTGGTGGGTTCAGTGCTGTGTCCCCCTACTCCCACCCTGATTCCACTCCCGCATCCTGTCTCAGGAGCTGGTCTGAGCCCAGCAAAGTAAATACCTTGTTCTACTCAAAAACTCCCCATGTCTGAAGCATTGCTTTGCATGAAAAGAACTGTTACACACATGGAGAAATACATCACAGGCTCGTTACAGTAGTAGTGAGAATAAGAAAAGGTGCAATAAAAGGACATGAGAAACATGTTGAATAGGGACATGTTCTTCTTTTGTAGACATGACCAGCTGTGTAGACATATAAACACACACGTGGAAATACTTTAATGATGCACTCCACACTATTAATCAAATGTTTACCAAGACAAATAAATAAATAAATGCAGAGGAGAAACAATTCAGAAACTGAAATGCATTGCAGGTACTTGAACAGTCTTTGCAATCTAGGCAGCTAGACAGGATTATTTTATTCCACTCTGCTGCTGTACTCCCCCTGTAGCCATTCTGATTAATGGTTAGTTCCTAAATTGAAGATTGCTGCAGAATTACTTTCAGTTGGTCCTTTAGCACTGGGAAGTGTGTCTGGAGACTGCAAACCCAAAGACCTTCACATGAATGACAAACAGTGAGAAAATTTGACTTTATCATTGGACTGAATTTATGGAAAAAAATATTTAACGTATTTACTACGTTAGAATAGCTGGACTTTCAGGTAACAAAGAACTTAACTGTTTCAGTAATTTAATCTTATTTTTAGAAGCCACTGTTAAAGGACTTGATATCCCATCTTTAAAAGTCATTACACCAAGCTGATTCCCAGGCACCTCTTCAGTCTCACTAGGCAACCAGTTCTGAGTACAAAACTACTGGATACATTATCTACTTAGACATTCAATCTATGCCTATGAAAACAAAAAAGTGACACATTAATTTCTAATGACACCTTAAATTAACATGCTGTATGTACACACATCAAAAAGGAGAGCACTGAAAAATGTACAGATGTATGAAAGACTATCCTGTAACATTTGTAACATTAAAAAACTTTAAAGAATGTGAATGCAACCAGTTTCATGGTAAATTCATTTGCATTGCTTCAATAACAAGCATGTAAACTTCTTTGTACCTTTGGGGAAAATGCTGAAGAACTTGGGAAGAGAGGAGAAAAGCCAAGCACTCTTTCACTGCTGCCAGAAGGTAAATGGAACTGAGCGTCAATACACAGCATCACCTCCTTTCCCCCTTGTAAAACACCATAAATCAGTTCTTTCCCTCAGAATCACATGGAGCTGGTGTCAAAGTACATCGAAGGCACACAGCTACCAGCAGGAACAACTCAGAGGACATGACTGGATTCCCTGATCAAAGCTGCTGACTTCCAGCCAGGATGGCTGATTTTCCCCAATTTATCTTGCTGGCAAGAAACAAGACAAATGATTTTTTCCAGCAGAGGGGAGGAGGCCAGGGGAAGCAGCGGTGTGATAAACACCCTAGCTCAGAGCTCACAGGGTGCACATCATGCAGTTGATATATATGTGCACAGTAACTTGGATTTGTGCCAAATGCATCCAGCTGAAGGGCCCTGTGCTTACCCAGCTGTATATGCACAGAGCACTGCACATAAGCAACTGATTGCTGCACATCTGTAAACTGTTTTCGAAAACCAGCATGTTTTTTAAACAAGCCAGGTGGACATGCAAGTTGTTAGTAAGAAGGTACCTTCTCTTCAAACTAGTGGGTTTTTTTAAATACTGTCTTAAAAAGCACTGTAACTTTTCAGGTTACAAATGGAGTGTATCTGCATAATCAAAAAAGACAGACATTTTGTATCTCTGTAATAAATGTACCTGCATGGATAACCTTCTGCCCAGCCTCTCTGCTCCCATTTTGGCCAGATATGTAGCACTGTTAAAGCATGTCTGCATTCATTTGCCACTGACTAATCAGTCAGGCATCAGTTTGCTTGAACAACTGACAATCCACATATGCAAGGTATGTTTTTAACTCTCTTTTTTGTGAGGTACTACATTTTTAAGTAGTTCCTCTGTTATAGTACCTTTGTTTCTCCTAACTACTGCTGAGCTACAGGTCATAGCCACGCAGAATTTCATGCACAGTCTGCATTCCAGAAACATCATTGAACTAGTGCAAAGAACTATTTCTCGTGTTGTGCTAAATGTATTTGTCTGCCTGGTTGAAAATAAGAGTATCTCTATAATTTTTTTCAGCACTTGTGGCCTCCAGAAGTTCATCTATTATCTCTACATATATACTTAACAGTATATATACCATAATTTGGACTACCAAACAAATCAGGAGAGGACTGAAATTTCAAGAAAGCATGTGACTTGGTAAAACAAACAAACAGACCCCTTCCATCTTCTCCATGTGATTAGCAAAGTACGTTTTCTGCTCCTTTCAATGTCTTTGAAATGGAAAATCCCAGGTAAGTAAAATATTGATAGCTATCGTATAAGTTAATTAACAGCTATGGCCAAACTTAACCTCAGTTTTCAAATTTCACAAATTAACAGTTTTAAACTCTGAGGAAGTTAATCTTTAGTCTTAAATAGTTGTGTTCAACTCTTACGAGGCAGGAGTCAATGTGCGACTGTCAGCATTAGTCACTCATGGAAATGTACCTGGAGAACTGCAGACCCAGTTGTGCAGAGCACTCTGCAGTTCCCCAGGGGCAATGGAAATGACAAACCCTGTAGGTCTTCTGCAGGCTGCAGAAACTGATGAGACTGAGATCTGAGCAAATCTCAGTATCATCTGACAGACCAGGCTGGCTGATAAAGGTCCAGCCTGAGTCTCATTAAATGTGCATTTTTCCAGAAGGTTTTAGGGGAACAGGGTGTTGAAGGAGGACTGCCACCACTTGTCATCATTGTAACAGTGCAAAAGTGATTTAAGCTGTCACAGAGCTTTTTTATCAGTGCTCACGGGAGCAGACAATATGTGAGGAATTGTTTACCCCTCGAGACAGTCATGTTGGCATTAGCAGCAGGCAGGGGAAGGACGTGCTCTCCAGCATTCACATGCATCACCTTGGAAAGGGCACTTGGCAGTGGAAAGCACCCAGAATGGCCTGCACTGGGGCTGGCACTGGGAGTGAGCAAACAGAGGGGGTGGCGAAGGATGGTGCTGCCACTTCACTGTCGCGTTTATAGTACAACCTACAGCCCTGAAGTGTCAGTGAAAACTGCCGCATCCCAAACCCACACTTCCTGGACGTTTCCTAGTTTACATGTATTTTCTGAGTCAGACAAATCCATACTAGTGACTGACTGACATTTCCCACATGTTCTCTTATGTTCATTTTCTTCAGCTAGAAAAAAAAAGAGTTGTACAATTCCATGAGGAAAGTACCACTTTTCTCCTGGAGCATATAGCAAATATTATGTGAGGTGAGGACAACTTTTACATAATCTATATGATTATAAAATATATATTTCCTTTTTCCACACAGGGCTTGGGCAAACAACAGAGTGAACACTTCTTATCTGCTTATGTCAGTCCACAATGATGGAAATACACAAAATGAAAACCAGAAGAACCACATGAAAACGTGTGCCAGATGGAGTCCCTGCATTCTCGCTCAGATTTGCTCTGCTGCACATGCAGAGTCCTGTGCACAAATCTTGAAAGACATAGAGATTTATAATGCAACGTAGTAAGTAACTTCAAGTTGTAAGATAAGAGTTTCTTTCCTCTAGGCTATTCCACGAAGTATAATCTGCGCATCCAGTACTGACCTTGTCATGATGAGGTTCATGTGACGCTGTACCATGCAGGCGTACTTTTGTTTAGGAAATATGGAACAATAAGTTCAACAAACTTCTTGAAGGTGTCCACCAAAATAAAATATGCTTGTAAAGGCCTGTGGTCTGTAATTCCAGTGCAAGAACTAACAGCTACAGACAGGAATGCTACATTATTTTGGATATGTGAATGGCTCTTGCCTGGAACGGTTACATGTTTTTCTTTCTTACACTGTATCAATTAAATTGTATGAAACTCTGTGCATGGACTTGAATATCACGCTGCTGTATGTGTATAAATTAATAAGAATAAACAAAACGGAAACAAATGTAATTATACTGTATTCCTGTTTTGAAGAGGATGACAGCTTTTCCCGGAATCATTATGGATATTTGTAATAGCTGGTTTGTCTTTTCTTAAAAAGATATCCTATTTTTCACTACTGAAATATTTAAGCTTAAGATGGTGCCTTCCCCAAGTACACTGGGAAAATGCCATGATGAAATGTAGCACACCAACAAAAGGAATGACCGAATTTCTCAATTTTGACTTATACATACTTTAAGGGAAGGTCAGTATTATGGCACTTGCTCTGTTGAAAGGAGGATGAAAAGTTATAGTTGCAATTTCCCAATGAAATAAGATTATGGAAAATATTTGATTGTTTTTTTTTCAAAATTTTCATGGGTGTCAATGGTGCAACAGTTGTAAAATGCACAATACTGCCATCTTCTGTATCCAAGAAGCAGCAAATTGTATGTTATTTTACATGTATGTTCTGCATAAGAAACAATAAAAGTAATAGTGATGTCAACTCCTTCATTTTAAGACAGTCTGGGATCTGACACGTGGTTAAGTAACAGCAGAGAGGTCACAGTCTGAATATTCATTGGTCAGGTAGCAAATGTAACTGCTAACTATAGCAGTCACATGCTTGCTTTGAATAACTTCACTGAGCTTCAGAATAAGTAAGAGGATACTCATTAAGCTGTTAATGAACAGCACCGTCAATTAGTCAGATTTTGACAAAGCCTGCTGTGGTGTGCTTCACCGCCAGCAGCTCAGACGGTTTATGCAACATACTACCCCTAGGATACAGGAAATAAGATCCTACACTGTGGTTTAGGACAATGATTTAGACATTAATCAACAATGTACATTTTTAATAGGTATGCAAAACATGCCCAAATAAAACCTACAAATACTTTGCCTCTGAAGGCTGCAATCTATCACGTGTCACCGAGGAATTGATTACTGACACCTGGCATATTTTCACCCGTTGCATTCATGATGGTCTGTGAGGAGTAACTCGTTTCCTGTCATGAAATGTGTTTATAATCAAGTCAGGTGTATGCCTCAGAGACGATGATGGGATTGTATCCGCAGTGTGAGTTCACTGATCCACGTGCCAGTCTGGTGTGCTGCCGCTACTGCACTGGAGCTGTGACTTCCCTCACCTCTGACAGGCTGTGGGCCAGGGCAGCCATTTATCCCTCATGTTCATGGCAGCCAAGAGACACACTGGGAGCTCACCTCACGACAGGCAGCGTGAGTTAAACTGAACAATGTACCAGTCCAGTGTGCTGCTGCTGCTGCTGCTGCTGCTGCACTGGAGCCGTGACTTCCCTCAACTCTGGAACGTGGGGGAACCCCCCCCATTCCCACAACTCCCAACACAACCGAGGTCGCTCACAGAGCTCAAGTTACTGGCAGCCAGGACAATCACCCAGCACAGGCACTGCCATGTGCAGCAACACCCCGGCGAGCTCAGGCACTGCACCACTGGCACCCAGTTATCCCACAGGGCTGAGAAAATCACACATCACCAGGAAAAGCTGAATCGGGAAGTGCCTGAGAAGAGAAAACTGAGAGGGGACCTCATCTGTGTCTATAAATATCTGAAGAGGGGGTGCCAAGATGGATCCAGGCTTTTTTCAGTGGCGTCAACCACAACGACACGAGGCAACAGGTAGCAACTGCTGCACAGGAAATCCCACCTGAACATAGGGAAGAACTGTGAGGGTGACTGTGCACTGAACATTGCCCAGAAAGGCTGTGGAGTCGCCCCCACCGGAGATACTCAAGAACCAATGGATGCAATACCGTGTCACTGTGCTGTGGGGTGACCCTGCCTGATGAGGGAGGCTGGACCAGGTGACCCGCTGCCGTCCCTTCCAGCCTGACCCGTTCTGTGACTCCGTGATCTCTGGGGCATCGAAACACTCAGTGCACTCCACCGCTTCTGGTCTTTACGAGACTTTGGTAAACTGGAACCCAGGGCGGTGCTGTCTCCCGCGCTGCCCGAGGCGGTGTAAGGGGAACCCAGGGCGGTGCTCTCTCCCGCCCTGCCCGAGTCGGGCGGCTGCCAGAGGCGGTGTAAGGGAACCCAGGGCGGTGCTCTCTCCCGCTCTGCCCGAGTCGGGCGGCTGCCAGAGGCGGGGTAAGGGGAACCCAGGGCGGTGCTCTCTCCCGCTCTGCCCGACTCGCGCCGCTCCCACAGGATCGCACCGGGGATCCCGCCCCGCCGAGCCGCTCGCGCCGCCACCGGAAGGGATTTCTCGCCCTTCCGCCGCGGGGTCACGTGACGCCCCCTCGGCCCCGCAAGATGGCGGCGCCCATGCTGGCGCCCGAGCCCCCCCTGGGGAAGCCGAGGTGAGGCCGCGGCCGGGCCGGGCCGGGACCCCCCGGGGGCCGGGGGAGGGCCCGCGGGTCCCCGCGGAGGGGCGCGGCCCCGCCCCGGCCGAGCCCGCCCGGGGGGCGCGGCTGAGGCCG
>JAYRBT010000001.1:100483794-100521676 GCA_036023395.1 Myiotriccus ornatus
CGGCGAGCGGGGCGGTGGGGCAGGCGGGGCTCGGGGCGCGGCCGGGGCCGCTCCGGGCCGTGCCCGCCGCGCGGGGCGGGGGTGCCCGCGGGAGTGGCGGCCGTGGCGGTGAGAGGCGCGGGGAGGCTGCGGGACGTGCATGCCCGCGCTGAGCCCCGTCCGGCCCCGCCGCAGGGACGGGAGCCCCCGGCCCGGGTGTGCGGGTCTTTGGAAGGCCATGCTCCGGTGCCGTTCGGCTCGAGGGGGACGCGACGCCCAGCTCTGGAGCGGCTGGAGCGGTGCTGCTCCGTGCGCCTCAGCGGCGTGCTGTGCCGGCCCGGGAGAGAGGGGAGCTGTTCTCCCCCTTCCTGCCTTGGGCTTTAGGAGAGCCTTAGGAAGCGGTGGGAACTGGGAAGGGGGTTCTTGCTTTCGTCTCCAGGCACCTGCTGAGGGATGCAGTCCGTTTCAGGCAGAGACACGGAGTGCTCAGTCTGGCCCGGTCAGAGGGCTCATGTGGGGACAGTGCTCTGTGAGGGCCGTGCTGCTCCCGGGACAGCCACCCTACTGTCACCCTGGCACAGCCACCCTGATGTCACCATGGCACCACTGCAGGTGGTGACCATGTGAGCAGCCCTGAACAGAAGGATTGGAGATGCTGGTGAAGTTCTGGCTGTCTGGGTTATAATTGTGGAATCTTTTAAAATTACACACTCCAAAAGGGGAAGCTTTTGATGTCCCGTCAGTGTTTGGTGTGACACAGTGACAGGAGCTGGAGATGGATCCTCCCTCCTGTTTTTCCATTATGAACTGGCCCAGAAGAGGGACCTCGAATGAAAATTGCCAGAAAAGGGGTTGACGTGAAAAGGTTTTAGATACTTAGAGGGGTTTTAACCACAGTGCAAACATGGTGCTGGTTGTAGGCAGCCATGCAGAGCTGTCAGACAAGCAAGGGAGAGTCTGGCCAGGCTTCTGCAGCAGAAGAGCAAAGCTGAGCATTGTGGGGGGTGTGGTGTGTGTGTTCTTATCTGTGCATTAAGACTGCTGCCAGTGGAGAGTATGAAGGGAGACAAGAAAAAACTTGAAGTTTCATAAAAAGACTAGAATGTGCAGAAAGGTGTGCCAAAATGGTAGGATAGGAGATCCCCAAGTTTTTCTCCCTGATCTGATCTAGTGATCAAGTTTCAGGAGCTAAGAAAGATTTCATGGAGTTGGCGATAACATCAAATGTTGTAGAGCTCAAGAAGGATGAGACCCTGTGTGGTGTCTTGTTGCTGCTGCCCATGTGCACCTCTAACAGCAGAGCCACAGATCTACAGATTTCACTGTCATGTCAGATGCCGCTGCAGAGTTACTGTTTCATACGAGTGGCTGTTAATTTTGCATTTTGTGGGATTTTTTTCTGCTGAAGGAAATTAATTGCATGTATGACAGTAAAAATTAGTTGTGTGGCTGTTTTCTCATCTTCATGTTCCTCATCTTCAGCCATCAAAAGTACAGAGCTATCCTGAAGAAAGAGAAGAGGAAAAAAAAGCGGCAGGCGCTTGCCAAACTAAGGGACTCAGGTAACTGTGAAGTGCTTGGTGCTGTCAGTGGAACTAGAAGTGATTGGACTTTTTTTTTTTTTTTTTTTTAAGGATATAATTCTGTGTATCCTTTGCTGGCTATAGCATCCACTTGTGTAGATGCATTGTTTTGTGTTTTTTCTCAGAAGCTACAGAAAAAGATGAATCTGTGTCTGAGGAGGAAGAGGAAGAAGTGGAGAAAGAGGAGGAAGAAGAAGAAGAAAAAAAACTTGAGGCAGAAAGGTGAAGAATCTGGGAAATTGTTTATATACAGTAGACACTTTGGTAGTCCATTCCATTTTGATACTTTGAAAAGTTTGAATATATTCTGTAAAACAGAATATTTTTTAATATTTTAGGCTACACCGTTCTTTTCTGTAATGCCTGAATGATTCCATCTGAATTTTCTCTTTTAAGGAAGATTAGATAAGGTGTAGTTATTACTGGAGCAATAAATTTGAATTGTGTGCGTGACAATCACGTCAGTTATGGATACTCATTAAATGGAGAGTCTGAGTAGTGTCTGGTTTCCTTGGTAGACAAAAACTACATGAGCAGTGGTTGCTGAGAGAAGAAAAGGCCCAAGAAGAGTTCAAGCTAAAGAAAGAAAAAGAAGAGGCTGCAAGAAAACGGCAAGAAGAAGAAGAGGTGATGTATAAACTGACTGTTACTGTTGTGCCTGGAAATAAGGTAGACTTAGGGTAATATTCTTACTGTTCTGTTATGGATCTATTTTTCTTGATCATCTGGGTGTGTTTGAAAGCACAGGCTCTTCTGTCTTTCATTTAGAAGAGCAAAATTGAAAAGGAAGAGAAAACAGCAACTCTTTAAAAAGGGTTTTTGTCCAGAGATTTAGTTGCTTGTGATTGGATGGAAACTTAATGGTCAAGGAGTTGTTTGGGTCAAACAAGATAGTTTTGACTTGCATTATAAAGCATTATTTCCTTAAATAATTATTTTTTTATCATAAAGAGGAAGATCAAAGAAGAATGGGAAGAGCAGCAAAGAAAAGAGAGAGAAGTGGCACAGCAGAAGCAACAGGAGAAGAAAGAGAGAGAGGTGATTCCTGGTGGTGGGAGGATAAACATGTTACATATCCTGATACATGATGAGATGCAACAGTTATACACGTTGAAGAGGGATTTTGTTACAATTAGCAAATGTATAAATGTGTTAGTTATTCCATTCTGTTTGATTTCCTAAAACTATTAATCACTGTTAAAGAGCATCTAATGGATCCATATAAAGGGTAACTTGTTTTAACACGTCTGGTTGTTCACAGTATGTCGTTGCTTACATCAGTTAAGTATGAAGGCATACTGCCAATGCAGGTTCTGATATGTGCACTTTCTGCATCACATGTTAAAGATGGTCCTTCCTTAATGTCTCAGTTGAACACAGTTAGTGCTGAAGAAAATGCCCAAAGAGAACATGGATTATGGAAGTACACTGCTGCTGTTCCTTAACACAGTTCTTAATCAAAAGATGTGTTACAGCTCTTCTTTACCTGACTCATCCAACAGGACGTATGTTTTTCAGAGCTCCTTGTGTGGAATAAAAAAATTATGCTGAAGATATAAGTCATTGATAATGTTTCTGTTAATGATACATTCTTCTTAAGTTTTAGAAGTTCAATGACCTGGATGTAAAATGTCCTGTACAGAAATCCAGTGTAAGGACTGGCCTCTTATTCCCAGTGAAGGGTGACTGCAGCTTTCTAGGATCTGGCCATTTTTGATTCTCCACAACCACAAAAGTTTCCAGTCATTTCACTGGGAGATGTCTTGCTACTGTGTCTGGTAACCACAGCAGGAGAGAAGCCATGAGCAGACAGTTCTGTCTCCCGCAGTTAATAGTTGGTTGTACCACTGATGATGTAACACTTGCACAGGGAATGCCAAAGAACAGCAGTTGTTGTATTTCCTGTCTCACTTCCTCTGGTGTTAAATGTCCATTTCTCTCTTTGCAGAGTAGGGAAGAAAAACAATGCTCGTGTCCTTTATTTAAGGTTGAGATAGAGTTCAAAGAGAACCGGTAACAGCAGGATTTTGTTCCTCCCCGCTCTCCTTGTGCCTGGGTTTCCCCAAGCCCTCAGTGGGATAATTTGTTTCTCTGAACTAGATGGAAGCTGCTTTCTTTTTTGCTTTGTTGTTGGCTTGTTTGCTTTGTGTTTTTCTGGGTTACTATTTTACTGTGTTAGTGAGTTAAACTGGCTCATAGAGGGCATTGACAGGCACCCAGAGGGAAACTGATTACCCAGGTAAGAGTGGAGCCACCCATTCCAGCAACAGAAAGTTGTTTAATTGATTTTGCCTGTGTCTTGAAACAGCACTTTATTCAAATTCTAGCAGTGATTTGAAAAAGAAACTAATTTCCTTCCCTAAGATGAAAAAATAGATTTTCTGTTTTGGTGAGTGGTGATAGTTTGGGGCTTTTTTGTTTTTTTTTTTTTGTTTTGGCTTGTTCTTCTGTTTATATGGTTTGGGTTTTTGTTTGTTTGTTCTGGTTTGGTTTTCTTAAATAAGATGGAAAATATTTGGCATTCTTGGTGATTAGTACCAGATGCTCTCTAGGTTCTCATCTTGGATTGCATTTTTTAATTTTTATTTGTTCTTTTTTAATTTAATTAATTCTCCTCCAAATTAGAACAGTGCTAGCATATTTTCTTGTTTTGATTATGTTTAAATGTATTTTTTTCTTGGAACTTCTTAGAATAATTTGTTAGAACCAATTTCCAGCCAGATTTGGAGAGTGATATAGTTTTGCTCAGCCCACTTAGAAGAAGTAAGGGAAAGAATATCCTCATTGTCTTCCTGTATTTGGAAGGGTAGATATAGTTAACTTGTGATGTTTAGCTTTCTTAAGAGTTACATCTTTTGCTTTAAAAGAGGCTCACTGAGCATTGTGTTTTTATACAGAATCCTTAAGAAGTTTAGTGCAACTGAACAATTATGGACTTACCTGTAACCAGGCTGTGTGCTAGAGCAGGAGATACATTTAAATATTCAGTGGTTCAATGACAGTTTTAAAAAAGAAAAGTAAACTTCTATGTTGTCCGTTGTTTAGTTTAGAAAATCATCTACATAGGGGTCTTGTCTGATGTATCCTTTAACAACTTTGTAGTACATGAACTGCTACAGAACCTAAGTAAATTTCTTGGTTTTAAAGCAAACCCAGTCAAACTTTCATTATGCATAATCATTGAGTATTGTAAATTAGGTTCTTAACTAAAGACAACAGATGTTTTGCATGTCCTCAGGGTTTTCACTAGTCCTGTGTTTGCACCATTTATAGGCAGCTGTGCAGAGGATGCTGGATCAAGCTGAAAGCCAGGTATGCTCAGAGACTTTTTGAAAAAGAACTGAAAAGTAATTTAATTTCCATCCGGTGTTTGTCTTCTAGCATGCTGTCCATCTGCTCTTGAGAACCTAATGGCCTGAATAAATTTAATATATAGTGGCTTGCATGAGCTGTAAACAATTATTTACTGGGTGGAACATAATTAAGCATATTTCTGGCTGGTTGGTGGCAGTGCAGCTGTGCATGCTGATGACTGTTCAGGAGATCTGAGTCAAAATGAACCTGGAAATACTGCTGTGTGCTGTTAAAAAACACTGTGCATGATGGTTTATTTGTGAATTGTAATTCTAAATAAATCTGTCAGTCCTGGGTGGCAAGACAAGCTTGTATTTTTAAGCAGATGGCAGGCTCTAAATAAGAAGATTCAGTGGTAGAGGAGGGCACAGATTCTTAAGGAAAAGAAAAATTTTGGGGAGGAAGAAGGTGACTGTTGAGATGCCTGGAAGAGCATGGATCACAAGCTGGCAGTGTGTAGCAAAGAAAACTGCAGTTTTCATTTGATTCTAAGAAATTGCCTTAAAGAATGATTTGGCTTTTTATCTCTGTCATAAAATTAAACTTGTGAGATTCTAGCTCTGTTTAAACCACTGCATGAATCTGAAAAATGAGTTTTAACATAGTTAATGCATTATGTTTTGATCGCCATAGCTACTTTTGGTTCCAAATCATGTTTAAACAGTTCTTTAGGTAGGGAACTTAACTCAGTTTCTTAATATGGGTAGAAGAATGCTCTGAACTGCTACGTGCCCAGAGCTCAAGATGTATTAGCAGCCATGTCTGCAAAGGAATAGGCAGAAATGTGGTATGTTAAGAGACTGCATTATAGTATCAGCTCAGGGTTCAGTTACTGCTGAAGTAACAGTGCTGTTCTGGTGAGAGAAAATTGTGGCTGCAAGTCATGAACAGAACTGGTAGCAGGGTCAAATGCTGCTTGTAAATAAACAGAGTTTTCAGTTGATTTAGAATGAGAACTGTAAAGCCACTCAGCTTTACAGATTGTTTGGTTAGAATGAAAACTCCCTTTTTAAAATGTGTGTCTTGGTTGTGGTCAGTCAAGCCTTGCAACTTGGTAAGCCCATTTTGAATTACAGAAATTTTAATGGACCAAGATGACCAGTATGGGCACTTTTACTTCCAGTGCTAACTCTGAATTTACTTTTTTTAAATTCTGGCCTTTGGCAGGTTACTTTTATTTTAGTCTTTTCTAGATGCACAGGACAGTAATAATGCTAAACTTGCTTGAGCTTTGAGCTATTGCTCAAACAAGTAAATAGTCGTAGCTTTCTCTCTCCCCGTTGAGCTGGTTTTGGCTGGTTAATGTTCTTCACGGTGGCCAATATGGGGCTGTGGTTTGGATTTGCACTGAAAATAGGGTTGATACCATAGAGATGTTTTTGTTATTGCTGAGCAGGGCTTACACAGAGCCAAGGCCTTTTATGCTTTTCATGCTGTCACACTGGGAAGGAGTTTGGAAGTGCATGGGAGATTGGGAGGAGACACAGCTGGGACAGGTAACCCAAACTGACCAAAGGGATATTCCAGACCATATGACATCATGCTCAGTATATAAACCTGGAGGGAGATAACAGAGGAAGGGGACAGGCTTTTGGAGTGATGGTGTTAATCTTCTCAAGTCACTGTTAGATGTTGATTGTGCCCTGCTCTCCTGGAGATGGCCTGCCTTTGGGAAGCAGTGAATTAATTCCTTGTTTTGCTTTGCTTGTGTGCATGGCTTTTGCTTTCCCTGTTAAACTGTCTTTATCTCAACCCATGGGTTTTCCAGCTTTTACCTTTCTGACTCTCTCCCTGATCCTGCTGGTGGGGGAGTGAATGAGTGGCTGTATGGGACTTGGTGTCTGGCTGGGGCTAAACCATGACACAGATGTATAAAGCTACCCAAGGCACTGGGCAGCTTTGAAAACAATGCTTTAAATAGATTCAGCTTGCCTTGTAGCAACCCAGTGCTCACAATTGCACGGGGGTTCAGTTGTCAGTTTTATTTTTGACATTCCCTTTCTTTATTCTTTTCTAACTTCTGTGTATTTTAATGTTTTTTTCACAGCTGGAGAATGGTGTGAGTTGGCATAACCCAGAGCCCCCAGAGAATCTGGGAACAGAGAAGGACAGAGCGAATTGCCCCTTCTATATTAAAACAGGTTCCTGCCGATTTGGAGACAGGTAATCAATTGAATATTTACCAGCGTAGAGGTGTTTTGGGGAGACGAAAGGGAGGCAATTTCATTAGGTCATAAGCAAACTGAAGAAAAATTGCTATATAAAATACTTTCATGTATTTGGATGTGGATTGAGAGCAGAAGCATTGCCTGTCTAGAATTGAACTATTTTTTATGGCATATTATTGATCGTGCATTCTGGTTACATTGGTCAGATTGAGTTTTCCTTAGCTCTGACACATGCACAGATATATTCAGAGTATTTCTGGTTTGTTATCAGTACAGGCCTGAAATGTCAGATTCTGTTTTTTTCTGTTGTCTACTTTGCATATGTTGCATTGTATAAAAGATAAAATCAAATCTCAAATGGACTAAAGCGAGTTAAGGTAAATCTGCACACTTGTGAAAGCTTCCAGAATTCTCACTATTTAAATGTGTGATACATTAGTTCTTGATTCTTGTACACTGATGGAGAGGGAAGTCTAGTAAAAGGCAAGAATAGAGAAGGAAAACAACATGATGAGAGATGAGCAGCAGCTCTGTAGAAACGGCTGATGAGTCTAGACTCTTTTCAAAGAAGGGATGGAAGAGGGCTGTGGTAGATGAACAGGAAACTCATGAATAGGATGGGAAGGATTATTTCGGTTCAGTCAGGTGGGTCTGAGTGTTTACAAGCTTTAAGAAAGAAAGGACTTTCTCATATGAAACAAATAGCAGAACTTGTTGCCTCAGGACATAGAGAAAGCCAGAAGTGTAAACAGATTCATGGAGTACGAGTTCATGTTCATTGGTGACCAAGAACAACGATGACTCAAATGCAGCATCTGACTAGAAAATACCTGATTTATTTTTTTTTTGTGTTAAGGAGAAATAACAGTGTAGCAGGGAAGGACTCTCGATATTTATTACATGAATCTTCAGCATAAACTAATAAGGCTGTTTTTCTAACTTGTATCACTGAAATGTGTGTGGTCCAGCTATCCTAGTTTTCTTTATCCTAGGAGTAATTTGTTTCAGCGTGATGTATATTGTGGATAATTATGTGATAATTCAACATTATGGAAGCTTCAAGTCCACATCTTTTTTTTCTGTTCTGAAATATGTGTTGAATTCCATAATAAAGATTTGGCCAGCTATTTCACTGCAGACACCATTTTTGCTTTTCAGATGTCTGGGTCATTGCAGTATTTTTGTTTCAGTGGTCTTTAAGGGAGGTAACCTCCATGGATTATTTACGGACTGCACAGAATTCAGTTTTGCTTTGAACTGTGAATAACCCTTGGAAAACAAATACTGAGGAACATCATATTCTGCCCTTCTTCTTTTATCCATAGTTGTTGATCTCAGCTACCTCTCCGTTTTCCTTCTTTCTCCTCCCATACCTGCTTCCTTCATATTCTGGTCATTTTTAACCACTGGTGCTGTAAGTTGAAGGACAGGTACAGCCAGGGTAAGGACTGGAAGGATGGGTTGGAAGCAGTTAGGAAAAACTAAGAGCCAGTGTTACCAATAAATAGTTGTTGAATCTTGTCAGAGTTCACTGTATCTTGAAGAAGCTAAAACTGGCTGAGTTCACTATTATTCATTTCCTCTAATTCAAACTCTTATATTTTGCAGTGATACTGGATTTTTGGGTCACTAATTTCCTTTTGTTCTGTTATGTGCTGTATTCATTTTGTGTACAGACAGTATTGGTTGGATTTAATATTTATTATTCAAATTGAACTGCAAAAGGAGGCAGCTTCTAAAATGTAAAAAAGTAATAATCATCAAATTAATTGTCTCCTGGTTTAGTTTTGGGTTTGGAGATAGGGTGCTTTTGTTACTTGTTTTTTAAAGTCTAAGGTGTCAACCAGGAGGTGACTGACTGGCTGCAGAAAGAACCTTGGTAGCTGAAGTTTGGGTTGTAATTGCCCATTTTGAGACCTGACCTCTCTGCAGTCTATCTGTGCTGTGCCAGTGCCACATTAAGAGGGCAGACTAGTCTGGATGTTTTTCTGAGCATGTCCTGAAAAGGACAAATGTGTTGGAGAGTGCATGACTTAGTTGCTTAGGAAGTATGAAATGGAGATCACAGAGCACAGTGAAATAAACATGGAGGCCAACATCTGTGTTCTACTGGATCTGAAGGTGTCTGGGGGAGAACTGTATTTCACCATGTGCGGGAGGTAGCTTGAATATGATGGATGATGAGGGAGACCTAATAGTTTTATGGCTGCCAAGAAGATGCAGATTAAGATAAGACTGACTTTAAAGATTTTTTTTTTTTTTTAAGAAGTGGAAAAATACCTGTCTTGTGCTTATCCAACCACAGGTCTAAACATGCTGTCCTTCCCTCACGCCCTCTCTCTACCCCCATCTGATGAGAACAATTTCAGTAAAAGTTGTTTTGTTTGTGGAAAGAAGAGCAGGGATTTGCTTTAAGATGAATTTGTAGAAAGAATACTGGCAATCTTTTAAGCCCTTCAGAAACTGGGAACACATTTAATCCCAGTAGCCTAGAAGAAATTACTTTAGTTCTCATTGTGATGCTGATATCTATAGCTTTTGTAGATGCGCTTTCTTAAGCGAGAATGTATTTGTGCATGGCAGGAAGCATTATGTGCAAACTCACTCCAAAAGATTTGTTTTACTAGTTGAAATATGTTGAGCTCCCACTAATGGATTTTCTTTTATAATAACTGTAACTGAAAATGGCAAGTGTTTGAAGCTTCAACAAGTGCATTTTCTGCTGCAGGTGCCAATCTTTCCACTTTTCTTTCTTCTCTATGACTCTCCAGGTGTTCTCGCAAGCATAACTACCCAACATCCAGCAAGACACTTCTCGTCCGAGGGATGTTCATCACCTTTGGCATGGAGCAGTGCCGGAGGGATGACTATGACACAGATGCGAGTCTCGAGTACAGTGATGAGGAGACCTACCAGCAGTTCCTGGAGTTCTATGAGGATGTGCTCCCTGAATTTCAGAATGTGGGGAAGGTTGTTCAGTTCAAGGTATGCATCTAAGTGTGGTTTACAAGCCTTAAGAAAAATTCTGTCCAGGATGCCCTAGCTAAATCCTGTGTGCTTCAGGAAACTATAGTGTCCTTACAGCAAGCTGTACATCTCTCATGTCACCTGTAAACCTGGCACTGCTGTTACAGAGCATTGTCTTTCTCTGTGTGAATCTCCTCTCCCATTCCCCTGAACTGTTATAAAAGCTTGTGCTTTTATTTTGCAAGTTCTTCACACTGCTTAACAGCCCACTTACCTCACAGTCCTTTCTTTATCCTGTGCTAAGCCCCAGAGGGTCCACTGAGACGGTTTAGACAGTATGAGCTGGTTAGACATCTGAGCTACTGTATTTGTGCATAAGGAATGAAATAGTGGGGGTATGAAATGTGTATGGAGTGTACACCCAAACAATGTCATTTTAGGACTGCCTATATAATAAAATCAGATTACAAAGAACTGAAAAGCTAGTAGGTAGTCCAGTAGGAAGAATTATAAAAGTAAGTTATGTAAATGGTGTTTAGATTCATCATCCATCCTTAGTTTGTGCATTTGGTTTGCTGAACGTTTTATACTGAATTTTTCCCACTTATATTGTGATTTCTTATGGGGAAAAAGAGGGATCTGTAAGTGGAGACCACTGAGATGAATGACATGTGTTAACAGTCCCACGTTGCCCCAAATTATGGCAGCTTGGATGGTGAAATCTCCTCGTATCAGAATCTATTGCAGCATCCCTTTCTGATTGCCATTCCTCAGTGTTTTCTTGCAGTCACCAGGAGGCACATGGTGCCTTTTCTCCTTTTGTTTCCATCTACTGACAGCTGCCTTGGGACTGAGGTTGTATTAGCATTTCAAGCAAGAGGAAAGTAGAAAGAGTGAATTTTCAATAGTTGTGTAATGAGCTTTATAGGTAAGAAACCACTTGTTTGGAGGAGTATCCCCTCCATATTTTGACTCATGGGCTATCAGCAAGCTGTGCTCTGTGCTAGATGGGATGTAGATTCCCTATGGACGTGGGTTGAAATGTCTTACCAGCAAAGTCAGGTATCACTGTTCTGTGTAGCTGCACTACGCTGCACCTACTTGGGTCCCTGTGATTGTTTGTGTGGCATTCCTTGGCTTCCAAGGCAATTATGCAATAACAGGGTGATTATTATGGACATTTTCGTTATGTTAGAGATGCTTCAGAATGACATGTTGGCTGCAGGGATCTTAACTGTGAGTGAGTCTCTGCAGCTGTTTAGAATCAGATGATGCACACCTTCTTTTAGCTGACTTCCTTTTCCAGTGTAGCCAAAGGTTTTATTCTTGCTGTTCTTTCTGGAAATCTGCTCCAGAATCAGGGAGATCCCAAGAAAACACTCTTCTTTTCCTACCCAAAAATGTCTACACCAAAATCATTCTCACTTGTTCTTGTGTTGACATTGTTTATCTCAAACAGTTTGACTCCTTATCCCGTAATATTTAATTATACAACTACTTGTGACTGAAGCCCTTTCCTGACCCAGTGCACAAAGAAATGTTTCCTGAGGATCAGTCAGGAATGAAAGGAGCCGCTAGCCTTGTTTGTGCAGATATTGGAAGGGGCCTGGGGGCAATAGAGGTTGGGATCGCAGTTCTGCCCTGGGGAACTCCCTTCTACCTGCTTGGGCCTGCCCATCAGGATCTTTCATAACTAGCAGCAGGCTTACTGGAAGGTAATTTGTGTATTTTTTGAGAGCTTTAGATATACTCTGACTGCTAAATCATTACACAAAAAGGGTTTTTAGAACCTGTACAGTGAAAGTTGGTGACTTCAGCTTTTCTAACCCACCTCACGGGGATGCTGTGAAGGTAAATTGCTCTAAAGAGTCTCTTACTGTGGTGAATCCCACATTTCCACATGAGGATGCTACTAATTGTTTTCAGAGCAGATTTATCTGTTGCACAGTAGGGTTGGCCCAGACAAGTGCAAGAATACAAACTGTCCTGTGGGCTAAGTGAAGCTGAGGTGCCAGAGTTAATCAAAGCATAATGCTGGAAACAAACATAAGCCAGAAAGGCTTTTTTCTTTTAAAATCATATCTAAGTTGATGTGGATGAGCTGTCGTAAATGAATGGCCCATCTCGGAATGCATGAGCTGCTGTCCAGCATAAACCTTCCACTGCACTGACTTTGTGTTTCCATCCCCTCAGGTCAGCTGTAACTACGAGCCTCACCTGCGAGGAAATGTCTATGTCCAGTACCAGTCGTAAGTACTCACAGTCGTACTCAGTGATAGAACTAAACTCCAGAGCTGAGGAATGAATGAGAAGGGTTTGTATAACCCATGCGATTCACTCTCATACCGTAACGGGAGGCCAGAATTGGTAAGTGATGTCTGAACTGATGGTGAGATGGTAATGCTGTGTGTTGTTTTCACTTTTTAAAGGGAGAAGGACTGTCAGGCAGCCCTGGCCCTGTTCAGTGGACGATGGTACGCAGGCAGACAGCTTCACTGTGAATTCTGTCCTGTGACGAGGTGGAAAACTGCTATTTGTGGTGAGTCATATGTAAACACTTGAAAAAGAGAAAAAATGTTACTCAAAGAGTACCAATGGAAGTGAAAAGGCAGGATTAGTCTGCAGCTTTCAGATCTGCCTAATGTTGTAGTTCATTTCTGCTTGGAAGACAAATGTGGTAACTTGTGTAGATCTAAGAAAGAAAGGGAATATTACACCATGGGATGTAAGTGCCTGAATTGTTTTAGTGGATTTACCTTGGACTGGAAAAGAAGGTTTGGATTCTAGCTTTGGAAATAATAATCTTAAAATGAAGCTAGAGGAAGTACTACTTTCTCTCTTGAAAAGCAACAGCAGTTTCTGAACTATCAACAGTTCTTAGCAGTAGCTATCACATTTAACATCCAGATTTACACTCTTAGATTAAGATAAATGAAATTTAATGAAATGAAAAATGAAATTTGTTCTAAGGTAAAACCAAACCTTCATAGCTGCTAAAAAGTTAATTCCAAAAAAAGTACACAGGGAAAATTACTCTTGTGTGAATTAAATTGATAGGTGGTCAGAGGCACGTTTTTCTGTTTGGAGAAGTGAAATTCAGTTTATTACGTTTCTTCCTAGAAAGTACATAATGAAGAAAGAGATTTAATAGATGATCTGGTTCATAAAAAATCAAACCCTACTCTGTTGCAGGCTTATTTGAAAGGCAGAAGTGTCCAAGAGGGAAACACTGCAACTTTCTTCACGTATTCAAAAACCCAAACAATGAGTTTTGGGAGGCCAACAGAGACATACGTATTTCTCCTGAACGGACTAATCAGTCTAAAAACTCTGAAAGGAGAAACAGATCAAGCCATCGTGATGACTATTACAGCCGGTCCAGGAGAAGGGGCAGCCCGAGCCCAGATCATTCTTACCGGAGAAATGGAGAATCCGAGAGAAAAAAGAACCGCCGCAAAAGCAAGAGGCGGCACCGATCGGGGCGGTCGAGGAGCCGGGAGAGGAGGAGGTCTCACAGCAGGGGGAGGAAGAGGAGAGGCCACAGTCGCAGCAGAAGCCACAGTCGAACTCGCAGTCGCAGCAGAAGCCGGAGTTCCTCTCGATCCAGGAGCAGGGGTAAAAAGAGGTCGAGCAGCAGAGGAAAAAATAGTGAAACTCCCAAAACAAAGTGAGAGTTACTTTTAGAAATCAGTAATTGAGCAAAAATAGATCTGACAGAGAAATCTTTACAATAGGGCACCAGATATATTTTGAGTTTCAAATAAAGTGTTCTTGCACATTAAAATGTTTCTTCCTAAAAAGGAACCTAGTTTATTGTGTGCTAAGCTTCAGAGAATTAAAAGTTTTAAGTCCTATAGAAGGTGTGAACGTCAAGTACTCTAGCTACTCTGTCCCTCCAAACTGCTGCAACACTTGGATACCCACTGAGTACAAATAGAGAAGTAAAGCCTCTTTGGTATATGCTTATTTCTGTTATGTGTGTGTTAAGTGTTTCCTGTCCCTGTAGGGAGTTAGTACAGAACAGCCAGTGTGCAGTAAATTCACACCCCAGCACACTGCAGACCAAGGTCTGTGTAGACACTGCCGTTTGTATTTTTTCATGTTTATGGGAAATCTCTTTCTAGACAAAGTAAATATAATCGTATTATGAGTTTGAGTAAAGGGATCTCAAAGACATCACTGTTTGATTGTACAGTACTTGCCCAGTAGGAGCTTTGTGGTCATAAGTGTTGGATTTTTCTCTCTCCCCTGACTTGAGCTGCTGAGCTAATTGCCTGTAGGGATTGCACTAGACTAAAACCGAGTAGGAAGTACACAGAGAAACAATCGATTTATTCAGTACCTTAATCCCCAAGTAAGAGCGGAGACCATGAAACCATAATCCTCCAGCGAGGATAGAAAATACTTCACATACTTCTTGGCTGCACACCATTTGTAGGTGAAAACAACTTGCCTAATCTGTGCTGGAGGGTGGAAGTGTCCCATCTAGGAACCAGAGATGCAAATGGGATTGCGAAGGCTCAATCGAGATAGTTGCACAGTGGCTGAAGAAACTGAAGGTTTTCTACCTGAAAGAGTACTTTGTTTCTGGGAGAGGAGGACTTGACTTTTTATGTTTTTCAGGTTTATTTTACAAACAGTTTTAGGCACCCTACTTGTCTGACTTTCCTACAGCCAAGGTAGAGAGTAGGGTACATAAAAATGAAGTTAAAGGGACAAAACCTTTCTGAAGTGACATCTGTATTAGTAAAGTACCTGCAGTTAGATAAATCCTTACAAATATTTTTTCACTTTTAAATGAAAGATTTGTGCTGTTAGATGGACTGTTTTCATACAGCTTAACTTCAGGTATTTAACTTGGGCACCTCAGATGCTTGGAGAGACGAGTTTGTGGGGCTGAAGGTGCAGGTCTGCAGAGATACCTCCCTCTCTTTAGCCTCTCCAAAGAACTTGTGCTCCTTCGCTTAGAATACAGATCAGACCCCACGAGTTAGAAGCCTGAAGTAGGTGTGAAGTGCTCCCAAACAAGAATTCATTAAGACTCCAATGATGTAACATGAACTACCATAGAAAATCTGGATTATCCAAACTTTACCAGTAGCATTTCTCACAGCAAGAATTTTTTTTTCCCTCAGGATAGTTAAGAGTGAGTGGACATTACTTCTGCATAGAGTATATATATTTTTGTTTTTCTAAATGCATACTGCACCTAGCATGCTGATTATGCATTTTTCCTTCTTTCTTCATGTGTAACTGTTGACCAATATGGAGTAATACAACAAAAGTGCTATGTATTGATGTTCAGTTCAAACCCAACTTTCACTATATATTGTCATAACTGTAGGCAGAGCTGTAGCTTAGTTAATTTGATTAAATGTTTTAGTTATTAACAGATGTAGGAATTGTAATTTAATAGCATAGCTTCTAAAATAATAACTTTGAAAGGCGTATTTCAAAGGATAGACAGCACTACTTTTAAATTCCATTTGAGAAATTTGTGAGCACAAGTTTCTCGTAACATACCTTTTTCTGACTGCACCTTACAGACAGATTTTCCCTGAGGTTTCTGTTTTTCTGTAGATGCTCAATTGTCTCAGTGGTCACTTGTGCAGCACGGGGCAAACTCTGGTTCAGTTCCCTGGAGCAGAACTGAACCTGCATTTCCTGCGTGCAGAGATGCCACCAGCAGGCTGGGATCTTTCTTTCCCTGGGGCTGCCTTTCTTCCCTCAGCTCGTGCTGCTGACCCAGCCTGCTGGCCAAGGCTCTCCAGTGGGAGAGCTGCCTTGGGCCATCTGCAGACGCTGTGCATCCCATATCACACGGCCGGGCTGTGGCGGAGCATTATCCCAGCAAAACCAATTATCGAGCTGAAGGAGTGCTGGAGTGGGTGGTGAGAACCTGTGACCCGTTGGGCGAAATAAGCAAACCAGGCCTCTATGGGATTAGAAGCTAAGTACAAACTCTCACCCATGTGAGAATTCCACAGGTAATTAGGCTCCTTGTCCCTACAGTTTTATAATGGCATCTGAGAAGCTGAGTGGTTGTATTTCTCTTTTTAAAAAAGGTTCTTGTAATTAAAAAAAAAAAAAAAAAAAAAAGTCTTGCTCAGAGATGCATGTAAAATTTAAAAATTTATTTCTGCTACTACAGTGGCTGAAGCTTCAGCTTGTTTTTCTTGAGGTCTGGACCCAACCATGCTGGCTGTACCTGTGCGGTGTAGGACTGGTAGCTGTGATTACCATTCACTTTAACCTGCAGTCTGTTTATTACACAGAATTTGAGTGCTGTAGATCTGACATTTAGCTTGCTTTTGTCAGCATGAAACCTGGGATCCAACCAGTTTTCTAACTTCATATTTTTCAGTATTATTTCTCTACTTCATAAGCTTAAGTAGAAGTATATGCATGGTTTTGTGTTTCTTTATTATTAGCTGAGTGAGCTATTTATTCTGGAGAGACAAAGAGACTAGAAGATTTTAATGTTAAGCTTATTTCTTTTCTTTCCCAAAGGGGCGAAGCCCTAGAAAAACACAGGAAG
This sequence comes from Myiotriccus ornatus, assembly GCA_036023395.1. NCBI lineage: Eukaryota > Metazoa > Chordata > Aves > Passeriformes > Tyrannidae > Myiotriccus > Myiotriccus ornatus. The sequence goes on from JAYRBT010000001.1 coordinate 100,500,384, forward strand.
GATTTAAATTTGCAATGAATAGCCTGTTCCCACTGCGTGTTATTCTGCATATTCCACAGAAAAGGACCTTATAAAGTGAACTAATATTGCCCAAGTTTTGATTTGGTTTTTTAATGACTGCTTAAAAGCAGCAGCTTTCAAAATATTTTTTTCACTTGTGAAAAATTCTGCGGGAATCACAGAGGTGCTTTGGCGTGATTCTGAGAGCAGGTGTTTACACAGAGGTTGAGGGTAGCAGTGCCAGGGCCTGCCAGACACCCTGTTTCAGTCAGGATGGGGAGCAAGCTCTGCTCCTGCCCGTCTGTGGGAGGAGGAACAGCCCCTCTGGGCAGCAAGGCTGCCTTGTTCCAGCAGCACAAGGGCAATAGTTGGCAGCGTGGTGGGAATTCCCACAGGCACAGGCACTGTTGCTGCCCGGCAGAATTAAGACATCAGGTAACTGGGCTTGCCCCCTCGAAGCAGTGCCTTTCCTCCAGCTGTAGCTGTGGCCCCTCTGTGGGATTTCATTCCCTGCCTGCCTGTCTAGAGTAGCGAACCCCCAGCACAGGGTGCAGAGGGGTAGCACGTGTCTGTGTGCTGAATGCAGGGCATTTCTTATGGAAGGGGAACAAGTATACCCAGAAAGGCCTTCCCTCTCTGGCCCCTTCTTTTGTGTACATTGGGCACATTGTCCAAAATGCATCCCAAGGGACTCCTCTCCCAGCTTTATGCCCTGTGGTGGCAGCATGGCTGTCTTGGATCCGGTTTTGTGTTAGCACATTCAGTGTATCAGAAACTGCTCTCAAGTGTACCAATGACATTCATGTGTGCTAAATAACTTGGTTTTTTTTCTAAAGACATGCAAGAGCCTGCTCAAAGATGCTGTTGCTTCCTGTCCTAGATAACACTTCTTTCAAAACATGAAAGGTGAAAGTCTATGCTAGTTAGTAACCTGAAGACCTAATTTACTTTCTCACATCACCTGAAGAGTGCAGCTCCTTTTGCTTTCACTGTAAGCTTGTTGTAATTAAAATAAACCCCAATGTATCAGGTGAATTCAGTATCCACGGTTAAAAAACAAAAACAATGAAACACCGACCGTCTTTGTCAAGCCATGAGACAGACTGCAAAGCAAGCTGTACAAGCATAACCCATGGCACAAGGTAAAGACTTAAGTCAGTGAAGTTGAAGACACTCAAGCCAACAATCAACTTGCCTAAACAATCCAAAAATTCCAAATAATTCTATAGCATCTCCCACCCCTTCCCCACAAGACAGAAAATTCACGAAACAAAATTTTTATTTCAAATAATTTCAGAAATGCCCGAAGATGGTAAGTTTTCCCCATGCTTTGCTGACATCATCAACCAGTTCAGTTCTTTTAGGAAGGTGGAGAACAAATTTGTCTGAGAAGCTTTTGTTTGAGCCCATGATTGTAAATGTTGCATTGACTTGCTCAGAATTCCATGAAAGGAATTGAATATTCAGTCTGTATTTTCCAGAACTCTCTCTGAACATGTGGTTTCTTTTACTTTTCAAATGAAGTGGTACTACCCCATCAATTTAACATCCACTTTAATAAATTTCATGTTTAATGTGGTAAGCCTTCCAAAAAATTGCTAATTTATTGCTTTCTGTACAATTTAAGTGGATGTAAATAACTAATCTTGGACACAGTATACTCAACATTTTTTAATGAAGTGCTCAAGAACAGGTTAAGCACTGTAATAAAATTTCCCTTTTTTTTTTTAAGCCAGCACTGAGTAGCCTCTTCTTTCCTCTGCAAACACCAGCACTAATTACATATAAACACACAGCAATGGTGTAAAAATGGACATTTATTACAACTAAACCAATGTGACAGACAGAGGTCAAACAGTTTGTCACAATCACAACAAAGCTTAATTCAGCCAAGCACATACAAGTGACAGTGTAAACTTTAAAAACATATTTAATACATACAAAATTGCTTCTAGTTTGAAACGGTAAAATTACCTTAATTTAAGTCAATCTCACACACCAGGTCATTCCACTGCAATTTCACCCTCCTCTATTCCTGCCCACTGTGCACTGGAGAAATGCCCTGGGACAAAAACGGTCTCCAGCAATCTGGAATCTCTAAGTGTAAATCCCAGAATAGGCATAAGTAGACAACTTCTAATGCCCCAAGTTCATGGGCACCACCCTGGGACTGCCACAGGACTAGCACACACAACCCTGCCCTGACTGGCCCTTCTGTTGCCACAAGCATTTATGCTGGGATCTGGATCAGGGGCCTTGGAAGTGGCAACACTGCACTTTTCCTGTTGGGTGCCACTTAACCGTGATCCCATCAAGCTCACAGCCCAGCTCTCCACCTGGCCAGGGAAGTGCTACTGCCATCAACACTGCCAGAGCCAAGCTCTGTGAAAACATGGCACTACATGCCAGAGCCAAGCTTTGTGAAATCATAAACAAGCCACAACTCCTGGAGTGAGGTTCCTGGGGAGGGAGGGGACAATCCCACTTCCATGGGGAACATGCAGAACACAGCTGAACTTGGCAGCTCCCAAGTGCGGCACTACCTCCTCAAAACCACACATCAGTGGAATTTCTTCAACCAAAGCAGCTTTAGTTTATAATTACTGGTCTGCTCAAAGTGTCAAAATATTACTGGATATCAGTTTACATTTGCAATGAATATACTGTACAAATCTAATACCTAAGAGCTGTCACTGCAAATTAGTTGGTTCAACTGTACATCACGCAGGATTTCCTAAGGGATGTGTCACATTTAAGGTGTAAATCAAGAAAAGCAGTTAAATGACATTGACACTTAGTGTGGCCTTTTCTTTTTCCTACAGGTATCTATACACCAACTGAAGCATAACTATAAAACACCAATAAATACAAAGTAATTGGTAAACTTGGAAAGAAAATAATAAAAAGTCCCTTTCATAAAACTCCTTCATCTTCAAAAGTATTCAATTTTCATCATGCAAATCCTTCTATTCAGTCAGAAAGCTGACCTCCTGTCCTGTGTTCATGGTCAGAGAAAGCTAATATCAGACCTAAAAACAGTTTCCTTATTTGTTTTGGGTTTCTTTCCTTCTTTCCCTTTTGAGTATAGTAACTTGCACAGTTTTGCTCAAGGTAGCTACACTAAAATACACCCTCATGTCTAGTGAGCGAATCACTTTGCAGTTCTCTTGCAAAAAGCAGTTATCACCTTAACAGTTTTTACCAGTTTGATATGCAGATCCTGGCAGGATTCTTTGGTATAATGACAAATTCAGTAGTAAACAGATATTTCCATTCTTTATGCAACAACTGAAATAAGCAGAATTATCACAAGTGGTGACTGAAATGTAGATGAACAAATTCTTTGGTTGCATAAACACAATTTCCACACCATGACATTTCATGTTTGGAGTTGTCTGTGTAGTTTCTTTTCATTTAGATATGCTATGCTATGTCATAATAATACATTTATTTCCTGAAGTCAAGTTTCCTTATAAAAAACAGTACACTTATTGAAGTCAAATGCAATTTTCCTATAAATGCAGTGAAGGGAGACACTGAGTCAATTTAAATCTAATTCCCTTTCATTATAAATTTAGAACTTCGGTTTCTTGTTCCCTTTTCAAAAAGAAGTATTTTTTCTTGTAGGCCTGAATGAAGCAGCTTAGCAAAACAGTAATACTGACAAACAGCATCTTACACCATTAGCTAAACATTACAATGATGGCAGTGAACATTTACAGTATGAAACACTGAGATGGCATCAGCTGAAGATTTATGTCAATCCGATTTCTTCAAGTACACTACGAGGGGTCTCTGCTTCCTATGGAGGGAAAATTTGAGACAGTAGTAAATGAACCCTGTGTTTCTATTGAGCAGCACTGAACATGGGTTAGTATGGAAGATGCTGAATTAAAAAAAGCTGAAAGACACGAAAACATACAAGTACTGCTATTTGCAAACACGGTATTAGCTGCACTTTTCACAGAGCTGTTAATTAGATTGTCATGGTTCATAGGAATAGCTGGTAGATTTTATTGCCCTTAAGCGCAATAAAAATAAAACAATTCAGATGTACCGGCAGGGAACAAATCACAACCAAGTAAGAGACAGGAACTGGGGAGGGATGGGGAAGCATCTTGCAATGGAGTCAGTGATTTTTGTGGTGAATTGTTTCACAGGTCTCAAAAATATGTTAGGGAATAATGAATAAATGGATGAATGAAACTACTGATGCAACTAAGACACAGTATCCCTTAAGCTCTTTATAAAAAGCCTGGGTTTTTTACAGTGTTCCCATGCTTAATTCATAAAACCAGGTCAAGGTACCTTGGTATGCCTGGTGTCAAATAAATTCACTCCTTTTAGAAGCAGAGGAATTTCTAAGACAGAAATTTTCTTATTCCACACCAGGCATAATGTTTTGGGTTAATTCTAATCTTAAAAAGCTTTCTTTTGATTCAGAGCAAGTTGTTTAATACCAAATTCCAAAGGGTTATCATCAGTTTTGTATTCATCATTTCCATAGCATCTGAACTGAAACTGTTTACACTAGAAACAGTAGGCTGACCTTTTCCATAATTATTAACAATGTCATAGTAAATACAAGGGGATACTGTGTCCATATGGAAACAGAGTTTCAATAACGAATGTATGAATAAACTTACTTTAGCATCCTAAAACAAGACATGTCATGCAGCAGAAAAAAAAGGCAGATAACAGTTAAGGCAGCCACCAAATTATTTTTCAACTCTTTGTAAATATTTATTAGAAAAAAGTTGTCAGTAAAATACATAATGAAACACCTCAAATCTTGCAAATAACATCTGAACACTGTCTCTATCAACCTTGACTATGCAGCACAAAATGATCAAGTTTAGTATCCTTATTCACCTCATGTATAAGGTGATTCATCAGAGAAGGAACAAGCTCTGATACTTTAAGGCATCTTCATTTAAAAGTCAGTCAGAGTTGGGAACAGGCCTCCTCTGAGGACTTTTAGATGGCTTCCAAAATCCAGCAGCACGTAAGAAATTGCAAGTAAAACGTAAGTTAAATCTGGAAACAAGACACTTGGTGTATTAAAGATGTAGTGGTGGCTTGTTTATTTTCCCTCTCTGATGCAATATTTAAATATTCTTAGAACTGCAGTGACCTTGATAAAGCCAGACAGGATAGCAGGATTAAAGATTTACATGTGTATTTTAACACAAATCCCCCACAAAGGAGACACTGATTGAAGAAATGGCTATGTAGCATTTTTAATATAACCTGTTCTATTATATTCCCAGACTACTTTGTTGCATTCATTTCACAAGACTCACATCTCCTCTATCCACCAACCTAAGGCTTTTACTCAAGAAATCCTACATTGCTAACTATGGCAACTGAAATCAGGGTATTCTAATAGAACATCTCAAGCATTTTATGAATATAATTATATATTCATAAACATACTGAAAATATTTGTAATAGATCCACTTTTCAGTTTTAAATTGATTAGACAGCAGTGGACATGTAAGAGTTACTGAGGTGTGAAACAGGGTATTTACAAAATCACCTGAAAACAAACTTATCAATACCTATGAAGAAATACAGAGTACTGCTTCTGCTGTCTTTAGAGCAGTTCAATATTGTTGTCTCCACTGCCAGTTCAAAGTCATAGGTGATTTTCAGGAGGCATATACTTAAATAATGACTAAATTTCTTTAAGTAAATCGAGGTCATTGGCTAACAATTTAAAGCAACCTATTTCAAGGACATTGGCTACTTGTCCACAGATATCTCACCCATATAACTAGTATTTTAATTTTTCTAATACTACAGCAGTAACCTTGAAGCAGTCATGCCATCTTATAGGCTCATCAACAATATAATCTCAAGGAACACCTAAAGGGTAATGTGTTTTGCTAGAGGAACAATTTCATCCATTATGACTTTTAAGAAACAAACAGAATGAATTATATTATGTTTTGTTCACATTATTTGTTTTAGTAAGTGTCAAACATTTCATCCAATTCTTATGGAAAATGTTTTGCAGTATTATACACTACCTGCAGCTCAGAATCACCCAAGGCAAACAATGTAAATTTGAAATATCAGAACACAGATGAGGAAAAAAGTCATTCACATGAGACAAAAGTGCATGCAATACTTTATTTCAAACATGCCAGAAAAGCTAATTCATTACCTAGTCATTTAGAAGCAAGCAGCTGTATACAGATAACAAGAAAAACAGCATCTCATTACAGCTCAATGCACAGCATTTTAAGCCAACAGGCATGAAATAATGCAGGCTAAAGCAGCATTAACCAGACATCCGAATACATTGTTAATGGCTTACAGAAAAAAAGGCAAACTTGGAAATGGAAAACTACTCCTATGATCTTGTTTTCTAGGATTCCAGAAGCTGCAAATCCAATCCAAATCTTTTGTCTAATCCCCTAAATCTCCCATTTTTATGTCAGTTTAACATTTGGAAGGTAGTGCATTACCACATATAGAACTACTGCTCATGGTTAATCTCAGTAACCACTTCCTTGTTAATTACACTAAAATAATTTTCTAAACCAGTATTGGTTTTCGGTTACAGACAGAGGATGGAATACATGCCCTCTCACTCTGCCCACTTCTCAATGGAATGCACTTACATTTACCCTCATGGCAGTTCTCGGACACACAAGGCAGCCTGCACTTAAATCTGGAAATGCCAATTTAAGAAGATACATTTTAAGTATACTTTTAATGGACTTAGATCTTTCCAACCCTAACAATTAATGGTTGGACTCAATGATCTTAGAGGTCTTTTCCAACTCTGATGATTCTGTGATTCTATTATTCGTTTGTAAAGCAATGATCTTGTTCTGACCTTCAGCGGCAGCAACTGTTCAACTACTCACAAGAGTGTTTTGAACATTCAAATAGAAATGTTCTAGCTTCAAATTTACCTAAGTCATTCTCTTTGACCTAATCAATTCTGCCTTCCTCCTCTTTGTAAAGTCAGTCACACCAGTGTGCCAGTCTTCAGAAAAGAGTATTGGAATTTGCATCTGTAAGATGCACTGTCTGTGTAGAATTGTGTGTAACATCACGTAATACTTGTGTATACACATTTCACATGATACTAATCCTTCACTAGTTTCTTTGTTAAGCATGAACCTCACCTACAGGTTTTAAGTGTATGTTTAAATACCACCACAAGCCATTTGAAAGATAAACACAGGTTGAGTAATGCTACAGTAAGGTGTTACAGTATATAGATGTTTAGCTCAGAAAATGCTACAGAACTTTTAAGCATAAGACTTCAAGCTTACACACAATAAAAAAGTTAAAACATATGCCAACAAGCACAAGTTTTGTTGAAATGAGACATGTGAAGAGACAACAGTGTAAAACAGAGGGGGAAGAGGAAAGTACAACAGCAGAGAATGGTTGTGGCATTCTATTAGATTCGAGATGACTGGATTCAGCAAGCTGATGATAATGTTCTGTCATGAGTAAGTCACAGGTCTATCTCCTCTGAAACTCTGCATGCATGATGAATGAAGCCATTTAGTACACTGGTACATTAAAGTATTCATGACGTGGCTACAAAAGAAATGTACATATTCTTATACATAATAAAATGGTGGACAGATATGCAAGAAAACAAAAATATTATCTCATCATTGTATCTCTGACATTAAAAGGACATTTGATACAGAAATACAATATTGCATTTTTGACTACTCTAAATTTTCGGAGGGGGGAGAGGACGGGGGGGGAGAACCATCATTTTACCCCCCACCCCAGCTTGCATGCTGGGTCCAACAACACACAGAACAAGTTCACATCACAGTTACTTGTATTACATAAGCTCAGAGTTTCTTCTCAGCCCAAACAGGTTTGAAGCAGAGAGACTGCTCCAGAGATGGACCACCCTCTCTATTATTTGCACAGTTCTTGTCTCTATGGAGACATCAACTGTGGGCCTCTGTCAGAGACAGGCACTGGGCTAAGTGACATCTGACGTCACCCACCACAGCTGCTCCAATAAACACACCTTTAGAGGCACCAGGCCCCTCACACACGGCTGTGAGCAGCACATGCCAGGGCAGTAAAGCTGTGGCACTACTGGTGACAAAAATTACATTTTATAGAAACAGAGTCTGTTTTAAAAAAGGGAGGTGTCTGACACGCCTCTCATAGCTGGCAAAGTTTTCTTTGCTTTTGAATTATGCTGCTGAACTCAATACACTCTTGTATGATTAGCATGAACGTTAGTACACAATTTGCTGATAGACGAGCTAGAAATAAAGCAACACTCAGTCTTCTGTATTAAAAATCAGTGCCCTGAAGACAGATGAGGATATTTTTAATGCAGTTATAGCAATTTAGGAGTATCAGCCCCACATATGCCCATTACACATCTTCTGAGATGAAAACAAAACACACAAAACTCAACTCTCTGCATATCAGTTAACATCTTTCATCATGTGCCCATTACAATCTTCAACCTATTTCAGTATTCCACTCCCCAGAATTACAGAAGTCTTACAGCAAAACTGAGAAAGTTCCCATGACTTCTAAACCTGTCTCCTCTGTTTATTCACATCTGTTTATTCACATGTTCAAGCTTGTGTATTTTTAAACTCTAAACTCAAATTACAAAAAAGAGCACAACAAAAATATCCTAGGAGTTTTACAATATTTATATTGCTTTTCAGTATCAGTAATCCACAGATTATCTCACAGTAGTTGGAATTATTCTGACCAAGCTAACTATAAGTTCAGTAGTTCAAAAAATAACAACACATATATAACTCAGTGACAATTGCAAGTAAGTTCTAGTATGCTGTGATTTTTGGTAGAATTCAAAATAATCTAGTATATAATACAGAATTACAAATGTGAATTTTAACTCTTAAAACCTCTCATACTGCATAAGTCAGAAGTGTCAGCCTACACTAAAAACAAAACTCTGAGGCATACTCCTAACTGGAAAAGGAATTGCATGATAGTAATGTACTCCCCAAGGAGTAGAAGTTTTGACTAAAAACAATAAAGTACTAACTTAAGAACTCCTGGAGCCTCCACAGACAAAAGACTCCCAGAGAGATCCTTATTGAAAACTCCTCTTTACTTACACTGCTGGCATGATATAGATTCACAAAGACAACTGAAAAACAGGCATATTGTAACAATCTGAAATGCCGAAGTTTTACCTGGAAATATAAGTACACATGTGATTCCTCTCCTCCTTGAAAATAACACTTATGTCTTCCAGTGTTTCACCCTTGGAAGCCTGGAGCCATCAGTGACTTCACTGAAATGCCTATCAAATCTCAGAACATATTTCTCTTTAATTTTACATTAGTTCTCTGGACAGAAAGAAGAAGGAAAGCAGCTCATTTCTAGCAGTCTTATGAGGCTGATTATAACCCACTGTTGTTGAGTTCAAAGATTATCCCAGGCTGCACACATTCTTTAGCACACTTTGGCCCAGAAACAGTGACTATGTCCCCTTTCACATAACTCGTATCAACTAATAAGGACATGGAAGTGTTCAGTTCGTGTTTATCCAGTTGTTACCTTTTCAGTACTTTCCAAAATTCTACTCTCCCACAGAGTCCTGGGGTGTTCCCCACGCTGTTTGTATTTTCAGTGGTTTATAACTTGAGGAATTCACCGTCTTTGCCATGAAAAACATGGTACAGAAAATTCTACAATTGACTCAAATCACTATTATGAAATTAGTGCCTCATCTTGACAGAAGCTTATCTACTGATAAGAAGATAAGAAGTCAGATAACAACAGGACAAAAGTGGTTATTTGGCTCCTGGCAGCGTTTTCGTTTACAGGACATGTAAACACCACCTGCAACTAGACTAGACAAACCAACTTTGTAGAGGTGAAGCTAAAGGATTAAATGGAAGGCAACAAGTAACAGAGTTATGAAGGACAACACAGCAGTAATGAGAAGAAAAACACTGAAGTTTCAAGGAGGCCTCTGTACCCCACCAAGGACGTCTGGGACCATCCCACACAGAGGGCCTAGCACTGTGGGCAGCCTGACAAATGACTGAAAGGAAAACAAAGTTTAGACAAATTATTTCCCATCACAGAACTACAGTATCTCAAGTTTCAACTGACTTTTTCCTTTCTTGGTGTTCTCTGCTACATTGTCTCCAGAGCAGGTGGCCTGCTGGTCTGAATACCAGAAAAGACAAAGTGGCTAAGGCACAAAGGTTGAATTCCACAATCAGTATCTACGGTACCTTGCCTTCTTTTGGTGGGACTGTGCAGACCTCAGGGATATGCTTCACATGCTCATATGTTGTCTAAAATAACAATCTAGACCTAATGAGTTTATAAATTAGTTGAAGAGGCAATGAATGGTGTCCTTACAGCACAATACACAATGGCAAACTAACAAGAAATATTACCTCTGAAAAATCATCATTTACTTCAAAATTTGGATGTAAACTGTTTATCTGACTTTAACAAATAGGTCTGAAATCCCAGTTTTGCCAAACTGTAATAGCTCTACAATACAAGCTGCACACTGCAATTCCTCAATGTTTTAAAGTTCCTAGAATTCATCTTTTTCAAACTGACATCTGTGTTTACAACTCATTTTAAAAAGCTAATAATACTCTCTGAAATTGTCAGCCTGAGTCATTAGAGATTTTTAAATTAGAAAAATGGTAGAGTTGATTTGAGTAAACAGAACTATTCAGTCAGTCCAACTCAACTGATATTTTCTCAGCCAACTTTGTCATGACCCAATCTAATTAAAAATCATAACCAAAATCAAATTAGAAGGGATTTCATTTAATCCAGTCCTCCAAACAGCACAACTATAACTTTCTTGAGAAATATTCAATCTGTTAAAGGCATCCAGTGATGCCTTTTTACTCTGCCCCAGGCAATCTACTTAAATGCCACATTACCATGACCACTGCAAAATTTGCCTAACATCTATTTTGAAATTATTTTCTTGCTGCAATTTAAGGTATTTTAAGTCTGTAGTGGACAAGAAACACTTATTTCCTCAGGCAAGAGAGATAAGAAATTATTTATGCTCATACCAAACTGTCTTAAGTTCAGTGTTTTGCAGTGCTGCCATTTTACTGACAACATCTCATGGCAGTGAGAGACTTCATGAATACTTGGCACAATTTCTTTTTCAGAGAATATTTGCTTAGGTTATTGTTTTAACTTCTTTCCTATTAAACCTAGCACAAAGCCTATGAAGGCAAGCCATGTTAAACTGCAGGAAAAAATTGTAATTGCTACCTTTCAATAAACACTTGGTTTCCCCCCTTGCCTCAGCATTTAAAAAATCCCTAGCAAGAACAGAAGATGAAGGACCATGGAGCATACAAAAGTTTTGGAAGAATTCTACAGAAACAGGCTATAGGAAAGTGGAGGGATGTGGGCTTCTATTTAGAAACAAGAAGTTCTTACAGCAGGAAGAGATTAACATTTAACAAGCCCTTCTTTAGCAATGCTTCAGAAGCACTTACTTTTACACTCCTCAATCTTTATTAGGAAATATTTCTAATGAAAGGGTGCTTCAGGAAATTGCTGCTGTTTACTTGTCCTTCCAAGGATTTCAAAACAGCAGAGTATCTGTTTCCTGATCTTTGGTTAGCCAGCTATTTAATAACTCCAATTAGATAGAAGGGTTTGGGTTGGAAGGGATCTTTTAGATCTAGTTCCAACCCTCTTGCCATGGGCAGGGACACCTTCCACTATACCAGGTTGTTTAGTACCCCATCCAGCCTGGCCTTGAATATGTCCAGCGATGGAGCATGTTTATTGGGAAAATTCTATTTTATTTTTAAAGGAGAACAAAGTGTTTTCTCAGGGAACCTAGAAACACCCATAAGGTCTTGAACATCTTCAAAGACAAGTGTTGCTCTTCAAAAATAAAAAACAATCCTATATCAATAACTCCAAGTCAAGATCTTGTCTGCAGCTTCCTATACGAGGGGAAAAAAAAAATCTTCAAAACTGGTGTAAATCTGTCACCACAATTCTCAACTAGAGTCTGAAACAGCAACAGTCATCACACATCGGTTATTCAGCAGAATATCCCAGCATATGCACACCCTTTGGCTCTAAAACATCACCTCGACAGACCAGAGCAGAAGGGTACGACATAAGATCAGCAGTGGCCTTCCTGCCTCCCTGCCAAAAGCAGAAATAAAAATATCAGTGGAAACTTCATGTACTGTAACTGGATAATAGTGGGTTCTTCCTGCCTCTGAGCTGCTATTCTGATCTGCTGGATCAGGAGTGATAATCACTCTGGGAGGCCGTGCTCGGTACGTGCCAATCAGCTGCCACGCAGTGAGCTATGAAGAATCAACAGCCTAACCCTTCAGGACAAGGATGGTTCCCAGAACCCACCAGAGGCTCCTCTCTGCCATCATAAAACCACAAATGCTTTAAGCACATACTGTGGCTGAATACTTTGTACCATGAAGTTAGAGCCAAAATTATTAAAGATCACAGAGTTCTCTATCAGATAATCCCACAGTGTCTGTATATTTGGCAAACTGCCAAACGACGCACATAAGGATTCAGTAATGTTTTCCTCCAGCACTGCAGATACAGGTTTGCATTACTTAGTCTCCTTTATTTGAGAAAGCACTTCCTAAACTGCAGGTCTGTATCTCTGAAGGGATAACCAGAATATACTGCTGCAACAAGCCATGTCACGTCCAATATCGTTTGGCTTCCATGGCAATGGTATTTAAGCATTTCCCTTCCTTCAGCTGGTCCTGCAGCACTTTGCCTTATAATTGTTTGGACAAATGTTTGCAGCAGAAGTTGTAAACATGGAAAAGAAAAGCTGCTGCTGACTATGTGTTTTTAGAAATGAGCAATTTAAATTGGATCAGTTTAAATGGATCTGAAATCCAGTTCTAGAATGGTCATACAAATAGTTTTTCTGGCACAAAAATAAAGGGAAAGGAGAACTGAAAACTCCTTAAGTCAACACTGCTGCTAAAGCTCCTTGCTACACTCCTATGACTCAGGCCAACAGCCGGGGTGCAGCATCAGACAGGTAAATTAGAACTTACCTATGCTGACTGACTTGGGGGTTCATAGCAGACATTGACTCAGAACAAGAGATGTGTGGAACACTGGCTTTTTAAAACACTTAGATACTGGGAATTTTTAAAAATAAGATGTAATTTAAGTTACATTATTAGCTTTAGCAAAAGTCCTGGATTGCCAAAAGCAGCTGCCTTTTACTTCCCTTCTCAATGCCACTGCTTTCTTCCTCCCGGCACTTCCCTCATGCTGCCCCACATGTGTTCAAATTTTAGCTAACAAACTGGGAGCCACATAAAGACAGGGCAAGTGGATCAATACAACACAAAGGTGGCAGTAGGAATGGATCTGGTCTTCTCAACAAGAGTCACTGCCAGCATGATTTTGGGTGGTGAGGAAACTGTACCCTGATTTGACCACCTGTGAACTGCTCTCAATAAAACCCAGAAGTTCTACACACCAGAACTTAAATGTTCAGTGTAAAGATTTCACCTGGTCTTGATGTGTACCACTTAGGTTTTTCAATATTATACAAGGTTTACCTTAAACTTCCCCAAATTCTGTATGCAGCCGACTACTTCTGAATATGTGGCTTATTACGATTGCCACACAGCACATGTAGAACTCGACACCCTAGTTTACAAGCAAATCTCTCTGAAACAGCTCTCAAAAACTCCACATTCTAGTCATTCCATGCTTGTTTATGTCTCAGAGAGTAACATGGATTAAGTAATTGGAAGCTGTATAACCTATCAGTTAAATGTCAGGTTAAGCCAAGCACCAAAGCTAAGAGTCAAACTCCTCCCCTTGTCCGAAGACAACCTCCTTTATCTCAGATCATCTTTCTTTAAGACAGATGATCTCCACTCCTCTATACAAGCTGCAGTTCCTTATGGCAGGCAAACTATTCCCCATCTCTTGTTATGTGTAACTTCTATCTGTCCTCTCCACTCACCCCAGCAGACACCATCTCCATTTCTCCATATTTTGAGCAGTCATAACAACCTTGTAAATTAAGCTCTGAACAAAGCAACTATTCCTTCATTCTTTCCAGGGAACAGTACAGGCCAAGAAGTAACAGCTCAGGGGCATCAGATAATGCCACTGTGTTTAGCTTAGTGGAGACAAAGCACATTTCGTCAACACTGGACCCATACACAGAATTCATCTGGGACATACTCTAGGCAAATTAACTCAAGTCACACAGAATTCTCTAAGCCTGAGTTTGTACATGCCAGAACTGGTCTTTGTAGCCATCTAAGACAACAACAAGAGAAAGATTAAGACTCAGAAGTAAAAGCTCTGTTCTTAGCACAGGCCCCAAACAACACAGATAAGTTTTTAATCACAACAAAAGTTTTACAACTGCAGTATTAATACTAACCTTACCATGAGAATCACACTCTTCGTACATGAACTTATCGTGAAGAGGAGAGAAAAAGGAAGAAACATGGGGGAAAAGTGTAGAAAGTATCCAGCTTGAGCATTTAGGTTTTTTCTAGTTGTTTTAGGGTATGTCCAAGCTCATACAAGAAACTGTGTTTTCAACAAATGACTTGTTGGCTGCCCTAGTTCTACAGGTCAAATCAAAAGCAGGTTATTGGCTGCTCTCCACTTCCAAACACAGATCAATGGCTGTATCATATACTAGGAAACTCTTAAATGGTAAAAACACCCATACACCAACAGTGAATTTGATTTAGAACACATATATTTTGTGTACTATAATTATTTTCTTTTAACTAGAAACTAAATCCTGACATTTATAAAGCAGTGTATGAAATTAGATCTATTACCACAATTCCACATTACAAAAGCCAATTTGTTTACTCAACTACTTGTTTATCATTATATCAAATAAGCAGCAGACTAATTAAGTTTTCTCCAGCAAATCATTTTCATGTGTTTTAAACTTGCCTTATGCAAAATAAAATCTTACCTTTATTAGTAGGACTGCCACAATGTATTCCACTTATGCTTTGGACAAAAATATGTTGCAATGCACTATATATGCAAATAAGCTTTGTTCTGTCATGCAGCATCCGGCACTTGATATACAGTCAATTGAAGCAGCACCCAGTCTTTTTAGGGCCCATTTTCTTTGCATAGCAGATGTAAACAGCTCATTTTCCAATAAATACATGTTTACATGGGCTGATTGTAAGTAAACAAAGCCAAACATCTGTTTAGGTATTAGTCTTGGTATCCATTTCTCTAACTTGCATTACCCCATTTAATTATCAACACCAAAGAAAGCCAGTAGAAGTCAGACACTTCAAGTTGATGCAGTTAGTACATAAAAGGAAAATAAAAGGAAACACTCAAAGCACTCTTCAAAGACCATCATGCAAGTGTTGCAGAAAGTTAAGCCCATCACCCATTTTCTGTTTACCCTTGCAAGGACTTAATTACACGTGCAGCAGTCTTTGCATAGCACCCATTTAATCCATGCCACCAAAATGGTAAACTTGGTAGTTACCAATCATTTAGATGGGGGTCAAAAGGGCTAATGCCTTAGAATGCTCTTAATCATAAGATATCCTCAGATAAACCTCCCCAGTCTTCGTTCTGGCTCTACAAACACAAAATCAAGCAGCAGTGAAAATATAATACCAACTACTAAATAAAAAAAAAAAACAACCAATAAACCCAAACAAAACCCCAACATCCACCAATCATGTACAGCTTATTTCCATTTTTTTTTTTACAATAGGACTTAAAAATATTCTACACTATATACAACATTAAATTCAGTTATTACACTCAAATCTGTTTCACTTATTGTTATTCACTGAGTTAATACAATTTTAAGTCTTCCTAAAGGTTCACTGCTAAGACAGCAAACAGAAATGCATCAGTAGAAAACATTTGTTCAAAGACTCCAAGCAGATGCATTAAAAAACCTCTTAAGATTATTTTTCATTTCTCAACCAGATAAAGGATAGTGGTACCTTAAAAGAATAGGTTGTAGAGAGTTGTTTAGAAAGCTTCACTTGTGTTTGAAAGAATATTAATTCCAAGACTTTTTTTACAGGGAACTTAAGATCAGTTCTTCATTACTATAACAGATTGAGAGCATAATAGAATAGGATGCTACCAAATTTACATATATTTAATTCAGTGATTAACTGTCACACAATATTATTACTAACATTGATATTAAAATAATACCTGTTCCATGAAGAAAAATATGTATCATTCAATGTATCTACCTACTGTCCTTGAAGTAATTTAAACAATTTAATTCAAGAGCTACAAAACTACGTATATTAAGTCACATTGCTGAGCAGTCATTTTCATTTAGTAATGCTTAGAGCAAGAAGTTGGACATTTTCATTTTCTTCAATCCATCTGTTAATCAGAGTTCTCAAAGAATAGGTCTTCTCAGATTTTTTTGCCTTTTAATATCAAATTTTCAGTGTAAAATTTAATATATACACTTCCATTGTATCTTGATATCCATCACCAGAACTTCTACTGTTGCTAGACAGCTTGGCAACAAAAAACATAACTTCTCCTTTAAAAATGACAAATAAAAGCCCCAAAACACATACCAGCAACGTGCCCAACATCTGTACAACACACAGATAAGACCACAAAGAAATGAGAATCTAAAATCAAATACAACAGGATGCCTCCTGAGGGCATTCTTATTCTTTTCACCTAATATTCTCTGGTGCTCTACAACCATCTTCATGGGTAGTGAAAACTCTAGGAAAGGGCAGTAGCACTGCAACATGACACATCATCTCAGACACCAAGGTAAAAATGGAAATTTCTCCTCACAATCTTAAGATCCAAACATCAGCATGGCTCTTTTCAGCATTCTGCCACATCCAATGAACTTGTTCTATTAAAATGCAGATTAATGTGCACACTGAGAAAGCACCTAATTTTGAAGATAAGATACTCCTTACTATCAAGCAGCCTTCTGCAATTGTTCATTGAATTTACTATGTTTATTGACGAGAAGCACGTGACTAAACTCCTGAAAACAGCTATGGCATCTGGAGCAGTGCTAAAATTTTCACTGTATCACCCTGACACAGTGCTTCTACTGCCAACAACAGAATATCATCTCTGGAGAGGAATCTATCAGTTCAGTGTACAGATAATAAATGTGACCTAAATAGAATTATAATCTACGAAGAGTTTGGTGTGCTGTTAATATACCCTCAACAGCTCTACAAGAATTGCTTGTAGCAATGAATGATCAAATTCCCAGGTAGGTTTGTGAATTGATTACCCTCACATCAGAGAGGGTACTGAACAGTTATGAGACAGCAAGGACTTCTCTTACGCTAATTTGTCTTATAATGAAACTTTCTCATGTTTCAATTTGCAAAGCTCAATGAATGCGTATTTAATGCTTATATGGAAGATTCCTTCCTCAACTTGTTGGGTCTTAAGAACTTTTAATTTTGATTTATTTTCTTTAATGTAAGAAGATTAATCACATCTTACATGCATACACACAAACAAAACAAGTCTGAAAAAGGGCAAACATTATGGAGACAGATTTAGTAAAATGATATTTTTAAGGGTCTGAAGAAAAGCGCTCAGGTGAAAAGTGGACTGCTTTCTATCATTTTCAATTCGTAAAGAAAAGGTAATAGATTAAGATTTGACAACATGTTTTTGGAAAGACAACTGGATTACCAAAGCATTTAGAAATCATAGCCTGCAAATCTATCGTAAGTCCTAAACATCATGACAGATTCAGAAAAGCAAGAAACTTGACAAAGAACATTAAGATACTGAACTGGATCTTTCCCAAAAGAATCAAACAGCTCACATACAAAAACACACACACACACAAAAAGCAGATTGAGAATGGCAAGGGGTTGAAGCATGATACAGTAACTTCCTGGATACTCAATGCTACCTTTTCAAGAAGACATTTAAACCTGGAAAAATTAACTTCTACTTCCCCAGTTACTATTTTGGAAAAATAGATGCAGATTATATTATCCATTTTCTGAAATAATTCTTATTTCTTTAAACCTAACAGTATGATTTGATAAGTATTTGCAGGAAAGCCTACTTCAACAGTACAAAAAGGACAGTTCAAAAAGATCTATTAAAAATATGGAAACACATCTGCTATCAACATTTACAGAGCTGTCTGCTACTATTAAATCTACAGCTGCTTGTTATAGAGGGTTGTTCCTTGGAGCTGGATGCAGCAATCCAGGTGGGGTCTCATGAGAGCAAAGTAGAGGCGCAGAATCACATCTCTTGATCTGCTGCCCACACTACTTTGGATGTAGCCCAGGACATGTTTGGCATTCTGTTCCATGAGTGCACACTGCCAGCTCATGTCCAGCCTCTCGTCCACCCACACCCTCAGGTTCTTCTCAGCTGCTCTTGATCTGTTCACCCCCAGCCTGTATTGATACTATGGGTTGCCCCAAACCAGGTGCAGCATCTTGCACTTAGTCTTGTTGAACTTCATGAGGTTCCCATGGATCCACTTCTCGAGCTTGTCCAGGTCCCCCTGGATGGTATCCTGTCCTTCAGGTGTCTACCACACCACTCAGCTTGGTGTCACCTACAAACTTATGAAGGGTGCACTCAGTCCCTCTCTCTGTGTCATTAATGAAGACATTAAACAGCACTGGTCCCATTACAGACCCCTGAGGAACCCCACTTGTCACTGATGTTCACTGGGACACCAAACCATGAGCACTACCCTCTGCCTGTAACTGTCCAACCACTTCCTTATCCACTGAACAGTCCACCCACCAAATAATGAACTAACAACATATCCCTTTCTCGTTCCTGGTAGCCCTCATAGGACCCTATATATACCTTCCAAAATGTTACTGTAGATCACTGCTTGTGCTTAAAATCAAGCACATACAAGTCTTAAGAACTGTAGTGACAAACTGACCAACCAAGTTGACTGCCTGAAGCTGAGCCAGAAGTTACACAAGAAAAGTAGACAGAAATCATGTCAGGCAGATCTCCACTACAGTAAAGATTCCACTATTCATTCTTGTTTCACACTGAGAGAGACACAGGTACAGCCAAGGCAAATAAAGCCAACGCCAACTTAAGAAGGCAGTCTATTTCAGTAGTCTATATTTAAGAGATAAAATTAAGTGAAAACTGAATTAATTGCATTAATTATGGTAAGTTTCTCAGGCAACTAGTATGAAACAGCTGCTCACAAAAGCTGTTTCCTAAAGCAGACAAAATCCTTATACTCCCACCTACTGCAGGCTTAAGTATCAGAGATTTTTTTTTGTTACTGATAATACCAACATTATCATATCTCAAGGACAACCTAATACCTACTATTATGCATACCTTCAAACATATAGTTTCCAACCAGCACATTTAATCTCCAAGAAAAAAATTTTCATGGGATGTGCCAGAAATTCACCGAATATTCATTCCCAAAGATGCTCATTCTAAAACCAAAAGCTTAAATCTACACAGCAACCCTAAGCATCTAGCACAAGTCAGCCAACATGAACACATTAAGCATCCTTCAGGGTACAGGATGAGGTAAGGATTGAAACAGCAGAGAAAGTAAGGTTAACTGATAGCCTCTCTCTTATTCTTCATTTGGGAAGACTAGTAAATACTGACTGAGGCCAAAATGCAAGAGCATAAGAAAAAAAAAATTCATATAGCTTTTAGACTTTTGTTTATTGCCAAAATAGTGACAGAAACAAGTGTGATTTGTTGACAGAACCATTGGACTTTTTATCATGGCACCTCTAAAAATATATTTTTTTTAAGTATTTAGATGTTCTGCAATCAACTACTAAAAAATTACATAAATACCCTACAAAAGAATAGCAGTGGACAAAACCAGGGATAATTTCCAAAACACTTTTATAAAACTTATATAGAATAATCAACAAAAATAATTTTCACTCGAATCCAATGTTTAGGAACTTTTTCATATTTCAAATGAAAATGAGCGATTCTGTATAGATTTGCTTTAAAATACATACACGACTGCTTGTTTTAGATATTAGAATTATTAACTCCTTGATTTTAGTGCTTTAGCACATTAAATGACCACAAATTTCCAAGCACCACACTGAATTATTCAAACCACCAAATAAAGACACAGCAATTAAGACTTCTGAGAGAAATAAATCAAATCCCCTCTTTTGCATAAAAGATCTATTGTTGGTAGTTTCACACCTTAAAAAACTTAAATATCATAAAATTACGCACAGGGTTACCTTTTAGCTGTTCCACACATCACATGTGTGTATATATATATAAAAACGTGTATGTAAGTCATGCAACAACATACTGCACCTGCCGATTTTCTTCTGTCAGTATAATTCAGTTGTTCACACAGGCAAAAACCACCTTTTCAGCAGTGGTTGCACTAGTTAAGTATTTAAAATTTCTATAGTAAACAAGATATAAAATTATCAAAGACATGGAACAGCATTCTTTTGAACAGAAGTATTTCTAGAAATAGAGTTAGGAGGAAGTATGGAAGCCCTGGAGTAATTAATTTTTTCTACCATTCATCTGGATGCCACAGCCAGTGTTAACAACTGACTTTAAAAGTTATCAGGTGATAATAGATATGGTGAAGGGGATAGGGAATGAATATTTGAACTGAGCATATTCTTGAAGAGCTAACCAGACTGTGAAGGTGGGAATGGTTTAAAAGTTAGTGTGTTTCAGTCATACAAACTAGCAGTTTGCAAGTGGACCACCCAGGAGCAAGAACTTAATGACAAACTGAAATAGGTGCTCAGACACAGAAGTACATTCTGGAAAACTGCCACAGAAAATACACATAGCCAAGGCTATTAAGAACTAATCCACTACTCAGCAATTTGGGCCTCTGCATATTTCCTTTCAACATCACACAAGTAGCCACTTAATGTATTTGTAATTATTTTCCTTTGTATATGTATTCCGTACAGCTCTTCATCTTTAAGATACTTCATACTTTAATGTATGTTCCATTACTAATTAATAATGTTGTGCATTCAACACTGATTATTATATATATTTGACCATATGAGTGTTCAGAGACAAATAAAAGTCACTTTGCTTATAATTAAAATCTGACATGGTCAAAACCAAACACAACAACCCTGCTAGAAAAATGTTTTGCATTTGGAATCACACCATGTTTCATTCTGGTAGTTTTGAAGTATTCTGGGAAGCAGACACTAACTGAAAGTACTAGAAAGTCTCCAGATGTGACCAGCTGTTATTTTAACAACTCTCTTCATCAAACTCAGCATGCATACAGTGGCAGTTGATACAAAAACAAA
>JAYRBT010000001.1:100521776-100533420 GCA_036023395.1 Myiotriccus ornatus
GTATTTCCTTCTACACAGAATTTTTAACTTGAAGTAATATTAATATTAAGTTATATTCTCTGTAAAAAGAGAATGCTAGTTGCTTGGATAGAAAAATCAATAATGAATTCCTAGAAATAGAATGCATTTTTGCTTTAGAAGAGTGCTACAAAAATGGTGAAAATAAGATTCAAGACCAGTAAGAATGAGAAAGAATACAGTAATTCTATGTGGTGTATAATTAACTGCATTTGCAGGAGACAGACTGGAATACACAGCTAATCTGTTATATCTGTTTTCATATAAAGAGCAAAAGATTTTAAGAGAACAAACAGATTATTTTTCTACCCTCTTTCTAAAGTGCAACAGGACTTCTGGTTAAGATAATTTCTTCTAAAAGTAAAGAAGAGCTTAACAAAAATTGAATCAGAACACAAAAAGTAAATAAGTGCACATATTTCCTTTCTAGAAAAACAGGGTGGCAAATCTGTGTGCAATGACTGACCTTGTCCCTGACAGCAGCTGTTGACAGACAAGAACTTTAACGTGCAGCAGATCTGCCCGTACTCTGAAAGGACTACAAACACAACTACAAGGGTAAAGAAGGTTTCCCCATCCTATTAATACTACGTCCAACAAAAGATTAACAAGTGAAACAGAAAATGCTTGTAAGAAAATTAAACAATTAACTCATAGAACAAAATAATAAATTGAAGGTTCACACTGGGGGGAAAAAGTAGAGCAGCTTAGATCAATATCAAATTTGAGCAGTGAACCTCAGTACATTTTAAAAAATTAAGGTTCATGATGCTTGTTAAACCATATGTTTCACTGATTGGCACACAAGGTTGATGTTTTCCCCAGTACACCAGGACTTTGTGACTTCCATTTAGATATTCAAGAACCTTAACACTGACCACAATTCAGTAAAACAAAACCAAACACACACAAAATAACAAGCAGAGGATGGAGAAATAACACTAAGTTTTTCTATACCATTGAACTCCTTCACATCAGAAGTTTTTTAAAAAATGGTAGAGATGCAATCTTCTTCAACAGTAGTAATAAAAACCAAAAGCATTCAAAGTGAAAAAACAATACATTATTCTGTATGTTTCTATGGCACTACTATTACTGCTTTGTCAACACAGAAATGCTCCAGAGTAAGCAAACTACAGCAGAAAAGCAGGTCTAAGAACTAATAAGAACTATACCTGAATGAGTCTCAAAGAAGAGAGTCTACCTTCTGGATTTCAGCAATGAAACAGTAAAGAAGTGAACATGCATCAGGTATGAACAGAAAAACTAATGATTAATTAATAAAAGGAAGAAATGAAAGACACATGAACAACACTTAGTTAAATCAACATGAACTACAATTATCTAAGTATAAACATAAAATAGCCACTTGCAGTTACTAGCAGAACACACACAAAGTCCCAGTGGGTTAAAACATACACGTGCCAAACAAAACAAAAAGAGCAGGTTAACATCATCCTATTGCACAATTAGGACAACTAACTGGAAACTACATGCTAAGCATGCTAAAAAGTACCTTCTACAAGCTTAGAGAAACAGGAGCTTTTTTGAGTCACAGTCTACCATGCTGACATTTTGGCCAGAGAAGCTGAATTTGCTTACCTCCTGTAAAAGATCTGCTTGTTCGATGGCTTTAAGAACATTTTTCTTGGAAGTCTCCTGAACTTCCCCTCCTAAAAGGAACTCATCCAGAATGAAATAGGCTTTTTCAAAATTGAAGATGATATCAAGTTCACATACCTAAAAAGAACATCAAGGGTTACTGCAAAGTGGGAGGCTACTCTCACTTGAGGTACATCCTCTCACAAAACTTAACTTTTTCTCAGCTTCACCAAACTTCACCAAATCGTTACCTAAGGCTGTAGCCTTGTACAAAATGGGGCAACAATAAAAATCAGTCCTTGGAGGGGAAAAAAAAGAAAAAATGTTTTACTTGAGTTAGAAACAGTTACAGCAACCTCTGAAAAACGCTTCCATCATTGTTAAAACGTGTTCAATTTACAACCATCTGTATTATGTGGGTCTTCAAGAGGCAAGAGAGTATCCCTATAAAAGTTGTCTTCTTGACTGCAGTATCTGAAGGCAGGCCATGCAATCTTACAGAAAACTGTGAAAACACAATAATCTCATTTTTTTTACTCATCCTGTGCATTCCCTAGTCAAGACTAGGAAGGCAGAAGAACAAGCAGCAGTTTTTCTACAAGTGTTAATGTACAGTACTACAGTTTTTCTGTGTTTGCTGTTTGGGTAAGCAGACATCTGTCTCGTCTTTCCTTACCGTTCCTGCTACTTCACAACCAGCTGCCTCCTTTGGAAGCAGATGTAAGAAGTGCTCACATACTAGAGCAGTGCCAGGGAGAAGGAAAGCTCCCTAAACACAAAGCTAAGAGTAAGATTTTTATCTGAACTCAAGTGAAACTACTATTAAATGAAATAAATACAGGCAATTAACACCAGATTAATAACAGTTCTTCTCCCAAATCAATAATTTAATTTTGTATTTTAACAGTTATATTAGGCAACCATCAGTTTAGCTTGGCCAAGCAAGCCACATAAAATGTGTTAGATCTACCTTTTCAACAGCTAGTTAGTTATGTTTTATAAAAGTGCTGTGGGCATAAAACAAAATGATAAAATATAAAGAAACTGACTCACACTGCCAAAATACTTGTCAAGAAGTTCTACATAGCGATGAATTATTTCCAGAGTTATTAGTTCGTTGTCCTGATCTTCAATAGCACAGCAGAAATAGAGACTTGCATATCTGTAATAACAAAATAATCCTGATGTGAGCATAGGAGCATGAGCAAAATAAATGCACTTGAGAAGTATCACATTCTCAGCTGCCCTTCATGCTCAGGTTTAGCATATTGTTCCTCTAAATCAACAGCCAAGCAAGCCACAGAATCACACAATATGCCAAGTTGGAAGGGACCCACAAGGTTGATCGAGTCCAACGTCTGGCCCTGTACAGAACCATCCCCAAGAGTCACACCATGTGCCTGAGAGCACTGTTCAAGTGCTTCTTGAAGTCTGTCAGACTTGGTGCTGTGACCTGTTCCCTGGGGAGCCTGTTCCAGTGCCCAACCACCCTCTGGGTGAAAAACCTCTTTCTAATATCCAACCTAAACCTCCTACCAAAGAGCAGCTGAAAGACCAGAAAACATACACATCTACAAAAGGGATCTGTCTCCTTGAGTCCAGCATGACTTCAGTCTTCACTATCCTTTACATGACGGAAATAAATTAGCCAAAGAAGTGGCTAGAAAAGGAAATGTATTTGATTTTCTGGTCTCCTGGCAGAATTCTGAGGCATGATATTTTCTGTACTGTCTGTAACATTCAAGCACCAGTATACTAATCAACAGATTCAATCTTAAATCTTTATCACACAAGCTACATACAGAAATATTAAAAAACTATAGAAAATGCCTTGAGAAAGACAAATTGAATTAGCCATTAAGATTTGTTCTTTAATGAGAATTTAACAAATTCAAAAAACTCCAGAAACAACGCTAATGTCATATGCCCCAATTACTGTTAAGCCAAGAACTCAATCACTACCAACCGTCCTGGCATCAGACTAATGAGAGTCCATCAAATAGTTTCTAGCAATCCACTTCCGTCTTGGAAGACGGAATTCTTCAGATATGATAGAGTTCCACTTTAATAAAAAGACCATCCAATTCTACAGTCTTCTACCATACATTTGTTCAAGTCATGTTTAAAAAAGCTGATAAAAAACACCCAAAAGAGGAATGAAAGCTGAAAATCCCATTTAGTCTTGCTAAAGTGCCCATACCATATGCTGCTCAGTCACACATGGCACAAACCAGACTTCAAGTACCACCTGTTGTAACTGCTAATTTACATCAATCAGAAACAGCTTTTGTTTGCCTCTTTAGAGGGGACAACTGGCCACATTAAACAGTCTGAGTAGTCAGCCCTAGTGAAAAAGAAGTCATTCTGATGAGAATGCCAAATTTAAGGTGCATAGTTGTTTCCTACACAGAGAAATCCATGTAGCTTTTAAACATCGCAGTATTTTATCATGCGGGACTTTGTAAACCCCGAAAGAAATTGTCAAGAGTTTTTGCCTAGAAGTCCTGCAAAAAAATGCTGTATTTTGAGGTATGTTCAAATTCATCTCCCAGACACTCATCCAGTACCATTTATAGTCCAGAAAGTGTTCCCCCCTCCCCCCACTCTGCTCTGAGTCAAACTGCCATGGCTTCATCATGAAGATTAATCAGAGTAACTTTATACAAAAGCTTTTAACTATTATCAGATGTTACTGCCTGTGTTTTTTTTCCATCCTACCACAAAACATGATGGGAGAAGAAACAAAGACACTTCCATTGAAGGACAACATTTTCATTCCCTCACTCCTTCATCTCTTCACCATGGAGACTTGTGAGCTCATCAGAAGTCCTATCTGAGCACAGTTTTTTTCATATTACACTGTTGTGTTTGTGCCTCCCTAATTTTTCAAGGACATTTACAGTCACTGTAGTAGTTTGCAAGATTCAATCTGTACAAGAAATAGAAACTATTTTAAAGAGTCCTGGGAAGTGATACTATACCGAAAAAAACATGCTTTCAAACCTACTGAGGAGTTCATAAGTCAAACTCCATGTTATCATATTTCACTGTAGAAAAAAAGAGATTTGACACATTATTTGACATTTACACTAATCACCAGCACTCAGGCCAAATCCATCTAAACAAAGCTTTCATCACCTTCAGATAAGCAGCACTGATTATGATGGAGTGCAGTTAAACTGCTTCCTTACAGTGCTTAAACACAAGTTGAACCACATACCAGCGGACGTTATCAAATCAAATTTGACTCAAATATTTTAAGTTTATCCACATGGGACAGACCTTTTGTGCTTTCCATTACTTAAGAGTCAGGTTGGATGCATAGAACTATTTTATGGAGAAAAAATCAAAACAAAAGGAGGGGGGTGGGGAGAGAGACTAACATAAAATACTTTCCCAGAAAGTGGCCTGCTCTCAGTGTCCTCATTTAAAAGAGAATGCAACATACTTTCGAAAGCCTGTATTTGGTAGCTAGTAAGCAGACTACACATTCAAGCTCTGCCAACTGCAGTTCTGGAGAAATAATACTAAGAAACAAAAACTACTCAGAGGGTATCAACACACAATGGAGGTCTGGGTATTATTCTATGCAGATAATATTATTCCATGTATTTTTTAAGTACCAACCATGACTAATGGATCACTACTCAACAAAAGAAAACAAATGCAGATTTAATAAGTCTAAATGGCAAATAGCAGAAGAGTATAAACAAGTCAGCCATCACTGCAAAGGGCATGAGCATACCACAAAGGAATGCTTCAGACCCAGATTCTCAGAGGCAATACTTTATTGTAATTTTTTTCCCCTGCAGGCTGAGGCTTCAGAAAAAAAGTGTCCCTTTACAGTCTAGAACAGACACCAGAAATTTTGCCAAGTGTAAAAGTTTACATGGAAAGTATCCACACAAACACAAGCAAATTACTGTACTCAGGCTGTAAAAGATTGCTGCTCTGCATGAGCAGAATCTTCACAATGAGCCTGACAGAGATCTGTTCTTTCAAATGCATCCAATGAAAAGGCAAATTCTGATAGTAAAGCGCACACCTACAAGCAAATACAGTGTGGTCTGGAAGAAACATTCTGCCTTTTTTATTCCTACTGCAATTATGGTCTTTTTTTCTCACTAGATATTATTAAAAGAATCTTCAGGCTCAACTCAGCTGCTTACCCTCATATTTTATGATAAATATCCTTCACTTGTTGGAAAAGGAATGAAAACTGGAGAGACCAAAAGCAGTTGGACAAAATCACAGAAATTTTGACCTAAAAATGTAATATAGAATCAAAGAACAAAAACATAACATAGCAGGTGTAAGAACTTACACAAATTCCTGTCTTTAGACAGATGGCCTTAGGATTTTTTTTTGGTGATAGTAAACAAATCCATGCATTTCCCTCTTAATAGTTGCAATAGTTCAGTATTGGGAAGCCTCACAACAGGCAGGTTCTCCACTACTCTGCTCACAGCCAGGTTCAGTAACTGCTGCGAGATCAGGTCTCTGTGAGCAGAGTATAAACTGCAAATCCTACCAGCTCAGTGGCACTCTCCTACTAGATGAGACAACACCTGCTTGAAGTCATCCTTGGAAGTCTGTCACCAGGTAAACTTGCAAACAAGACATAAATCTGTCAGCATCAGTCACTTCGCATGTAGATTCCAACTGTAGAAGTTTAAAGCTTAGACAGTTTGGCACAAACAGAACCAAACTGTAAATGGCAACCAAGGGGCAGACAGGTTGGGCTCAAGGGAGCCCAAGGATCTGTGGTTTGGTGATAGTTGCCCAAATGAAAATTGGGACAACCAATATGTTGTGCTTGACAAAAGATTTTTTTCTCATCCCAAAAAATTAATGCATTTCTTTAACAAAACAAGAACTTCTGAGACTCTGGGACAGTCTACCAAAGTTGAGCATTTCTTTTACAGTTTCTTATTTCAGCAAGGCTATATACCCCAGCAGTTTTAGATATGGACAAGAACTTGATACTGATAGTTCTCTAAAAAAAAAGCTGCTGTTTCTTGATGCTGAGGTCCTCCTAGTGCCACATGAACACGAATCCTGTACTAAGACCCGATTTAAAATTATCAAACCCAAGTATCTAATTCACTATAAACTGTGCATTCAGCCAGTTTTACAAAGCTATCTAATCAACTTCATAATAGCAGTTTTAACAGATACAACTGGCAGCTAAGAAAAAGAGGGATCATGACAACTGCTGGGCACACCCCACTGGCCACATGGCTGTACCTTCCAGTCATAATAGAGTGAAGAGGCACACTACCTGCACAAGGGGCTCTTCCATTGCTACTTTCAATGGAGAGAGGGTAGAAAGAAAGCTCTAAAACCCAACCTGCTGTAAGTCTTTAACATAAACTATGATCTTGGTTATGTCATGCTAAAGTAAAAGGTAACTGCCACAACATCAAGGGCAGCAATGGCAGTTTTATAATTTCATATTGCAAACACAGTTCCAAACTGACACATAAAAACAAAGTCACAACCCTTAATCAAATAACCAATCAACAACAACTAACTCCGATTAATGCAATTAACCAAATGCTAACAAAGTCAAATTTATATAAAATCAGTTATTCTCTGATATTTGATTTTGACTGCACTATACTACACAATGAAAATAACTCATACTGCCAGATGCTAAAATAGTGAACAAATGAGGTCTTCAAAGGAAAAAAAAATCACATCCTAAGTTCCTTTTTTTAGTAAAATTAGAAATTTTAACATTTAACACATTTTTTCAGCCACAGGAGGAAACTTTCTAATTAGATGTCTGTATATGATTCCCCCCTCTATTTTCATGAAGTGCAATTGTTGTTGGCTTCTTATATTTATTTTATTTTTCCCAGTAAGTCACTTAATATCTCTCTGATTCTTCAAGTTAGAAGCTCATATCCTTTTTTAATCTTCTGTTGCCCATCAACCTGAAAAACTCTCTTCCAACCCAGCTACAGAATATGTATAACTCAATTCATAGACCATGACAAAAGCAGGGCACCTTTCTGTCTTGCTTTGTAGTGCTAAAGGAAAAAGATTAAGAAGGCAGTGACTGAGCCTGTGTTGCAAATGTTATCAGTGCCCGTGTAGGAAACCAAGCAAAATAAAAGTTAGGTCACACATGTTCAGATGGATTTTAAGTTCTGCTTTCTTGAAGATTCATTCAGAAAACATCCTATAAAAATGAAATTCTACAGAGCTAAGGAGGCTAATCAAAATAGTCTAGCTGTCTTAATAAATATTAAGTATCACAAGGAAGCTAAAGCTACAGTGTTGCCAATTCTGCATTTGAGTTCATTTTGTTCTTGCAGAAAGGTACAATGATGAGACACTCGAGTATACTTCTAATAATGCCAACCATTCTTTGAGTACCAATATCTAGGTCAATTCTCCTCCATGTGGAAAATAAATACACTCTAAAAACAAAAACAGCACAAATTTCAGCAGTTTAAGACTCATAAGAACTATATACACGTGCAACATGTACAAAGCACTGTGCACATACTTTTATAGTGTATACTGAAAAACATTTGCACCAACAGGTTCAGATCCTTCCCAGCAATAGATCAGACACGAGCAGATCTCAGTAGAGATGCTCAGGAGCCTGTCTGTGAGCGATTTGGAGCATCTTTTGCAATTTCACAAAGCACACAAGTTCTGGCAGGTGTGTTTCTCTTTAAGCTACACATCTTTTCAGCTACAAAAAATAGCCCTTTTCAAAGAAATCACACTAGCTGGTACTCATCATCTTTAGTTATGGTGTGGTGATTGGAAGAAGTCCCACACATGTAAAAGCTGTCAGCGTCATCAGACACAGGAATTTAAACTATCACCTCTTATAGCTACTCCTGGTGATGTTTTAGGGGGGAAAAAAAGTAAAAGAAAGGCAAGATTTGAGATGTTCATTAGCTTGGTGCAAGCTCATCCTTAGCAATTTCATAGGCTCCCTGTGCCAGATTGGTCTGCAGACAGTGAAACAAGCTACTGCAGTCAGCTGTGCACACCAGCAGTCCAGCAGACAGACTGCAGTCTACATCCGGTCAAAAATGATATAAAATACATCTCCCGGCAAATTTCCTCATTCTCCTTGACCACAGGACCCACAACACGCTACTGAGATGCAAAAACACCACAAATTGCAGCAACTCAAACGGTCATACCTACCAGCTCCCTAGACACAAAAGGGCATGGTAAGTAGCTGTTAACAGCAATAAAAAGGGGGGGCAAAGCAGTTGTGCGGAATCATCCCCAGAACAGCTACTGCTGTTCCAGACCGGGCAAGGAAGGGAACAGACAGCCCTACCTGAGCCTCATTTTTCTGATCTAGTCTCATGGAAGCCCAGCTGGAAAAGCACTTCCAGGCATTATCACTTAAGGAAGCATACCAAGTGTTTGAGCAAGCTGGTCTACATGCATTACAAGAAGTTTGTGAGGAAATTGAGAGGCAGAAAAAAACCTGTCCATGCTTTCTTCCAGCACAGCCTCATGCATTGCTCCTCCTCTTCACTCCTCCTTGTGTTAAAGAACCATACGCAAGCAATATTCACACACATGATGTTACACACACCAATGTCTGTATGAAAACAGGACTTAAAACATCTAAACATACTTGATTCTACTCATTCCAACTCAGAATATTCTGTGATTCTGTGATTTGCTACACTGGAAAAGTTACAAACTCTTCATTTTGGCTCCAATTCTCTCTGTCCTACCTACAGAGACTACAACAATGTTTATTGTAGGGCACAAATTACCTACCATTTCAAAGAGAAAACAAGAATGCATAAACCTTCTGAAGTTTATAACTAACTAGGGAATGAAGATAAGACTTTGTAGCAGCAGCTTTACCTGGACGAGATGCAGCCTAGCACATCAGGAGGTGGATTACTGCTTTGCGGAGAAAATCAAGTTCACACCACCACATTTTGATACATTCTAAAGATCAGCACAAAGATAAACAATGCATGCAAAATACTTCTAGAAAGGCTAGGGAACAACTGATAAATAAAACTACTGCGAAGAAACTGATACAGTTTCTTTTAGTACTTGCACTAAAACACAATTAGCCACCATTCCTTCAATTCATAGAAATCCCTTTTCATGTTCATAGCAAAAAAAAACAACATAAAATTCAAATTAACCAAACTAAGTACTCTGAAAAATTTCCTTATTTCTATGAGCCTTAAGAGGCAAGCTGTATTTTCGTGTGATTTATGAAGTCATTGGTTGAGGTACACATTTATGAAGTTTTTTTTTTATCACCTATTACATCTGAAATGCCTACCAATACGAAGCATGTATGGATTGTGTGAACCTAAGCGGAGTAGCAAGAACTGCCACTCCTTATGAAAGTAGAAGGAAAGCTCATTTCTTTTCTTCAGTACATTTCTAAATGCATGAGTGATTTTCCACACATGAATGATTCCTACTTGGTTATCAAATTAGATTCAAGGGAAAAGTCAGTCTTCTCTGTAACCAGCAGAGGGAAGGAAAAAAAAAAAACACAACACCAAAACAAAACACAAACAATCTTCATTATTTTCCTCCTACTTATTACACTGTTTGTGATGTACGGCAATTACGAGGTTAGTGAGACAGAACAACCTTTTGTAGACAATCTTCAGGTCTCTCCATTCAAGGAAGCTGCACATTTTCGGTTTGCGGGCTAATACCGTTTGAACAAGTTCCCTTGTGATTTTCTTCTTTTCTTTGTCAGATAATGGGACATACCACTTCTGGAGTCTCAGTTTCCCCTGGCGACTAAAAAGCAACATAAACTGCATCTGTTGAATTACAAGGAGGGAAAAAAAAAAAAAAAGCTGCATTAATCTCAGTCTCTGAGTTTTAAAAAGATATCTGTGAGAAAAACCAAACAGGAAGGAGGACAGATATCCAGAAACCCTAATTGTATTTCTGTAGTACTGGCAGATGTTATACAAGACCTGGAAGTACCAATAATACAAAGGATTCCGCTGAGCAAGGTCAGTCAAACCAAAGGCAGTATAAAGCGCACACAAGTTTCAGAAGGAGATGACAGAACCATCGGGTGGTGAGTGAATACACCCAGATTTCAGACAAGCCACGTCCAGCACCGGCATGGTTGCGTTTCCGAAAACGACAGAAAAAACCCAGCACAGCAATCTCTTCAGATACCCAAACTCATTTTCAATTCACCGGATTAGAGCCTTACAGCAGGAGCAATTTGCACTTAAGATCTTTCCGAAAAGCCTCGGAATACTTTAAAAGGCTTTAAACCTCCCAGCGGAGAGTCCTACGGCACAGAAAAGCCCAGTCTTTTCCCACGTTACACAAAAGGAGGAGAGATTAAGTGCTTTCCCTGCGGTCCTATGTTCCAGGTCTCGCTTCCTCCAAGAGTGATGTTGCAATTATATTTTAAGAGGAACTTGCCGGGCTGTGTTTTTTTCAGCAGCTGTAACATTAAAGGAAATGAGGAAATGGGCTTTTTTGGTCCTTTTTTTTTTGTCCTTTTTTTTTTTTCTTTGCGTTTTTGCTCAAAGTTGTATCGGGCTGGGGAAGTTTCCCAGGCAATGTGACAGATATAAAATAGGACGAGAAAGCCCAGCCTGGTCCCGGGTGACAAGTGCGACCAAGCGCCAGCCGCGACAAGCAGCGGCCGCGCCCGCAGCAGCTCCGCGGGGCCGGGGCGGGGGCAGCGCCGCGCAGCCCCCTCAGCCCCACAACACCCCTCCCGCCCCACCCGCCGGCCACAGCACCGCCCCGGCTCCCCACACGCGGAGACGGCGGCGAGCCCGGCTCCGCGCGGCTTGTGCTCACCGTGCCCGGAGGACAGCGGAGCTGAGGAGGAAGAGGAGGATGAGGCAGCGCTACCCAGAGCGGCTCGGCGGGTGCTGCCGCGGCGGCGGCCGAGCGGGACTGAGGGAGGGGACGGCGGGGGACGGGAGGTGCCGCCGCCGCGAGCGCGCGCGCGCCCCAACGGCCGCCTCTCCCCCCCGCCCGCGCGGGCAGGGCGGGGGCGGGGCCGCGCTCGCGG
>JAYRBT010000001.1:100533425-100556779 GCA_036023395.1 Myiotriccus ornatus
GATATGGAGGGGGCGGGGCCCGGGCGCCTCCGAACAAAACTTTATGAGCGGCCACCCCGGGGGGGGGGCGAGGGTGGGGCTGTCGCCAAGCGAGTTCGGCCGCCACCCAATCGCAGCGCTTAACGCCGTGACAGGAGGCGGAGCGGAGTGGGTATTGGCCAATGGGAGGGAGGGAAACGCGGCGGCGGGCGGGGCCGGCATGGGAGGCGGGGCCAAGGCCCCTAATCTGCGTGGCCCGAATTGGGATAGGCCAGCGGCCCGCGCGGCAACAGCCAACCAGGCGGCGCGGCGCACATAGCGGTCCGCGGGCAGCCAATGGGCGGGCGCGGCGCGGGGCCGGGGAAATGACATCAGTCAATCAGGCGCCCGGAGACCGAGGCCCCACCCGCGGCCCCCCCGGCCCCAGCGGGGCGGGGGGAAGGGAGGGCGGGGCGGCCGCGCCGCGCATGCGCCGCGCCGTGTTTGCTTCCAGCACGTGCGCGCCCGGGGGGCGGGGGCTGAGGGGGCGCGCGCGGGGCGGGGGCGCCGCCCGTGAGGGGACGGCCCTGAGGGGACCGGCCCGGGGAGGGGAAGGGGTTTGCCCGAAAGTCACCTTGAGTGCCGACTGTAATTAGGTTCGCAGGAGCAGCCGCCGACATAGACTTAGCGGTGTTGCGGTTCGCTAATGCTTTGTTAATGAAATTATCATTCATGTGTGTCTACAGAGGCTGTCTGTGCCAAAACAGCCCCGATTTGGGAGTTTGGTTGGCTGGTTGGCCGGTTTCGGGTTCTTGTGGGTTGCTTTGGTGTTAAAATTCTAATGAAGATGGGGCTGGAAACACATAGTGTTTCCACTGGTGTTAAGTGGAAGAAAGAGCGGTGTCTCTCCAAGCAGAAGATGGAACACCTTATAATAAAAAAACTTAATAATAATAAAAAAAAAAGCTTTCAGCATCATCTGTGCTCACCCCCCCACCCCCCAACAGTAAATGATCAGCAGCGCTGAGCTGACCGGGCTGATCCGATAATGGTGCGACAAGGACCGGCACATCCCGGGAAAGGGTCGTGCTCCCGCCGCCGCTCCCTCAGGAGCAGCTCCCAGCGCCTCGGGATGTGTCACGCTTTTATTACTCTCTATTACTGAGACTTAAAAAAAAACCAAAAAAAGCCCATTCTTTTGGCTACGAAACGGCTGTGGCAGCAGAAACCGGCGCTGGAAATGCTTTTGTGTAAAAAATGTGCGTGGTCTGAAAGGAAAGCCAATTCTCTGGCGTTTCAAGGAATGCTGTAGTCAATTGTACATGAGGAAAAGTGCAAATATATTCCTGATTTTATAGTAGAGGTTAGAAATGTAAGAGAAAAGTGACATGAGGACAAGGGGTGAAACCAAGCTGAATGGATAAGGCAATTGCAGTATTAGAGGTCATGTAGAAAGTGAGAACCACTGTTGTAGGGGCTTGTTCCTGTCACATTTGAAATTTGTTGAGCAGCCGTCCCACTCGCATCTGAACCTGCCTTCCACCAAGCTCAGGAACGGATGTGTGTGGATCTGCTACCTTATAGATTCTCCCCTCTCACCAGGGTGTTAATTTGCCTTCCGTAGTTTCCATGCATTGCAGTTCTGCTTGTTTCCTGTGAGGTCTAAAATATCCTGGTTTTCAGAAAGCTTTCATAAACGATCTCTTTCGTAAGCTGCCCACTATTCTTGAATTCAGCATAGCCCATGATTCTCCATGCATGCACACTACAGGGGCTTTGAGATCTTCTAACTCATGATTTAAGCCAGCAATCAACTTTTATTCCTCTTTATCTGAGCGACTTAGAGTTTATTAGAGTTGTTATGGTAATGGGAGCTCCAAAATTAATTTCTGAATGAGTCGCACCAGACCTGTGTTATGACTTGTCACTTTCCATCTTAGTGGAATATTTCTGCATATGGATCAAACCACACATTCTGCAAACACAGTTGAGTGGAATCAGATGTACTACCCAGATGGTTCAAGAAATGTCTGTGTTTTGGTGGCATAAAGTCTCAAAGCTCCAGTGATTTATATTGGTTTTTAGATCCTGTCTTTCTTTCATTTTTTAGTCAGATTTTACTGTTCATTTCAGTGTATGGTTTCATGCAGTGATACAAGGACAATTGTTCCACTAGTTTTCTCCCTCCTCTCTTTTATTTGGCTGGATTTCTTCAGACTGTAACCTGGAGTTTCTTCATTAAATCTCCTGGGCAGAATCGCTCTGCTATATGCAGTGTCAGGTGGAATGATAAGGGGCATGTGAGACTGGTGGTATGTCCAGTGTGCCGGAAACTGTGTTTAGCCAGATCCAACTTAGAGGAAGCTTTCTGTCTTCCTCAGCCTGTCCTGTCTTCTTAGCCCTGCTTCAAATAAAGGGGTCAATGTTCTCAAGCCTGCCCAGATCGCCACCCATGTACTTCCTCAATTCATTTCTCTCAAAATGATCTGGCTTATTTTAAACAGTTTAAGATGTGATTCCATGTCAGTTTCAGATGATCTAAATCTCGAGTTCTCCCACCCGCTCCTCCCATTCCCAGCTCCATTTTCCCATCTCTTTTCCTGTGCTGGCACTTTGCTGCAGCTCACGTTGCCTACAAGGCTGGTTTCAGCTGTACAGGTGACTGAGGCAGTCAGCTTCAGGACTGAGCACCTGTGTTGTGAGGCAGTGACAAAGGTAATGCTGTCTCTTCTGTTTGTCCTGTTTCTTTCAGGAACTTCAGAAGACTTACTGTTTGCATTTTTTCCAGTGTTGCAATTTGTACCAATTGTCCCTCTTTATACTGACTCCATCATTTGTTTGTGTAAGAAATTATTGTGTTGCTTACCCATTGAACTAGCAATACACTGAACTAGCTGTATTTATCAAACTGATAAGGAGATATATGATGCTTAAAAGCAATAATATAATAGCCTTTGAGTATTCCAGAAACCCGTGACAATGCAGATGTCAATGCAGTCTAATTTTAGACATGACACAGTGAGTCTTCTGTTCATTAGCTTTTGTTCATTGTCTTATATCTAGCTTGATGATAACCCCCTGGTTTATTTTGGATTTTTTTTTTTTTAACTGCTGTAGTTGTAGAATCCTTGGTATTCCATTTTAGATGTAAGGCAAGTCTTCAGGGGATATATTCATTGACCATAAGACATATGGGGTCCTCAGCCAAGACTTTGCTTTTCAAATTGTTTCCAGCATGACTTCAGACACAGAAGAGAACTGCCTGGAGCTGGGGAGAGAGGTAGAAAGGAAGCTTACGTCAAATAAGATTAAATTTGCTTAGGTTTGACTGGTATGGTTTATGTCAAATTTTGAGGGTTTGTTTGTTTGTTTTTAATTAATTAAACTATAGTTGGTTTGTCTGGAAAACTGGGTCTTATACAAAAATTAATAAGGCAGACATCCTGGCATTTGGCACTTCATGTATGTTGTTATTGCCAAATCTGAAGCTCATGGAAGAATTTTGTTGTGATTTCACGGTTAGCTAAATTGATTGGTAAACCAAAAGGCCTTTATAACATGAACTAGTCATTAATTCCAATGGAAAATTTGCTTACTGAATTTTAAGAGCTTTTTTCTTTCTTCACACAGTATTTAGTAAAGAAAGGGGTTGCTCCTGCCTCCCTTTTAGCCATCTTAGCGCCTTTAAGAGGAGGGCAACATACTTTAAGAGTGCATGCTGTGTCTTTTCAGTCCACCACTGACGTAGGTGGATGTGTGAGTAAGACTCATTTTGTTGTTAATTTATCCTCTTGATGCTCAATATCAGACTCCATTTGCATTGACTGAATAAGTGTGGAGTCATTATGACGGCTATACAAACTGTGTTACTACCCTTGGAAGTGATTACTGATGAATTTTTGCCTCTTAAGCCTCCAAACAGGATATTACAGTATTATACGCAATTCTCTTCCCTGATGTACTGTCTGAGTATTGGCCAAACCATCAGTGTACCACTGTGATTCATGCAGAACACTAATCTCAATGGAGACGAAGTAAGTATACATAAGACTGTAAATGATTTTCATTGCTATACCCCCTTTTTTTTTTTAACATGGAGCTCTCCCTCTTGATGAAATACTATTAAGTGCAATGTAGCAGCCTGATTGCTAGATGCTATTAAATCATCAGATCATGGCTGGTGTCCTTACTCGCCTGTCTTTTCTGTGTACGTTTACAGGTTTGCCTGTTGGAGACTTGGGGACATTGGAATTCTTTTAAATAAGATTGGTTTCCAACAGACACATATGGCTCTCAGGAACATGGATGTCAGGCCACATGTGTGATAGGCAGAACTACAGAATGAGCATCACGGATGTTCATCCTTGAAGATGAATTTTCGGAGCTGGAGGAATAGTTTGAAGCTGAAGTGTGGTCTTCCAGCCTGGTTATGAGAATTACAGAGTCTAAACCATGCCTTACATGTGTCATTTGCTTTGGAAAATAAAAACCTGCTTTTGAAAGTATATGAATATGCAGAAATGAGAAGTGTGTTAGATGCCAGTCCATGAGGGCTTCCTCTTAGTTACCATGTTTATTAGCCTGAGCCTGGTGCAAAGCACAGCAGCCATTTGGATACGATACACACAAGCCAGCTGATGATCCTGTAAGGCCTCTGGATCTGTCTGTGTGTGGAGACTGATCTAACAAACTTCAGGATGTACTGGCTTTTGCCAAGGAGATAATCCAGTTTCCAACTTCGAACTTTCCCAGATTGACACATTGTGTTGTATAGCCAGGAAAGAAGATACCGACTTACACCGCGTTTTAAGTTTCAGCACACAGAAACTTTTCATAAAAACTTGGAAACTGCTCTGAATCTGAGATGGCAACCTGAAACCGGAATGTTTCATATTATAATCAAACCATAAACCTCCTAAACTTTCACACTGATTCTATAGTATAACACTAAGTTTTAATTTCAAATCCTTCTGGAAGACTAGTATAACTTCCTGTGTTGTTTTAGAGAAAATATATTGCATGATCTGACTAATTTTTGCCACTCCTATAAAGGAGTAACACAATCTGTAAGGCTTTCCTTTATTGCCATTTTCTTTTTCAGCTGAAGTGTTTTAAAAGGAGGAAACTGGGACAGCCAAGGCCTGTAAACCATTTACTGCCCAGTTTTAAAGGCTCAAGAAGAATTTAAATGATGCGTAGGTTTTGTGCTGGCTGTGTCCACTTGTGACAATTTTATCCCTGTGAATTCTCGTTCAAGCTGTCTAGACCCCTCTGTTGCCATGGCTTTGTGAAGCCTATCTTTGCAATGCCACCTTTGGCCTTCCTTAAAGCTGCTGAACAGCAATCACAGCAAACATCTTTGCCAGGGGGACATGTGCATGGTTTACCTAGGACCTCTAGGTTTTGGATCTCTAGGTTTTGAAGGATTTTGAAGAGCTAAAGTGCATAGAAAATGAGTGTGATAGAGCTCAGCATGAGGTCTTAGGGAAGCGGAATGTGATTTTATAAACAAAATCTCTGCAAAATACTGACTGTTTCTCTGTATGCTTTCACACCCATATACTTGGAATCATCAAAATGTGTGTGTTCGAATGGCCTGGTCAACATCACGTGTGTGATCACACAGAGGATAAGGATATTGTCTGTTATGTCCTCTGTGCCTCTGGGCTTCTTGATTGGCAAGTAAACTGATTTTGGAATTGCTTTTTATACTTTCTAGGAGGGGGTGGTGTATAGGATACTTTGCCTCACTGTTTTGTTTCACTGTTCAGAAATCCATGAATGTCATGAATGTTTGTTGCCTTTGTGCATTTTATGGCCCTTATGCATTTGTTCTTTATCTTGTTTGATACCTTATCTTTAGGTCACTTTGTTCTTTCTCTTTGTTCAGATACCTTTTTAACACGTGCTCTACTCCTTCATCTGGCACTTTCACATACACATACGGACATACTTCCACTCAGACTCTGTTAATGCCAATCTTAATATTTGTTTCAAATCGCTGCAAAATAACTAAGTAGCTCCTCGTTTTTCCCAAAACACTTTGTTCTTCAAGAGCAAGCCTCATTTTTTTTTTCGTCTATACAGCAGGATATCAAATACACTTACAGACCTATCCCAGTAAGAAGACCTCATTTACTCTCTGACTTTGGGATTCTGCCCTAATCTAGAGGGTCATTAGTGGAACAGAGCCAAAAGGACATTCAATTATTTGCTCAAGTCTGAAAGGCCAGTGTTTCACAACTGCAGAGTGTGCTGTTAACAAGGATGAATCCTTTGGCAGTGTATCCTTTCTACTGCAAAATACTTGCTGTGTGGAACCTAAGACCCCTATTACAAATTCATGAACGATTTTAATGCATCCTGGCAGCTTTCATAAGCTTTGCAGTCATCTGGAAGCAAGTAAAAAAAAAGAAAGATCATTGGTTTGTGCAAAATAATATAGCTATGGTGGTATTTGATCTAGCTCTCTAGTGGGAAAGCAATGTTGAATTTTTAAAAAAAAATTAAGAAAGATTTCTACTACATTACGTCTCACCAGTCAATTTAGAAATCATGTTCACATAAGAGATAATAACTCAATGTAGATCATCAACAAAAGAAAAAAGATGTCTAAAAGGAGCACAGTCCTTGGTGTGTTGGAGGAGTTGTGAAATAATGTTATAAAACTAAACTACCCATTGTCAGAAAGTAACAGTTTAATAGGAAAATCTGGCTATCAAGAAGTTCTTTCATTTCTTCATTGTATTTTAAAAAACTTTCCCTAAATTGTGATTTTTGCTTTGAGCACTCCTAGCCTGGAGGCACTATTTGTTGCAAAGACAAAGCTGTCAAGAAAGGAAGGCAGATCTGAGAGTGAGCAGCTTTTCTTTCCATTTTGCATCACTATGATGCAAAATGATAGCAACAGTCAACAAGTAACATTTTATGTGGTAGAGGCTTGAAAAAGTACCCAGTAGCTGATTTCTACTACAGTTTTCATAGTATTATTTTCACCAGTAAGGAACTGTTATGGAAACAAAAGAGATATTGTGTGATCACAAGTCAGAGAGGAAGCTTTGAAGAGGATGCATTGAAATGAGAAGTGTTCTAGAGCTGCTGTGTATAACACAGTGATATAAGGTCAAAACTAAAAATTTGGACTTTCAAAATTCCATCTCTTATTCCTATACAGTCAAACACAGCTGTGGTTTGCATAAGGCTCCTAAATGCTTTGAAATCTCTTCCTTCTTTAAGGAAAACAGGTTTGTCCCAGGTTTTGCTCAGATTTGCATAATAAATTCACGTAAAGAAAGCTTACAATTAATCTCTCTAACCAGTCTGCCATGAAGAATTTACAGTTTAACAGTTTGCTTCGCCACTGATAAATAATATCAATAATCATCATCATCAGAATTAGGCATCCTCCCTCTCTGTTCAGTCATGTGTAATTTGCATTCAGGGATACCAAAGAACAGTGTAGTGAAATCACCTCCAGGCAGCTAAACAGTCTGAAGAAATTAAGCTTGTGTGTAAACTACATGTAAATTAAAAAAAAAAATCCTCAGAAAAGAGACCCATGCCTGAAACAGAGCAACAAGCCAGGAAATATTTAGGTTGGTTTATATTTATTTACAAATGTTGGTAGCAGATGGTTACCAACATTTCATCAGTGTGGCTGTTTAAGCAACTTAAAAGCTGTAACAAAGAGCCCAATTTATGTACCAGCTCGCCTGCTTTAGCCCACTCTTACTTGTGTTACCCAGAACGACTCCCATTACAATTCATCACACAGCTAAGCAGCTAAAAAAGGAAATAGATGCAAGTGCAAAACCAGAAGAGCAGCATGGTTGTCCAAAGCTAGAGATTAGTGGTTTCTCCATCACAGATGCCTGCTTTGAGTGATGTGCACAAACAATCGTTTTCAGAAAATTTCTCACTCTCCTAAGTACAGAGTGTACCTCGGTTATTAAGGCTTGTAGAGACTACAGATGCAGATGCTACCTCAGCTGCTGGTTAAGCATGATTTACCTCAGTACTTTCTTTTTAAGAGAATGTATTTAGCAGATGAATTAAACTAGTCTGGTCTTTTCCCACGTTACCCTCCTTTTCATACAGCAGCCAAGGTGGCTAGGATGAGGTGATGGCTGACAGATGAAGGTGGCTAGTCAGATGGATGTCTGTGATACATATTGGTTAAAAAATATTGTCTAAAGAAAGTAAATACAAATGGGGATCCCAGCTGAATTCCCCCAAAGAAGGCATAACACCTAAGAATATTACACCTAGAATTATCATACAGGATACATAGTTTTTGTACATCCTCCACTGAACAGAGTTGGGCTCCTCTTTCTTAGATACCTAATTCACTCACAAATTCACGAGTAAAGATTACGTTTTCATAGGCAGCTGGAGAGAACTGCTTGTGATGCCAAAGTATA
Organism: Myiotriccus ornatus; assembly: GCA_036023395.1. Lineage (NCBI taxonomy): Eukaryota > Metazoa > Chordata > Aves > Passeriformes > Tyrannidae > Myiotriccus > Myiotriccus ornatus. The sequence goes on from JAYRBT010000001.1 coordinate 100,541,804, forward strand.
GACAGAAGCAAACATCGATTTTATCACCGTAAAAAGGATGGACAGTATAATGAGCAAACAGTGATTTAAAAATGGAAACAGGAATGCTTGCTTTGTAAATATAGTGAAGCTGACTTTCCCGTTCCTGTCCTAGCAAGTGGTAAGGGTCAGAGTAGTCACTGGTTAAGGAGAATGTCACTGCAGGTGGCCCAGAGAAGAGTGTACCACCATCATTTCATTGTCTGACTTGGCCTCAGGGCCTGGCTGGTGTCAGAAACCTCTACTCAGCAAGAGCTCAAAGTGTGAGTGTGCACATCACACTCTGAGAAAGTGTTACTGACTGTATATTTGCAAATTGGAAAGCTGCTGACTGCACTCACTTGTTCCTTCCTGGGAAAATTCTATCAACACTGACGGTATGCAACATCGTAAGAACCAGATGGAGTCTGAACTAGAAATGGGTGTAGTTTATGAAGATTTAATTGATTACATTAAAATTACTAAGATGCTGAGAATTTTTTTTCCACTTTCCTATCTTTCATTTATATGTAGAAAATGCTCAAAACAACTTTTATGAGAAAAATCTCCTCAATTAGGAGTGATTTGCTTTTTAAAAAAGTCTTACCATGTGATGTGGCATGTTCCACAGGAAGTTTCATTTATGACAGGATGTGCATTTTTAGATCTGATGCTTGCAGGGTATATGCCCACTATACACTTCTGAGGTCCTTCCTCAGAGTGGAGCAGCTTTGAGCTTACACATCAGCCCCCCGTGGGAACATTTCCATGTCACAGCATGATGGATGCTCCCATCGACTCATTGTTCCTGAACCCATTCATGAGTATTGGAGCATGGAGCAGTAACTCTTTGCATGGCAGGACCTGCCATTGTGCCACCCACAGGAGCCCTGGCATGCCCAGGGGTGGCAGGGGAGACAAGGACGCAGGGCTATGGATGCTCTGGTTTGCCGGTGCCCTCACTGCAGATCCACTCAGTCCTAGAAACAGGGAGGTGCTAAGTTACTTTTGGGTCTGAAAGCAGTGCCAGACTGAAATCGCCAGACTGAGGATTGGATGATGGATGCATGCAGGCTGAAAACTGGCTGAGAGCCCTGAGTAACTCTCCAGTGTAAACATGAATGCACTAGGGGAGACTCTGGCAGCATCTCCACTTACCTTCCACCAAGTGCTGAATCATCCTGCTCAGCTGGAATGAGCAGCACCTGGCCAGGGAAGAGGCACTAGGAATGCTGCTGTGCTAAGTGGCTGTGCCTGACTGAAGCTCAGGCTGAGCTTTGGGGCTCAGAGAGAGTTTTGGGGTTTAGGACACTCTTGGTTTCTGGATGCAGGCACAGATGCCCTCCCACCCACACAGGGCAGATGCCTCCAGAGCCAGACAGAGCCAAACATGCGGGGTTCACCTCTGAGAAAAGGGCAGATTCTTCAGACATCAGGCACACAAGATTTATGTGGCTGCTCTTTTCTCCCTGTGCTGCAGAGTGTAGCCAGTGCTTCACGATCTTTCAGGAAGCAGAAGCTGTGGGTCTTGCTGGTGGTGGATGCAACCAGTGCCATTAGACTTGTCTTAGAAGTTGCTGGGAATGACATATTTAGGTTAAGCGGAACACATTTTCATTAGGTGGTGCTGCTTCTGGAGAGAGAGGAGTGCTGAGTAGTAATCATTATTATTGCTTTAACAGGTTGTGTATGTACACCGCTGCCACCTGCCACTCTCAGTACTGTGCTGTAAAGAGACCCCTAGTTTTAAATCCTAGTGGGTGACCTTATTATCAGTTCCATGTTTACCAAGCCCACAGAAACCTGGACCCAAATAATGGAATTTAAAAATAAATACATTGAAGGGTTCCTTTGCCTGTGGTTTGGCTTCTGGGTCTTTATCATCTATATAGGTAATTTTTCATTTTTCTCTCTACAGCAGGCTAAGATTTTAGTTGCAGGAAGAAGGGAAGGAAGGGAGGAAGAGAGTAGGAAAGGACATAAGAAATGAAGGATAGGAGGGAAGAAGGGGAAGAAGAAGAGGGAGAAGGGAAGAATAGCAAGCAAGAAGAAGAAAAAAACAAAAAAAATTCTACAGAACAACAAAAGGAACTCTACCTTTAGGAAAAGTAACAGGTAAAATAAGTTTCACATAAAACCAGACATTGTCAAGATGTGGCTCGCTAAGCAAGAGTGAAAGGCAAAGCAAGTAAATGCATTTTATCTAGCGATAGCTTGTCAGCTCAAAATTATCCATGTCAGCATGGACATTAACAGGGTTGTAAAACCACCCCATTCCCTGCTCATAAACTTCCTGGCTTGAATTAGTGAACTTGAGATTTCTTGTCCTCTTGGTACTCGTGATCCTTGAGACTCTAACCCACAACACTCTGTGTATTGGGTTGCCTTGGTGCCAAATTTTATTTCATTTGATTTATTTTCTGAAGTGAGAGATCTGGGATTTCAGGTTTTTCAGGCTTTTTTTTTTTTTTTTCAGCATAAAACACTTAAGTGCTACCTTTACTTTCTGGGCTATTTAATATGCAGATGCAGAAAGACAGAGTAATTTGGGGCCTCTGGTTTCTCTAGCTGGCTGAGGGTCACAGATGTGATATCAGAAAAGGAGTTAAGACAATGGGGGAGCCAGGACTAATTGTCTGAGTGATGCCATGAAAGTACAAAATTATTGTCAGGAAAGGACAGTGCTCTGAGCTTTGTCTGGAGGACCAACCTCCCTAAGACCTGTCCAGGCAGTCACCTGGGTCAGCATGAGATATAGGCATAGACTGTACTGAAAGTGTGGCTTTGGACCCTAATGCTGTGTAAGTCCCTACATTCACCGATTTAATAGAGATATCCAGGTTTACACCACTGGCAAGTTTAGCCATGTCTTTAATTTATAATCCAAAGACTTTGCCACAATTCTGGAGAAAATTACTCCAAAATGTGATCCTCAACACTGGGAACAGTGTCATTTTAATGCAAACTGTGGATTGACCATGGTCAGAGGTTTGTGGTATGCATTGCTTCATTTTTAAATGTGGGTAGGAAAAATGGATTTTGTAGTTGAAAGGCTGATAATGTTGTTATCCTTGTTCAATTTTTTAGCACCATCTGTTCTTCCCAAGGAGAAATTCCTGACAAATCACATGAGCAAAAGCTTACTTTATTTCTCCATGCAGCAGGCGAACCATTAGAATTACCAAAATCTGGTTGGGCAAAGAAATATGTTTATAAAATGATTGGTTTAAGTCTTTGTTGTCTGAGAAAATGACTTTTTAATGTACTGACAGCTGTCTCCCTCTGGCATATTTTCAGTTTAACAGTTTATGCTGGAGCCAGATCATTTGTTTCATAACTGTCTGTAGCGTAACAAACAGCACTTTTAAATCTCTCATCAGCCCACATATCATATAAATGTTATCTGTCCCAACTGGGATACTTTTCCAATCACTACGTTTTCTTAGTTGTGCCTGAAAAATACTTAAATAATATGGTCACACTATAATCCTCTTTTAAGTCATATCGAGTTGACTGAAACATTTGAAAATTCTTATCAAGTCATTTTAACTTAAAGTTAAGGAAGCTACCCAACACATTAATGCTGGGCAAATAAATAAATACATTTATTTGCTAAAATAGTTCTATAAACCTTATTTAAATCCTACCTAGAAAACAAATACTGTTATTTTCTGGTCCCTAGACTTCCAAAACCTAATGTGTTGGGCATTGTGCAAATACAGTCTGGATGCTTACAGGCTAAATCAGAGTTTCATTTAAATGTCTTCATAATTTGCTTTCAGATATGAGAGCACTGGGCTTCATGGTCTAATTCTTCCATCTGTATCCAGTGGTGCCCAGCTGGACCCAGGCTGGTTCTGTGAGTGCAAAAGTCTGCACACAGTTAGCTGTCCATGCTCCCGTCCCTTGAGCATCATATAGGGCATCCTCACCACCATTTTGGTGCAACACCTGCACCTTGGACTGAAAACTGCAGTCTGAACACTGAAATCAAGTCATAGCAGGGGCAGCTGGAAGCGAAACAGAGGGCGGTTCTCTTCATTTCCATCCAAAGTGGTCTTTTGACATAATTTGATCTCCTTAATGATATGTTGTGGGCATGGCATAGCAATGTCAACCTTGCAGTACTATTTCTGTTATTGGCAGCGTGGTGCTCCCTTTCCCTGTTTTGTAGAGAAAAAAGATTAGAGGCAAACTGATCTGTAGCAGAGCCTGTGTCCCCTGATGCCACTGATACTCTTTTCGTAAGGGTTCCTTACACTGTTTTGAAGAGATGTTACTGATTTTACTAATTGATTAGATGCCCTCATTGTGGAACCAGAGCAATGCTCAAGCATCTTCTCAAGGCTTAAATATGTTCTTTGTTTGTAACAATAGCATTTGTACCATCTCCTAAATCCTATTCTTCAAATAAATTTTGCAGCAAAGTCGGGAAGGATCTGCTGTAAGTAGAAAATTTCCTTGCTAACCACACAGTGGATGTTACCAGTCTCTGGTGTATTTCTGAGACACGTTTGTGTCTGTGATCTGTCCCTAGGCTGTGTGCATTGAGAACCGAAACATTGATTTTGTGTCACAATAATGTGCTTATGGACCATGTAAAAACAGAACAAATATTAAAACCTTTGGAAGTCTTATAACACAAATGAATAGATGCATAAGGAGGGAAAAACACAAGCTCTGTGTAGAAAAATTGTCTGGATAAAATATCTGTAAGGGGAAATGTGCATGGAGGGTGGCTTTTGAGGTGAAAAGCAGAAGTCCCATTAAATAAGTATTTGTTTGGAAGGTTGCAGCCATGGGAAGGAGAGATGGTCTTCTAACATGTGGCTTCCAAGATTCTCACTATAATATATGACAGTACTAGTGTGACACCCGAATGAAACATGGAGCTACAAAGGCAGTACACAATGTACTGTCTGTGCATTGCGTGGCTTCCTTCCCTTTCCCTTCCTCACGATGACTGCCAAATCTGAATTAGCTCTGATTCGAGGTAAAGGCTGGATATCATGACTGCATTGGACCCTGGGAGTCTCACTGAACACTGAGTGGTGGTCACAACACTAGAGCAGATTGCACCATATGGAGCTACCTGAGGAGCCTGGGGATAAAGGGAGAGAGAGAGTCAAGAGGTTCTTTTGGTAGGAGGTGTGATGAATAGGAAGATCTTTTAACCATAAGGACTTGCCATGTCAGGTATGCTGACGTTCAAAGGCAAAAGAAGTGTGATGGTCAGAAGGGGAGCTATGGGATTTGTGTGAATATCTTAGATGACCCAGTTCCAACTTGAAAAAATACTAAGTTATAGAAGCACATGTTAATTTTGTCATTTATTCTATCTCTTTGAATTATTTGGATAACCTTAGCAAAGATGCACTCATCTTGGAATCTGAGAACCCTGCATGTATTATATTCTATGTATGTCATGTCTTTTAGAATGTGGATTGATATTATTGAAACTCTGGAAAAACCTTCCGTTTAAGCTATTTAAACTGAAGTTGCATCTGTATTTACCTCCAGATGCATCGCAGCTCTCATCTGATCCTTCTGTCTGTGGGAACCAGAGTGGGAGAGAGAGGCCAGTTCATAGTTGGTTCCTGCTCTAGTTCAGGCACCAGAACTCCACTCTGCTCCCAGGTTTGGTAACAGAGCCAGGGTTATCTTCATGGCTAAGCAGTTTTATTGTGAAGTCCCAGCTTTCAGGTGTTAGTAAGTAAAGGAGCTGGTCCAAAGATCTCAAATCTTGCTTGCTCTCTGCTTCCTCTCTGGCTTGAGAAACTCAGACTCGTATGTAGGCAAAGCAGTCATGTCTTCCTGAGTAGTATTCAGTGCTGGGAGCTCTGCTGGCATATTCAGTGTGGGCTTCTCTCCAAGCATAGCACAAGATGGAACATAGCTCTCCTGGGTGAAAGCAGTGCAGAGAAGAAAGCTGAAATTAAGCCACAATGCTAGAAACAAAGTATTAATAACTCTGTCTACAAGCTTCGTAATTAATTTTATCCAAAAAATCCCCCCAAAACTTGATTCTGTGTTTTAAATTGTGAAAGTTCTTGCAAGATGCTTTCAGCTCTTAAGTGTGTCCTAAAGAATTTTTTCAGGGATTTAGATGGCAGTGGAGTGTCAGGAATGTCACATAATGTGTGTGCAGATATATAATAGCATTCATGAGCTTCTGCGATGACACAGGCTTTGCTGAAGCTCTCTGACTGTAAGAGATCTCAAATAAGTGATTGTTCTAAATAAATTGTCTACATTATTGTTTTCCCACTGCAAACAGAACAGAGCCATTTTTAAACAGGCTAGATAAATATGACACAGAATTCAGTGGGGGGAAAAAAGGACAATTTCAATTATATTTTCCCTGATATTTCCCGAACACTTTTCATATATATATATATAATTTTTTTTTTTTTTTTTAATTGCATGGTTCTTTCAGTTCAAGAACAGACAAAGCTTTGGAAAGTGTTGCCTCACACTAATAAACATGGGAGTAGTACACAATCATTCACGTAAAGTTTTGGAACAAGGAGTCTTTTACACAGCTACAAAAGGGGCAGAGCTTGGGAAAACTTCGATAAGGCATTTCTCCAAGCCATAGCTGAAGAGATCTGTGCTTTTGTTTCTTAGATTTCAGATGCTAATTGCAGCAGGATATTTGTCCAGTGCATTAGTGAAAGACTTCAGTAGGACAAAGGTGCTTCAGCAGTCAATATTCACGGTTCAGCAGATGAGCTGAAGCCACAGTATTTTACTGAGAAACATGGCACTGTCTGCCTGATGAGCCATTGTGGTGGGTTCATGACCTCTCATGGTCATTACTGAGCCCATGTAAAATTTTGTGAAGAGGTGCTGTCAATCCAATACAGATGATAGCAGCCAGATTCCTGAAACTCTCACTGTAGTTTCAGCCAGATGCAGCATTTTTGCTGTCTCCGATTGTGATTTACAGGACATTTACAAGATATTTCACTTTAGAGCAAGCAGAACAGTGGCAGCAAGAAGGGCAGTATGCCTGAGGAAGCTCTGATGTACACATACCCTTAGAGGAACAGCCTTTGGAAGGACTGTGATTTACACAACAGTCTCTTGTCCAAATAGGCTGATGTTTGGGGGATTTCACATGCCACTCTACACACTTTCAGTGCATCTGCTTTCTGTCAGCTTGCCCCCACTCCCCTGCTCTTAGGGCTGCCTGTAACCTCATCTTCTGCCAGCGCAGAGTGGCATGACCCAGGCCAGGAGGGAGATTTCAGAGACCTTCTACCTGCCATGCAACCATTTCTTCCCTACCATGTCCCTCATCAGATGCTGCTATTTAAACCCTAGCTGAAACCAGGTGGTGGTGAATACACTGCTGCTGCTGCTGATGCCATGAAGCAAAAGGCAATCTGGAGGGAGCCTTACTGCCTTTTCTCTCCATCTTATCTGGGGGCATGTCGCCCATGGCACTGGCAACCCTGGGGCACTGCTGCTGGTGCAAAGGGACATAGTGTTACTCTGGGAAAAGAAATGTCTGAGAGGATTCACATTCATGTTCTTAATTCATACAGTGCTTTGAGACTGGAAAGGAACTACTTAATAGGACACATAAGAAATAAAAGACATTTATTTTTAAAGCCTTCTTTTTTAAACAGCAGTGGCAGCTAAAATGTTTGTATTTTTAAATTTAGCTTTCATACTATATCAATTCCAGAGCCAGTAGCGTTTTTCCCATAGTAATATCACTAACATAATTCTCAAATGAGCCTATAGCTTTATTTTGTATCTCATAACTCTTTGATAACTGGAAACTTACCACAGATATTAGGCATGTTTTGGAAATGAAGAATTATAGGAAACGGTTGTCTCATCCTTGAGAATGACAAAGTCTTTTGCTGTTAAGAACATCAGCCACAGACTGTCTTTTGGAGTAATTCACAATCAAAAGGTTCTCAAAACAGTTTTAGTGATCAGCCTTCCCTTTAAAAGCCCCAAAGTGCCTGCATTACATTCCTGATGCATTGGCTTTTTTTTTCCTCTTTCAATTGCAGCAATTAAAAACATTAGATCACAATTTTTATTAGGATACATAAGTAGAAGAAACCCCAGTTTGCGGGGGGGAGTGAGAGGAAGATATGCTCATTGCTCCACATTTTGTTACTTCAATCTTATGCCAGCCCTTGGCTGGGCAGCACTATGAGTGAGTGCCCTGTCTAAAACGGTTTTGTTTTACTGAAATACCCACCACCACTTCATTTTCTTTTCAGAAATATTCCTGCCCATTACTGGATGTTACTGTGAGAAAGAGATGCCATCTTGTGGTCGGATTTTCATCTCACAAATCTGAACTTGCTTTTCCGAGAAATTAGTTCAATTGTCTCTCCAGCTTAAGAATGCAAAATAACTCAACCAGCATTTTCAGGTTTCATTGTTATTAATCATTACCTAGAATCTGACATTTGGAGATAACAATTTTTTAAGTTATCAAAACAAAATGCTGATACGTGCATATTATTTTTTCCAAAGTCAAGCAAACATATTCATTTTGCAAAGTGTAATGATTTTGTGCAGATGCTCAGAAAAAGGTGGTGCAAGCATTATTCAAAATAAAGCTTATGTTTTCCATAACTTAGGGTGATATAAATAGCAGTTGGGACTGCCCAATATTTTCCATCTTGCTCTCAACCTCAGATACAAAGCTGAATATTAAGAATACCAAAAGGCAAAATCTGCCTGGAGTACAAAACTTATAGTCTTTGGGAACAATGAAATATAGATTTTTGTCCAATTAGTTATTCAAGGATTGCCCATGAAGTTAAGATGCAATCTATTGCTTTTGAGAAGCTACTCACAGGGCTCTGATATGTTTTGTGCAACATAAGGATCCTCTTTCTTATGCCAGCCTCTTCCATAAACAAAGGAAAAACAAAGGTTATGATTGCAGAAATCTCCTAGCAATAGAGGATAACTGCTATCAAGGTTTCTTCACAAGGACTGTACCACGAGCTCTGTAGGCAGAGCAACAGAGCCCTAATTATGTCAGAAACAACTCCAGTCTCTGGAACAGCTGAGGAATGAAAGCAATAAAATGGGTATGTATTTACCTCCCACTCCTTTTGGGCTATAAGTTCGGCCCAGCTTGGTTTTAAAAAACAGTGTTTACATCTGCTGGACCTGCTCTCAGGTTGCAGCTGCACTGCCTGCGTACAGAGACTGGCTGTGTCAGTGCGATGCGGATTGACAGACACGCTGACCGTGGCCCTGTGTCTGTACTCGTAAGTGAAGAATGCCCAGAAACTTCCCTGGGCATCAGGACTGACTGCTCTGGGACAGACTGTGTTGGTGCCAGTTCACCATCTGGCTGGCAGATGGAGGCAGCTGTAGGCACATTGCCTGCTAGCGACAGCCACCCCGCTGCCTTCACTGACAGACTGTGCCTCGAAGCTGCTCTGTGGAGCACTAGCTCAGCCAAAATGGGAGTTGGGGCACATCAGAGTAGGTACTTGTGGTCCTGTGCTCAGGAACCTTCTTGGAATGACTAGGATGGACAAACATCTAATAGAAAAGGTGCTAAGTATGCAGCCAGGGGAGGAACGGAGCAACATGGACTGTTACAGGCTATTTATTTGTTATTTGATATAATACTGTACACTGCACAGCAAAAAAAAAAGACCCCCATACCTGAGGAGCTTGCAGGATGAGGGAGGGGAGAAAGGCAAAGGCTCAGTGATGGGAAATCTGCTCTTGGCAGTGCTGTGACCAAAATTAACCGGCAGGAAGGGGAACCCAAAGCCAGGTCCCACTGGTGCCACTGGTCCAGCTGGCTCTTGGCCTGGTGCCCCGACTGAGCAGAGGGATGTGTGGAGGTATTGCTGCCTCCGTGTCATATCCACCTCCATGCTGAAAGGCAGGTGACCAAGGCAGGTTAGGAGAACAGAGGAGCGGGTAGCTCTCCCAGTGCCAGGTGGCTTATGCTGCCATGTCTTAACTGGTGTCCATTTGTGGAGGAACGTAATGAGGTAGAAGTGCGAGTATAAGCAGGGGGTTCAGTGAAAAGCGAGCCTCTGTACTGCTGCAAATTGATTTTTTTTTTTTTTGGCAGCAAAGAGACTTTTATTCTCACTGCATCGCAATGAGGGCTTCAAAGCCTGTTTAAGTGCCTGTTTGCCTTTCCTTTTACTCTGCATTGCAGCTGGCATGCCCAGGAAAAACAGCTTGCTCTGAATGCACATTAAGGTTTGGCCAGTGTGTGTGTAAAGCAGAAGTGATATAGCATCATTTCATAGCCAGCAGGCATCAGGATCAGACAGCAGAGAGGAGGACATGATGGCATTTCCATTTCTCCTGTGTGCACCCTCATCCATGTCAACCAAGGCACAGGCGTTGGCACTCTGGGCTTTGCTCATATGTGCTGCATGGAAAGGGATGGCACTGAATGAGATGCAAACTGCCAGAGCTGGTTATTGAGATCTGAGTGACCTCTTTCTTCTGTAGAATTTCTCTACATCCACATATTTATTTTGAAAATTTTACCACATAGACATGAATATTTGTACCGGCTTTTTGGTTCTTTTCTCTCTGCCCTTTTTTTCTTTTTTTTTCTTTTCCTTTTTTTTTTTTTTTTTCCTTTTTTCCTTTTTTTTTTTTTTTTTAATCAGCTGCTCCACTGATTGACATTTCTAAAGAAAAGTGAGGACAATGCATTTTTTCTTCTTTTTCAAATGATGTATTCCCCTCCTCCCTGTATCTGCCAAATTTGACAAGTAGGCAAATAGAGCAGCACCACATCCGGCCTCGAGTCAGCTCAGGAACAGACACTGCTGCGAAGTCAGCATGATCAGGAACAAAAGTATCCATAAACATCAGGTGTATCTTTCATAGATTGTAGAGGTGAAAGGAACCCCTGTGTTTTTTCACTTCGGTCTTCTGCATAAATTCGCTCTGGTCTTCTGCATAAACAGGTCATAGAGCTGTTCCCTGCAACTGGATAACAGCCTGTTTCGAAAGACACTTAATTTCATTTTAAGAGCCTGTGCATTTCCCCTGACAAATCATTCCAGCTGTTAATTTCCTTATTTCAAGGACATTGTGTCCTATTTCCAATCTGAGTTAGTCTGGCAGAGTTCAGCTTCTAGCTGCTGAGTCCTGGTAACTTGCTGTCTGCAGGATGGAAGAGCCAGGGTGGAGGAGCTGCACAGTTTTCCGGGGGAGGAAGGGGAAATGTGTAGGTGTTGTTCCTGTGTCACTAAAAAGCAAATGCACAGCCCCAGCCAGTGCTGATAGCAGATTGCAACCCTGTTGAAGTTCTCATCCTCCTTTTTTGCCAGGAATTCACAAGTGTAAAAGTAACCCCCAAAACAGCACTTTTTCATGTGTAAATATCCATCTAAAATGATTTTAATACCTCTCACCCTTTCCTGAATAAGCTGAATAACTCCTAAGAATCCCTTCCTCATTCTGCATTATTTTCTGTGTCCATCCTTTGAATCCCTCCTCTCAGACATCCTCCCTGACAGCACAACTCTTCTAGCCGCAGCCTTACAATTGCCACATACAGAGCCAAGATAACTTTCCAGCCTTAGCTTGACATTTCTTTTTATATATTGATTTTTCTGTGTTATAGACATCACCAAGCCTTTTCCTGACTCACTGCTTTCTGTGAGAAGCATTCTTTTCCCTCAGCTGACACAGGTACATTGACATACCTCCAACAGAGTAGGTGCAAAGGCTCTCCGAAGACAGACCTACCTTCAGCAGGGTGGCTGTTCCCAGGCCAGGCCTGGAGCATTTTTCATGCTCTGACATCCTCAGTCACCCAGAGAAGTCAGTGGAGGTCTTGGTCCCAAGTGGTCTCTCTAACAAGTTAAGCCCCTCAGATGTTTCTGCAGAAGTTTCTTTTTTTGCTTATCTCTGAATCCCCGTATCCCATCACTGACTATGAGTTCAAACTTATGTATTGACACTAGGAAGAAATTCTTTACTGTGAGGATGGTAAGAGACTGGAACAGGTTGCCCAGAGAAGCTGTGAATGTCCCATCCCTGGAAGTGTTTGAGGCCAGGCTGGATGAAGCTTGGAGCAACCTGATCTAGTGAAGGATGTCCCTGCCAATAGCAGGGAGGTTGTGCTAGAAGACCTTTAAAGGTCCCTCCCATTCTGTGATTTTATGATTTATGAAAGGTTGCATGAGCCTCATTAAGTGACCTAGGAAGTTTTAGCAGTCCAAAAATAGAGAAAAATAGAGAAAAATACTTAATCTGAGTGCAACCAGCACACAGTATCCTGGAGAACCCTCAGCCTCTTGAACCCAGACACCAACCACAGCTCCCAAGGTGAAGTAACCTGAGTATAGTCACAGAGCTTGTAGCTCTGCTTACAGTTTAGTTTGTAGAAGTCGGTCAGGATTACTTTGCTACTCTAACAGCCTGGATGATACTAATAAGACACTGCTGCAGCATCTCAGTATCTCTGTCTGAAATAACACTCCTGGATAGATCAAAACAGCAGACAAAGATTAATTGAAAACTTATGAGGCTATTACCATCCCCCACATGCTAGAACAGACTTCTTGTTCCCACTAGCTAGACTTCCTGGGTAAAAAGCCATCACAAACTAGTTTCAGATTTTTTTTGTCAAGTAAAATTAAAAAAAAAAAAAAAAGTATGTTTTTTAAAAAATGCTATAATGTTTATCTACAGTTTTATAACTGCCAAATGATGAACAGTGCTTAAGAACTGGAAAATCTCCTCTTATTCCCACTTTCTGTTCTGACAAAGAAGTCTGTCCATTTCGAATATCAAATAGGCATCCACTTCCCTGCTTTCACCTCAGAGGTATAAAAAATTATTGTACTGTCACTTCTACTCAGACACAGCATGAAGGGCTTGTCTCTTGCTGTACCTGCTCACAGTCCAAGCTAATCCTTTTGTAGCACTTCTCTGTTAATATTTAACAGGCTCCAACACGCTTGGATTTAGTGACCAAAACTGGCTCTTATAAAGTCATCCTGTAGCTGGATTCTTTTTTAGTTTCTAATGCTTTATCACTGCCTCTGTGAAAGAGTTTTGATTACTTAGAATTTCTGACATGACCTTAATACATCTTTCATAAAGAATCACTGCAGAAGCGGCAAGTTAATTTTGTAGTGCAAAATAGGAGGACAGTAGTAGTAGTAGTATATTATTGGCAGAATTTAGTCACAAATAGGAGATAATTTGGCTAGTAATATGAACATAATTTTATGCTTCAATAATTATTAATTTATTTATTTTTCTCTTATATGGATATTTTGTGTGTATTTAGTGATTGCTTTCCTCTAACTCCTGAATAAACATAATATATAATTATAAATAAATATTATCTATATTCAGCAATTAATGGAAAGCAACACCATTAGGAGTGTAAATAATTGAACAATAGAATTTATTTCTTGCAATAAACCATGAACTAAAACTGAGCTAGAAAGTCTCACTCTCCTTTTCTAATTTAAATAGACTTAAATAGTATATTCCTGTCAAGCTCGTAATTTAAATGTGTTCTTTGGTTATCCATTATAAAAATGGTAATCCCAGTAAATTCACTTGGTAGTGCTGCAGAAGCTGCCATGCAGCTGTGTCACAGGAATTGTACAGCATCCAGAATGTGACAGTGAAAGCAGAATCGCTCTGCTCTTCAATGTATTTTCACAAAAACAAAAGGCATTTGAGTTTATCTGGTTGTCATTTATGTGTCCTACACAAAAAGAAAAAAAGAAAAAAAAGAAGAAGGCTAAGTAACTATGCCATACAACTGTCCTCAGGCTTTTTATGGAACCTGCAGCTGTGAAATCCAGTCCCTGAACAGGTACTGGGTCCTTTCTCCAGTTTTGGAAGTGAATCAGCTGAGTATTGCCTAAAAGTAATAAGACACACAAAGGCTACAATCCAAGAATACATCTCCTGCCCTGCTGTTAGTGGGAGGGTGAGTTACCACTGTAGCCCTTAAGGTTTAGGACAAACAATACTGATATCCTCCTTTCTTCCACCCACAGTTTATGGATCCCATCTGATGCCTAGATTGGAGAGGTGGAGTTCGTGCTGTAGGGTGTTTGGGCAACAGAAAATGGTGCCTTGGATGGCTTCATTTTTGGAGCTTCTTGAACCACTCCGTGTCACCACTACCAAACACTGCCCACAGTCAGCACTGTGTTGGTTGGAGAGCTGTGGAGATCAAAAAGGACTACTTTTGACCAAGGAAGATAGGCAAGGTGTGAGGATCCCTCTGGAAACTTTGTGATAAAATCAAGAGGGAGAAAAACAGTAGTGAAAAGTTTAAATTGATCAGTGCATACCTCGTTCTACAGCTGGTGCAGCTGAGAGAGTATTTAGAGGCCGCGGGTTGCCCTGGACCCATGCTCAGGAGGCCACTGGCATGGCTACAGCAGTGTTGCTACTGGGCTGAGAGACCCTCTGTCTGCATGGATGTCCACCCTGCGGGCTGGATGGGACACCCACATTAGTTCAGCTCAGGACCGAGTTTCTAAAGCAAACATCCCAGCCCAGATACCCCTTCTGCACATCAGTTCAGTGGTCTCAAGGCACTTTTGGATTGCAGGGACTTGATTTCCTTGGAAAAACTGAAGGGGTAGTGCTGCTTCAGGAGTGCAGTGAATGAGTTACAGCCACAGACAGGCTTTCAGTTTACAAAGTTGGGCTGGAGCTGGATGCATAGCTCATGCAGGATGGGTGGACTTATAGGCACCAGGTCCTCAGCACAACTGTTTCACTCTAGAGACCTGCTTCTATTGATTGACAATACTTAGTGATACAAAAACCTCATGGAAGAGATTTGCCCCCTGTCACGGTTTTGCTCTGGGTCAATTTGCTCACACCTCCCACACAATTACTATTAATTGAGAGATGGTTTATGCAGACAAAAGAGACTGGTTTTGGGGAAAATGGTATGAACATTTATTACTAGCAAAATAAAACTACTAAAGAACTATATCTATAACAATTCTACTT
>JAYRBT010000001.1:100573458-100649207 GCA_036023395.1 Myiotriccus ornatus
TCCAGTCTCTTTTGTTTGCATAAAGCTTCTCTCAGCTTAAAGTAATTGTGTGGGGGGTGTAAAAGCAAATTGGCCCAAGGCAAAACCACGACACAAAGGACTCTGTCAACCAGCCTCCTAAACAGGCCGAAGTCTGCCTGCGAAATTCCAAGGTGGTAGCTCTACTGACCCCCCTCCTTGCTTGTCTTAGAATTGAGAACTCTCTTGTTTCATGGCTGCTGTGCCAAGACAGCCTCTGACCACCACATCTCCTACCAGTCCTCTGTTCACAAACAGCAGGTCAGCCACCTCCCTTAGCTGACTCCCTCACCAGCTGTGTCAGGAAGTTATCTTCCACACAGTCCAGGAACCTCCTGGACTAAGTTGAAGTCCCCAGAGATGTCAGTTCCCCAGTCTCAGGAATGACATGCATTGCCACAGGTCTATCCTGCATGCCATTTTGGTAACACCAAGTTAAATAATTGTGCAAGGCAGACTGATACTGGTATCCATATGTCCTACTAGTTCAACAACAGGACTTTTTTCTAATTTTGAAAAAGTGAAAAGAGAGAGAAAAAACTATCTTTTTCCAGTCACAATCAGCTATGTGTTTATGTCAGGGTTTATCCTGACTGCTGCAAAGGCTGAAATTATCATATAAATTTGTGCTTGCTACTCTCTTAACTCATCCCTGCACAGGCAAGGCTCACAGAGCTCCTGAATACTTGGCACACACAGATTTAGTTTCAGGAGTATAAATGTAGTGAGTGTTTTCTGAGGCCTACTATAGATTTTTTTTAAGACTCTACTAATGCTTTCATATGTTTTGATTTCTCTTCATTTTAAATCCCTGTTCACACCTTTGGGGTTGACTACGCCCCAGGACAAGAGATACCCTATCACAGGGATGGAACAGGCTGCCTCTGTGGGTGTTGAGTCACATTGGCACACTTCAAAAGTTTTCAGCGCTGTGAGACCATGCTGCCAAAACTGCCAGATTAAAGGTTCCCCATCTGCAGTCCACATGTAAAATGGAGAGAAAAAAATATACTCTCCATAGGTTTGTGACATAATTGTTTGTCGTACAGAACACCTGAAGTCTCCTATGGAGATTGGACTCGGCTGCATTTGTTAGGAGGTGTAAGCGCGGTATGAACTGTACCTCTAAAGTGACAGCAGAGGAAAGCACAAGCAAAAGTGATGTTTTCTCTCTCTTCAGTGAGTGGGCTGGCAGAGGGCAGCCTGGGATGCCTTTAAAGAGGCTATTTTAAGATTATCACAGCATCATCCTAAGACCCTGGGACAGAGCTGCGGATTGAATTCAGATTTCTCAAGACACAGTCAATAACTTTCATCCAAAGCAATTTCCTTCTGTCTTGCTGACAGGCAAATTGGAAAAGTGACAGATGATAGACAAGCTGGCAGGGTGACAGGAGGTTTTCAGATGCAGTCTTCAAAAAGGGCAAGAACACCCATTTTTCTCCGACACTAAATGCTCACTCCTACCTTTCCATCAGCATCTGTTTATAGCCTGCTTTGCCAGAAAAGGCAGTTTCATTTCTTCCATGGAAGTCCTTTCAGAGTCAGTCATCTAGGGCAGCTGAGTAAAGGCAACAAGATAATTACAGAGAGAAGTTATTACATCCTGGCCAACTACTGTGCTGTGCCTACTCAATTTTCTGAATATAAATTTCTTGCAAAATTCATCCCCAGACCACACTATAAATTCACACCTGTGGTGAGAATTCCCAGGACTTTGATGTGGATCTCCATTAATCTTTTTCCTGAAGTAAGGAATTCCAGGAGGTAAAAAAAAAAAAAAAAAGAAAGTGAAAGCTAGATTTATGAAAACAAAACCCCTAAAGAAAAAAAAAAGCAGAACTTAGAAACCCAGACATTAAAAAGCCTTGTAAAGAAATTTTGCCTTCCTGCTCCATTCTTGAAGAGAGGGACCGATCTCACATTCTTGTTTTTAGTTCATCATCTTTCAGTAATAAAACCCATACAGTCTCATTTGATTCTTTAAGAAGTCTCTTTCATACTGTCCTATACAAGACCTGACAGTCTGCTTTCCCTTCCTCTCAGCAGCTTCTGATTTTGTCTTACTTATGTTAAATGCAATATAACCCAAGTATGGACCTCAGGTGAAAGCTGGGCATGGCCTGAACAAAACCACACACAGGAATGATGTGGAGGAAGAAATAGTGTGATAGATGAAAGCAGCTGTTTGTAGCCTGACATTTTGATAAGGAAGAGGAAAACAGGAACACCAGAAAAGCAGGGAAAGAGGTCAAGAATACACTGGGCACACTGTGAAAAAGCATGGACAGCACTGTAGAGAATAAGTGCATCAAGACTTTTCTGTGTTGAGCCCTGGCTGAAAGCAGTTTGTGCCTGTGAACAAATAAATAGCCACCTTGCCAGGATTGCCCTTGCCTGCAGGAGAGCGGTGCACACGCTACTTCAAGGGTACATGACTCTACCATTCCTTTTCTTAGCCAGTGAGAAGTAATCTAAAAGGCCCCAAAACTTTCTTAACCAAACAGGTCAAAAAGGAGTAATAATATGTGTAATATAACAATTAGGTTTTGGCAGCCTTTAATGTATTCACTCCAGGAAAGGTTTGGATAAGGGCTCTGATTAATACAAATTAATCAAATTTTATGGAGGTTGTCAGCTGTCCTCCCCCTAAAAAGCATAATGATTAATGATAGCAAAATTATAATAAGAAGGCAATAATATCTTGCATTTAGCTTTTTGAATTGTAAGAAATTTTACAAACAGTCACTAATAGATTTAAATCCTCTGTTTGTCCTGTGGTATGGATGTTGGAAGTGTAAAACAGCTATATTAACCAGAGAGAGAGAGTGAAATTCATCATGCTCCCCACTGAAATAACTGCTCACTTCTGTGTTTGAAAGGAAAAGTACAACACTCTTAACAATGGCATTAGAGAGCAGATCTTTTAGCTGCCATGGACCCAGAGGAAACCACACAATTTATTCCAAAGCTGATATACCCCTAGTGATGTTTCCTACTGTTCTCAACAAAGATGACTTCCATTAACTTGTGTACCTTTAAAGCATACTCTGATGTGGAGAAACTGGTCTCTCATCAAATAAAATACCACTGTTATTAACAATGGTGATTGGCACACTTCCAGTGCTCTCAAACAGCTGTCAAGCCACCTCTAAAGTGAAATTTTAGTCCCTGTGTGCAGGGATGTGAGATTTAAACTCAGTCTTCACTTGCTAAAACTACTTATTTTCTGCAAGGCAAGCCAAAGCTTCCTCACAGTGAAGGAGAAGAGGTAACTGCTTGGCTTAAGGGAAAGCTCCATTTTAAGATCTGAAAGTAATTGCTACACTTGAATAGCCTAAGTGTGGATAAATCTCCTTTTCATCTTCAACTCCATAAATTAGCATTACAGTTCACTTTTCATAGAGAGATATTAGCAGTACTGGAGTGCTTGGCAGCTCTTCCTCCGCTTCTGTTTATCTATTGTAAAGGTCGTGTTCCTGCTTGTGGTGGAATTGGCAACAGAAGTTGTTAGCAAAAAGGTTTTTTTGCACAAAACTGTGAAGGACTTTAGGAAGCAACATAACCCTAACATAACCACTGCAAACATTTCACAGGTATTGGATACTTAGAATTATTGCTGTCCCAAAAGCAATGTTTTGCGTTCTCTTTGGATTTTTTTTTTATACCA
This sequence comes from Myiotriccus ornatus, assembly GCA_036023395.1. NCBI lineage: Eukaryota > Metazoa > Chordata > Aves > Passeriformes > Tyrannidae > Myiotriccus > Myiotriccus ornatus. The sequence goes on from JAYRBT010000001.1 coordinate 100,577,147, forward strand.
TGCTTAATATCACACTAGAAGACAAAGTAGCTACAAATACTTCTTCAAATACCAAACGAGGTCAACTTGAAAAGTGGAGCACTGGCAACACAGTGCAGGAGCAGTGGAACTGCCTCTACAGGCTGGTGCAGGGGCAGTTCAGCTGTGTTGCGCTGCTGGGCTGAGCCAGAGGAAACTGCCTCATCATTTCCATATGGGTTTGCTTCAGTGTCCAAACTGGCACCCTGCACAGAGCAGTGCAACACCATGGAGGACTGCTTGGGAGGGGTGAGGTTGGAGATCTCTGCACAGTGCTTGTTATGTGATGAGTTTTTGTGATACATGAAGCCAGTGCACCTAGAAAACCACACAGTGGTTTTGGGCACGTACCTTCTAAGACATTTTTCTGCATGGGGTACTACTTAGCATTTATTAGACTAGCCAGTCTTCATGTCCAGATGATTACAAGCCCTTGAGTGAAGAGCATCACTTCTGTTTTACCCATTTGTGTAATCCAGCTCATTACCCTTGGTGAACTCAATCCCTTCAGAGGCAATGCTGCTGTAAGGAAAGGAAAGGGAGAGCTGTGTGTTGCTTCCATATGTGCTGATGAAATCTGAACTGCACAATTAGTGCAGTACTTGAGTCAATGTTTTATGACCATTTCAGTTTACAGTTCAGCTACAGATCGTGACAAAACAGTAGAAAGCCAACATGTTCATGTGATGTTCCAAGAGAGCAAGCAGACCAGGAGTGGTGGTGTAGTTTACCTTTGTAACATTTTTTTGGTACTTTATCCAGGAAAAACAGACTTTATTGAAGCCAGCTCTCTGTAAGGCAGGTTTAACCAGAGCAGGCATGCTTCCTCTGGGATCCCAGCTTGGCAATCACCATGCCTAGATGGGCTGAGTTTAGTGATCATCAACCCCAGATCTGCCCTTTGATTACACGCACTCCCGAGTGGTGTAAACATGCCATTACTTGGTTTAAGGTGGGAATTGCCTGCAACAGAAATGAACATAAACTACAAATTTCTGCCTCTCAGGAATGCCTCGGGGCTAATCTGTGAAGTGTAAGTCATTCTTCTGCTTGGATTGTCCTTTGGTCACTAGCACCCTGCCTTTTCCAGCACTAATACCAACAGCTTTCTTCAACAGTTTGAAGCATTTTCTGTCACCGCACTTCATTTTACCTGGCAGTCTTCATCCTACCACAAAAATCTGCACATTCTCCTGAACCTGAGTAAATCCAGTGAGGTTTACTTCAAGTGTTTTCTTGACTGACCTTGTGCAACACATACCGAGCATGACACTTAAACGTAAAGCTCTTATTTAGTTTTCTTCAACTCCTTGAATAGCAAAATTTTTAGATGGAATTAAAAAAAACCAAACAATAATTATCCCTGAAAACTGTGAAGGCTCTGATAACTGAACAGGAAAACTTCACTTTTCAACCCAGTGGCAATTTTCAAACAAAAAGAACCCTAACAGCCTCCAATTCATATTTCTGCTTTGAAAATACCCAGTTCAAATAGGCAAAACCAAAGTTTGACTCTCTACTTTACAGAAGAGAAAAAAAGAGTAGCAGGTAATTTAAGGGAGGCAGTAGGATGCAAGAAAAAGGCAGAAACAGAATTCAAATTGAAATGCAAATCAAATGTCTTAATCACAAAGCTGTCCTTTCTTCTCATACTGAGGACTTAATCTATTTAAATGCTTTCTTGAAAAAAAACAAGCTGAGTGTAGAAGAAAACCTACAGAAGATTATGTGGGACTGCCATCACTGGTCTTTTCACTTACTAAGCATTTTAGTTAATGTTGTTCCTTCAGATGTCACAACTATGTCATACAGCATTGAGGTAAATGTGCCTGCTAAATCTGCCACTGGCTTATAAGGTACTCAATAGGGTTTTTTTAAGCTGAAGAAATTTTAATCATTCTAATCTGAGGGAAATAGTCCTGAAGGAAAATAATTTCTCATTTATCTAAGTATTGATTTCAACTAATGAGAGTCAGAGGACATAAAATGAAAATTTTAGACCTGAGTAAACTGAATTTTAAATTGAGGTTTAAAAAAAATGGGTTTAAAAAATGGTCAGCATTTGGAGGAATAGAGGAGAAGGCATGTGTGTTACCTACTGCAGAATCAAACTTGTCCCAGTTTTCAACCAAGTCAACCAACCAGACTTCCCTTTCAGAAAGCCTCGAGACGGAGCTACTCAAGTACCGCACGGGATGATCAGCTTTCTTAAGCACAGTTAAAGGTTAAAAACAGCACAGAGAGCTTGACAGAAGTGTTTGTATAAAAAACACATTACTGAAAACTGGCCTAAAAGTGCTGGTGATGTGTCAGGGAGCTTATGTACAAAACAATCAAATAAAACACGCTTTAGAAAAATGTGTAGATATCTTATGTCTCCTTAATCAAGGCTCTCTGAGGGTATTTTTGGGCCTCTGAGTCAACAGGCATCTGTCTTCCTCCTTGAAATGCCTTGCTTCTCTTTTCCAGACACCCTCCTTCTTCATGCCCCTGTATGGGTGTTTTTCGAAATGACCTACAGTCTAAGACTTCCTGCATTTTAATTACTTTGAGATGGAGTCCAGAATGTTAATGATACTTCAGTACATTAAATCTGTGAATAATTAAGGTGGGGTAGGTTTTTTTGCCTCACTCCTTTAGTGAGAAAGATTTGTATTCAGTACACTATTTTTTAACGGCTGTCAGCTGAAGCTTAATATGTTTTCATAGTTTCAGAGATTAATTTAGACAATCATCGAAAAAAATCTCAAAATGATAATATAAACAACTGAAGATCATATGCAGTAAATACATCTAAAGAGGAAAATCATATGTATTTATGCATACATTTGCCATTCCTTTTATTTTAAATTCTCTGATTTTTTTTTCTGTGGTTCTTATCAAACTTGTGCCTCAGTGCTTCCTCGGTGCATATCTTTGAAACCATAGTCATCTTTCTGCTGGTTTCGGGAATTTAAAATAAATCTGCTTCACTAGCAGCCTGGTGGCAGTGCTAAATGTGCATTTCCCTTGCCATCACTTTTAATGCTCTACTCAGCTTTATTTAAAGTGAGAGGAAAGTTTTACACCTATTGCAAATAGAATTGACTCAAAAATTATTTTTATCCACTGGAAATTATTTTTATCCATAAGTTTTTATTCGCTGAGCATAACCAATTCTTTCTTGACTGACTAGAAACCCATGATAAAACTTGCTATCAACTCTATTTTCTCTTGAGTCTGAACACTATTTCCATGAATGATTTTACTGACCCTTAGCATTTTGAGTTAGTCTTGCATCTGATGCCTTTAAAAGTATTTCTACCTTTACAGTAAGTCACTCATGAGCAGCGAATGAAACCAAGATGACTTGGAGATGAAAATCTGGAGTATCTCAAAAAAGTGAACATCAAAATTTTTTCACCCCATCATATATACATAATGCTTTAAATATGCTTTCTTGCACTTCTGTTTTATGATGCATTATTGATGAACAAAAGCACTACAACTTTGAAAATAAAATTTAAGTAAGTATCTAAAACACTAATCCGGAAAAATAAGGATGGAATCTCTCAGAGGTACTAATTACTGAAACTGAGAAACACAGTGTGGTAGGGGCTGGAAGTGCAGCTCAGAAGTGTTTGTACATTTCCATGGTATAGCTCAAGGAAAATATTACCAACTGGAAGAATTACAAAGCAATGAAACAAGGCTCCTTTCAAACAGATTGTTTTATTTGAGTATGCGAATGTTTTGAGAAAACAAAATACATACACCGTGACTTCTTGGGTTCCTTACATCAAAACAACAGGGTAAACTTCATAAGGGGTCTTTTAGAAGATGTGTAGGTAATGAAAGCCCACCACTGCATTAGGATGTTTGCATGGTAGGACCACCACTACCCAGCACTGCACTCGATTACACTGAGTGTAGTCAAGTTTTACCTGCATTACCTCATTATTTACTGTTAGATGTCTCAGGACAGGGAGGGATTTTTGGTGTTTGTACTTATATTGATAAAAATATGGGATTGATGCTTCTTTAGGTTTCAACAACATAAATAGCTCTTGGCACTGCTTTCAACAATACAGCTTAGCTGAGAAGCCACGGATGGGTTAAAAGTATTTCTGCTTATGGTTTCAAGTAAAGGACAGAGTTTGAAAGGTGGATTATTCAGTAGCATATAGCGAAGGAGAGCAATGGTGCTGTCCACTGCAACCTTGACACTTCAGCACTTACCTAAAATTATTTGAATACATGTACAGCAAGGGCATATTTCCTTTTGCTGAACCCTGTTAGTTTTGCAAATATAAAGTGGCTTTGGCATGAACTAGGGAAGAAGAACTGGCCCTGGGGTGGTGTGCTGAGCAAGAAGAGGTGAGGTAACACTGTTTCCTTTTCTTCACCTCTGGGCTCCCATTCTGAGAGTCCTTGTGAACACAGACCTAATCTTCCACTGAATTATTTATGTGTTACATCAGTGTTTGAAGGTTGAGGGCTTAATGGACAAGGTCTATACTTGTTATTAATTTGTCTCAAAAACTGAAAGTGAATGATGAAGGGTTTGCCCTGAGTCTGTACAGATTGATGTATTTTCGCTGCTCATTTCGAAACAACTTGTATCAAAAATTCTTCTGCAACACATAACAGTCATAGGATATTTTTATGTTGTCAGCAATAAATCAAAACAAGTCTAACAACCTTATACTTCTATGGACAGCAGTCAGATTACTAGCTACATTTGCCAAGTGTGTCCTAGAGTACCACTTCTGCAGGAATGACAAGCCTGTTATATTCAATAATAATTTGGAATCATAAGCAGAAAATTACATAAAAACAAGAGGTGGCAAAGAGAGAGATGGGCAAAACCCAAACTTGTTGGGTCTTTGATCTCTTCTCTGTGGTGACCAGCGACAGGACTTGAGGGAATGGCCTGAAGTTTCTCATGGAAGGTTTAGGTTGGATTTTAGAAAAAGGTTCTTCACCCAGGATGGTTGGGCACTGGAACAGGCTCCCCAGGAAAGTGGTCATCACAGCACCAAGCCTGACAGAGTTCAAGAAGCACTTGAACAAGACTCTCCGGCACATGGTGTGACTCTTGGGGATGGTGCTGTGTGGGGCCAGGAGTTGGACTCAGTGATCCTTGTGGGTCCTTTCCAACTCAGCATATTCTGTGATTCAGTGATTATGATCCCAATACTCGATATGAAGAAAATAAGAAATACATTAACATACATTTAAATCAGATTTTAAATACCCACAGAACTACCGAAAATATGGAATGATTTTTTTTTATACAAAATGAAAAAATTTGGCTACAGAGTAATGTTTTTCATACACTTCTCAGAATTTCAATGCTGTTAAAATTTCAAATACAGTTTAAAAAATACATTGGGTTTAATAAAGAAGGTAGTGTTTCATCCTTATTCATAGCCATGGACTAGGCAGCTTCAAAAAGGGTTTCATAGGCCAGAGCTTAAGCTAAAGGGTGATTTAACAATCTCAACTAATGGATTGCAATATTGTTTGTCCATTATTTCCTACATAAATATGTAATTAGAGCTTACAAGATGAGAACAGTAATTCCATATTTGTATTTATTTGTTGAAAATTTTCATTTATAATTTTCTTGTCCTTTTATTTTGTGGGATTGTACTACAGTGTTTATGAACGCTGTATTCTACCAGAATGGTGTTATAAATTATTATTCCATATTAAAATCACAAAGTGTATAGGAATTTATTTGGTGCCAAGTGTGACTAATTGGGATGATGTTTCAGAAATTCCAGATCTTAGTTTGTGAGACATATGCATGAGTTCATGATTTTAAGAGTACTCTGTACCACAATTAAAAAAACCCAAAACAAAACACAAAAAACACAAAACAAAACAAGTAAGCAAAAACCAAACAAAACTCCTCAAACCAAACCAAACAAAAAAACACACACAAAAAACCCCAACCAAGCTCACCGCAAACATGAAAACAGACCTCCACAACATCAGTTTAATCGTTACTTCCCATAATTAATTAAAATTAAAAATTAAAAAGCATTCTGGGTGAGAGACCCAGACAACCTGCTACTTTCTCCTATCTGGGACTTCCAGCTAACAGAGTTTTAAAGATCAAGAGAGATTTAAAGGAGAAGAACATGTGCAAGCAAATGAACAGATGTGCTTACTGGATGTTCTCACACCTGAGAACAGAGCTAACGTAAGAAAAAATATTGGTTTGGGTTTAAGTGTATTTACTGAATATTACATATGCCAACCTTAATAAAGGTATACCTTTCAAGTATCTTGAGAACTTGCCCTGCTTTGCAAGCCTAATTCATTGCTCTTCCTGGCTTCTTGGTTAGATACGTCTGTTCTTTAAGAGCTCTAAAAAGGAATTTCGCCCCATGAAGCAAACTATATCTCCTAGGAAAGGCTGACAGAGAAACTAAACTGAACTGGTGCAGTTGCTGGTGGGTTTGGTTGACTGCTCAGGACTTGGTCCACAGTCTTTTGGAAAGATTTACCTCAGCTCTAAGGGTGGCTCCAAAGTCCAGCACTGCAGCTGTAGTCACTTTACAGGAAAGGAAAAGGGAGCACTGACCCCCTAGTCCAAGACTGGTCCCATTAGAAGAGAGTGAGAAATTTTTGGTAGATACAGGTACCCACAGAGATTTGCAACAGGAGAAACAGATTAACAAGTGACACCTCTCCACACTTTGAGATACAGGGGACATTTAAGCCACTGCAGCTGGACAGAAACAACGAGCATGAAAAGCTACTTGTGATATTATTTTTATTGGTTTATTACACATCTGCTGGGCTAGTATCTAATTTACACTTCAAATAACAGAACTCCCCTGGTCAGTACTTCTTTGTATTGTGCATTTCACAGTGTTAAGATAATTGCCATCATATACTTCTAAGGGAGATTACTGTTTTTGGACCTAAAAATGTTGTGAGGTCTTTTTAGTCAGCCAGTACAGTCATTCCCATTGCCCCTTGCACTGTGATACACTTGCAGGGACAGGAAAAAACAGGAAAGATCAACCCAAAAATCTCTGAGGTACCCTCTAGGTATGTACAATAATTTCTTTCTGTCCAAAATATTGCCATTCCTGGCAATAGGTCAGCAGTGAATCTTGAACATTTTCTTCCTGGACAGCTTCTGGAGCAGCAAGTCACTCTTACAGTCAGACATCTGATAATTTCATAAATGAGGTAGCTATCCCTTTCTTTTTTTTTTTTTTTTTTTTACTGTCGTTGTACACAATACCCACTTTAGGAATGAAAAAGTTACCTCTGAAACTTTCCTTTGCAAGTCCTGTTGGTAACTTTGGTCCAACTTGGAAAAGATTGCACAGAAGTAGATGTTTGTCAAGACAAATCTCAGCTGTTTTAGCCACAGCTGTATTGTTCTAGGCATTGCACTGCGTGAATCAGGCTTTTACACTGTCCTATGCAACTGAGCTCCACCCTCGAGCTGATTTCTCCTCACCTACCACAGATCTTTCCTTTGGGAGGTGTTATGCCACAGGTGCCAACCAGGAAGAGAGGCAGACAGCTGGACCAAACCACAAGCAACACTTTAATCTTCCTGCTGCTTTTATTACTGTTATTGTACTGCATCCACTTCTATCCCTTGATCTGAAATAGCATAGGTGGTTCCACAGTCTTACCAGTTTCTACCTCAAGTGAATGACAGCATAACCATTGACCTCAAATGGGAAACACAAGTGAGTGTTCTCATCCAGCCCACCCAGTTCCCCCAGGGTGTCATTCACCTCAGCATGCAGCCTGTGAACCCTTGGAACCCTCCAAAACTCTAGTCAGTGCAAGAAGGCTTGTCTTTTCCCATCCTGAAGACTGCAGAGATCTTTCTGATGGTCTTACGGCTGCACCAGTGATTCACCTTCTGTGGCCACTCTGGGTAGTTTGAATAGGTCAACAAAATAACTTGACCTCCTGAAGCACAGGTTCTGCCTGCATCTTCATGCCAAGATACTGATGACAGATTTTTTTTTTTTTCACCTGAATAATTTTTTATTTCACTCAAGGTTTTTGCCTACAAAATTACCTCTAAATTTTTCAGTTTGCTGTCTCATGATTTGAAGAAAAATGTTTCCATTTATTTGATTGTTTTAGAATTCTTGCTAGTTCTTAAATTATGCCATTTTCTGTTCTCCTCTGTGCCATTGTGATTTTATGGAGTTCATAATATCATTGCTGAACTATCTCTTTTCTGAGCTTAAAGAATACATTTTTATTTACAACTCACTTATGGAGGCTTATTTGCAAAGACTTCCTTGAGATGTTAAAACTGAAGAGTTTTATCACCTGTGGTTGTATCAGAAAATATTTTAAAATACCTTCAGATGGTGACACAGTTCCAAAATACAGATTCTAAAGTATCCTTTAACAAGAGAATTAAACTATTGCAAGGAGTCTGTCACTGAACTCCAACATGTATATCATAATGCAGAAGAATGAGCACTTAAACCATTTTAATATCTTTGCCTTTATACTGAAGCAGTGTTTCTTCAAATCTATCTATCAATTTAAATATCTGTCTGTCTCAGGAAGGATTGTCTAGATTAATTGCCAATTTATGTACATTTAAACATTATAAAAAACACATGAAGTTCATTATTAGATTGCATTTTAATTACATGTTTTTCGCATTTTTTCTGAAGGTTATATGTCTAAATGTTCAACAACCCTTTGAAAATACTATCAAGTAGATGTGCAACATCCAAAATTATAACCCATTATTATTATTATTTACACAGGCCTGAATCAGTTTGTTTTACATTGTTTAACATCTTAGAAAAGCCATTTGTTGTCTTAGAAAATCTCATGCACACATCGGTAAACCGGTGAGGCTGCTGTTTTCCCCTGAGTGCATTGTAATGTGTTGTTAATTTTTGGAGAAAGCCATTGATGGACTCAGATTCTGTGAGTATATCATTATGTATGATGTACTCACAAGCCTTTGTAATTAAATTCCACTGTTTGGTAGAAATGGGATCAGATTTACCAGATGAGGCAGCAGAACCTTGGAGTCAGGATTCAGGTGTTTAAATATCACAGTACTCTTTTCTGCAAATGTGTCTTGAAAAATAATATGCTAGTTTTCAGTACTCTGAAGACCTTCCCTTAATGCAGATCATTTAGAATTAGTTGAATAGTAAACAAACAAACAAACAAATAAATAAATATTTCTGACCAAATACGAGTAGAAATTAATATTATGCACATTGTCCACTTCCAAAAACAGTTTGGGGGTTGTTGCATATTTCTATAGCTATATGGAATAAAAGTGAATGCTTGCTGTATTATTTGATTCTGTTGTCTATGCCAGAAATACAAAATAGGGAACATAAACAAGAAACATCCGAATTCTAATACCAGCATTTCTACAAGGCCTTTGCCCATTTTCATAAAGGGTTTATGAATTTTGCAAGTCCCATTTGCTCTATGACCAATATGAAATTATTTTGGACCCAGTTAAATGCTCACCGAAAACTTATCTGGCTTCAGTGAACCTCTGCCCAGACCTTTGTTTAGACATCAAAAGATGGATTAAAGCCTAATTTAAGGCAGCTGCATTTGAAATGTCAGCCTTTCTGCCTGTGTTTCAATGCTGCTATAAAATTATGAAAATAAATTTAACCAGTCCCATAGGATTTTGGAAGGATTCATCAAGATGTGCTTGTAAAACTGAAAAGTGCTGGTCCAATAAACATCTTCATCAGAACTGTTTATCTTGGCTGCTACTTAGCTCCAAAGAAATAAAATATTGATTGTCTTCCTAGATTGCTTTAACCCTCTCTCCTTTCACTGCAGCAAGTAGAGTCCTTAGAGCAGAAATCAATTAACATCTCACTGGATTGGTCACATTACTATACATTTTTTAACAAATTCTTAATGGCTGATGATTTTTAGCAAACTTTTAATGGTTCTTTTTTTTTCATTTAAAAAGAAAAACTCTGAACGTAGCCCTATTCATTTTAGTGGGAACCCTTATCTCGCACACAAATGAGATGCCGTGATTCCAGGGAGAAAACTGCAAGGGAAACTTAAATTGATTATCAGTATGTAGGAAGACTACATAGTTTACATATTCCATAAATTTCCGTTTGGGAAGAGTTAGATCGGTTTGCTCATTCTCCTGCTAGCTAAAGATTTCTTCTCTATTGTTTATTCATGAAAGGCTTTTTTAATGGGGTGCTCAACACATCTGCAGGCTGGTGAGCACCTCTGGTGCACTGCTGAGAAACCTGGGTCCCTTGGACACAGTGATGTTTAGAAGCACTTCTAAAGCTTCAGAAATATCCATTTCTTTCAGTTTAATGTCAATGAGAAAGAGCTCTTCATATTTGCAGAAGGCCAGTCTCACGGATTCTTGCTTTTGTGCTTTCCTTTCACCAGGTGTAATTGTTATGATCTGAAGTTTATATGATATTTCTCTATTATTTTAAAAGTAACTTTCATAAAGTCAACAAAACAATTAGGTCCTGAAAGAAAAATTTAATGCTTTGCATCTGACAAGGACTATTAATCTTCCCAGTAAAGGCTGCAGACACACTGGACATCAGCAGCTAAGATGAAGTGCCAAGGCTGTAAAAACTAAGATAAATGACTGTTTTGCTTAAGCCCATCTGCTGTTTATGGGCTAAGAGAGGTTAGCTTCTGAATGATAACATAAGCTGTATCTGCTCACAACACTTTCACTTGAACTCATTTTCACACATTTTGAAGTAGTTCTGTTAACACTCTGTTCCATGAATATTGCTTTTAAAAATGTTTGATAAATGCATCGCATCACTCATGTTCATAATGGCATTTGTGCCCTTTGTGGTGCATAAAGGCACCTTAATCGTTCCAAATACCACGTCACATCCTGGCTTCCCACTGAGAAATTTGGCGGCCTTTGGAGGCTTGGCAATGTGACATTACAGGCACTTAAACATCTGCGGCTCTTTCACAGGCTGGCTGAAAAGGAAGGGGGGAAGAAAAAGGGCATTTTTAATGTACGGTTCAATGTTGAGACCTAAGCTGGGACCAGAAATAGGAGGATCCAGTAAGAAGTGACAGAGTCATGTACTGCAGAGGTTCTCAACATAATACACGTTCTCCTCCTTCTCTGTGTGAAAGGCTTTGTATGTTCTCCTCAAATACTTTGGCTGGTCAGTCTTAGAGGCTCGAGCAATACCTTAAAATGGCTCAGCCTAGGCAGGCTAATCCTTGGCATCCATTTGAGCCAATAACCTTATGCTGCTGTGGTTGTTTGGCCAGGAGGAGTAAAACTGATGTGCCTCTTTCCCTTGGGAAGCCGCCCTTTTCGTCTCATCTCTAGACAGTCAGTTGCAGCTGTGGCCCCCAGTGCTCTGTGTGGCAGGGCAATGCTGTGGTCTCACAGAAATACAGAATATTCTGAGTTGGAAGGGACCTAAAAGGATTATTGAGTCCAACTCTTAAGTGAATGGTCCATACAGAGATTGAATACACAGCTTTGGCATCATTAGTACCATGTTCTAAGCAACTGAGTTAATCTCAGGGTTGCTCATCCTCTGCCACCAAAATACAACAATAATTACAAGACAAACAACTCAAATGTAGGTTTGATTCATATCCCCAAATCTAATTGTTGTAATCACCAGGTGATTGTTTCTGATGCTTCCTCATCTCTGATGTATCCTCCTGGTCTTTGCCCCTCAGCTACTGCATTTTTTCTGAGAACAGCATTACTTGATTCTGCTGCTCTGAGAGTTGGCTTGAATGTGCTGTTCCCTGGAATAAAATGTGGTTATCTTGCTGAATCTGATTCCCATTCGGTAATTTTGTTCTCTCTGGCTACAACAAAAGTTGTAATTGGTGACTGAAGAGCTTCCTTAGAGCAAAGCACTGTTTAGGAGAATAGCGTTTAAAGAGAATACATACCTGACTTATTGATGTAAAACAGCCTGCACTTCTACCTGCTCACAAGGTAATTTGTAGTTTTCCACATGGGGGCTTTGCAAGGACCTGGTGCCTACTTTCTCTTCTACCTGCTTGACTCTGCCAGAGTTCCCTGTCATGCCTCACAGATGCAGGGGCCCCTTCAAGGCCCTGTCTACCCACCTGGAGCCAGGTGACACTGCGAACTCCAAATCTGGATAAGCAACATCAGTGTTGTCCCAAAACAGGTTCTTTCACCTAGTGTGCAAGAGGCCAGTCCACACACAGAGTATTTGATTTATTTACAGTTCTGTGCAGAAAGGGGTACCATGTGGCAAATCCACAAAGCCAGCAGGTTGACTACCAGAACTTTTCACTATTTATACATTTTAGCAAACAAAGGCATTAAAGTTTATTTGTTACAAGCTACCTACTTATAAATAAGTATTCTGTCTTCCATTGGTTTCTCATTGTTTTCATGCTAATTAGTCTACAAACTCAGTCTTCATCTTCGAGTCTGTGGGCCATGAGTCATTGGTCCCCATCTCCCTCTGCTGGAATTACCTTTTACCCAGTTGGAGCTGATTTCAGCACAGTTGATGAATTGTCGTTATTAGTTTCTTCCTTATCTTCGGGGTTTTACTAAATGTCCTTGTGACCTTGCAAAGTCCAAATTCTTTGTGTCCATGATCATTGGTACATTCTTCTTCCCAAGCTTTTTTAACCTCCCACTAGGTCTGAGATCACTGAAACATGCTGGGCCCTAAATCTTAACACAGCAATTCTACCAACAAGTAATTTGTTGTTACATCACTTAGAGCTTGTTAGCTGCTCTCTGTTTCATGAATTGAATCCCTTTTTTGTTGATAAGGCTTGAAAGTATACAAAGATCAAACACTAAAACAACATCCTCTCTTAAGAAAATATTTACATATTCCACATTTTGCAACATGAGTACATCACACTGGCACACCTCTTCTGAGCTATCAGCTTGTTCTGCTGGGTTTGTGGTATCCATGCATTGCTGCATCCCTGCTCTATCTGCTGCTGTGGCCTCTCCCCAGCCACAACATTGTCTCAGGATACCGAAGCAGTGGCAGAGCAGTTCAGGTGCTGCCACCTTGGGGCAGTTCCCCTCCCACCTAGCGATCTGGAAATGGATGCTGCATGCCTGGCATTTCCTTGTCCTTGGTTTCTGCTCCACGTGGATGCATTTTATGTGCAACTGATGTTCTGTTTTTAGCAAAACAAACAACAAAAAAATCAATTTATTTAGATGTGTTGCTGTTTTATGCGTCATCACCTTAGTCCTTTCAGTTTCTGTTAAAATGCCAATATGAAATACTATCACTCTAACTCATAAGATGTATTTAAATTACAGACAGAATGACTCTTGGCATTTTTTGACTTCTATTTTTTAAGATATGAAGTTACGGAAGAACCATTTCAGAGCATTTTAATAAATTTCAGAAATATAAACTAAAAATGTATGGTTGGGAAGCAAAAAGAAGTAGAGAAAAGACCTAACAGTGTATCAAGTAGGGGAAATAGTAATCAGTTCATGTATTCCAGCTGAAGTGTGATTCACAGTATACTACAGCTATGCAGGATCTGGTATCTTAATACATGGACATAAGAAAGATTGGAATACTTATATTTTCTCTCTACTAATCCACATAGTGTTGGATATACCTTAATAAGTTGCTAAGTCATAGTTATCTTGGTACTGACACAATGGTATTATTTGCTATTTGAAACACATAAAATAAAGAGTAATTATGTAATAATTAAACAAGAAAGGAAAACATGGTATCCTGGAAATTAATTATACCCTTCCTTTGACTGTCTCACTTATCTATGCAGCGCAGGATATTGGGATTACTATCCTACTGAAATTTAGTCAGGAAACTGCACTCACGCTATGAGATCCTCTAAGCTCAAAGCCATTATAGGTGATAGTAATCATGTGCAATAAAACTCTTTGAGTCTTAAATATTCACCAGATGAAATACGAGTTTGATCTTTGAAGAAACTTTAGCCTGGAGAAAAGGGGGCTCAGGGGGCACTTTGTTGCTCTCTACAACTCCGTGAAATGAGGTTGTAGTGAGGTAGGGGGGTGGCCTCTTCTCCCAGGTAAGAAGCAACAAGGGCAAGAGGAAATGGCCTCAAGTTACACCGGGAGTACATTCCTTCCTTCCCTCTTTGTCCTCTACTTCCTTTCCCTCTTCTCTCCTTTCCCTTCCTTTATTTCTTAACAAGTCACAGAGATTTGGAAGTATATTTTATCATTACATATAAGAAGTGGACTGGATGAATGAGAAAATTTTTATCAATAGAAATTGATATTGGCATAGGTTAAACAAAATTTACATTGACAGTACTTGTCAATATAATCCTAAAGATGTTGTTTTCCAACTTTGGAAGTTCAGTTTTAACAATTAATTTTGAACAGTTTAATATGAGCAATTCCATGCAGAAATACAGTTTCAGGAAGTTTGTTTTAAATAAGGAGAATGGACTTCAGATGTTATGGATATATAAATGGAGTTCTGTTACCCAAAAGGTGAATAATGACTCTAATTTTTTATTAAAAGGGAAAAAAAAAGAAATGTTGAGATACAGTGGTTGTGTTGTTGGCTGCAATTGTTTTTGATTAATTAGAATACAAGATTAAATTTTAATAATAATGGTGGAGCTGTTGGTAATAAGATAGTAAATACTGATGAACGTTTGATATAACAGAGTGATTTGTGCTGCCAGTAATAATTAGATACCCTAATGCTTTAATCAATAAAATTTAGAAATGCTTTGAAACCAATATGTGATAAATGTAAAATAAAGATTAAAAGGCAGGCTTAAAATGTTGTTCCTTGCACTGTCCCTGAGGTGACGTTTCTGAAGTCGGCAGTGTCATTCCGCTTTGCCAGATGGTGCTAAAGATAAACAAGGTAAAAAAGTCAGCAGGCTGAAGCTTTGGTGGAAAAGAACACAGTTTGGGTTTGATAATAAAATGTTTGCTCCTGTTTTTGACTTCTGCTTTTCTAAGGCTGTAGGTTTTTATAAGGATGTCAGTGTGATTAGTCAGAGATGATCCTTCCACAGGTTACAGGTACCCCCAGTCTGCCTGACCTCAGGAGGAGGAAGACTTGAGACTAGATCTTACCTCCCCTACCAGCAGCTCCTGTCACTTTCCAGCACTGGATTTTTTCTCCCTTCAAAGGCCACCACAGCCCATCTGCAGCTCATCACATCCAATCTTTCCCTTCCAGCTGCTTAATTCTGCAATAACAGAAATGCCAAATTGGAATTGGTCCCTTCTGCACTTTTCCATATGTGTACAGCTGAAAAGAACAATATGCTGTTCAAAATCAGGTGGGGATACCAGAGTTTTACACCTGCTTAAATGCATTTCAGTGTAAATGTCTTGGGCTTTACATACTGATCTCCTTAACAAAGCTCTTTTCGACATGCTGTCAACTGAGGGAAACCTGGCAAGAGTTTGTGAAAATTATTACTCTCAGGAATGCTTCTAAAGCACAAGTGGTCCTGTGAGTTTGGAGTTAGATGGTAAGAGACACATCTTAATTTGTTTTAATCAGGAAAAATATCATGTACACTATTATGCATCCCTTAGAAGCCTCTATTTTTCCTCTAGTTTGTATATCTCATTTAGAGAGACAAGAACTGAGCACAACCACTTAAGTGGAATAACTTCGCTACAACAGAGCAACGTTTTTGTAGCAAGTAACAGCAAGTGAGATTCTCATTTGGACATAAACAGATGCTGAAGAAATACCACACAGTGTTAATTAAATGAGAGGATTCCAAATTGGGTGATGGTTGTAGTTAATTACATAGGTGCTTGCCAATGGCCTATAGATAGCAGAACTTCTTGGCCTCAGATAATAGAACAGATGATTGCTGAGCTACAGAGAGCATATGTCTTTCACTCTGCATGATTTAATTATATTGGATAAACTTTCATATGAGAAGCTTTTTGTTTTCATGTTCTCCTATAGCTCTGTGGTTCATCCAGTCTCCTTCAAGAGAACCTGGTCATTCAGCCAGCTTCATCCAAAGACCCTCCTTTTTCAGGGAAAAAATGCCCTTTGAAGCCCCAAACCCCCTATCACTAGCATTAGAGAAAATGTCTCCTCTCACCTTTAATTTCCCTTTAATTTGCTCTTTCAATCAATACTGCTCATTATCCCACCCACACTGGATCAGTAGAGGTTTTCTACCTCTACTTTTCCTGTCTCCACTCCAATTTTTTGCTTTTTTCTTTCTCTCCTCTGTAATACTTCTTATCTGTACAGACAAAACCTGCATATTCTGCATATCTCTGAGCCCAGTACCCACATACTCTGATCCAGCAGGATCCTGCATCTGACTTTAAATGCCTAGGACTCATGAGCAGTCCCTGGTGAGCACTGGGGTCCTGCAAGGATTTCACCTTCTTGACAAGGAGCTATCATGGAATGTGCTAAGCACGATGTGAGTCTCAATCCCTTTCCTCCGAGAGCTGCCTTACCCACGCAGTTGCAAATGCTCCGGATCTTGCTCACAGACACCTTCCTGAGGTTAGGTGCTTGCCTAGAAGAGTCTGACTCAATGCAAACAACAAGAGTGAAACTCAGTTTTCTCTTCAAACAGAGGGGATTCAAACCAAGATAGGTAAGTGATGACTTGTATTCAGGTTGCTGATAAATGCTAATTCATTTTAAATCAGCAAAACGTGTTAGTGAGAAAGGGCCAATGGGAAAAATACCTTGTGCCTCACAGAAATAGGAGAAGAACAGTCTAGGCTGGTGGAAATAGAGGAAAGGGAGAATGAAGGTGACAACTGAAATGGAGAGGCAAGTAATGTCTGGACCAAGTGAAGAGTGTATCTGAAATAAATTTGCTAGCTTTGCCTTGTAGTTCTGACTCCTGTTTTTCTGGTTTTTTGTTTGTTTCTCTGTTTTTCCCTATATGACCACCAATTCCAATGAAAAGCCCAAGCAAATCAGATTAGCACTTGAGACTCGTGCATTTCACTTCCAAGGAAAGTGAGATAGAGAGAGAGATAGAGACAGACAGACCAAATAATGTCAACAGTCCTCGGGAAATTTCATAACCACTACCTTAGTCTCCCTCTGGCTTGCTGAATCTTGCACCTTTGCCAGTGCTCTAGTTTCATCAAGAGGCATGACAAGAGCTTCCCATCCAACTAGGATACCGTGAAAAGTGGGACCTTCCTTCAAGCCTGTGTATGAAAGAAGGCCACCAGCCTGTTATCCATACCTATTAGGCATGTTAAAAGCACAGGTACTGGACAAGGCTCTCCTGGGCATGAGGTGGAGTTCAGTGATTCTGGTTCTTCTGCAGATCACAGGAGACCTTGAGCAGGATCTAGTGCTACAGTGGTGTGTTTCTGTGTGTTCACAAGAAACCTAAGAGCTTTACTATTGAAAATGTAGGTATCTCTAGGTGATTGCTGCAGATTTGTGCAGCATTTTTCTTAGATTTGGATGCCAAAATTCCCCAAGTCCCACTCTTAGAAGATGTTGAAGTCTCTGGATCTCTCTCTCTTTTATGAGTTCCTCCCCAGGGCTGGGCAATCACGGCCACAACATGTGCATGGAATTGTTCACGTAAATATGAATGACATAGTCAGACTTGGGCAAACCACTCTGTGCCATCAGTGTTTCTCAGCTGCAGTTGCAGGAATTGTTGCATGGCTTGGTGCCATGTGAACACTCTGCAAAAACATCCTTTCAACTCTACTCTGTGTCTCACAGCTGCTTCACTGCTTTTTTATAGTGCTTTTCATTCTCTCCTTCCCTATGAATTTCATGACTGTAAGATGTGATTTTAACTACAGCTTATTGTCTTTCGCACCTAGAGCTTTTCAGCACATTAGCTTTTTAAGATCTGCTGTTAAATAAGACTATGCAATGCATTTATAGACTGTAGTTATGCTAAATTCACTCATTCCTTCCCAAGAGTGCAGTGAACATTTTTGTTGCAGAGGCTGGAGGTAACACTGCAATTTTTCCCCAAGATACGAGGAGGTTCTCTCATCAATGAATGAAAATCAGGACTTTTCTGCAGTGCCTCTCTGAGGACTGCGAGATTTCTATACCATCTCCTGCCCTCCATGTCTGTCCGTCCATTCATCCATCCATGCATGCATCCTTCTGTCTCAAGCAACTCATTTCCTGAATCTTTACTTCCTGTGAATAATCCAAGGCTGTTCTCAGGCCAGATTTAGAAAGTACTGTTCCAATCACCCCATGGTCCTGAAGCTGCCTTTTGACCTCTTCACATAAAATACACTATTTTTCAGTAGATGAAATGAAATGTAAAGTAACCTGGAGTTTAGTTTTAAAGAAGAGTAAAGAGAGGGGGACAATACGTAATAAAGCCATTAAGTGCAAAAGCAATAGCTAAGTGAAAATGAAGTTCCTGATGATTAAGAAATGTTCAGCTCCATAAGGATGAGAAGAAATGAGCTGTGGCAAAACGGTCAATGGAATTTAGCCATTGTGGGCTGAGGTGTGCACATCTCATGTTAGCTGTTGGTTATTTCGGGACAGGAATGAATCAAAGCTTTTCTAGCTTGCAGGCATTGTGGTGTTGCAAACCTGGGTAACGAAAGTGAAGCTGTGGGCTGTTTCTGTAGGGGCTGTGTCACCAGGGCCTGAAGAGCTCTTCTGCGTTGGTACAAACCTCTCCAAGAACTGCCTGCATAAACACCTTCTTCTCATTAAGAGGCTTCTCCAACTCTCAGAAGAGAAGGTAGGGCCCCTTCTAAAGCCTGTGATCTAATAAATACACAAGCTATTTCATTCATAGGTGCTTGAGACCTGCTGAAGGATGGAGAAAACAAAACAGTCCAAGATACCAAAAGGAAATAGAGCTTCCCAATACAGGGCTCAGTGATTAAAATGCTCTGAGCATTGTTGTACTGTGTTAAGATGTCCTTGTAGAGCTATTTCCAGCAAAACCTTTTGGAAAAAGAGAAGAAATTTCCTCAAGAGAGAGAGAACTTAATGTTGAAAAAAAGGTTATTGAGCAATTTCTGCAGATGACAAATTCACATTTTCTGCAAAATTTAGATAGTCACTGCACCTTGTCAGTGACAAGTCCAGTGGCACAGGGTAGGAAAACAGAATTCATTTTCTGCTGCAAATAAAGTCGTCATTCAACTGCTCACCCCAGAAACTCTCAGCCGACAAGATAACAGGCCTGCTTGTTACAGAATGTATTTACATTTTAACTACAGTAATAAAATTCCCATAACAGGACTTCAGTGGAAGTGCAGTTTTGCTTCAAATCCTGTATGATATCAGACTCAGGAGTAGAGTGGGCAGATTTGAGGCACTCTTCACATTGCACATAATACCTCAGCATGTGCCAGGGCACACAAATTGGTGTACAGAAACAAGTCTACATGGTCTGTGCTCTGTTGCTATTTTCTGCTTTCGGAGATGAAACACTTCATGAAAAATAACTTGGGTTTATCGTAATACATACATTAAGGAATAAAAAACAATTTTTATTCTATTCAATTTTTTTCTTATTTTATTTAAATTTTTTTCTTGTCTGCCTCTACTTTATCTACTGTGTATTTGTCTGCTACCTCATACTAAAACCAGATTTAATTATGCTACTGTTTGTGACTGTGAAGCTAAATTTCAACTGACTTTCATCACAGTCTATGGCTTATCATCTGAGGGAGGAAAGAAGTGACTCATCTCTTTTCACTAGAATGAATAAACATAAAAGTTGGGTCAGAATATCTCCCATTTCTAGAACAAAATATAATGCATTTTCAAGTAGAGAGAATTTGCTAAAAATTGAGCCAAGTCTGAAACTTTTTCTCCCTGAGTAACCTGATTGATTTCAGCAGGACTGAGTCAGATGGAGTCAGGGAGCTGTGACTTGATAGAAAAATGTATTTTTTCTAAGAGAAAGGACACAGGGACAAGTTTAGTTATGCATGTTGGGCAATCGCATTGAGCAGGCACAAAAGGCCTGTATACTCCAGAGTATCAGCTGTCTCCATATAGATATTATTATTCCTCTTCCTTTCTAATTCCTCACAGACTGAGAGGAATAATTGCACTTTTATCACAGTGTATCAAATCCCTGTCCTTTTCTTGCCTTTCCTTGCCTTGTGTTTTTCCTTGCTCTACCTTGCCTTTGCCTTTCCTCATAGCAATTCAATGTTATGATTAGTGTAAAATTGATGTCCAAAAAGTTTTAGGAATAATTATATTATAAAAATAATACCCAGAGGTTGTGTTTGCTCTGTTTCAAGAGCTCTTCTAAGAAATTAGCTCAATTTCTAAGAAATTAACTCAAATTACAAGCCAAACTCTTGCATTTGAGCAGTCAGACCTCTAAGTACTTTATTGTTTCCAAAAATTGTGATGTATTCTTCCTTGGTTTCTCCATTTTCATTAGTGTTTAATAAAGTCTCTGTGGTCTGTGTGCAGCTGCTGTTTGCATCACATTGTTCTGGTATCTTAAATGATTTTGTGGCTACCTGAAGCAATCCAGAAATTGAAAGTGATGGAGGTTTTGTGGGTGATCTTGATTCTAAAATCAATTGATATTCCTTCCTATACATTTTCTTCCACAGTTCTAGGAATTTTGCATGTCCATGGTGAGCAAAATATAATCAGAAAAGCAGGCATGTGACCATTTCTAGTAGTCAATAAATGTAGAGCTAGAAATTACTTGCTGGGACACAAAACGTTGTAGCTACATTTTTTGAAATAGGTGCTTTTGTACTATTTGTTGGGGTGGGCAAATTTGTTGGAAATTTCTTCAAAATAGGTGGAATGTGTGCCAGGGTGGTTCCAGGAGCAGCTGTGTACCTGTCCTGGGGAGGTCCCCATGGGGCCATGCACAGCCCCAAACAACAGATAGCCCGACCTCACCAAGTCATGGCCAGGTGGGACAAGGAGGGACCCGACCTTGCTCCCAGCAGCTGCCAAAGCCTTGCAAAAGACCTCAGACCCTCGTCAGTGGATTTCTTCCTTCTGCCCATGAAAGACCAGCCTGGCTGTGTGGAGGCTGCAAGTGGTGTAAAGCCTGCTCTGCAGTAGATCCCAGGGCATTAGTACATGGAAGGGTGGCAATAATCTGTAAAAAACCCTGTGATCTGCACTCAGGTAATAATGTGTGAAGATCCTCATACAGCAGCATGCAGAGATAGCCACTGCCCAAAGCAATGAACAGCTGCCAAGGAAGAAAAGTCATTAGGCATAATTTGCTCTTTTTTAAAAGGCTGCATTGGATTTGAAGTCTAGACTTGTCCCTATAGGCTGTAGCCTACAGTGGGTAAATACTGTCATGAAGTGATCTACTAAGTCTTGGCCTACCAGCCAGTGTGCAGATGCCTCTGCCTTTTTTTTATCCTGACAGCTTTTATTTTGTGGCTAAAAAGGATTTTAGGCTGTGCTCTGTGCTGCTGGTCTTCTTGCTGTGTTTGCTCCTGTGCCTGCACCCAGCAGCTGAGACCACCAGGTCTCAGATGCAAGAGAAATGCTTTATTTTCCCCAGATCTGCAACTTTCCATGTGAAGGTCAGAGAGAAAAGGGAGTCAGATGAGGAGGTCAAAACAGAATGGGCTTTTTACTGTGAAACAGTGAAAAGTGTTGCTGCCTGAGTCCTTTATTACATGAATAAAGCACTTGCAGGTATGCTGAGAAGAGCCTGCCCCACTGATGGGAAGCATGGAGAAGTCTCCCTAAGGCTTTTTGCTGCCTCTGTGCTGCTGTACAGCCTGTTCAGACGAAGTTAATTCATGATTTATACACTGACTTATGTTTATTTGAAAAGCTAGTGGGTTCAATTTGCAACAGAAACTCTCATTATCTATTTACAATAATGCAATTCTGAGTTTAATCTAGAATAGGAACACTGAGTTTAATTATGTCATATATTTTCTCTCTTCTATTTATAGTTTAGAAATCCTGAGCATGCCACATTTCTCTGCAAGTCAACAGACCCTGTTATTTGCAGTTACTGAAAATAATATTTTGGCTACAATTAAGAAGGCAGCAATCTGCTCCTGCTTGTTAATGAAATGGAGTGATTCATATCTAGAAAATGTGAATTCATAGCTCTGAAGAAAGCAAACATTTCTCATTCCATAATGGTAAACAAAATGAAATTTAGTTTCAACTGTTTACAAGGGGAAGCTTAGGAGCCTAATTGGAATATTTTACTGTTTTGGGGTTGGATTTGTTTTGTTTTGTTTTGTTTTAGCAGTTTCTGTCTTTTGTTTGTCCTGTTGTATGCCACCTTCCTGATTAATATCTTTTTATGGGGTGAATTCTGCATTCCTTCACATAAGAAGGTACCCATCAAAATGATATTTACATTAATCACATCTGGATTTATTATTTTTCTCTTTTTACATTGTCTCAGATGCTTAGAGATAAGGACAAAAATAAATGGTTTGACATAATTTCTAACATGACAGAGGAGACAGGCCATGGCTGTCAAGGGAAGTGACAGCCACAGACGATACACATCTCTTTGTTCTTCCCTTCAAAGCCTTTGGTTCATCTCTAGCATTTCAGTCTTGATTACATACCAGATACCTGTCTAAAGTAGAGTTACTTTCTGACAAGCAGGTTTCTCAATAGATTTACTTTTTGTACGAGAATCATGTCATGTGTGTACAAAAGCACTGGCCCTGCTCCATTTTTTCAGGTTTGCTCCTATTTGGGCTTTCTGTGTGCTTTTGGATGTTATCACTCAGGAGGGGAATCATCTCTTTTCAGTTTAGCTGTCACACCTGGTCTTCCCTTCAGGGCATGTGGAGAGAGTAGGGGACCCCCAGAAATGTCTACCCTGGGAGATTTACCCCCTAAGTACCTGTAGGTTGCCCACGTTGCAGCAAAGCCACACGGTGACTTCACAGCTACTGTGATAGTAAAATGACTGGTTACATGCCCTGACAAAGTAGTACTTCCTTTTCTCAGTGACGAGACACAAGTCTACAGGTTGCTTGCTGTCCAGACAATGTACTCATGGACCAAAGTTCTTCTAACTTTGGCCTTGGGCCACAGGGAGGAGGGTTACTCTGAACTCAACAGTTTCAGCTGTGGAGTGCACTGTGATACTCCTGCAGCGTACTCTAGATTTTGTGGGCACAGAGTCTAACAAATCCTGCAGTTGCTAATGCAACCTGCCAGTGCCTGGGCACACATTTCTGCAGTAGCCATCACCACAGATGCCTTTTTTTCCTTTCTTTGTGTCGCTCTGTTAGGATTTCCGTACCAGTGACTGATGGCAGCATTGGAACTGTTTCTTGAAGCCAGAGGCAGAACATGTCCAGGAGAAGACAACATCTCACATCAGACACCTTTGCCTTGGGAAAACCCTCTTGCGCAGTCTTTCTCACGTGACACCCCATTTATTTATTTATTTCTGCTGGTATTCCTAGAGGAAAACTGTTTCCCAGTTGCCTTAGTGGTTCTTGGCTATCATATCTATGTTAACAAAACATATCATGTTAACAAAAAAAAAGTAAGTTATGCCTGAAAATGAATGTGCTTGGGTGTGCAAGAACACAGGCATTCTACCTAAATCCTGTTCCTCTCAGTGATGCTGAGTTTCTTCTTTAGAGGTTGGTAAGACTGTCAAACAGATTTGATGTTAGTGTAGCTCCAAGGTAAGCTCCATTCTTCTGCTAAAGTGTCATTCCTCGTCTCAAGGCAAAGTCTAAGTCTTGAATAACCTACCCAGAGCACTGGGCTAAGTCTAAGTACGATTAATCTTTGTTTCTAATGATATCAAGATACGCAAGCTACTAATCATGTTTTAAATAAGTAAAAAATGTCACATGAAAGTTATTTAAATCACTCAAAATGGTGTTTGGCTGTTATTCAGCAGCTGACTGAAATGCATTCATTTTCTAGGTCTGAATTAAATACTTTCTTCTTCCCAGGCATAGGTTTGTGTGTTTTGTTTCTCAGTGGCATATTTAGAAATCGGAGTGCTTGATTGGGTACTAAACTGGTTTCATTTAGAAGGCACAAGGATACAGTAATAAAAAGCTGTTTTCTTAGGAAAACTGATAGCTGAATGAAGACTGTCTTGAAAGGAGAGAAAGCGCTTAATATTCATGGCCATATTTGATTTGACTTTTATGTTCTGTCAAAAGAAACCCATTCTTCCTGCCTTAGATTTCCAAGAAAATTGCCCTCTTAATTATCCAGTTATCATTTATTAGGCCAGGAAAACACATTAACAAAAGATGTTTGTAAAAACTTGTAGACACTGATTACCCTGAAATTAATTCTGAATGAGATTTTCCCATCTAATTTTACTTAAGTGTTTTAAGAAGTGCTTTATTTTGAGAGAAAAGCTCACTTATGACAAGCAAAGTAAGCCAAAGTAGCACATTTCATAGCGTTTAAAAGTACCACAGTTCTGCACTTTCAAACCATGCAGTGGCTCTGATATAGAAGAGGGTTCTCTGGCAGCTCTACAGTGAAAAGAGCAAGTGAAGTGTTAGCATTCAGCTGCTAAATAATAGCTTCAATTTTGAAATTAATTAGCTTAAATGTCCTTTTGGTTTGTACTGGTTTGTATTTGGTTTGTATTTTACCAGCTGATTTAGCAGATCAGATTATTGCTGTTATTCAAGTAACACCAAAAATATTTTTTTAGACACTTTCATCCAAAAACTGAAGGAACAAGCCCTTTCCTAAATTGTATAAACTCTAAATATAAATGTGTTCTTCCTCTCTGAGCTAGAAGCGATGGCAAAGTGAAGGAAAACTGTTACTGCAACAGGGTGGACTGGTTTCTTATGAAGGTGTAGCTCCAAAGGGCTCTGTACAGGGGAGCTGGGGAGCTTGTCTCCACAAGGTGGAGAAGCAGCTCCTGGAGGAAATGGACCCCAAGACACAACTCAGATATTACTAGTACATCCCTTTTTCAGCTCCAGTAGGGAAAAGAAAGAATTAATCTCTCTCTGCCTTTTCAGATGTTTGAAAAATCTCCTGAATCCTCTCTGCTGTGACTATCACTTGCCTCATTTGTAACCCAACATGGAGACAGAAGCAGAGCTTTGGTTAAAACACTCTTGGTGCATGGGTTTGGAGTAGAAAAATCTGCATGTGGTGTCTGCTCTCAAATCCAGGTTTTTCTATTGTGATTACACCTAGGAGTCTTGACTCTTTATTGCTGCTTAGCCAGTTGGTTCTCATTACCTATGGCTTACAATGTATTGCTGTATAACTTCCAACAGTCACTTCTCATAGATAATGGAGGCTATACTGGTTTATGATTTTAAATACTAGCTATGATTTGAGGGCAGATATGTCAAAATGGGCCGGACAGTAGCTTTCCTCCTTAATAAAATGGAAAAAACTGTAGTGAAAGACCAAAGCTGAAATAAGTCAGAATTTTTAAAGATAGTGAAGGTACTCAAGAACTGAAACTGTTTTCTTGGAATCACAGTGGATTTTTTACCACTTGACTATAAGGATGGGAACTATCTGACCAAATATTGACAGTACTGATGGATAAGCCAGTCATCTTCTTTTCCCTTGACATGCAATGTGGAGAGAGAGGCATACT
This sequence comes from Myiotriccus ornatus, assembly GCA_036023395.1. Lineage (NCBI taxonomy): Eukaryota > Metazoa > Chordata > Aves > Passeriformes > Tyrannidae > Myiotriccus > Myiotriccus ornatus. The sequence goes on from JAYRBT010000001.1 coordinate 100,602,668, forward strand.
GGGGACACAGTCTGCGTCAGTCCAGACTGGACAGTGAAAGTAGTCCCATGAATTGTAGGATGAAAGGGCCCCTTTTGCGTGATTGACTGTAAAGGCAGTTTTGGCCAAATGATTCATCTGTGAGCCTTTGTTCTGTAGGTATCACAAGTTACGCAAAATGAATTGCACCCTAAATTTCTTCTTACCATACCACCATAACTCAAACTTGATGCACGGGCTTAGTATGCCAAAGACAGTGCAAAGTTCTAATGCTGGTGTGATGCAGAAGCTCAGACTGCATCTCAGTTCTCCACTGAGGCAACCATCTGCAAGAGAAAAATCTGCACCAGGAAGACCCCAAGATTGGCAGGAGTGGTGAAAGCTTAGCAGTACAGCTAGAAAAGTGGGCAAGTTACCACCAGTATGGTGGTATCTTTCAGAAAAAGAAACTTCAGTCTTCAAACAGTAATCATAGTGGAAACTCTGAGTTTAAGTCAGTTCTCCTCCTTAATTAGATTGTTCTAGAGAGCTGGGCTGTCAAGGTCCATGGAGCAGAAGATGTTAGTAAGGGGAAAGATAACAAAAAAGGTTTTGATTTAATGCACTGACTAAAAAGTGAAATTATGACAGAAATCCAAATTGATACAAAAGTAAAAAAATTATTTGGGAAGCACTTCAACAGGAAAAAAAAAATCTCAGATGAAAATGTTTTATTTAGTAAATAGAAGTAATAAATAAGTAGCTACGCTCAAATGAAGCATTTATCCTAAAACACTAGAATGGATTCATGCACAAACGTCTTGTTCTGTGGACTACACAAATGTGTAATGTTGTTATCTGTGTCAGAAGAGCTGTAGCTGGGTTTGCCTTTGTGTGTGTTCCCTGCTTTAAGAATAACTGAGGAACTAAGTTAAACTAAGGAAAGTTAAATTAAGTTGAACTAAGGAAAAAAATACAAGACATTCTGCAAGGTATTTCCAGCAACAAATCTGCAGATCTTCATTTAAGCCCCTCATAGAATATCCTGAGTTGGAAGGGACCCACAAAGATCATCAAGTCCAGCTCCTTATCCTGCACAGGACAAGCCCAAGAATCACAACAGCACCTGTTGAATACTATCACATGCTTTATTAAAAATATTTACATAATAATTATTAGGAAGCTCCTGAAGAGCACAACCACTTCTGTAACTATTCATTTTGCTGGTTAAAAACTTCTAGTGTGCATCCAGTAATACAAGTAGGAACTTGTGTTTTCAGTTAGATATTTCCAAGGCTTTGTTTTAAATTATATTTGAGAGTCTTGACTGCCGTATGTTATTTCTCCATACTGCAGAGAAAGAACCTTCAAGGGATTTTTATCGTAATTTGGTAGCTGAGCTCTGCAACATAACTAGATCTCTCAAAAGACTGAATCATTTTTTCTTTGCTAATGATTCTTAATTTTCTTTTCAGAGGAAATAAAATTCATGGTAAAAATCATTCTTTATTAAATGACATTTGTAATAAGCTGGAACACAGAAAATGAGACTGAACCGAAACTTTTCCTTTTTTTCTTGTTTCAGACTGCTGGTTAAAATTCAGCCCTCTCCAAACAGTGACCATATGTATATGGTCTTTGCTATTCCTCATTTATTATCAGTCTTCCCAAAGCTGAAGCAAAGGAATAACTCTTAATAATTTCTCTCTTCTATTCCCTTTTGCTGAGAGGATTACAGAGTTTCCCCTAAGAGGAAATGGAGTTTAAGGACTGCTAAAGCCACAGGAAAAAAATAAAAAGACACAGTGACAGGGAAAACTCTTCTCTCAAAGAAAGCCTCAAGAAACATCACAAGCACAACTTAACGTTGTTATGTGCAAAACACCACCTAGGACATTATGCAGACTTGTGGAGTGTTTCTGAATTGTAGCTGTTGCAGTTAAGGCAGAAGAAGAAGAAAGCTGTTGGCAGGGTCAGACCAGGGTCCCCTCTGGCTCTGCCATGTGCTTCACTGCACGTGAGCCTGGGAGAGCACATGTTCCCATCTCCTGTGGGATATTCTCTTCTCCCAGCACCCACGAGGGTTGGATTAGGGATGCCGAAAGCTACATCCTTTCCTACTCCCTTTGCTGCCTGTTTGTGGACCTGTTGTCCAGATTTGTCTGAACCCTTTTGAAGCCTGGTGATGACTCCTTCCCAGGGCAGCACATTCCAGAAATTCAGTCTATTACTTATAAAAATACTTTCTGTTGTCCCCCTCAGACCAGTCTACTCATTTTCTAAGTGATCAGGGTTTGGTGAATAACAGTTCTTGCAGCCACCTCATTTATCACCTCTGTGTTTTTGTGAGCCCCCACCAAACCCTCTTTCAGCCTTTTTGATGGCTGACACCATTAACACACCAGCTCCGCATGGGTTGGAGACAGTATTGCTGGAGCTGTGCCTGATCACTGGCAGCTTTGTGAAGGTGTCATTTGTGAGGCAACTCAGATCCCCCTGTTCTCTTCCAGACAGATCACAAAGTCTGTGCTGCTGTTCTGTCCCCGAAGCAGATCTATATGTTTCTGCATCGCCATCTTTCCTGGAGTAGTTCTATTCTCTCCTAAGCCACAGTTTGGGCTAAGATCCTAAATTTCAAAGGACTGACTTTAAAGCAGCACATGGCTCATGCCTGCAGCAGGACAGTGAGTAGTTGCAGCAGTGCTGGAACAAAAGCTCCATCAGGAAAAAAAAATGTTTCAGATGAGCAGCAGAGCTCCCCTCATTTGCTCCTCTTGCAGTAATGGTACCCCCTTAGTACCCCCTTAAATACCCTATTTCCCATAGGATGCCACACCAAGGATGAGGTAACAGTGCTTGGACTGGTCTGGAGGGACCAGGATCACAACAGTGAGTCAGTAGGTGGACGCTGACATCCCAGCCAGATGTTCAGGCTGTGTGCTGTCAAGGGGGATGCAAATCTGATTTTCTCTGTACCTCACTGCAGGTTTTCCAAAAGCACATGTATCCTTGGACTCCCAGTCTTCTAAACTTCACTCTTGTTGGGCAAGTTCAGTAGGTAACAGAGAGGGAAAGGGGGAGAGGAGTATGGCTAGGCCAACAAACGATGCAAATGCAACATTTAATTTCCATTAGAAATCAAGGTTTTAACAGAAAAGGGTGAGCAATGCAGGCTAGTTAGGTATTACTCATTGTGCACAAAAGACTGCAGTGAGAGCTGTCTCCCATCTGTTGTTCTCCAAACCAGGTCTGTGCATCTTCCTGCAGGTCAGAGGCATCACCTTGCAATGATTACCGTGGTCTTTGTCAGATGTGTCAAACAAGAACAGCATAGCACACAGCACATGCTTTTTGGGGATTGCTTCTCTAACAAAACATCCTGGAAAACCTTGTAAATACTGCACAGGAAATTGTAGCCTGCTGCATCTAAAATTATGTTAAGGTCCCGTGCATGCCTTTCCCTTGGGAGCTGTCATTCTGCACCAGGTGCAGGGCATTGCTTCATGGATTCTCACCTGCTTTCATCTCTGGCTATGCTTAAGCAATGTGGTTTCAGCTGTGAATAAAGTGTCCTGAAGTTCCTGGTTAGAGCAGCATTTCTGGCATGTCTTGCAATGAAACACCTAGAGCTGAATGCTCACACGCATGCAATTGCCAAAAGTGGTTTTTGGGGTCTGACAGATTTTGCAGAACAGGAGGAGAGCAGGCATTGAGCACGCTGGAAAACCCTGGGGGCAGCCAGCTTATCTGCTGTGTCACCCAGTGATTTCCTTACTACACAGACACTATTAATGCTTCCTCTCTGAAGTACCTCTGCATACACAGATGGAGAAAAGCAAAACCCTCTGAGTGGATAGTTAAAAAAATCTGTTCCACAAATATAGTGTTTTGTAGAGAACTCTGAACATTTGGGAGAGGACAGTTGGCTGCAGAACAAATATCAGGTTCTATACTGATGACTTGTTTAACTTCATATATTAAGACATGAAATATACATGATGTCTTTACCAGCATCTGAAAAGGGCAATCAAAGTTCTGAATCTGAAAAAGATTCAAGGAATTATGGCTGCTAAAGAGCTTTCTGTCATTGAACAGATCAAGTAAACAGTACAGTACAGTGCTCTAGTGCCCATTTAACCAAAAATCTAGGCTAGAAATAGAGTGATTTTCCAAAATAGATATTTGCATCCTCCATGACATGATGAATCTCAAAAGCTGTTCAATCCTCTAAGTTATGCAGTACGAGTGATAAGAAAGCTTCTTTCTCCTTGCAGCTTAAAATTCTCTCACTTCACTATCCCGCTTCCTCACCTCCTTGCTCCTCACCGAAATATTGAAATATTCCCCACTTCCTTGCTCCTCACCCTCAGCAACACTTAAGGCCTATAGAGATCTTTAATGTATTTTAAATTGCTGGGTCACTTAATGAGGTGCAATGTTCTACTCCATCATCTCCTTTTCTAGCTGTGTCAGCCTGGGTCAGACCAGGAGCTCCTCAGTGGTAAAAGCTAAGACCTACATTGTGAGATGTTATTGATATGCAGATAGTTCTAGTAAGGGATTCTGACTCTAATAGACATAAAATCTGAGGATAGCTGTGCTGGTCAAAGGTCAAGCTATCTCCAAATCCTGTCTCTGACAGTGACTATATGTGCATGGTTACAAAAGACTGTCAGGACAGACCAAGCAAGTACCAATACTTCATTAATGTGTTATTTAGTCTCCAGCAGTTGGTGGTTTGGACACTCCTAAACCTTACAGTATCTTTGTATTTGATAGCCTTTACTGGGTTTTGGTTTTCAACACATTTAAACTTTTACATCCACAACATCATAAGGCAATCAGCATGGTAGTATAATTATGCAACCTGGGAGGTAAAATTTTGTTGTCCTTATTTTGAATCAGAATCCTTTGAAATTTATTTGATGCTTTTCTTTTTATAGTAGGCAACTCTGTACAGTCATTGCCCAGTGTAAGTCATAAGCTTTTAATTTTATAAAAAAACTGCTGCATCCACTTGAGTCACCTCTTTTGGACATGGAAGACTACTAAGTTATTTGATTGCTCCTCATTTTAAACCTGATCTGTAACTTCTATCATTTTTATTGCCTTTCTCTGATCTTTGGCAAATGTTCCATCTGAATTGAGCTGTTGAGTTTCATATGAGTTATATGGATTGATTTTTGAAGATTCATATCACTTAGTTGCTGAACTGAAAATGCTCTTTCTGACATAGCACCACTACAAAAATTGAGATAATATACTCTTTCAAGATATGGAACAAAATTTCTAATAGTCTAATTGCGTGCAAAATCAGTTAATTTAACAGTTCTTCATTTCATAATGTAAGAAAAATATCTATGAGTTACTTTTTCACATCATTTTCTGTGCACAGAACAGGAGTATTTTATCACGACATTTATTTAGTGGTAAATATTCAGCTTAACTGTTGCAAATAATGGTTTTGTTGCTACACTGACACCTGAGATAGCAGATATTTGGATCATGAGAAAATTTTGGTTTAGTGATATTTTTAAATTATCAGAACACAGAAGTTTAACTTCAATATTGAAGAGTTATACTCATTTTTACAGAAAGGAGGCAATCATTTAAAAACATTTAAAAGTACCTCAGTGATAGGTCAGTCAGGGCTCTAATTTCCATGGGTACTCAACCATCAAGTTCACTTAAAGTGAGGTTTTTTCTTTCAGGTAAGCTGAAGGTAATGCTTCTTTCACAGAAAGAGCAAGAAGAGTACTTTACTGTCGCTTGTGCAGTTAAGGAAATTACAGCAGTTCTTAAAAACAGCCCTGAGGTTCATACTATTATTTTAGCCCATTGACCAGCTGCGTCTTCAGTCAATTTAATCAGCAAATTGTACATATTTTGGCTTGATCATGACCCAACTCTTTTCATTTATTAGCTCAATTCTGTTCTTCAAATCAGTGGAAATTAGGCACATCCTGACTGAAATAATTGTTATTACATGATGGGCCCCATTAGAATAACTCCTGATTTCAGGTAGGATAGGCAGACCAAGGATCTTTTATTTTTCTACACACTTGGAAGCCAAGTGCCTCGCTGCAGGTGTACCTCCTCGAGGGACAGCCAGTCTCACCTCACTAGGTTGGGTTAGATATAGGGTACCTACTGCTTGTGGTTACTGCCTTTTACCTTTCCCTACGTTTCTCACCCTCCCAAAAACAACAATGGAAGGGAAACAGAAGCATTATATCTGTCTTGTTTTATGACCCCTCTATTCTCTACAATCAAAGAAGATCTCAAAATTTAACATATTTGCTCATTTTCACATTACTGGGTAGCTCAGAGTAATGGGACTGAACCCGTGGGTTCAGACACTGGTGCTGAAGCCCTGACATCTACTCTATCATCAGTCTGATGGACCAAAGACCCTAATCCTGATCCCCCTATCCCACATGTGGGTCAGAGCCAGGGCCAGTCTTTGGTTCAGATTCTCATGTTCCCATTTGGGACCGGAGCTCTGCTGATGTCTGCACAGAGCAGAGGAACAGTCTGGTTCGTGAGGACCAAAACTGCTTTGAGGACTGAACCAACATGCACTGTAAGTGGTCATGATGAGATTTGCCCCAGAATGGCTCCACTGATGTAGACCACCAAATGAAAGTAGACTTGGCCTTTCTGTCTGTGCAGGTACCTTCTCCATACCTGAGCAGCGCTTCTAGCCAGATGCTCTTTGCTTTATCCTCACAAGTCCACCACACATACTCCCCCCAGACACGTCTCTGACATGGTTCCCATGGGAGTGTTGCAGTTGGGGATATAATTTCTGCAAATAGACTAGCTCAGCATTCCTCTACACTGGTTAAAAAAAGGGTTGAAAACACAACTCCAAATTATAACAAAGTGGAAAATGAGAGGAATGATTCATTTAACATCCAGCAATGAAAACAGTGACTCAGCTGAGAAGAAACAATGAGAGTTTGTCCGCGCTGGAACGTACTGTTATTTCTCTTTCAGCTATGGCAGTACTGCCATTTTCTAACCCTATATTCAGGTGATGTTTTTGGCTTTTTCTCTGCTGGGAAACTCTTTTAATTTTTTTCTCCTCCTTCATTTTAGTAGCCTCCAGTTAGCTAATAAAAGAGAGCCACCTACGCCAAGCTGTTTGTTGCCACCCGCTCCCTGTACCGGGAATAGCGGTAATTAGGGGACAGGTGATTAATGTTAATTAGACCTTTCTGACACAGCAGGTTTCCCAAGGGCTGCAGTTACAAGTGACACACTCAAATAAAAGCCCAGACAGGGGCTACAGATAAAAAATAGAAATCCTTTAACCCTGCCTTTTTGCTTTTTCTTTTCCAAGAGCATCCCCATGCTGGGATGGTCCCTCAGGGTAGCAGTGCTACTCTAATAGATCTCCCCCACGCCAGAGAATTCTGTCCTGGGCTGAGAATCCTATCCTGGACTGTAAGTGTACTACTCTCCTCCTTCCTTGGCCCCTCCACAATGTTTCCTGGTTTCTGCATTTTCTTTCTTTCACCCTGTAAATCATTTATTGAATAAAGATAAATAAGATACACTGTTCCTGCATCTGTTTTCATATGCTGGACTGTTGTTAGCACATTTGGAGGGGACACTGTGACCACATTGCAAAACCAATCACGTCTTCCCTTTCACTGAGCATGAGGAAAAATGAGGTTAAATCTTTTTCCAAGGAGCCTGAGATATACCCAGAGAAGCTTCTTACCGCCCAAATTCTTGCACAGGGGAACGAGTTCCTCTAGCTTGTCAGTTTGACTAGATGAGTGAGATTTGTTTTCTCTCACAATTAATATCACTCATTCATCACGGGGTCAAACATTCAGAGAATCCAAAACAGACTTGGCTGCTGTTGGCACCTTGTGACCCAACTGGATTATATCAAGAAGACTGGGACAGGAACAGATGATTTTTTTGACTCTGTGCAATAGTCCTTGTTTTAGCTACACCACATCAAGAGAAAGCATTCTCCACAATTCTTTGGTGATATTTCTCATGCTGCAATTACTGTTTTTATTCACCTTCTCTTCTGCATGAGAATATACCCAAGGAACTTTCCTTACCATGGAAAGAGTGGTGGGTGATGCTTTGGCAGTTTGAAGGTTAGTACAAGTGAAATCCTTACTCCTACCTTTAAGGTTTTAGTAAAATCTTTTATTCATGCTAATGCTTTGTTAAGGTACACAGACTCTGTTCTCACCATCACACATGTTGATCATGAAATTAAAGAACCCTTTGTGCTAATCTCTGCCGTCTCAAGGGATGAGAGAATGATCCTTAGGAAAAGGAATATGGACCTGGTAGTAACTAGTTACTCATCAAGACAGTGTATCCTAGACCTTTAGATCTCCTAAAACAAGAGATAAATACTATTTTTCCTTCCCATATGCACTGATTTATTTTGCATAGTAGCTTTAACATCTCTGCCTGGAACACAGAGCATAAAAGTGTGAATAGTCTATTTCCTCCATGTTTCCTTAACTCCTTGATGAAGGAAACTTGAATGTAGTGGATGAGCTTGACTTTTAATTGAGCATGAGAAGAGTGCCTGTTCTCCTAAAGTGAATAAAGCCCTACAGTGATGATGAAAAACAGGATTCTTCAAGTGTCTTCACAGTCCTCTGATCAGGTCAGACTCATGGCTCTGTGGTTTAACCATGCTCACATCTCCCATCACTGCCACAAACATGAGCATCTTGGAAGCACAGCAGTGATCTGCCTAAAGGTTTTATGGGGTTTAGTTTGTGTTGACCTTTTCTGTCAGTGGTCAGTCTTCCATGAGAGGAATAGGAGAGGGGAGGAGAGATAGTGTGGTGTGTTGACCTTGAATGGCCACCAGATGCCCACCAAGCCACTCTATCACTCTGCCTGGGGGAGAAAATAAGATGAAAAAATCATAGGTCGAGATAAAGGCAGTGTAATGGGGGACTGGGGAGAAGGGGAAGGGAGTGGAAAGCAAAGGCCACATCCAGAAGCAAAGCAAGAAAAAATGTTTATTCTCTACTTGCCATCAGCAGGTTATGCCTAGCTTCTTCCCAGGAAACAGGGTCTCAGCACACATGGTGATTGATTTGGAAGACAAACACCTTAATAACGAATGCCCTTAGCTGTCTCCCTCACTCCCTTAGCTGTCACTGCTAAGCATGTTGTCAGAGGGTCTGGACTATCCCTTTTGTCAGTTTGGGTCAGCTCTTCTGGCTTTGTCCCCTCACAGCCTCTTGCCAACCCCAGGCCTACTGGTCTTAGGGTACAAGGGATGTTGGACAGGCACTCTTGATGCTGTTCCAGCATTGTCCATCAGTAGACAAAACATGTCTCTAGCTACAAATCAAAAGCACAGCCCTGTGAGGGCTGCTGTGGGGAAAGCTAACTCCATCCCAGCCAGAGTGTGTACAGACAGCAAAGCAGCAAGCTTGCCTCTCTCTGCTCACTAGCCATGAACAGAGCAGCTCAGTTAAACCCCAAGTCCCTACCAGCCCACCATGACAGAGAGTCAACTTTTCCAAAGAGGTCTCCAAATCCATATGTCCCGGACCTTTTGAAATCCATGGGCTCAAAATTGCTCAGGGTGTCCCACCCTGCTTTGTGCCCTGTCCTCTGGAAGGTATGGTGGGCTTTGATTTCTCTAGTTATCCATAACACCTGTTATGATGGTGCTTCCAGACCTGCCCTTGCTGATGGTTGAGGTTGTTGCTTGTGCTGCCACATTGCAGGAGAGAGAGAAAGAAATGCAAATGGCAAAAATATCCCTTTACACTTTCGTGTTTTGCAGATGCTGCACCAAATCTGTCTTCCATTTAGCAAATATCCCTCCTGAGCTTTAAAATGAACCCAGTGAAGCCTTGATTGACTGAAACTACTGACTTTCTTTTGCAAGTCATTCCCTTCAGGTCATCATAGAAAGATTACTTTAAATTATATTGTTTCCTGAGTTTCAATACATATATTTTTAAATGGAACAAGAAAGAATGCTATTACAGCTCCCCGACTGCATCATGACTTCACTGTGTTGCTATTTAACTTCATGGAAGAGAGAATATTCTTGGTGCTGCAGATCCCAGTTGAATGCATAATGATCACAAATGCTTTTTCATGTAAGCAGAATATATATCATCTCAATGGATCTCTGTTTTCAACTTGAAAAGAGAAACAGATAGCCTGATCCCAAGCTGCGTTCAAAGAAGGATTTGTGAGCAGGCTGTGGCAAAGACATTAAAGAGACGCTATCGTTCTGAGATTTGTCAGCTCATCTTTCACTTACGCATGGTATAATTTATCACCCAGTTTTCATAAGAAGCTGATATGTATTAATCTGTCCTAAAGCAACATTTCATATTATCTGTCACTTAGTAAACATTGATTTTTAAAAAAATTAAAGTTGCATAAGGTCTGTAAAGAGAGGAGAAAAGCAATAATTGGATAAGTGCAATCTGGCAATTAAGCACAGATGTTGATGCACACAAATCCCCAGATTTTCTTTTAATAAATATAAAATACAAAGGTATACTTTAATAAAAAAATCAATTTTTTTTCTAAAAATATCACTAGGTTATGCAGGGAGTAAATCAGAAGGGCCAAGGCCTGGCTAGAACTTAATCTGGCTACTGCCATAAAGGACAATAAAAATGTTGCTATAAATGCATTAACAACCAAAGTAGGACTAAGGAGAATCTCCATCTTTTATTGGATGCAGGTGGAAACCTAGTGACAAAAGATAAGTAAAAAGCAGAAGTACTTCATGTCTTCTTTGCCTCAGTGTTTAACAGTAATACCAGTTGCTCTCTGGGTACCCAGGCTCCTGATCCAGAAAAGAGGGACAGGGAGCAGAAGAAGCCCCCATAATCCAAGGGAAAATGGGAAGTGACCTGCTACACCACTTAGACACACACAGGTCTGTGGGTCTGGTTGGGATCCACCTGAGGCTTCTGAAGGACCTGGTAGAAGCACTCACTGAGTGGCTGAGGGAGCTGGGCTTGTTTAGCCTGGAGAGAAGGATGCTCAGGGGAGACCTTATCACTCTCTAAAACTACCTGAAAGGAGGGTGTAATAATGTGGGGTTGGTCTCTTCTCCCAAGTAACGAGCAACAGGACCAGAGGAAATGGCCTCAAGTTGTGCCAGAGGAGGTTTAAATTAGATATCAGGAAATATTTCTTCACTGAAAGGGTTGTCAAGTGTTGGAACAGGCTGCCCAGGGAAGTGAGGAAGTCACCATACCTGGAGGTGTTCAAAAGATATGTAGATGTGGCACCTGGGGACATGGTTTAGTGGTGGACTTGGCAGTGCTGGGTTAAGGGCTGGGCTCAATGGTCATGGAGGTGTTTTCCAACTTAAATTATCCAATGACTCCAAGAACCACAGTTATTTCATAGAATGGTGCAGATATTTCTATGGTCATGTTGAACACCTGCAAGAGCAAGGAATGTGCTAGAAGTATTTGGGAGGTGGTGGTTGTGGATGAGGCTCCTCTGAAGAGGTCACTGAAAAAAGCTACCACCTGGGCAGGAGCAGAGCAGCACAGACAGAATAACTGCATGGTAAACAATCACTCCTGTAAACTGCTGACACTTTTCATTCTTCTGTTTCACTCATGTAATCCTGACTCTGCCGTCCTGTTCCTCATTCATTCTGTCTCTTCTTGCTTGTTTGTTTCCCTTTGTGCTCTTCATGCCTTCCCTATGGCCTGTCTTCCTCCCCTTTGAAAAAGTGCTACTCCTGTTCTTTTGTTCTTTGTTGTTCTCACTCCCATGTTCCCAGATTTCTGCTTTGTCTTCTTCTTTTTTTCTCTCTCAGTACTTGGTCTCACACAAAAATAATAGGGTTCGCTAAGAACATAATTATTTATTAACATAAATATTAAGGTCATCGAGTCATCAGCTAACTTATTCTTTCAGTTAAGTATTTTTGATCCCAGAATAAAGACAGAGGATGAGCCAAATAGCCATATGGTAGGGATGGACAGCTAGCTGCCACAAACAGTGATGAGCACCTGGATACACATATGGATCCATCAGTTATTAAGGGCATTTTGTGGGGCAGTAATCTGGAAGATTCATAAAATATCCAAAGAAGTCCCAGATGAACAGCAAGAATATCACTGATGGCCAGTTAAACCTCTTTTAGTTAAAGCTTATACTCAACAGAGGAGGAAAACAACAATTAGGACATGATAGAAGTAGATACATTTTCACAGTGACGGGAAGACATCTGCATCACCTTCAGACTGCTTCAGAAATGTCAAATCTCACCCCAGATAGCTGCAGTGAAGTCTGGGCTAAGGAATGCATACAGGCTGTGGTGTGAACCTATCAGCTGCACAATTTACTTCAAATTGTATTTCTACTCATATCTTGTCCTAACACTGTGCCAGTGAACCTGTGCAGCACGTGATGGTACTGCCAGTGGCCCAGAGCCAGTGCTGAGGACTTGGCAAAGATTGGAGGGGGCCATGAGAACAGCCCATGCTGACTGCATGCCCAACCCATAGGAAACACTGCTGAAGAACATGCCAAAATACTGTCACCACATAGGGTTAGGAAGACTCAGACCAGTATTGTCTGCACCGAACGCCAAAATGCCTTTTCACTGGAACATTTTCTGAACTGATGTATGTGTTATCATAGAGTGATAATGTGGTTCAAGAGATATTTACCCACTCATTAACCTGAGAGCTATAAAGATCAGGAGAGACAAGGGACCCCTGGGAGACGGTGGAAGGACAACCATCAGGGTTGGTATAATTTCCTTCAATAATCTGGTTTAGGATGTATTTACATTAATGTTATAATTTGAAACAGGTGTGCACTTTTGAAATAAATCTCCCAATTATCCCTACTTCAGCTTTGGTTTGCATTGTGGGACGCTCCTTGGATCATGTGAGCTTAACTCATTTCAAAAGAAATTGAATTAAAGGTTGTCATCCAGAAAGTATATCTAATATAACTCAAGCAGTATTTGCTATCTGGGGACAAGCGTAGAGCTACTCATAAGTAAAACCACTGAACACTGTGTAGTGTGGATGCTGTGTCCTCACCAGCACCAGCTGTTTCACTCCATAGACCTGAAGCTCTGACTGCTCTGCACTGGCTAATGTGGACATAGCCTCATTCACCCTCTGAAATACTAGGGGGGTGGTAAAATCTGCTCTTTTGCACTCTGCATGGGAGGCAAGTCCCAGAAGTCTTTCTTTAAGAACACAAAAACATGAAGGTAAAACCCATTTGTAAGCAAAGAAATGTAGCAACCAAGCTACTTCAAGGTTAGCAGCATGGGGACTCTTTTTGTGCCTTTTCAATCTGACCCTGCCTCTGTAATCACAAGTAAAATATTGCTGGGATCTTCTTCTGGTATTCAGGCCAACTGGCACAAAACAACAAAAAATTTTTCTCCTTTCAGGCCAGTGGCCACAACACAACTGCTTTTTGGGGATGCCTTGTCCTAACTCCCAAACCCTGCCTAGGAATTGTTTGGGAAGTGCTAGCTGGCTCAGGACAGAAGCACAACAGAAACTGCTCTTACAGTTTATAAGTGATCTGGATTTAGATAGTTACTTTACTAGATATTACTTTACTTTCACATTTTTTAAAAAATATAAGGTTTTACTTTACAAGAATAAACATAGCCCAAGAGCACCGGAGATTGAGGTGAACCTAAATCTGTGGAGAATAAGAAGTGCAAGGTCTGGGCATGCAGCACTTTCAGTTTATGATTTTATTGTAAGTTGACTGTGTGAGACAAGGCATTCCTCTTAGATGTCCAGCTCTTGGCCACCTATTTCTTAGCTTTCAGTACCGAAGATTTCAAGATCCATAGCTGTTGGAAAAGGCCTGAAAGTTTGAGTGTGTCTGAAGGATACTGGAAACCAGGAAAGAAAGCTTTGTTTTTAAAAGTCTTCTGATCTGGAGGAAGTTAACTCACCACTTAAAAGACTTTGGTATTAGAAGTTCTTATTTGCAATCAAACGTAAGTGAATAAGTGGAAAAATGTTACTCTTAATATTAATCATTTGAAATTTCAAAGATGTTTATTTCAAGCTAGAATTTCAAATATTCCTGAAAGCCTTGTGATGTGAATATTGGTCATTAAGTCAGATCTAGAGGAACTGTCAAATCTCATCTGGGTCTGTCTTCAAAGTGAAGATACATGTGCAGTAACACTGGTGTCAGTTCTCACCACTGCTTTATTCCCGCTATGAATCATCCTTCCCGCTGCAGTTGGAAAAGGAAATATATGTATTTAACCTATTTATGTTAACTGTTTTTTATATTTTGTCCTATTAACCTGAGTCTGAGTAATTCAGAGATGAATTAAGGGTATCATCATGAGATAGGATAAAACACTCCTCTGATTTATTTCTTGAAAATGGACTTCCTCAGCCAGGAAAGAGCACCATTTCAGGGACTCTGACATAAATCTTACACAGCTTTTCATTAGATTTGAAGGACTGTTCTTGCAGCACCTTTTCAATGCAGCAGAACAGACTCCAGAGCAGGATAACATGATTTTCTGCCCACAGAAATCTTGCCCTCATTAAGTCACTGAGCACTGGACTCATCTCTCCTGTTGCAGCTGATCAAGTAGCAATTAAAGATTTCTTACAAGCCCCAAGCTGCCATCTGGCTGATTTAGCTTCCTGGGAAGAAGGCCATTGTCCTAAAAGGAAAGCACCCATCATCCATGTCAGTGCCCTTGTACCATCCCCTTTCCAGCCCCTTTCACACCCTCCACTTAGTCACTGTCACAAATCACAACATAACATTTACTTGAGGACCGTAATCTGAAAACTGATCCCCTTGGCAACTGTCCCTTTTGTGAGTGTAAAATAAATTGCCTCCATTAAGTCAAATAGTAAGTTTTAAATGCGAAATATTAAGAAAAAAATTGGAAATTTGCTAATGCTAACATTTTTGTGCTGCATATACAGCTGTGAATTTGTTACCTCTTTTGATCAGTGAATTAGCCACTAATAAAAGTTACCAGGTTAGAAAAGGCCCCCCTTTCCCTGACTTATAGCCCTACTTCAATTTGTTGAAGGGCTTTGTTCAAAAGTAGAGAGAACAAGGGATAAAAAGCAGAACTGCAAACAGACTCTGAGATTTATAAAATGTGACATTTTATTATAAGTAATAAAATCAACCTACAAAGTAAATGCAAATGTTAAATTATATAGTTATGGATTTTGTAATCTAGGCAAATATTTTTAACTGTGTCAGTTTTGATTGGGTCTACACGAGTTGTGGCTGACCACATCCTTTAGAGAGAGAAGATATTTCTTCTGCTCTAAGCACCACTTTTCATGTGAGTTATCACACAATCATACTTTCAGCCATTTCCTTTAATGTATTTAGTTACATCTGTTCCAATACATCAGGGTTATTTTGCTTATTGGTGCATTGCTGTTAAACTACACACCTTGGTTGCTGTGATTCTTTTTCCTTTCAGTTCTGCACTTAAATCAGCATTCCACACATGCAACATCAGTCCTTCGGCTTATAAAAAAAATAAATCTCAAGATATATTTGGTTTTTGCAGTCTGTCAATCTTAGACCCAAAATTTCCTTTTGAACTTCACCACTATTCAGGTAAGGTATGACTCTGTGGGGGTATGACTATAAAAACATATAAAAAATATCTGTAAAACATTTCTCAATTTATAATTTGTAACATTAATAGATGTATACCCTAGTCTAATTCCCTGTGTCAAAATACATGTAATTCTAATTTACCAGTAGTGAGGCTAAAGTTTAAATGTTTTATTTTGTGTCAGCCTTGCTTCACTCCTACATTTTAAAAATGATGAACATAGAAAGTGAGATAATATTAAATAGTCAGTGTGGGTCAACTTTTTATGTTATTATTCTGGCACTATACAAAGTCAAGAGCATGTATTTAAATATAATAGTGCTGCAGTTTTAAGTAGAACAGACAGTTCTTTTATTATCGCACTTTAATTTCACAGAGACATCAAAGTTGCCACAAGTAGAAGAATGGGTTAGATTCACTCAGTGTTGGTATTTGTCTATCCTGAAGAACGTCAGAGCTCAGCTAACACACATGGATGACCAAAGGACTTAAAAGAGCTGGTTTGCTCGAGCAGTGATGGAGGTTGCTGATGGTAGATGTGTATTGGGTGCACAGGAGAATTTGGGAAGTAAGTTCATTATTTTTCCTTCAGATTGTGTTCAGAAACATGTTTTTTTATTTTCTCACTTTGGTATTTTTTAGCTCTTCAGTCTCCTTTCCTCTCTCTCTCCCAGTATGATGACTCTTGGTTTGCCTATTGCGTCCCTTTTTCCTTTCCTGTGACTAAACTGTCTCTTAAACAGTATATCAAACTTTATCATCAGGCTGTAATATCCCATGTCATGCATTGCCTTCTGGTATCCTCCTTTATAGTCTTTGAGGTGAAGGTCAGCTTTTATGCCTGCACTAGCACAAGGCCCTGCAGTGAGGAATATTGCAAGTAGCCATGTCCCACATGCCCCATTCCAGGGGCCTGCCGAGGCTTCCAGGTGGGGGCTGGCAATGGACTTACCTGCACATACCATAGCCACAGTCTGTATTCATATCTCTTGGAAAGCCCAAAATTCATATTCTGGTCATTTAATCACTTGATCGATACACTCCAGCAGGCTCCTTTTAGTCCTTTTCATCCTGTAAAAGCTTTTTTCATTATTTGTATTAGAAATCATAATTTTGCCTCTTTTTTTTTTTTTTTTTTGTATTCCAGGGTTGATGCATTTATTTAAAGAATACATTTTGGATGGTCTCTAAGCTTACTCATTTACTAGCTGAAGAGTTGTTGGTAATGCCATAATTTCCTTGATTCAAGTACTTTTAAAATTTCGTTACTTCCTATTTCTTTATGTCCATATTTCTATCCATTGACCTTATCCCAAGGATCTTTTTACTTGCTAAAAGTACATGTAGAGTTTTCCAGCCTCCTCTTACGCTTGCCCTGCTTTCACCTTTTATAGTCTATTGCCCATATAAGGTACTCAGGACTCAGACTCCTGTTCCTATAAATGTCTCACAGGTTAAAAAACTGACCACTTCATAATGCATTACCCCTAACAATGTTCCATTAAGGCTCTGTCTTCTGTGCTGACTGGAAGAATTTCACAGAATACCTAACAGTGCATCTCTAGTTATAGGAATTGCAACTCAAATATGTCCTTAGTTTAAGGGCACAAATTGCCCCATCCACTTAAGAGAACATTGATTCAGCTATAATAACCCTTCACCAGTTTTATATATGGATTGTTTACAACCACTCTGTTTATTGTCATTTAGACCTCTAAACTGACAGTGTGGAATTTTTTCATTCAAATAATGTTTCAATTGGGCTTCTACTGCTGTCTTAAATGGTGCGGAAAATATGTTTTTTGAATTAAAAATCAGTTTATTTACCAAAAATGGGTTTTATTTACCAGGCATAGTTTAGAATATGTTTCTTTGGACTCACATAATTCACTCCACTAAAATGAATACCCTCTTACACTATCTTCTAAGCATTGCATGATTTTTAATATATCACTTTTAATCATGAACAGACAAAAGCAATTACTATTCACTTCCTGATTTTCTCCCCATTATAACTACTATTTAGTCTGCATTAAGCCACTCCAAATCCGAGTCCTTCATCAAGCTAAGAAACAATGGCTTTTGTGACGGAAAATCATGATGAAATTCTGAATAACACAGACTTCTTTAGCTTCCTCAACCGGTGGGATATTTAAACAGAGTAAGACCTACACAAACCCTCAGTCACCGAGACTCAAGAGGCCATGACTGAAGGGAAATCCAGGGGGCGAGATCCAGCTCTACAGGGAGGTTCCCAAGTTCAGGAACTTGATGATCCTTGTGGGTCCCTTCCAACTCAGCATACTCTGTGATTCCATGGTTCTAGGGTGAGTTCCCATCCTTCTTTTGCGATCAGTGGAGAAGCACGCATGCATGAGTCATCACGTTCTAACACAGACACCTAAATGTCACACATCTCATCCTGCTGCCTTTCTCTCTACTGCCTAGAGGCAGTCTTTTTATCCATTCAGCTGGAGAATCCCATCCATCCCATTCTTTCTGAAGAAATGCTGAACCAAGAAATTCTGAAACAGCTGCCCTGTCTTGGGTGGAGAAAGGCAGTCATTGCCTGCATTTTATGTGAGAAACAGATTTTGTTCATGACCTGATATTGGGTACATTTTGACATCCCAGAAACTATGTCTTCTCTCTAATGCAGTGTTTGCAAGTCATCCTGTCCCAGGGATGGACAAGGTTATTCAGATCTCACACCCTGGAGCCTTGGGCATGCTTCAGAAGCACTGTGCTACCGCAGCTGGAAAAGTCAGGAGTCAGCAGACATGGCCAAAATGTGCCATATTTTCCATGTTGTGCTGAAAAAGCCCAGCCAGTACTGTGTCCATCTTCTAGAGAAATTATTCTTTTTGAAATATGTTAACTAGGCTGATTTCATTAGGTTTCATGGAGGTGGAAGTTCTTTGTACGAGTACGATACTGGAACTATTTTGTCCCTCACATCTACACGTGTTCTGAGATGTAATCAGATGCAGTTTATTGTAAGATTAAGATTTCATTACCTCTCTCACTGAAATGAGCTCGCAGTACACTTTGATGCTATGCTAGCCAATGAACTGTTACTAAAACTGAGAAATTGTTCATAAACTTGTTTATATAAGACAACTTTCTGGTTTTCCCTTTCTGAGAACCATCCTCCTTTCCTGACAAAACCAGGACAGTCAAAGGCCTCAAAAAATAATAAATGCTTTTACTCTAGGTTTTTAATGCAGACATCTAATCTGGAGATAAACTGGAAGAGCATGCTTAAATTGACTTCCTTCTCCCACTACTCCCTCCCCTTCAGTTTTTCCAAGCCAATGTAGTATTCAGCTATTCATCCTGCTATTTTGAGGGAAGACAAATTTGATGTGAAAATTTATGTCTATCTGGTCCCAGTTTTTTAATGTTTCAGTATAGATGGATTTCTCAGAAGAGGGAGCAGAGCACAAAGCAGCTCAGCAAGCATCAGTGCCACTGAGCTAACCGGGGCTATAAATTAGTATTGCTGCTTTTCCTGGAATATTCACTTTGGTGACTCTGTTTCAATAGGTAGGTCAGGAACTGGGATAATTCAAGAATGGATCATTAAAATCACAGTGGTGGGATTTCCAGGTAAGGATAAACTATGGAGACTGAGCCTCTTATTTTTCAAGGGGCAGTAGTGGAGCATTTGTTTGACTGTTGTTACAGGACCAATCCCAGTGTAGGCATAACCACCATTGGTAATTACATGATACTGTTTTTTCCTAGACACCTTATCTTTTTAGTACAGATTTAGTAGGTCTTTATAGCCATATTTTGCTCTCCTTTCTTATGCTTTGTCTCCATATTTTGCCTCCTGCAGGCTATTGAAACTACACACTGGAGGCAGAATTATTAATTTCTTCCCACGATACCTAGTGATTTTAGATCTATTAATGAATTGTATTTGTTTTACATACCCCGCAAATGAGTAGGGATCCACTTTGCAAAGATTAATCTAAGACACAACTACTGGAGTTTAAAAGAAAATATATCAATTTTGAGTACCCCATTAGAGATACTTTGGCCTTTGTTTTTTCAGAGCATTATATGGCAAATTCTAACTCAAGAAGCAAATCTGAGTAGTCAGTGCTTTGATAGACCTGATCGCAGCATCTCATATCATGTATCACACAAAATTAGGAATATTTTTGACCATATATGAGAAGCTCACCATATGCCTTGAATGCCCTTGCACAGGAGTACAGTGGCAGAGGCAATGATTGTAGCTGATCCTCCACAGCATCATTTAACCACCCTTTTTCTTCCAACAGGCTCCTACAACTCCTCCCACCATCTTGAGTAAATGGTGCTGAGATCTTACAAGGAGCTTGTCATGGTTTAGCTGGTTCTTGGAAACCAGGCTGGAATTTTTTCCCTTTCCCCTGCCCACTGTGTGCAGAGCTATCAAGTCAGAACTTAAGAGATACAAAAGAACTGGCCCAGCTGGCTAATTGCTCAGAACTTAGTCTCCTAGGAAACAGGGGACATGAGGGGCTATTTTTTACTTTTTCTCTCATCTCCTGGGAAACGGGGGGAGGAGTTGGTGTGCTGGCTGTGGCTGGAACACAGGTCGGGGTGGAAGCTGGTGGTTCCTGTTGCTCCAGACCTGTTTGCCAGTTGCAAATCCTGCTCGGATTTTTCATCAAAGAGGAGCTGGTTTTTTCTGGAGGTTTCTTTTTTTTCCCCTTCCCTGCTCCAGTTTGCTTTTTTTTTCCTGGCAGTGGTCCTTGTGCACATCAGGGAGAGAGAGAGGACTGGGTAGAGCAGTTCGACCAGCTGAACGGAGTGAGTTAGAGGGTTTTTTTCTTTTCATTGGGAGGACTTTCTTTTCATTGTTGCTTCCCTTCCCCCTCTCCCTCTCCCCTTTCCCAGTGTGTGGGAAGGGAAGGGAAAACCAGTTTGGTTTTTTTTTGTTTCTCTGACACACCCCAGAGGGTGTTCTCCCCGCCGCCCCCCCCCCCCCCGCCCCATGGTGGCGACCAGTGATCCAACTGGTGACTGGTACAGGAAATTACAAGCTCTGCATCTCCAGTGACCCAACGGCACCCCCTGTTGACTGTGGTTGGAATTGCACCAAAGGGCGCAAACTGAACTGTTTACTTTTTTTTCTTTGCTTGTTCATTGGTTTGTTTTGAAGGGGATTCTTTGTGGGTGTAGGAGTATTGTTTGGTTGTTTTACTTGGTTTTTTTTTCGTGTTTCTGCCAATACACAAATACCTTTTAATAAAGGGCTGTTATTTTTCCTTTTCCATAATTTGTTTTCCTTCAATCAGAGCCTCTTAATTTCAGATTTATAATTGCTTAGAGGGAGGAGTTTGGGTCTTTTCTCATAACTCATCCTCTGCAAACCACCTGTGTCTCATTTAAACTGGGACAGAGCTGTATTCTCTACTACTTGTCCGGTATTTATCCCTTAAGATGTTGAATTCTGTACTTTGACTTAGGAGGAGACATTTGGCCAAAATGATAATGGATCATACGACTGAAGATCTGAAAATAGCATGCCCAAGAAAGATGTAATCACTGTGCACTGACAAACTCAACGCTAGTATTCCTTTGCTCTGAAGTACCTAATTTCCAGTTTTTCATTTTATTCGTTCACATCGTATTGTTTCCATCACAGTGGGGTGCTGTGGTTGGATTACCTGCAGACAACTTAACTGCAGCTCCTGGACTGACTGCTGCCCTACATACGTCACCACAGCTGGACTGGGACACCCTGGTCATTGTCCCTCCGCTGCTGGTTGGGTTCAGCTGAGTTCTTCAGCCTTCTCTGTTGCTGTGGGGGAGTCTGATTCATCCCAATGCCTCACATAGTTCGTTCCCATTTCTTCCTGACCTTTCTCCTTCCTTCTCCCCCTTTCAGCCTCACTGTCCCCACACTGATGTTTCCCATCCCTGCCTCTGCTGAGAATGAACTCGGATCTGTGAGGGGGTGAATGCCTCTGTCACTCCATAGGGAAGGAAACACAGGGATCAGGACAACTGGCTGCACAAAGCAGCTGGTACAGGGTGAATATTCAAAGGAGGGGAACTCATTAAGCCCGGAGTTCCAAAGACCCTGAGCCAGAGGGCCTGGTTTATAGCTGAATAATCGAAATACATCATAGTGGTTTTCTTAACACTGAAAAACTGCTGCTTCTTTTTTTTCCTTTTCCCTAGTTGTTTTTTTTTTTGTTCCCAGAAATGGCTGATCTGCTTTGCCTGAAACCTTTGAAAAAAAAGTCAGCTCAAGGTGGGCACAAAGCACTGACCTTTACAGCCTGAAGCATTCACATCTGACAAAGTTAGAGCAACTGAAAACGGGGTATTGTAATAGGAAATACCAAACTTAATAATAAGAAGCTGTATCACCTCTCCTCATTGTAAAGAATGATCCAGAGAAGGTAATTCGAAGGACTCTCATTTGCCCTTTCCCAGAAGATGAACAAGGCAACATGAAATAGAAAGGCTAAAGGGAAATTCATAGCATGAAGCACTTGAATTCACTGTCACAGGATAATGCTGATAACAGGAGCTTAGCAACTCACAGAAGAGTTGGTTCCACATAATAAGAACATCTCCAATTGTTTGATTGGACACTTTTATAGAAGACATTTTTCTTTATGCTTGAGGACATATGGCAAGTGCTAACTGCCTGAAGAACCTTTCATCACAGATTATCTGGCCACTGGGATTATCAGATCTGCCTCTCCAAAGCATTCAACTTTGTTGTTGAATATGTTTCCACTATGAAGTATTCAAACCTACCAGCTCATTCATGCAGACCTAAGCAGTCCGGTCAGACAGTGATGGTTTTTTGTGTTGTGTTTTCTTTTTTTTTTTTTTTTTCCCCAACTTACAACAATTTAAACAATTTGTTTAAATGATGAAACATTTATATGTTTGTGGCTTTGGATCCTCTCATGAATTAAATAATTGCAGCTCTAACATTAACATTCAATGTTCCCAGAATAAATTGAAAACAGCTATTTATTTAAAATATAACCTCTTTCCTTGATCAGTATCTCACCAATGCTTTTAAATTGTAACATATGTCCTATTCAGTAGACATTGCATACTATAGTACATTTCAAAGGAAGAAAAGTCAAAACTATCTTTCATAGCAGATGTCTAAAAGCAGGACACTCTTAATTGCCAGCTTGCCACAAGATATTTTTTGTCACTTATCTGAAGTGCTACAGAATGTTGTCATCATTGCTACAGATCACTAGTAATAAAACAAACATTATGATCTCCCTTAGGAGAGAGCTGGTGGCAGCACTAGAACTGTAAAAGAATGTTCAAACACGCACAAACTAATAATTAAATTAGGCACTCAGGGAAAAAAAAAACAACTATTCAATTTATAGGGCCATTAGAGGCCACTTTTTTAAATGTTGGAAGCTACTGTTACAGAAAAACAAATAACTCCCCTTATCCATTATTCCTGTGGGATTTTCTTGGGGTTGTTGTTTGGTTGGGTTTTTTTTAAATTTTTCTCCACTGAATAATCAGTGTAGTAATTCAAGTCATTGAAGCAAAGCTGAGTAAGTGCAGCAAGGATGCTGGAGGAAAAAGGATACAGAATTAATTTACAGTGGTAAACCTGCCAAAAAAAAGAAGGAGGAAAAAAATTAACATTGGGACTGAGCAGGACATTATGCATGTCAGGACATCATGCATTTATGCATGAGCATAAGTATCTCTGGCTAACGCTAGACCTCTGTGTCTGTGAGTATGTGTACATATAAACATGTGTACATACATATCTTTCTATCTATGTATACATGAGCATATATATCTCTATACACATAAGATGTATTATATCACTAGAAAGGCCAGATACCTAATTTTATTGGTGGGAGATATTCTGCCTGTGGAAATCCTTTCTTTCTAACTTATCATGAACAGCAGTCAAGGACAATTATCTGAAGCTGAAGCGATACCAGTGAAGATAGAGAAGTGAGACTTTTCCTCTTCAGCTGCAAAAAGCCATGCGGAATGATGGATATATTTCCATTTTTCCTGAGGTTCTGGCTCAAGAGGTTCTCATCTCTGAATATTTAGCTCTGCTACTATAGACTAATTTACTGCCATTTCATTTAAAGCAGTCCACATGTTTGTGAGGACACAGGGGTGAATTACATGAGGGAAATCACCTCACCACACACCAAGTGCAATTTTTGCATGAATATTACTAACCCAAATTATCCCAGCACGCTGGTTGAAGGGAGCAGTAAGGTTCATTTTGGCAGCAGGATTGAGGAGACGCAGAGGGGTCACTGAGGACTACACGTGTATGGACAGATAGAGTGAAGATGTATAGAACCGAAACAAATCTATTGGAATGGCTTCACAAGCTCAGAGGGCAGCTGGGAAGCTGCCTTGGTATGAGGATGGATCTGACTGTGCTGTGAAACGTTTCTGGTCTGCTGGGTGGCCTCTGAACTGCAAACAGTGAAACCTAAAGGCAGAGGGTTGCAGGACCCCTGCCACGCAGCTTTATTGTGCTGGTGTCAGCTGTTCCAGCTGCTTGCCTGTGAGCAAGATTTAACCTGCCTTGTTCACTGTTCAGAATTGAACTCCAGGTCATATCCCCTTGATTTTTCTCAGCATATTTCTGCAGAGATAGAAGTACATGCCAGCCCAAAGGCTGGCTGAGCTGTTATGGGCAGGGCTTGAAGGAGGCAGCATGGACTAAACTGTGTCTGTGTAGCTTTTTAGGCGTTGACAACAACTGAGGGAGGGAGAGAATTAATGCTCCCCAGCCCTTTCTCATCATCAGTCACCTGCCTTTCAGGATTGCTCCAGTACTTCTAGTAGGATTCAAAGCTATATTCAATGAAAGCAATTATTGAGCTTGCTTTTGTCCAGCATATTCTGGCTGCTACACAGACATCAAATTATATCAGTTTACAACACTGTAGCTCCATCAATCTCAGTTGTGTTGCCTGTGATTTAGAACAATACAAGTGAAAACAGGTTTGGAACTCAGTAAAGGCTCAGGTATCTTCAGAGAGAGGGACCTTACAAAGCAGAAATGCTGCTCAGTGCCCAGTGGGCAGCTCAGACGTCATTTCCCAATACAGATGTCTTGTTTGCACTGAGAAAAACTGATAAAAACAATATTTTATGAAAGAATCAAGGAAATCTGTAAAGAACACTATGCCACTGCGTCACTTCTGAGGCATCTGCACATTGCCACAAGATGTCTTGTTGCTATTTCTGATTTTGCATAACTTGCAGCCAACCCACCCATGTTCAGTCAGTGATCCTTAAGGTTCAGTGCATCAGCTGGGATCAGTGAGCACAAAATCACTTATCTCAGTATAACTGTGCCAATCTGCATTCACCATCTGGCCTAAGGCAGCTACCATGTCTCTTATGTCAATAGTTACAGTTTTAGTTCAGTTGGTTTTACTTATGTGTGACATACCAGCTGCTAGACACCGCAGCTTGCTTTAGTTTTGATTCTTACTGCATATGGAGAAGTGCCTGGATATTTTCATACAGTTTGACACACTTTGGAAGTGCCAAATGGCCCAATCTTACGAACAGCACTATTCCACCAGCCTGCCTAGAGGAATCATCTTAGGTCATACTTAGCTACAGATGTTTGCTCTGGCTTTGTTTACCATATGATACAGTAACCTGGATTTGAACTGTTCTGCTTCAGTGTAAGCTCTGTACGTGACTGCATGGCAATATGGAGTCTACAGTGTTCTACAAGGTGAAAGTCACCTTCAGGGGAGAGCTTCCCCACCACCAGCAACAACGTGCTGCTCAGTCATAATTCCCAGATCAGTCCATCACAGAAGATTATAATGCTGGTTCTCACTGCCCAACTAATGCTCACATTTAAAATTGCACTTTTTATGGTAGATGACAAATGTGTTGAGAGTTTTATCACCATACATTTTATAATGGTAATGAAAGTATGCTTAAAACACAGCTGTGTCATTTAACTGTGGACAGCATTCTTACTTCCCAAGAAATGTCTATGATTCAGGACCAGCTGCTTCTGGAGTCTCCTTGTACATGTCTACAGTAAGGAAAGAGAAGACCAAGGAACAATCCTTGCATCTGAGGCCAACTGGCCCAGAGCAATGAAATATTAAAAGTACCTGAAGTGATGCTGGGGCCATGTGGTAGCTTGTCAGACTGTATTTACTACATTAAACTAAAAGTGTGCATTGTACTCTCTGGGGTGGGGTGAAAATATAGGTGGATGTTTGATGGTTTACCTGAGGAAAAGCTGTTAAAGTGTAGGAGATCCCTGCATGCATACAGTGCCTCCCTCTCATCCAGGCTAACCCATCTTTGGGACATAGGAAGGTCTTTTTTATTTCATTTCTTTGCCATAATTTCCATAATGAGCTGATGTCTTTGAATTTCTAGGTGTAATAGCAACTTTCTGCTTATTTTATTGTTTCATTGCAATTTAAAATAAGGGATAAAACCAATAAATCACACACACATAAAAGGCTATAAATCAGCTGTGTACAACTGTGCTAGTGTCAGCAAATCCACAAGAGGATGTGAATAATAAGACAAATAAGGGAAATACCTTCATTAAGGTAATTTCCCTGGAAACAGTTATTTCTTGAAGTATTGTAACAAATATTCTGTTCTATAACAAATATTATATTCTTTTTATACCACAATTCAAAGAAATTATTTAATAATTCCTGTGGGGCTTTTCTGACTTCAAAAAAAACACAGTATATCTGAGTCTGTGCCCAGAGAGTTAATGACAAAACAAAGGCATTCAGCCTGGCTCTCACTGACATTAAAAGCATTTTGTATTGCCCTGCCAGTCTCAAGTAGCCAGACTTCTGTGAAGCTTAAGAACTAGAAACTGTACTTCTGCACATTTGGAAGAAATCCAAAAAGTATCCCAGTACCAAGTACATTTTAAACCACTTAAGGCAGCTTTACATGATGAGAACAGTGGAAAGGCTCATTAAAGCAAATGGTTATGGGGTACAATGGCTCCAGAGATGCAGATATGCAGTAACACTGCAGCCTCAAAGTAGTAACACCATCGTGACATTCTTAGTGATTCCCATTCTTGTTATTTAGCTACTTCCCAAGAGATGGCCTTGGGTACCAAAAGCAGTGGGATAGTTTCAGATGTGGTGTTTGCGACTGCTCCAGAGAGCAAAGAATTACACTTTAGTTACTGTGTATTTGCTGCAATAGACAAAGACCCAGGATTTGGAACACAACTAGTGAAAGAGGTTTGCTTCCAGATTTGCAGGGCTTTGCCTGCAAATTAAAGAAGTACCAGGTTCCTTTCAATACACTCAGTCCTTTTCACCTCCACTTGTTAGAAGGGTCCCAGGTATGGTTCTGGTCTGAGACAGCTGGTACCCAGTGGCCCCAGTCACCGTTCGGGAGCCAGCATGGTTCGTGGCCACCTAAAATGGCTGGAAATTTGGATAGTGCTGTCACATTTTGGAGTACTCCTGATAAGCATTTTATGCTGTGGACACAGACTGTTTTACACTAGTTTGATTTATATATGTAGACATAAACTGCTTGTACAAATCAAGACTGGTACTCCCATGCATCGTATCAGCAGGTCTTCCTCCCCCCTACCTCTACACCTTTGCTACTTGTTACAGCCTGATGTCACATAGCAAAAGCCTATAAACTTACAGATTGACAATAAGACTCCTCTTTTAAGATATTTTGAAGGAAACCAGTATATTTTATTGTAAGTTGTTATAGAAATGCATAGACCCATGCATTACCCCTGTCCGTATTCGAACATCATGTAAAGGTATTTAAACTGTAAGGACAAGTTAGCAGCGTTACTTTGGAAACACCTCCCAGAACCAGCTCTGAACAATGAAAAGCATGAGTTAATAACATACTACAAACTATTCTATTAATATTTTTGTGAATATATAGTGAATCATTTGAAATCATAACACTGAAAAAGACTTAGTAAATA
This sequence comes from Myiotriccus ornatus, assembly GCA_036023395.1. Lineage (NCBI taxonomy): Eukaryota > Metazoa > Chordata > Aves > Passeriformes > Tyrannidae > Myiotriccus > Myiotriccus ornatus. The sequence goes on from JAYRBT010000001.1 coordinate 100,630,189, forward strand.
AGAAGAAGCCTTTCAAACATCATGGAAAATTGGAATAATCCTGTGAAATCAGTATCTTCTCCCAAAGACTGAAAACTTGTCTATATTATATGTTAAACAAGTAAAGGAAGACACCACATAATCACAAAACCCACTCTTTTTTCTTTCAGCCTCTTTGAGGCAGACACAGAGGTAATAGCCCAGAAATGTTTCTCCTGAGCTGTGTTCAAGTGGCAGCAATTTACATTTGAAGTGTCTGTGTCTTTCAGCTCCAAAATAGGCATGAATTTAGAACTGAATTTAAGTGGTCCTGTCAACTTCTGAAATAGTAATTTTTTTTCATTATCGCTCTCTTCTCTGCTCAGATACAAAACCAGTCAGATGTATAGTAACTAACTTTTTCATATGTAGATTGAAATACAAAAATGCATGCTCATAAATGTCAGGCTCCTGTTTACTTACATTTCTACCCCTTCAGGCTAAATACCTGCCTGTTTCAGTGCACAATATGAAGAACTGCTCCTCTGCAAATGGCGAAAGGTCTCAATTCTGTAATAACCTGCCTACACTCTACATCCTTGCATCCAAAAAAAAAAAGAACCCACAAGAAAAAATACACAACCTGACACTGACAAAGAGAATAGAGAATTCCCTGATTAGTATACAAGCATGCAAAACATTTCCTAGTTGCTTCAGCATGCTAAGACTTACAAAGCTTAATAGAGTTTTATTGTATTCTAGAGACTGATAGAAAAGCTTCAATGAAAAGGTTATTCTTTGTAATAGTAACAAAAAAATCTTTGCTAGATTTTCTATGTTGCTTTGTGCAATTTCTTCTAAATTTTAATCCTTGCTTTAATGCTGAAGCTTATTCCTATTAGAACTTAACAGCAGTAATGGGAACAGGTTGCCCTGTGGACTGCAGACAGACCCTTACTCTTTATTACTGCTCTAGCTATGTTAATCTCTTGCAGTACCAGGCTAACTGATACCACTGAGAGAGAGAATTATTTCCAGCACACCATGGACCTAATCCATTTAATCTGTTCTTGGAGCTGACTTGGTACATCCACAGAGAGCTTAACTGGTGATATGTATGTATCTCAAATACATATAAGCATTGACACATATACTGAAGCCTGAAGAGACAACTTCGGAGAAGGCTGAATACATATCTGTATATTTTTGGTATACTCCCTTGGAAAATGACTTTTAACATGTCTCTCAAGATGTGCAAGCACCAAAATCTGGGAGATAAAGGGAATTTGTAAACTCAATTTGTATATTATTCAGAGGCTTTCATGAGCTCCATGTTGAGCCCTAAGGAATATCACACGCAGTCATAGGATCACAAGAATCATAGAATGGTTTAGGTTGGAAGGGACTTTAAAGATCATCCAGCCTGCCCCCTGCCATGGGCAGTCATCCCTGTTGATACTCCTTTGGTGTTTCAAGCTAGGGCAGTAACACATAATAGTTATCTGCAAGGGATAGTCCTTCACTAAAATTCATGAACCACCCTAGGAATGAACTCTTCATAAACTGGCCTCAGAGGAGCACTATTCAAGAGACACCAACAAATGGAGACTGACACATCCTGAGTAAAGAGAGGGTCTAAGTGAAAAGCCAAAATGTTATTAACAGTCAAGGTGAAGGAGAAGTTTGTCTCCTCATGTCACACACAGCTACCTCAGTGCACAACTGGCTTGCTCCAGAACAGGCTAAAACCAGCAAATGGACAAAAACCTCACAAAAATGTCAACATGCCCAGGAGCAGCCATCTGTCAGTGTAGCTGCAGCACAGCAGGTAAGGATGTCAGCCCAGGCTTAGATGCAGGGGAGCAAGAACTCAGTGCTTCAGCCACAGAGCCTTGCTGCACATGAGTGTGGTGAGATGAAGGCTGACTGCCTTGAGAGGAGCAATGGGAGATGTGGCTGCAGTATCACCCTTCTCTTGTCAATCTGCATGGTGCCACTCCCCAGCCCCTGGGTTTGCCTGCTTGTTCAAAGCCCTCTCCCAACTTTGTCCATTTTCCCTGGGACCTGAGGCACAGCCCCTTGCCTACTTGGGGATGAGCTTTTCCACAGTGTAAAACCCTCCACTGGGAAAGGTGGCCCTTGGCACCTGCACACTCCTGGTGTAGACCTCAAAGCAAAAAATCCTATCGGAGTCCATTAGAACCTAACCAATATTAAAAGTGACTATCAAATAATAAGACTTATGCCTCCCTTGAAAATGATTGCTCTTAGAGTAGTAAAGCTACAGCAGGCACAAACATTGTAAAAAGAGATCACTGCCTTGTAATTAAAATATAAACAGCCTCACTTGAAGGAAGAAGATGCGTCATAAAACAGCCTGAAGCGATGTTTTGTAAAGGTGGTGGAGTCGAGCACAAAAGCAACAGAGCCAGCTGATCTCTGTTGTGAGATTTAGCAGTTAGGTGAGGACAGCCTTACTCCAGCTAATCACACTGTCCTCATCTAACAGCATGACTAGAGTAAGTGGCTGACACTTCAAAACCTGTTTAATCATCGAGAGTCAAGACAAAGGAAGTTTCTGGGGCAAACAGCACAATTTGCTGACAATTTCCGTAGGAAAAAAAAGGGTAGAAAAGTAGCATGGAACTGATAGCTTTGACAAGGAATAGTGCAGACCAAATTTATGTCTAAAGAGCTTCAAAATTCATTCTTCTGTATTCCCTTACATGTCACACAGCCATCAGCCACCTGTGCATTCTCCTGTCAAGAAGTTAATGTGACATTAGTTTCCACAAAAGTAAGTACAGTCAGGCCCACTTTGCACTGAAAAGATTACACAGAGGACACTAATGACTTTTTGAACCTTTCAACACTTCTTCACACTGTTACAATATTTATCAGCAAACTGCACTTGCACCTTTTTCAGCTCAAGTTTCATATATAAAAATATTCAAAACATCAAACAAGAAACTGTACTTCCTTCTGATTTGCATTGAAATTTGATTTCCATTTTTACTGACCTCCATCCAGGACTGAGAAAGAAAGGAAGAAAATAAATTGAATGCATAGCATTAGTTAGACAGTGATGTTGAGTAGTTCAGGAGGATATCATTAGTTTTATATGGGATTTGGGGGTAGCATTATGCTATGAAGCGTGTGTCTTTGCAGATCGTGATCTGGAATTTCAGCTTGCAAGGTTCTTTTCACAAACCTTTGCAGTATACTTCACATTCTCAACATATGATGCAATCACTAAGTTACTCATCCAAGAGATCTTGGTCTCCAGTTATCTTCCCCCACTCTAAATTCAAAACAGTCAGGTCATTCTATCAAGACTATCTTTGCATTCTAACAGAATCATATTTCTAAATAACAGTAATTTTTTATCATCAAGGGCTTATTTCTATTATTTGCTGACTGAATCATTACAAATCAAAGTGGTAATAAATTTACTCCTATTGAGAAGCATTTACAGAATCATTCCATTTTCTACAAACACATTTAATTTCTACAAGTGGTAGCAAATGATTTCTCTGATTATATTTCAACAAATTTTTCTTTCATTTGTCTGCCTGCCAGATCTGTTGATTGAAATCTGGAGGCAGGTGAATAATGACTAGCACACTCCAAGTGTTTGAAATGCAATATGGGCTCCATGGTGATTCATTAAATTAGGTAAGAATTCATTAAGGTTTTCCCAAATTGCAGGAAGCTGTCCTAGTTACTATAAATGACAAATATTGTTATGAAAATAAATGAAAACTAAATCATCGCTTTTATTCCTCAGGATATTCACAGATCACTCACAGTAATGAGTCAAGATTAAATACTCCTACAGTCTAGCAGATCCAGGGTGTCTAAATTTTAGGCACAAAATACTCCTGCTTCCTGTCTGCTGCCAGAGGCTTTGCCTAGGATAGGATTTCACGTCTCACTAAATGGCCCTTGCCCACTGCTGTGGTGTACACTGAAATGGTGGATTAAAGTGGTGTTATTGCCATTTGAGAAAACTTGGTGCGGTTTTCTTTGTCTGAAAAACTGTGCTTCTTAGAGATACATCTTACAATGACACTAGGAGTCATTGCTGGTGGCCAAAACTTTAGAAATAGGAGTGATTTATATGGCAAGCATGGGAAATAGAGCTGTTTCTTAAAGTCCTAGCCCCAGTAGGGATGCTGGCTCTGTGGCACCTCACATTTCCCACATGGCACCTGTTCAGAGCAAGCCTCATGGAAAATACTTTTATTCCTTGATTTTCTGACTGGTTTTCTATCTATTCCATAAGGATGAGCTGCCCTTTCCTCTCAATTCATCCGAGAGCACAATCAAATCCAACTTCTTGTGAGGGAGTGTCTTACAGAGCAAACTTACATGAACAGAAATTTGTCCCTTTTTATCCTGCATAATGAAGTGCTGTAAAATTAACATCACTGCTTTTAGCAAGGCAGATAATGACTCTGATGTCCTGCAGTGTTGCTGAGTGAGTCACTGTATCATTAAACCCTGTGTGGTGAAGGCAGGTGATGGTTTACTGTAAACAGGTCAGGACTTCTCCCTTCTTCTACATCTGAAGCCCAAGAGCAGCAGGAACAGTCTGTAACAGCTCCCATGTGGGGCCTCAGCGAATCAGGAGGACTTGGGAACAGTGTCAAAGTGGTATCCAGGGCTGGCAGTGAGCAAAGGAAAGGAAGGTTTTCCGCTCTAAGGACTGAAAAGGAGACCAAGAAGGAGTTGCCATAGAAAGGGAGGCAAACAAGGATGATTTGCCTACAGTGTGTTCAAATAAAATAAAGGATACACTAAAACTTCTCTAACGGGGAATGAAAGAACTGTCAGAGGTTTAAACATTCAAATAAACACTTTTTACAGTTTCAGTCATGAGGCATTTTCTGTGACTGGAGACAGTAAACAGTGACTGTCACGGAAGATGATTTCTTAGTTTGCGATCTGAGGCTCCCGAGGGTTTTAAAATCCAGATATTTTTCCTTTCTTACTCTTCTTCCAAGGGCAGGGAAAACATATCATGTAAAACCTTTAAATGCGTAGGTGGAAAGTATGGACATAAAGCTTCCACAAAACATGGACAGGGTCACTTCACAAGTCGCCAGTGGCTGCAAATGTCTCCAGCTGTAAGCAGGCAAGTAATTTTTTTCATTTTAAAGAGAAATTGAAGATTTTAAGATGATTTCCAGCAAGACTTCTCACCTACAGAGGCTCAAGGCAAAATCCTGCCCTTCACCTCCACTTCCTATGGGGCTGGGCTGTGTTTGGAAGCCAAGAGCTCAAGTGAGAAGACAGTTTCAAAGAAAATTGTTTCAGGTCACAGAAAGGGAAGAACATACAAATAGGACAACCCATAAGGAAACTATACAATCATGACCCTCATTGCTTTATCCATGCCTTCATTCTGCCTTACTACAAGAAAATCATCCGATATCTTTCATGGGTGTTTAGTGGACAGTTTGTCACAGCACTGTGTTGCTGAACAAAAAATCAGTTTTTTTCTAAGGACAAGTTCATGCAATATTTGATGGGTTAGTTAAGGATAAAGAATTGGCTGGTAGAAAATTAAGGAGAGTCTCCTTGCCTCAATAACAGATAATACATCTGTGAAAGGGCTGATGAGGTAGAAGCAAAAGATAGGACTTGCTGGAAGTGTTCAGATGGTTTGGAAGCCAGCTGAGGTTTCAACAGCCAGTTATACCAAACTGAATAAAACCTCCTTCTGGAAATCCCTGATTTCGCAGATATGCCAACATTTTTAGCAAAAGCTATGATGATGACTGACAAAGTGAATACATCCTCCAGCCAAAAACTACATGATTTGATGTAGCGGTAAAAAATCATTCTGTGGTAAATTCTGCAGAGCCAGTGTGGTCTAAGATTGGAAGCATTTAAAAAATTGTATTGCAGCAACCTTTCTATTAAGATTATAAAGGGCTTTCCCTGAAAAACAGAAGTAAAGTCTGTATCAATTAAAGAATTACTGTAGATGCTGGCCAAGAGAAAAACTCGCACACTTCATTGGTTTAGCTTCAGAAATACTGAAGAGTTTACAGCACTGCAAAGAAACTATGGCTGGAGAAGAATTAATTGACTTTTTTTGTTCAAAAACACTGACAGAAAGACAAGGAAAGATGACACTCATAGGGATGAAATCAACTGTGAGTTTCTAACTGCTAAGTGAAAGAGTGCTTCGTCAGGGTGACTGACTCCATGTGTCTCTGTTATTAAAGAAGCACTGAGGGGAAACAATTAAGAAAATAAATGATATAGAGAAGCAAACTGTCATCATGGATTTTTCAATCTGAAATAGTTACAGCAATAAAGAAGATCTATCTGACTTTAACTGCATCAAAATTCATCTTTTAACAGAGGAGTGTGTCAGAGTTTTTTTTACTGCACCGTAGTTTAGACTTTGAGCAACTCAGCAATTATCTTGGATGTTCAAAGTCAGACAACCCTTAGCTTATATCTTCAGTTTATAAAAATGGCACATAAAACTGATCTTAATGCTCAGTAATTGATTAAATCATTAACTCGGTAAAAGAAACTCATCACTGAGAATATCCAGCTCTGTCTGTGGCTGGAAGTCAAGAGGATGGGGGCCAGACTCTCTTCAGTAGTGCCCAGCAACAGGACAAGGGTGACAAACTGAACTTCCATCAGAATATGAGGAAACACTTCTTTACTGGGAGGGTGACAGAGCACTGGAACAAGCTGTGGAGTCTCCTTGTCTGGAGATACTCAAAATTCACTTGGATGTGATTCTGTGCAATGAGCTCTAGGTGAACCTGCTATAGTGAGGGGGATGGAATTAGATGATTTCAAGAAGTCCTTTCCAATCCCAACTATTCTGTGATTCTGTGATTTCTGTCACTCTCTAGATACCTTAAGAAAATTCCAGCTCTGGTCTACTTTTGAGGCTCCCATGCCTTTCTCTAAAACCATATTCTGAACCTGCTGCTTTCAGTGTCCTTATTTTGTTCAGGATCTGTCTCTATAACATGGTTGTTGTAGGTAACTCTGATGCAAAATACAAAGCCACAACATAATGCAAGATCAGTTCTGCAGAGAAGCAGAAGTGCTCTAGTACTCAGTAGTTTGTGTCAAGGCCATCACTAGGATGAACAATATAGAAACCCAGACAAGCTTCGGCAAAACGATGAATGAACTGACAAAAGAAGCTGCTTAAGATGTTTGGCCATGACATGGTGAAAGAAGACACTTTTAAAATGTCTTGTGTCAAAGCATAGAATGTACCCTGAAAAAAGAGAAACAAAACTGAAAGTAAAGTATCAATCTAATACACAAAGGGAGCGCAGAATGAAGAATATTGAATGGACCAGTGGAAAGGACACACATCAGAAGAAGGGGTAGGAAGATACCTACAGCATTTCAAACACAGGTGTTTTTTAAAAAGAAGGGTTGGGGTGAAGCATTTGCAGCACATTCATATTTAATGCAGAACACAAGAGAAAAGAAGACACAGATTAAAAGTTCCCCTTTGGAAAGGGCAAAAGAAATACCAATTTTGGGCAAACATCAAAGGATGCAATTGCTCTGTTTATACTGAATGAAAAATGTTCCACAAAGGAGTCAATTTACATAATGTAGAGACATTTAGTGTGATTTATAGACCTGCCTTAAAGGCAGTGGAGTGAAAAAAAATGTCGTTAAAACCCCTGCATTTTATCAGAGGAATAATTGCTGTTGGAGAAGAAACTTCTAGGAACATTATGAGTTTAGAGACTGGGAAGAAGTTGCATGAGGACATGTGTTATTGCATAGTTAGATGGGGTGCTGCAATGACACCTTTTACCTCGTATCATTGTGGGGATCAGCAGGAAAGCCCCTCCTGTGTCCAGAGTCAGGTCATATGAAGCACTGAAAAGAACACACTTGCCCCTCAGTGCTCTAGTGTGTGGTGCAGGGATGAGGGTATAGTCTCCCTCTTAAACAGTAAAGTAGCAGCCACCTACCCTGCTGTATCTCCCTGAGTTGCCTGCCTGCCCACTTATGCTCTGACTCATGCATTGTGTTTTGCTTGGTCACTTCCAACGCCAAAACCAGGGTCCTGGGATGGAAAAGACAAGGCAGTGCTGGGATGAGAGGAGAAAAGGCAGTCACACATCTGGTTACATGCCAGAGACTTTTCTACAGTGCAGAAAGCCGGAGCGTCTTTTCTTTCTCTAGTCTTTCCTGATCCTCTCTTACAGGAATTGGGAGGCAGAGCCCACCTGCACTGCCAGCCCCAGGGCTCATGGTGTGTCTCTCATGGTGTCCCAACATACCCTCAGCACAGGAGGCATCTTGTTTCCTGGCTTGTGTGTTGCCTCTTCCAGAGTCCCGGGCAGCTCCAACACACACTGACAATTGGCACAGGCTGCTGAAAGATCCTGCCCTCTATTCTGTAGTGCAAGCAAAGTTCTGGTGCAATGAATGCTGCCTCTCTGGGACACAGCAGCACCCCGTGGGTGAGGAGGGTGTGGCCCATCCTCCTGCAGCCTGCACCTTACCTGCTGAAGTCTCTCCAGCTCCACTTGCCTTCTCTGGCCATGGCTGGGAGCTGATCTGGATGTAAAAAGCATTTCTTCATTTCTTGCTGCTCCCGTTGTGAGCTTCTTGAGACTTCCTATGTGCATCAGTGATCACGGGAGCACAAAGAAGGACATGGAAAACATGTGGCTCAGCAGAAGGACAGACAGGACCTCTCTTTTGACAGCTACCTCCACTTTTTTGCAGATTAAAACAGTTGCAGTACGACAGCCTCATTCACTGTAGAGGTCCCCAGTGGGGAAGAGAGCTAAATCTGTGAGAGAGGCACAAGGTTTAAGTTTGTATCAGGCTCCAAGAGCAAAACAGCTTTCTCATCCCAGTCAAATTACACTTGGGAGAACGGAGGTAAAGTGTAGATAACTCATAAAAGTCTCCTTTAGACCATTGTAACAGAGCCATCTAAAGTTCGTGGCAGGGAAAACCTGGCACAGAGGGTCTGGCTTTGAGAAAGAGTTCCCTGCAGGTGAGTTTCCAGCCCTGGGTGGACTGTTCTGATCAATCTGAGACCTCAGAGTGTACTCAGCACATGCTGCTGGGTGTCCTTAGGCTGTTGAGCCTGAAGTTACAGCCTGGCTTTGCTACTGGGTGCCAGGGCACTTTCATTCCCAGGCTACCTCTGGCCTCATTTTGCTCTTGAAAAGGACTACTTTTCCCAGGAGGATGTTGCCCCATCACCTGCATTTTCCTTGCTCTCTATGCTGATTCCTCTGCTCTTCTGTTCTATAGCTCCAGAAGTAAGGCAGGATAGGCTCCTTGTGACTGGCATGTGGATGTTCCAGGGAGTTCTGTGTGGCCTGCAAAATGCTCTCCTTTTTGAGAAGAACAGTGCTGCTGCAGTGCTACTCACCTTCCAGCCTAGGTGGAATTGATGGCATGCTTGTTTTGTTTTGGATCAAAAAGTCCGATCAACTTTTGATTTGCCCATGGATACTATTTAGTGCAGACTTTTAGAAGGAAGACTTTTTGCTTTATCCTGCAAGACACTGAGCACTCCCAAAGTTTGAGCAGCCTGGTTTAGTAGAAAGTGCCCCTGCCTGTGGCAGGGGTGTTGGAAATAGGTGATCTTTAAGGTCTCTTCCAACCCAAACCACTCTATAAATCTGTGATTCCCTAATCTAAATGAGAAATCATAATCCTCTGCATGGCAAGGGAACCACCTTGATCATGTTCTGATGACAGTCACTGAGAAAAGAGAGAAAGCTAGAGCCAAGCATTCTTCTTTTCAAACTCAGTGTTCTATTTACTTGCTTGAAAATGTGGAGAATGGGTTTCCTCAGCCTAGTGAAAAATAATTTATGCCAAATAAGTACTTACGGAACGAAGCTGTTCATCTAATTTTTAGAGAGATAAAAAAAGAATGAGAACATTGTTGTGAAAATTACCACAGATTATGTTTTACTGTTTACCTTTTCAAAAAAAAAGCAGCATCAAACTAAAGACTCTATCTCTTACAACATCAAGAATTTCTGCTAGCTAGGAGATAGCTGGTTGATAGTGCATGTAAAATCAATACCAGATAACGTAATTGCCAACTAATCTCAATTCACACATTCATAAGGAAAAGTGAACTATAGAGTCTACTGTGATTTTTATTCTGTTTCGTTAATGAAAAGAGAAAGATTCCTTCCAAAATTACCCAAGCCACTCATTTTATAGATGGTCCTGTTGAAAAACACTGTTCTGCAAAAGTGAGGAAACAGGAATCTGATACAAATCTGATACAGAAAGCAGTTGGGTAATTTATAATTTGAGCTCCATTCATAAATTTGTTAGCTTTATAAAGGTAGGAAAAATACTTACCCTCACACATACAATCTAACTCATTATCCCTGTCTGGTACTGTGGTTAGCACACTTATCATTTGAGCACTATTTTAACAATTTAAACTCATTATGGACCACAATACCATCACTTACAGGGAGCAGCATCTTATATCACAAGTAGTCTCACCGATCTCACCTATGGAATAAGATATTGACTGACATCAGTATAGATTGTTCTCTGGGGTCCTGGGTGCATGGGAACCATAGCAGAAAGAACAATAAAATGTCACAGTATTATGTCAGCATGAAAGGTCTTATTGTTCCCAGTCCAATCCTCTTTAGTTCTGAACATGTTCCTGTTACACGCTTGCTGTGAGACATTCAATCTATTTCAGAGTATTTATGACTCAGTTATGAATCTTCATAAACACAAATCATTGTCACCACGAGCTCAAGTGAATTCAGAGTTTCCAAAGAGAAATAAATAGCTATTTAGAGGCATACTTCTCATTTCACATGTCAACTCAAATACTGTCTCACATTAGTCAGATCTATACACTTTAAAACCTTTCCAGAGAGACTATGACTGCACTTGTAATTAGGAGCAGAAGCACTCGACAAGCTGAAATGGAGTCACTCAAACAGAGGGAGTGGATGCCATGGGACATGAAACTTGGCAGAGACTCACGATGGAGCAAGACAACACAGAAGCCTTGACAGAACATGGGTTGTGTTCAAGTTTTACCAGTGGTGGTTGGTGTGTGGGTTTTTTTAAAGATAAGAATCTTTGTTTCCAGAGGTGTTATGAGTTTCACTTCTTACTTCATTCTGTTCACGGTGTAACAGCACTTTGCTTCTGTTTCTTTCTTTGAATCCCTCAGACAACACACATTGCTGCTCTGAGAGAGCCTTTCTGCCAAAGGCAGCACACCAAAGCTTGGCAATTGTCTTGCAGGGACAGAAAGAGAAGTGAGTCACCACATCTTTGCTCTTTCCCAGGTTTTTGCTCCAACAGCCATGAAATTGCTGGATGATTACACTGATAAGGACTTGCTTATCTGTCTGAGGCCAGTATTTCTAGAAATCATTAGTAAGTACAAGCAATTCGGTAACTAAACATTTTTCCTCCTTTGTCTGATAAGAACTGCATTTGTAAAAGAAGTTACTTAATTTTCAGGGCATAAACCATTAGCTAACAGATGTTTACCTCTTTACGTTTGCCTTAGGCTGTGATGCCTAAACCTAAAAGGAAGCACCAACCCATTTTATATATAACCCAAAATCAACAAATAGGAATATATATCTTATCCTGCATCTCTCCCCATGCTGTAAATGCAGGGCCCATAGCACTGACCTGAAAATCTAAAATCCTTTCCTCTATTTCTAATACATGATGAACCTGGGGGAGATGAGGAGTAGATATTCAAATCATGGTATCTATTACAGAAAAGGTGGTAGTACTTCATCCCTGACAGGCATCTGCAGAGAGTTTGCCAGCTTGCCAATTCCTCTTGATTAGGGCCATTTGGGCTAACTCCAGTGAAAATGTTAATGATTCTATTGAACCAAGTACAGGAAGGATAAGATGGATGAGCTAGTTGGAATAATGACCGCTGCACTCAGGGAAGGTGCAGAGCCAAAGGCATTAACAGAGAGTGCAAGGCTCAAGATTGGGAAGAAGACGAAAAAAGCCAGGGTGAGTAACATAAGGATGGCCAGCCATGGGAGAAGAGGATGTGTGTGTGCTCTGTGCCATGGTCCTCAGACTGAAGTGGGAGCCCTGCCCCACTAAAAAGTCCTTTCCTTCCCCCTCTTCCCACTTAGTCCTTTCCTTCCCCCTCTTCCCACTTGTTCACTCACTTGTGTGCAGCAATTGAGCAGCACAAGCAACAAAAGCATCTTTGTTTTCTGTCATCACACAGAGCTTTTAATGCAAGGGTTGAAATACTGGCTGTGATTAAGTCAGCATGAGTTTTATTGACTGTTTCTGTAGGTCCAGTTTCCCTCCAGCCATGCTTACTTCCAAAATTTAGCAAGCAATGCTAATAATTTCCTGGGGGAAGAAGGTAGGGAACTGGATTTTTCAGAGGTGAAGAGGTTACAGGTGAAAAAGTCTCTCTGGAAGTGCTGTGCCTCCATCACTGCTGACCTTGGTGGCATTTAGAAGTCCTGCAGCTACCACTAGGACCTACATCCATTCTCAGGGCTCAGTCAGGTGGACCTGGCCCCTTGGGTATCCTGCAGTTTTATGAGCCTAATTTGCTGAACTTACACATTTCAGACTAAAGTTTACAGGTTTGGGAACGCTGAGAGGCTTATATTAAAAAGCTGAGTCAGAGGCTTTGAACACCACAAACAAGTTGATAAGTGATTTCTCAGCGTGGAAATATTTTGCTCATAGCTTTTTACTGTGCCTTAGTTTATCCTCATGAAACACTGAATGAGCACTGTTAATAAACATTCTGAGTGAAAGAACAGCCTGGGCAATGAGGTGAAGGGCCTCTACCTGCTGTGTTAGCCAGGACAAACAGAGCACTTCAAATTTTCTTTACGAGCACAGAACTCACTGTCAAAAAAGGTATTTTCGTTTATCAGCTCCCTCACAGACATATCATAATAGCACTTTTTAGCTTTTCTGGTTCTTCAGGCTTAAATCAGAGCTGTTCAGATGCGAAACATCAGGCATCTTTCTGTGTACAAATAACTTGATACTTTCAATCTCCAGTTTAGGTAAAGGTTTTGTGTCAGGAAAATGTCTGTATTTAGACATTGCTATTGTTTACAGGGCAGTCTACCAGCATTAATAGAAAACCTCCCACTTGACTAACAAGGGTTTGAAAAAGAACCACAGAATCTGCACTGAGTTATCAGATGTGGCTGAAAGTGATACAGCTGTGTTGAGTTGGGTCTGCCTGAAAATTGTTTTAGATACTCCCATGCTCATGGCTTCATTTTACCTTCCTCATATTTAACATGCTTTTATTTTAAATTATTATTTTATAATTAATATATTATTTTTTATTTTAACATTTGCATTATACACTACAAAGAGCAGCCTAAATTGTTACTGCTGTTAAATATCTTATCAGTATTACTGATTTTTTTTCATCTAAGGGACAGAATTCTTTTTAGATTTGGGTGACAAAGCATTTAATTATTTCTTCTTCTAGCATTTTATACATTAGTATGATATCTACATTTTGTCATACCCAAAAGAAAAGACTGGATTAGGCAAAAAAAGTTTAACCTCAGAGAAGGTGGGTGAAGGATGCTATTGTTTTCAGCCATTGCTTAAGTTCCTAGAAAGGATGTACCATGTAACAGCATAAGTGGTGTGTTGGAGATGTTGATAATTCAGAGTTCTCCAATGGCTTTCTTCTGTCTGTCAAACACTCCACCAGAACAGCTTTCTTTTTTCACTTTTTTTTGAGGGTAGCTATTCTCCTTTTCTTTTATTGGCAACATCTTTGCAAAATAAATGCCTGCTGAAAATCTTGTCTTTCCTGTCAGATTTGTTAGGTGGAAACTGAGGACCCCAGTGTTCTTCACGTAGTCCACAAAATCTTCGTATTGTCTAAGTTTTTAACTCCTTTGCCTGAATAGAATGAATAACTTGTCATCAGCTGCAAATTTACTCACAGCTTTTTCTTTTGCCTTTTCTAGCACAGCATATCCTATTCAAATTAACAACACAAGCAAACTAGATGTATGCTAGTAAGTGGATTGTATGGTGGCTGAAAATCACCCCATAGTAAGTAAGTGTCCTACGTATATGTGTTCCAAGTAAAGAGATCAAAGCAAATTGTCACAACTACAGCTTCAGCTGAATGATTGCATAGAGTTGTTCCTTTGTAAAGAATCCTCAAAGCATTTGTCAGATGCTTTTTTCTTTTCCATATTCAAAGTTTCACTGAACTTCCAGGATGATATATTCACTTTACACTTGAATTCTCTTCTAATATTATCTGACAGATAATAGGATTAGTTCCATGAAATGCAGAAAAAGCAATAGTTATACTTGTATTGTATCAGAAGCCACTTATTTGGGATTTCTATCAATAGGATGTTTGCTGAAGCACAGTGATTTGCTCAGGAAAGGATTCAGAAAGACATTTATTTTCCACGCACTTGTCTGTCTGCCCAGAAAACCAATAATTTGTTTATTCAGTTAAATAAGATGGGACACTGACTTGCCAAAACATAGAAATGAGTGTTGAGAGCTGTCAATACATTCATGAATACAGATAGTGTTTTACACTGACTTTGATTTAATTTTAGCTGAGGGCTTATGCATCTTTTTGAAAGATTTTTTCCTCTATGGCTTTCATGGTGAGCACTGTTAGGGCTGTAAACTCCAAGGATCTTCCAGCTCTCTTTTATCATATGTATAACATGTGTTGTAGGAAGAGGATCTGTATTTTAGTGGAATTACATAACTGAGCTGAGGTCTTGATAAATCATATCCATTGGCACATTGTCTACAAACCTTTTGCATTCTGATTTATGAGTGAATTTCAGAAACATATTTATGAATGAATTCTCCACAGATGGAGTGGGAATTGGACACTATACCTTTTTTCTTTACAAAGGATGGCGAGCTTTCTTCTTCTGATTCAGAGCTGACTTTTTCAGTGCACTCATAGTTCTGCATCTCAATTTTGCATCTCTCTGCAGTTGCTATAAATACAGAATTGAATTTGCTGAACATTGTTATGTGTCTTTTTCTGGTAAATCAAGACAGCAAACCACCGAGTTCATGGAAGTTATGCCATCAGAAAAGCTGTGTGATATCAGAATTGGCTGTCTGTCTCATTGCAAGCAAAGCTATGCTCCAAATAAGACTAAGATTTACCCATTTCACACTTTCAGTTTCCCTTCTGATGTAGTATCTATTCTGGGCATAAAAACTCAGTTATTTCAGCCCTGGAATTCTATTTCAATCTTTTTTCCCCCCTCTGTCTTCATTGTAGCTAATCTAATTTCTTGTTGCAAATGATTGATTTTCCCCCTTATTTCCTCCATTAGTATATCATACATTAGATGCTCAGAGAATATCACAAGACCATTCTGAATACCCGTCAAACCTTATATTTTCAAAAGCCTCTGCTGTCCTCAAGACCCTCTCTCAGGGAGTTACTGAATTGCGTCTTACATGAGAGAGAGCCCTCACAGACATGTAAAGTAAGCTAATTTCCTCCCCCCAGCCTGCTGGCAGCTTTATCACCACACTGCGACACTGAACACTTCATCGAGAGCCTGGTCCAGTACAGGTATCCAAGTTTTGAATACCTGTTTACGTGGTTGTAACCTCCAACTTCTTGCTTTATTTTGTTTCTAACCTCTCCCTCTTCTGAAGTTTTAAACTGCAGAAAGTCACAAGTCCCCTGTTATTTCCTACCACTTTGTGGTCTTCATTTGTTAATGGACCCCACTGAAACCATCAGACCTTTAGCTACAATTTTCTTTTACAGTTTTACTGTCAGATTCTCTCATCAAAATCATTGTGATTTGGTGTAGTCATCAAATATTTCTTTAACTCTTCATAAACTGATAAAATGGTAGTTTATTGCAGGAAACATTTAAGTAAGCTACAAAGAAATCCAAGAGTGTGTTCATTTCTTTGGTATTAGTCAGTTTAGCTTTTTTTCCAAGGGATGATGGCTTAGCTTTATTTGAGTTTTGGTTTTGTTCCTCTTCGAAAGCAGAATGATGACTGTGCAGGCTACAGCAGGGACAGGGACAGCACAACATACATGGCCCTCTACAGGGGCTCTTGAGTCTTTACAAGAACAATGGTTTGACGGAAAATACAAAACCAAGAATCCCATCAGGAAACTCCAACTTAAGTTTTTTATTTCAGTTGAATTCAAACTGGAATCCCTAGTCTTCCTGAACAAATTAGAAAGGCCCCTTTTATCATTAATAATAAAAATACATAAAATTACATTCCACATCAGTCCTCTGCTGCACAGAGCTGTGATTTATGGCCCTGTTCTCTTGTATGGATCCAGCTGTATTTTCCAGGGTGCAAATGTGCAATTTTTTGTGAAGATGGTGATGTGGAGCATCATAGAGGATGCCATAAGATTTTGCTTAAAAAAGGAATTTCTGACAGGCAGCTACTCCTATAAAATTTTCACATAGTAATGCTACAAAATGGGAAATGCAGTTACTTATTTAGCTGAATTGAAACCAATTAATTTGAATTTATCAGAAAACACTAAAATGAAACATTTTGAGTGCATTGCCAATTGTCCCTACTTGACTTGAGAAAAAGAGTGAGCTATCCCAAATTATGACAGAAATATGGGATTTCACTCAGGGGAACTGAATGGCAACTAAAAACATGGTTACTGCCACAGCAATCCATATTTGTCTGGAACAGTAATTCCTTTCACTGCCTTTCTGTCTAGTTAATTAGAAGATCTGATAATGGTGATAGCAAATTCTGGGGTTTAGGTTTTTTCCCCTAATATTCTGACTTCTTAAGCTTATGTCACGTTTAGCAGTCAGTGTAAACATCGCTGATGAGTAGAGCTATGGGGGTCTTTGAAGTATAACTGAGGTGGTGATTACATCAGACACCAACCCTTTCCTCTGTACCCAGTATTGATAGACATTTATCTTCGCCTCAGCTTGGATTCTGCTATTGGGGTACTCATGACAGTGATATATTGGCCAGCACACTGGCAGAGCCCAGGGCTCATATCTTGTCCTCACAGATGAAATCTAAGTGTCCATCAGAGAATGTAAGCCTTGGCTTTGTCAGTATGCTAATTAGCACAAGAATGTCGAGAGCATCCAGAGATCATTATTTAAATATAAGCCATGTTTTATCAGTTCTGTTGATCTATAGCCATGGAATAAGAAGCCAGTAGCAGATGAGTGAATTCACAAAGCATTTAGGTACTGAATTCCCAATTATAACAGTGAGACTTATGTTCCTAAATGTTTCTGTGGATATGGGCCAATGGTATTTACATGTCTACCATCCACCTACAGATGACTTGTGGAGGTATGGACAATAATGTCCATGGCTTTGTTAGCACACAACTAGTTTCTCAGCACAAGATAATGCAGTACTTCTATTTGAAAACACTAAAAGCTAAAGATCTCCAGCCAATGCTTCAGCATTGTCCAGTTTTCTTCTGTATTGCAAATAAGTATGTTCCAGCAGCCTCAAACACCAGCATGTGATAATTGCTAGCAAATGCAGATTTCACGCCACACAGAGCTGGTCCCACTGTTTAATACAATTATTGCTGCACTTGGTAAGGGACAGGAAGCCAAGGCACTAAAACAAGTGACTTGTTCCCTCCTTATTCCTTCATCGCTCCTTCCTTGATTTTCACCTTTAGGTCTGCGTGCACTGAGCAGATGTTTTCAGTGTTGCCAAGGCTGCTTTTCTTACTGGAAACAGGGTGTTTAGATCCTATCAAATGATTAGTTAAAGTCACTTATTCCCATGAGTATGAAATTGTGTTTCTTGTCACTAATACTCCACCCTGTCAACCCAAACACCAGATTTTCTACCAGTCTTTAGCAATCAGCTTTCCTCGTTACTGCCTTGAGCAACTCAGAATCACCAACAGACTTCAGCCCCTGACAACTCACTCCCTTTTCCAGATCATTGCTGAATATTTTGGCCTGCACAGAGTCACAGGATGTCTCCCCAGGCTGCCTCTGGTTGCATTTCTCCTTGGCAAAAAGCACCTCATACCCGCTCCTGGTTTCCTGTTTTGTAGCCTTTCATAAACCCTAAGTTTATGAAAGCTTTTGGAGAGTCCAAGCACACTTGTATAGTCTGATAACCCTTATTAACAACATCACTGGCTGGTAACTTATATAGTATTAGGTTTGAGAGCTATGACTTCCTTCTATGAAAGTTGTGTTGATTTTTCCCCTGCACTGTGTATTTCTCTGTATAAATATTGATTTTTTTTTTTTTTTAATATACAGTCTTCTTCAGACACCAGAAGCAAGGTGTCTGTCCTGCACCCTAGTGCTCTCTCCCCACTTCTCGGACATTCTTGTGGCATTTGCACCATTTTTCCTTTTGCTACCCTTTGTCAGAGCAAACTCATTACTTGGCACAAAACCCAGCACCACCAAAATCCTAGGAGGTGTTTTAAGAAATTCAACTCCCAAAGTAGATGGCTTTGCTTTCCAGAAAACCCGCTTCTTCCCTTGCTTCTCAGATGTGCCAACCTATGCCCTCATATCTTGAATTCAGCTGCAGTTAAGCAATAAGGATTGAGTCAGATGCTCTGTTGATACGCAAAGCCACTAAAATGAATCCTGCAAACGGGTGCTGGGGACAGCCCACCAAATAAAAAAAAGTTAATTAAACTGAGACAAAAGCAGAAGCTCTACCCAACGTCTGCCTCTTCCTCTAACTGCTATAGGAAGATCCTCCAAATCCATCCTTGTCATCACAGCTCAGTGCAGTGGAGTAACTTGCTGGCATCTCATTTTCTCATTTCTCTGAGCCCTGCCACAAGCGTAGTGACGTCCTGTTAGCCACTTTTCTGTCCTAGACAGGTGGACTTCTTTTCAAGTCCTCCCGTGGGACGCTTTCCAAACAGCATCACAGCTGGTTCTCCATCCTTCTTATATGGCTTTACTTGTGACCTTATTAAATAGGTAGGTAGGTAGATTAGATAGATATAGATAGATAGATAGATAGATAGATAGATAGATAGATAGATAGATAGATAGATAGATAGATAGATAGATAGA
>JAYRBT010000001.1:100655918-100669255 GCA_036023395.1 Myiotriccus ornatus
TTGGGGTCATCCGTGTGTGACTGTCTCCTATCCAAAGTGTGCCCCGAGGGTCTCTCCGCGGGGGACAAAAACCCCCCTGCGATACTTACCTTCCTTTGGAGAGAGGCTTGAGATCTTGAAATGAACACTATAGCAGAGGTGGCTATGAGAATACAAATACCCAGACATTTAGCCTGCTGAGGGAAGATAAATGCTAGAGTGGCATGATGGAAAAGGTACACCGTTTATAATAAACAAAATCTCTCAAATGCAATTTATGACAAGACAAAAACATGTCTGGGAAACATCCTCAGTATTTTTAAGTTACTTCTGGGAAACATCTGCAGACTAGGCAACGGTGAATAAAACCTGTGTCCTTCATTTCGTTAGCAGTCATCTTCCCTGAAACAGTCTATTTACATCTGACATAAATAATGAATGGTTTTTATAATCTAAACTAAGTTTCAAGCATTACAGGATCTGGTTTTGTTTGGTTTACGTTCTGAGGTTTTTTTCCTCTTCTGCCTTTGTCTTTTCAATTTGTCATTCTCTGTGCTCAAAAGAGTTTGTCCTAGACCTGAAGCCTGGGTTTGTCAAAACCAAAAATTGGAAAGCTGTGACTGTAGACTTGTAGTGCTTCCTGGAATAATCTATCAGCCTGGCAAAGCTGAAGTGCATTCTCTCAGAGATCATGAGAGCCTCTTCCTTCACTGATGGAGACACCTGGGACATGCTGATGTGCCTGCCTTCACCTCAAAGGAAGAGTCTACTGGAAGATAAGAAAGATTTCCAGCATCACTTCTCTTTTCTTGCTTTGCTCACTCCAGAGAGTTTGCCATGTAAAGGTAAGAGAGATTCCAGTGTAGGAGCGTTTAAACAGTGAAGAGTGGTGACTGAGTGACTCTATTAGATTTTTGGCAGACTGACCACTTCAATGTCCATCTGGAAGAAGAAAGGCTCACGATGAGAGCTAGAGATGTTGTATTTCTCAGTGATGGGTTTACAATTCCCAGAGTCAACAAGCCGTTTGAATGGGAAGGGACACAAGAAGTCTCTGGTCCCATCACCTACTCAGGGCAGGTCACTGTCAACTGCTGACCAGGCTGCTGGGCACAGAGATTCATCAGGATTACACCAAGTGGCTGTTACCAACTCCAGAGGTGCCCTTTCCACTTCCTCTCAAAGTTCAGAAAGCAAAGGGGGAATAGAGAGGGAGAGGGGGAAGCATGTCTGTCTTTGTTGTGCAGCCCCTATCACCAGACTCCCAAATATGCTGCAGGAAGTTCTAGGAGAGGTGTCCCACCACACTGTGTGGCTGGGCTGTTTCAGTAGCTCCACAGTTCCTCTTTATGCCTTTGGTACATCACACTGTGCTAAACATGGCATTGCCTCCAAATGGCATCCACCCAACCTGGCAGCTTTTCACGGAGCTGGCCCTGACCCACAGAACTGCCTGTGTGCCCTGACCAGACTGTGCACAGTAGCTCCGCGTCCCCTGCTTTTAACAGTGGCAAACTCCAGCCTATTTTAAAAGGAGGTTTCTGTCTGAAAGGCATACCAGAAAATTTGACTTCTCCTTTATACCCTCAAGCTCCCAGCACAGCACTTTCATGGGTGTTTGGCTTGGAAAAAAGAACATAAGTAGCCCTACTTAAAGTTAAGGGTACACATAAGTCCTTTGTTGACTTAGAGTGAACAGCAGCAAAGCAGCTGAAAACACTGACCCAGGTCACAAGAATGAGGCAGAAAAACAGCTATTGAAGCCTCCTGCTCTGAATCCCACCCTGGGACATGGCTCCCAAACCCCAGGACAGTTTCCAGATTGTGTTCTGAAATGCTTCTTTTATGCAGAAACTAGTGATCACCCTTTACTGCCTTGTTTGAATTGCCTCCCCCCTCACCTCAAAGTAACTCTAGCAGTTGGTAAAACATTCTTTTGCCTGCAAAAATGAGCAGTTGCAAGGGGAAATGTAAATTACAGCTTCATTTAATTCTGCAGGCTAGTTTTCAAATTAACTATATTTCTCTGCAGTCCAGAAAGTCCTCGTATGTATTCATAAATAGCCTGTTATAAAGCAGTAAGACATCGGTAATAGCTATATCTTAATTAAGTTCTAAGAAGGAGTTATTTCAGGCTGTTATAAGCCAAGCAACTTTCTGCTGTCTAAACATGTATTATCTATAGATGCCAGCATGGTGGGTACCTCATATATAGAAATGATCATGTTGAGTGGCAAACTTCATGCCTTGGTGTTGTTACCTCCCAGTTATAAAAATTAACAAAAAAATGTGCAGAGTTCAGGCTCCCCTGGTTAGCTTCAGGTGCACACTGCTAATATTCATTTGCCTACCTTAACGACAGTGTTTATTTTATCTTAATTGCCTTTATTAATTTAATTTGCGTAGGGGGAGGGTGAATTTGGCTTCATGCCATCGTTCTCCTTCATTGGAACAATTGAATACCCAAGTGTGAGGGAAATATGCGTGCTCTTACTTGAGAAGGTGGGATGGCTATTCTGATCTATTTGCAGGGTGATATTAACTGGGGGGAGTAGGGGGTATTTTTTTTGTTGTTGTTTGTTTGTTTCGTTGGGGGTTGTTTTTTGTTGGTTTTTTTTTTTTGTTGTTTGGAGGTTTGTCCTGGAGCTGTACGTGAGCAGACGTGTGTTTTTCCACCTAAAGAGTTAAGGGGGTGCTGCCCCCCCGCCCCGGCGGCAGTGCCCGGAGCATCCAGCAGGCGGCCGGCGCTTCCCGGCGCTTCCCGGCGCTCCCGCCGCGCCGGGAGCAGCCCGCGCGCACCGTGGGAAGCAGCGCAAGGATTGACGTCCGGAAGATCCTGCCTATAGGATCCGAGCCGCCAGCCGAGCCCAGCTTTTCCCTCACTTTAAATCCAGCTGGCGGGGGGCAGGCGCTGAGAGCGGGAGGGGCTGGCAATGCAGCGTGGAAGCAACTCCCGAAAGTTCGTGCTTTCTGTAACTCCCTTGTTTCGGGCTCGGAGCTGCTCGGCAGACCTGAAGCTGGGAGTTTAGCAAGCCCCGTTTTTGAAAATGCCTGCCACTTGCTGGTCTGTGAATTTTATAATTGGCCTTCCAAAGCTGAGGAATGCACAACAGCAAGACAAGTCTTGGAGGGAAAAGCAAATTTCAGGATTCAAACTATGCTAAAAAATGTTCTCCTTTCACCTTATGGAAACAGGACTGTGGAGCAAGCTGCAGGTGCTTTTCAGTTTGGTTATTATCAAGATGTCTCACAAAGTGATATGACTTTTCAGCTCTTCTGACTGCTTAAAGCCACCAAGGAGCAGCAAAATTAAAGCAAGAAGTTTATTTTTGTGAGGACTTCCAAAGAGGAAAGCTGTCTTCGGAGAAGAGCAAAGTAGGACAATGGCATCTGGAGAGTGCCTTCTGCTAGACCTAGAAACAGATAACTTCATTCTCTACAACTTCTCTGTCAACCAGAGTGCAAACTTCTCCCTCCTCGGTGACGACTGGTTCTACCCAGCGTTCCTCTATGCCATCCCCACAATCTACGGGATCATCATTTTGATAGGCCTTATTGGCAATATCACTTTGATTAAGATCTTCTGTACTGTTAAATCCATGAGAAATGTCCCTAATTTGTTCATCTCCAGTTTGGCTCTGGGAGACCTGCTGCTTTTAGTGACTTGCGTGCCCGTGGATGCCAGCAGGTTCCTTGCTGACGAGTGGCTGTTTGGCAGAACTGGATGCAAACTTATCCCCTTCATACAGCTCACCTCTGTAGGGGTGTCAGTCTTTACTCTCACTGCTCTCTCAGCTGACAGGTAAGCTTGGCTGCTGTCACTTTGAAAAGAAGCCTGCATAGCTATAACTCCATAAAATGCATGATTACAAATATGTATTTTCAGGTAACAAATCTATTTTTAATGTAATGAAGAAAATAAAACTACCTTAGGTAATTTCTGGTGTTTACTAGCATAGAAGTTGAGGAGGATGTAGACTGAACACAGGATACTTTTTCTAGGCTAAACTAAATGTTTGTGCAATTTAGCTAATAGTCTACATAAATTCAAATAGAAACGAGCAGATCAAACTAAAGACCAGAGAGAGAAAGTGCCGTTAATGAAGCTCTGCTAAAAGGTAGCGTGTTCATATTTGCCAAAAAGATAATTGATCCATATTTAATCAAGTGTGAAGGCACTGGACCAGCAATTTAAAGTGCAGTGAGAATCAATTTTTTCTAGTGGTTTGCTTCCTTAAGGCTAATTATATGTGAGGCAATATTTCATAAAATATTTTTCAAATATTCAAATGAGGATGCCTGAAGCCAGGAATCTCAGTTTGTTATAGCTGGTGTATTTCCCTTGGTTAAACTGTTTGCCCCTTATCCAGTCAAAACTGATTTGTGCTGTAGATTCAGAAACTTCATCTTCTAATAATGTTTGGTAAAAAATAATATGTAGTAAATATGCTATTTTAGAATATGTTAAAACAACTTTGACTTTAACAAATTGTATGCTTCTTTTAAGCCAAACCAATTTTTTATTTCTGTGAGGCTTTGAAAACTGTCTCAGAGCATTCAGATTAAAATTCAAAAGTCATTTTCATTTGAAGGTTATTTGGAAGAATAGAGCCTACCTTTCTGGAAAGGTTGTAAGTATCAGGCATTGGCTTTTATAGAAACTCTTATAGCATCAGAAAAGACAGGATATTTTGCTTCTAATTTGGATACTTCAGAAAGAGATTAACGAGCACATTGTCACCATGCTGAAGTGACATCAAATAACTGAGTGAAGAATTATTTCAGTTTTGTTTTGCTCAAAAAAGACTTGGGGACTGTATCCTTGTTCACAAATAAGTGAAATTAGGTTTACTTTGGGTAGTCCCTTGCATGCTACTCTGTCTCTCTTCCTAACCTGCTTTCAGACATCAGACTACTTTTTTTCAGATTTCAGTGTGGTTTATGCTCATATTTCAATATGCTGTATCGAGTCTCAAAGAAAGCAGATGACTCCCTAGGGTTTCAGAGACAGAACAGTCAATGTTTGTCAACTCTATGTTGGGATAGGTATAAAAATAGCACTGCTTGTCCCAATGACAGATGGCAAAGAGACCTATATGTAAATAAAAGTCGTGAAGGAATGTGCTCGAAAAGTATTGGGAAAATAGGAAAACTGCAGAAACTCCCTAGTAAAGGACCACGTACACATTTACTCCTGAGTTTGATGTGGTGGTTGGATCCAACCTGACTACTCTGAAGAAAATATTAGGAAAACAAGAAATATTCCTCCAGGAAATGCATCTTTCCAGTTTTAAGGGCTGTAAGGAAAGGAAAAATGCATTGTAAAGAAGATTATGTTAGAGAGATTTGTTGGAATCTGATCACATGCCACATAAGATAAACTTTGCAAATGCTTTTACTGAGTAACACATCAGTAGCCCTTTTTGCCTGAAGTGAATAGAACAGAAAACAGCAGCTGTGCCAAGCTTGAGGTTTGGTGACTTTAAGTTCTGAACTTCAGCTTTATCTGAAACCTGTTAACCATCATGCTTCACTGGTTATCAAATGTTACCACACTTTTCAACATTCTCATTTCCAAGGGATCATTTTACCCTCTTCTAATGGATCCGTGATCCTCTGCAGGAGGAGATAATAATGAAACTTTCCACTTTGTTAGATCTATGAATCTAAACCACTGTGCATTGAAACACAAATGTCTCTTATCTGTTATGTTTGCTCAAGTTTCTGTTTTGGTAAGTTAACAGCAGTGCTGGGATAATTTTGTTAGAACATAATACAGTCTGTATTTTGTCAGCTCACAGCCCATTAGTCTATTTTCTTAAAATTGTCACCATGAACTCCAGACCCCAGTATTAATCATGTCAGAACCATTTGGAAAATAAACAAAAAATGAAAAGGGAGAACTGCCAAGATGTGAGTTGAATGTGACCACCATGGTGATGCCTGTCTGGGGCTGTGGAGGGTCTGGCAGCCCAACACCTGGCTGTAGCCCCAGAGGCAGAGAGATGCAGAGCCTGACATGTGAGATGGTTTCATAGACAACCCTTTCTGAGGACAGACGTGACATTGCCCAAGGGGAAACACCTGCAGAAGAAAGGGGTGTGGTGATGAGACCAGCTAACATGAGGCCTCAGTAGTCCAGCAGGCAACGCTGCTCAGGGACAGCTCATCTCACTTGGCTATCACTGTCTGAGGTGAGACATTCCAGGAGAGTCATCAAGGTGCCCTAGTCCATGGAAAGAGATGCCTCCAAAAGAGACAGGATAAATCACCACATGAAGATACCTATTTCCCTCCTTGGATATAGAGGAAGCCTTGCTGTTTAGCACAGATTACATGCCTGTATTTGAGATGGCTAATGATCAGGGATATGAACCCTACCTGAGATGCTCACATGAGGCGTGTGAATGTCCCTGTTCTCATGAATCAAAGCCATAGACCATGGGAAACAAAAAGACCTTCTAAACCATCTGCTCTGAATAGCATCGCATGGCACTGTATCCAGAGAAAGGGGGACTTGTCAGTGTACTACAGAACTTTTGTCTATAATTTGTCTTCTGCAAAAAATTACAATAAAACCCTCTTGGTTCAGGTGTCCTTCCACTGGCAAAAGTAATTGGGAGTAACTGCTGGCATTACTGAAGGTATCACTGTGATGCCTAGAGAGACCTGGCATAGCAGGAATCAGAAATCTGATGCGTAAAGAAAAGCATTGGAGTGTGATACAAGAGGGTCATTTCCAGAGTCATGACCATTGCAACACAAAATGAAAGGCAGGGGATAGGTGTGACGGGCAGATAGAACACGTTGAGAGGGTGGTGAGACACTTTTATGCTGCCTGTTACAACAACGGTTCAAATCCTCTCAGTTGCTTTGGTTCACCTTCTGGAAATGAGGGACCTGGTTTTAATAGTTTTTGGACATCCCATATCATGGATGCAAGGGTGTACCTTCCTTGCACCTAAGAGAGGTATACTCTTATTCTTTCCATTTCCACTTTCCCCTGCGTTAGGAATCCATCATCTGCCAGTGACTGCACTCTGCTAAGTGCCAGCCTCCAGCACAGAGCACCAAAAGCTGCTCAGTGGTTTGACCCGCCGAGACCGAGGGGTTCTCTAGAGGATTGACTGATCACTTGCAAAGCTCTTGAGGAGAAATAAGAGGGACAAACTACTGATCTCAGCTTTTCTGCAGTGGGAGCCTCCCAGCCTGCAAGTGCTCTGTGTACAAATAGGCACAGATGAGCACACTTGCACAGGTTTGAGCAGCAAGGGCCTAGCCAAAGGATATCCCTGAGTGCTTAGGTTGGCTCTGTGCACAGTCAGAAATTAAAGGTAAATTATTTCAGACAGTATGCAAGAAAGGGCAAAAAAGAGTTAACAATATTAGAAATGTATTTCCTGTACCACTCCACTGGTTGCACAGTGCTTGCATCTGTCTGACTGCTTTTGCAGGAGCAGTGGGAGCTGTCAGGTGATACCTGTTTTCCTGGAACTGTGTCGGATTTTTAGAGCAGCCAGGAGAGGGTTAAGGCATGTGGTGTGCTTGCAGCCACCTTCCATGAGTGATAAGGCGCCAGGGCTGAGTATACAAGAGCAAAGAAACAACTGTTCCATGTGTTTGTATGCTGTTTGTGTGTTTTAGAAAGACTGTAAATCACATTGGCAGGGAAAGGACATTTGTCTGCCCTACTGCTCTCCACTGTTGAAGTTCTTTAGCTACTGCTTAGGTCATCCCAGAAAAAAGGAGGTTTGAGTTCACCCATCGGCTTGTCCTCCTTTTCCTCAGTACAAGGAGAGGGGGTACAGAGGCACCTGTGAGAGCAGTGACACCTGGGCTTCTAGCCCAGGCAGGAAAGCCAAGGCTGGCTCAGCAAGGGACAGAAAATTAAGGAAAATCTTTGCACAGTAAGAAGAAAAGCAGACCACTTAATTGCCCATGTCATGGGAGATGTCTTTATTTAATTGACTTTCTCTCGTGACTGACAGAGTTTATACATTTGCATTTGAATTACCCAGGCTGTCAAGCATTGATCATAGTTCCCCACTGTTTCACTGACATCGTAAAAAATCGAAATGCCCTGGTGCTCATGCAGTGAAACCTTCCTGAGGTAATGCTATTTTTACAAGCACACAGCAGAGTAGGTAAAGTATAGTTGGAGTTTACAAGCAGCATCTTTACTTTAAGCACCTTGGATTATCTGGATTTTAGTGCTGGAAAACTGCAGCAATGCCTGCCAGCCAGAGGTGCCTGCTGTTCTGTGGTGGGAGGGAGTGACAGTGTAGTGAGACACATGGAGTGACATTACATGTGAGATAAGGTTGCTTACTTTGGTAAGACCAGCTGCAGACAGCAGGAATTGCAGTCATGTGGGAGACCTGAAATGAGGATGTTAGCTTTGGAAATGTTGACCTCAGTGCTTTGGGTGCTGGGATGAATTCAGGGATGCTATAGCGCTTCCAGCTGTGCAGGGTCCCTTGGAATACGTCACAGACTTGACTTTTGATGTTCCTCTGAACTCATATGACAGTTTGTTTATCTAAAAATAAAACCTTCAAACAACCTCCTCCTCAAAAAAAAAAAAAAAGAAAAAGAAAAAAAAGAAGTGGTGGAAGGAAAGAAACAAATCCAGAATTTCTAGAAATACACTTTTAAACATGCAAAAATCTTTGTTTAGTGGACTCATGTCTTCTGTGATTTAGATGTCTCCAGCCCTTACTATTAATACTGCATACAAAACTAGTGGAAGAATAATATCTATGTGTCAGTTCATTTATTTTATTTTACAATCACTGGATTATGTCTCTGCAAGAGGATTAGGGGAAGTACACCAATCTAAAATAAAGCTATGGAAAGCCAAACTGGATTACAAAGTGACATGTTTTTAAAAAATACCATCAGTTGTAAAGTGTCAGGTCCATGGTGGTTATGAATTTATTCTGGGCAGTATAGCCACGGCATTCATGAAATCCTTTCAGGTCACTAAGGCACTATTTTAGCAATTTACTAGTGCTGTAATTTACTGTGCAGCCCCAGGAAGGTTTGAGAGGGTGGCAAAGAAAGCTGCTCTCTGAACTACCAAGACAGCCTCTAATCCAGTCAGTGCAAGTCAGCAGAATGATACCCCACGTGTAGATTTTGGATCCACATATGTGATCTCAGCCAGGAACATCGGTCCTTCCAAGCCAGGGAAGAAAACTGGAAGGACTTTGGGCTCCAGCCCAAAGCCTTCCCTTACACTGAAGCACTGGGCAGCCCCATCTCGACCCTCACTGCTGGCACGGTGTCCCTGCTGCTGCTCTTCACGTGCTGATAGCACAGGGCACATGAAGAGTGACATACCCATATCTTTTTCAGCTGATGTACAAGAGTCTTAGATCCTGGTTGCTGGCCACTGTGTCAATATAATACAAACACTCTTAGCACCCTTTCCTCAGCCCCTGAATCCGTCTGCACCAAGAGCAACAGATCAAACAGCGCAAACTTTCTGAATATCTTGATTAACCAGAGCAGATGGCCAAAACGCAATAGATGCACTTCTATAACCAGGAAGATTAGAGCTCTCATTTATAGCAGTGGGACTAGTGCGCAAATCCGAGGTTAGAGTCAGTGCTAATGTGCTGGAGACTGTCAATATTTAAGCAATCAAAGGGAAGAAAAGTTAGATTACCTACTGTTTACATTTCAGTAAAACCTAAAACCCCCAATCAGTTGTCATGGTCTCATGGTACGAAGTGCTGTACACACTGTTAATAAGGAGAGCAACTGGCCACCGAGAATTTGCCAGCTATGTGTCCCAGCTGTGGGTTGGGATTGCTGCATTGCTGCAGGGAGATGAGCTTATGGTGATCCCTTCAGTTCACGTGTTACTACCTGATTTTCAGATGTGGACCACAACCTGGCTGAGAAGAATAGAAGGCAGTTGAGCTGAAAAAGGAGAAGCAAGCACAGCCTGTCCCGTATATGCACTGAAACATCCAGTAACTGCTTTGCTCACGAATAGCCCCTGCAATAACCTTGTTTCCTTTATTTTTGAAAGAAACTTCACCACTAGCCCTGTGAAGTCCCCTCATTTGTTTCTCAGCAGTTTGACACCCAGGTGCCCACCTTAGCCCATACCATCTGGGACACCCTGGGCCTTGCGCTCCTACCTGAGCTCCTGCCTGTAGCAGGCTCTTCAGTCCTCCACATATTGTCTGCTATGTAGGGCCTCTGGCAGAGCAAGGGCTTCCAGTATCCAGAAGACCAGCCTGTGCCCTGGGGCAGAAAACAAGGACAGTCCCTGGACCTCTTGCAGTGCTGAGACACCAGAAGGCATCTGAGCAGCGAGCCAGTTGCTGTGCTGTAGAGAAAGGCAGAAAGCCAGAGATCCCTTGCAGAAAACTCTCCTCCTGATGCCAGGCTAGTGATCAGTTTAACTGGATTGCTGAAGACTGTGGAGCATCAAAGGGAGAAGCATTGTCAGGGCTTTGCCCATCCTGTCCTCATTTGCCCTCTGGCTAGACAGGCTCTGCAGCTCTCTAGGAGGGCAGGACAGAAAGTACCATGACATCGTGAGAGAAAGAAACATTTTTTCACGCCTTCAGACAGCCCTGAAGCGTGAGATTTAGACGGGGACAGTCAAATGCCCCAGGAGAACCAGAGATGTGGATGCTGGACTAGGAGCTACCGCACAGTTCAGAAGTATTTCTTGTCCTCACCTGTGCACAGAGGCTACTGAATATCTCATAGGATTTGGATTAAAACAGATCTTTTTAGTGACACTGGGCTATGTTCTGAGTATTCAGACTAAAGGCTCACATACACCCGGCCCCTCTCTTGTGTTTCTGGCACTCTGTTATCCTCTCTGCTTAGAACTTATGCCATATTTCAAATCAAAATTTGTTTGACCTCTAACCACTGCATAATAGTCCAACTCACAGCATAGCTGAAAGGTTGAGAGAGTTAGGGTTGTTCAGTCTGGAGAAGAGAAGGCTCTGGGGAGACCTTTTTGCAGCCTTTCAGTACATGAAAGGGTTTATAAGAAAGACAGAGAGGATCTTTTTACCGAGGCCTGTAATGACAGCACAAGGGGCAATGGTTTTAAACTGAAAGACAGTAGGTTTAGGTTGGACATAAGAAAGAAATTTTTTTATGATGAGGGTGGTGAGGCACTGGAATAGTGCCAGGGGAAGGGGTGGATGCCCCATCCCTGGAAGTGTTCAAGGCCAGGTTGGATGGGGCTTTGAGTGACCTGATTTAGTTGAAGATGTCCCTGCTCATTGCAGGGTGTTTGGGCTATTTGGCCCTTTGAAGGT
This sequence comes from Myiotriccus ornatus, assembly GCA_036023395.1. Classification (NCBI taxonomy): domain Eukaryota; kingdom Metazoa; phylum Chordata; class Aves; order Passeriformes; family Tyrannidae; genus Myiotriccus; species Myiotriccus ornatus. Next base: position 100,667,195 of record JAYRBT010000001.1, read on the forward strand.
GCCTTCCTAAACAAGCTATTCTATGACTCCATGATAAGAGCAGTCAAGGATAGTATTAGATTGTTCAGCCCCAACATGCTGCTGAAAGTTCATGTTGTGGTGATGATCTCTTATGACATCTGTGTTTATTGAAGCCACAGAAAGGACTTAAACATCATATAACTGGCTTAACTGTGTACTGGCTTACACTGGAATGATGAGAATCCCACAGGATATCTCATTCTGTCACGTGCAGGAGAGATGCACTAACGCTTTCTCATGGTTTTTCCTCTTTTCTTGAAAGGGCACTAATTTTTTTGCATCACCTGCTCGCTTGGGTCCCATATCTACCATTTTACACCTGGCTGAGTTAAATGGCTTCTGTTAGACCATGGTCATTTACCCCAATGACTCTACAATAATTTTAGTCTGGTCATCCACTGTGTCATCTGCAAACTTTCCCAGCAAAGGTTTTACAGCCTGCTCAAAGCAGCTGCTGATATGCACAATAAATAACACTGCAGCTAGAGCAGGTTCCCAGGACCCAGGCTAGAAATGGCCCTACACTCTGCTACCTTCTCGCCAACATGGTTGATGTGCTGCTGGGGAGGTCATGAGGCTTAGGGTCCCATCCCCAGACAGCCTCCCGCAGTCCAGGACTCCAAATTTTAACCCTTCCCCTGTGGGAGTGGGGCAGGGATTGCATGGATACGAGAGGTAGGACCACAGGTACCCTGGCACACACATGTGCATATCTACATGCATGGTCACTCGTGCCAACATGTCCATGGCAAGCTGTGCCTCCCTTGTACACCAGCATGGGCCACAGCCTATTTACATCACCTATCATGTTGTGACAAGAAATAAACCCCCCCTGAAATCTTCTGTGCCTTAAACAGCCTTATGTTCATTATCATCTGTTAATAGGATTAACCTCTCTGTTATTCTACCTACAACAGGCCACAGGCAACCCAAGTACTTGCAGTTGTCTTGGTCACACCTTCCTGCTTTTCCGAACTTCACAGCTTTGAAGCCAGTTCTCCATTTCTGGGGAAATCACCACTTTTTTGAGATTTGTAAAAAAATTAACACCAGTTGTTCCTCAGGCGGTTCCTTTAGTACTCTTAGGTGTAAATTATTCAGACCTGCTGGTGTGAAACTGGTTTGTGTTAGCAGATGCCAGCTCACATTTTCTTTAATACATCTGAAAAGTTTTCTGCTATGGCTGTAGTACTGCACGCACAGTATAGATTCACATAAATCTCCCACACGTTTGGTCTTGAAGACAAATACCTGGTCATTGCTCATCACTTCGTCTCATCCTTGTTCATATATTCTCGATTTATGTGTATGCCTGACTTACCGATTATTCTTTTTGTTCCTGATATATTTTAAAATACACATTCATCTGTTACAATGACCTTTGATAATTTGTTGGCTCCTCCAGCTTCTCTTATCAGTCACCAACATTTTAAACCTCCAATATTTGCTGTCATTTACTTTTGCTTTTTTCCCCATCTGTTGCATATTGATTTTTTTAATTACTTCTGTGAGGTTTTAGCATGACTCCCCAATTTCTCTTGTTCGGGCAGCTTTTGCCCTGTAGAGTTTTTTCATGGCAAGGTGGAAGACACCAGGGAGCCGGCTGGGGGTCAGGGTATAGTTAGTGTTGCTGCTTTTGTGTTTGTATTCTCGGTCAGTTGATTTGACAGCTCCTTTTAACTTTAGGAAATCCCCTTCTCTAAAGGTCATCTACTTCCAAGCCCTCTGGTGTAGGCAGGGACACCCTTCCACTAGACCAGGTTGCCCAAAGCCTCATCCAACCTGGTCTTGGTTATATATATATATATATATATATATATATTCTTTTTCCACAAAATTAAGAAAAGCACACCACAGCTGGTACAGCTTATGGAAATGCTAATTTTTAGGTCAATGGTGTATTCTTCTTTCTCTGTCAGAACAAGGAGCAGTATTGATTTATTGTAGAATCATAGAATCATACAATAGATTGGGTTGGAAAAGACCTCCAAGATCATCAAGTCCAACCCCTGATCCAACTCCAATTACTATATCATGGCA
>JAYRBT010000001.1:100669631-100704978 GCA_036023395.1 Myiotriccus ornatus
AGGAAATTGTCCTCTATACACTCCAGGAAATTCCTAGACTGCCTCTTCTCTGCAGTATTGAGCTCCCAGCAGATATCTGGCAGGGTACATCACAGGCTTTGGCTTGAGAAACTGCCATTTTTAGAATCTCTGACGAATTTCTGTAACTGGTTCTGTGGGATGTCCAGCAGTTATGCCACCTGGTTAGGTTAGTCAGTGATGTATTTGTGCACCAAAGGTGGTGCTTTCAGGAGAAATACAGCAGATTATCTAGTAAAATGAGCGGTCCATGTCTGAGCCCTTGCTTTCATTATCCTGGTAAGAGTTCAGTCCTCAGGCATGCAGACCCCCTGATCCCAGTTTATTGACAAGCCTGGGGACTTGGACTGAGACAGCAAAGCCCTCCTGGAAAGCATCACTGGGGCTTGCTCCTTTGCATGCCTGGTGACCCAGGTGCCAGCACCAGTTCTCCCAGCTTCACTCCAGATGCACAACATGTTACCAGCCCCAGCACCAGCACGCTGCTCCACCACCATGTCTTGTGGTGCCACATTGCATGAACAGACACATCCCTCTGGCTGAGGGTTCTGAGCACACAGAAATGTGTACCCTGCTTAGCTGGTGCTGGGGAGTTGGGACATTGGCTGTGGGGAGGAGCTCACTGTTTTTCAAGTTAAAGGATGTTTATAAATGAGTGGGTCCCAGCTCTCCTTCTGACAGCAGGTCTCACAGCTGTTTGCAAGGACTGCAACAAACTGCCAAGCTGGCCCCACTGAAATCTTTGACTTGGAATCAGGTGAAGATCATACCCTGGGTGCAGTAGGGGTCCTTCTGATGAGAAAAGCATCGTCCATGGGACTCACACTATTTCCTGTAGTAACCTTTACAGCCATTGTTTTTCCTATGTATAGTTAATTTATGAAATATTTTATGCTCTGGATGGTCATAATTGAGAATAGCACATTACTATGAGATGATTACTGTTTAAATTCTTCTTCCCCAAAATGTAGTGCAGTTCAGTGGTCTCTAAAACACTCTGCCTCAATTCTGAATTTAGTCTTTCTTGGACTGAAGTTCCCATTTGTCCAGATTCCAGGATGATGCAGCAGTATGCAGGTGTACTGAATAGACTGAATTTTGAACACATGCTTCAGAAAGTGAGAACTCTGCCACTTCCGTCAATGCCTCCTTTTTCTTTTCATTTAAATGTTACATTAATAAAAAAAGTAGGCAGTACCTGCCAGTGTATCCAAGACTTGCCCATTACAGATGTCTTTGTGCCCATATGCAATTTACTGAAGATTTTAATAACAGATGTTCACTCAAGAATCATGCATAATAATGATAATCTTAACTAAGTATGCAGAAAGCAGATAGACCCAGAATAGATTGTCGGAGTGTGTTGATGGGTTAGACAGTCTAGCAATTTTGTGGATTTATTGAATTGTCTTCAGAGCTATAAATATTCATAACATCCATGGCGGAAACAATAAAGAAAGTTTGTGGCATGACATTTGTCATAAATTTCTTCAGATATTTAGTAAGACTTTTTTTTGCTTTCCAAGTGAAGTTTCACACTCAGCAGGGCTTCATTTATGTAGTTTTTCCGTAGCATCAACTTTGTTTCTGAGGCTTTTTTGCATGGTAATTGAGCCAGTCCTTCGTATTATGTGGTCAAAACAAGAATGCGATACTAGTAGAACATAATTAGAAAATCTTAATGAGAGGATTTTTGTTCAGTCTATTGTCGGGTCAGGACCAGATCAATGTGCGCGCATTAAGCTTACAAATGGGAACACATGACTGGAGATTAGAGGGACTGTAAATTGCACATCTTTTCTCCCAGTTTTGGTTACAGGTGGGAACAGAAGAAGTATGGGGATGTGCTGACTAAGAAGCAGTTCTTTCATTATTACCACAGGAGGCTGTGGCAATTTCACAAGCTCCTTTTCTAGAGCTGGGAAGAACCCAGCATTTTCACTTCTCAGCAATTTACATGACTGGTTTTTCTAGGACAGCACTCCATTCCAACTAATCCCTGCTTTTTTATTTAAATTTGAGATTCACATTAGCCCAACTTTTCAAAATAGAGCTCATTTTAAACAGATTCAAAACTGTATAAGTGTATTTCTCACTTTGGAGATAAAGCAGAAAGTGGTGGTATGGCACATCTTTCCATCAGCCTGATGCAGTCTAAACAGTGGGACTTGTAACGAAGCAAGGATGGGTAAGGCTTCTGAAATTCTGTTTCAACAGGTCTTAACACACTTGGGTTTTTTAAATCAATATACAAATTCAGGAGCAGGGCCCAGGATCTTTTTATGTAAACAGTGTAGGATATAGTAACAGATGATAGTATTTGGAGGAAACTTTCCTTGTCACTTAAGTACTCCTTTAAGTACTCCTGCAAATTTGTTTGGGAGGGGCAGGGTCCCTTTCCTCTGTAGGAAGGATGGGGAGGCTTTTTTTCCTCTTCTTATATTTCTTGCAAGCGTGAGGTTAAGCTGCAAAAAGATGGACATGCTTGGAAGGACTGTGATAGACTCTGTGGCAGAGCCTCTTTTAGCCATTTTCTCTGACTACACTCCCACTGCTGAAAAAAGTGAAGAAGCAAGAGTTATGGAAGCAGCTTAGTGCCTCCTTTTAAGTCAGATGCAATCAACGAGAGAGAGGTAGTAGCAGGTACATAGCCCTGTACAATCCATGCTGTCATATTCGGTCACCAAGAATATCTCTGACAGCCACCTACCTCTGTGACCAGCCACATTCACTGCCATGAGGGAGGGATGTTTCTTTCCCATTGCCATCATAAAAGAGGAAAGCAAGCTGAGGCTGCCTATAGAATCAGCTTCTCCACACAGCATAAAGTTACTTCCCTAAAAACACAAACCCCAGACGTTTAGACATATGAAGTTAATTTAAATCCAAGGGAAACATCTGATTTTCCTCCGATGCTTTAGTTGTTTTAATTTAATTCTTGTGGCTGTCATAGCAGGCGTAAATGGATGAAGGTGACAGGAAAAAGCCACGAGGGAAGGACTGAGGCTGCAGTGTTACAGATAAGGTCCATTCTTCCCCGGAGAGCAAAATTTCAGCCCTGCGTACCCCTATGCTTAGAAACATATAGACATAATGATTTTGCAGGCAGAGTCTGTCTGTGCTTCAGCTGATGTGTATTTTCTTGGCTCAGCTGAGTAGCACAAGGATGGATAGCATATTTTGTGCCAGCAGAGAAAGTGCACCTAGGAAATTTTGACATCTGTTTGGGGCCTTATTTTGATCTGTGTCTTTGGATAGCGTACCTGTCTTTTTCATGATAAAGCTACTTCTGTGCTTATATTTGAAGCTGCAGCTTTGAGGCTATGTACACGGTATTAACCAATGTTTACATAGTCCAAGTTTTAGAGTACATTATGTGATGCTATCGTTAGTTACGTTATTTTTAACCCAAGGATAATGACATAGTTTTACATTTGCCTGGCATATGTGGAAAAAGTATTTACCACACAAAGAGCTTTGGTGTGCCACATTTCAGTGGTTTATGGTCATTTTAGTAGTTTCAGTTGTGAGAAACAATTACTCAATGAATATGGTAGAGATACTAAGAGATGTATATAAGACATTTTCAAGGATTCAGTGGACATGCTCTGTGAGATCCTACCAATCCACAATGAATTTTGAGGATTAGTTTAAGAAGTGATGAGGCATTCTGGGTTGAATCAACCCTCTCACCATATTCCTCTTGGAGGCCTGGAGGTTGACCTGGAGAACAGGGACAGCACCAGAGGAACCATGGCCGGTGTAGGAGAGGATTTCCCTACAGGCTGGATCATCACGGTGCCTCAGGAACTGCAGTTATATTAAGTGCACTTAAGAGTGACCCATGTGTAATTTCTCTTTGTGGGCTCCTTTGAACAAGATTGAGAGGCGTGGAGGTGACTGGCATCCATCCTGCCGCAAAGGCAGCTGCAGTGCATGCAGCAGGTTGCTGCTTCACAGGCACAGGGGGAATAGAGAAATTCAAAGGCTGGGCAGTAGTAAAGGTCAGCATCTGTTTCATATTTCCAATCAGATCATTAACACAGTCATTTTCATCTGGGCTGTTTGACGACTAGAGAGAAATTGGAGACACGAGTTCTTGACTATCTCTCTTTATTCAACTGAATCTTCAGAAGGCATATTTTTAAGTTTTGGCCTTTGTTGTAGGGCATGAATCCTACCTCTGGTTTATAATTTTTTCAAAAATTTCTTTAAAAGCAGATATGGAAAGGAGTTCAGCTGAAAAAAACCCATAAATATATTAAACAATAATTAGAGACTGAATGTGAGGTGATAAATCCAGGGCCGTGTCCAGATTTACTGCAGACAAGTTGAACATGTGACACATACTGCCTGATCCCATGTTACTGTATGGGCTAAAAATAATGCTGTGGTAAGACCTTTGCATGAAAGCTCACTCGACTGGCCATGTAGGTGTGTGGCTCCACTGAGGTATATAGGCATATTCACCAATGTCCCTTTCAAAGTGGACTGAAATATTCACATACTGGATGTTAAATGTGGGAAAGTTATGTGCTATGTGCCTCAGGCTAACTCACTGAAAAAGAAATTGCAGGGGACAAAGCTGTGGAGAGCTTGAAATTTTATTTGACCTACAAACTGGAAACATATATGCTGAAAAGCAGAATGAGCTGCTGCTCAAATCCAGTCTACCTTGATGAAGCTCTTAAGAAATGTCAAATAAATTATAAAACCTGGGGTTGGCCCTGCCAGGAAGGTGGTGTGGAAAAGTAAAGGAGCCCCACTCAGAAACCAACTAGGAGCTGCAGCTTTTTCACACCCTCAGCACTAACCAGAGGAAAACCTCCTAGTGGTGTCACCAGCCAGGGGGTCCAATTGCTCATGTGTAGCCCCCACCCCCTGTGCCCTGACTGTGAACAGCTGCTGTCCAGAACCCGAGCTGGCAGGGGAGGGGGAATTGCTGCTGAGACACGAGCTAAGCAGGGACCCACTGATGCATCAGCAAGGTGACTGGAAATGGAGACTCCCACCAGATCAATACTGATCAATCAAGCTTTAATACTCAGAGACTAATGGAGATTACTGAAGATTTCTGAATAAGTTAACCCACCATCAAAGAAGTCATGCAGATACTCAGCAAAATAATTTGATTTGATTGTCAGGCTATGAAGGTAATATCTCCTTGTGTTTCTGCACCTGAGAATGTACATTTTTCAAAACCTATTTTCTAACTTTGTTTCTTCTGTTTTATAGTTCTGTTCTTTCACCCTCGTGCTTTGGGGGTACACTGAACCTCTTACAAGCAAAACCTCTGACAGATCTTCTCCTATATCAGCTGTAAGAGGCTTTAAAAATAAACTAAACATCTAGTAACCAGTGCCAGCATTCTTAGCCATTTCTAATTATGTTCTTTCAAAATTACATGGTTTGTAAATGCCATCTCTAATTAAAATATACTAATAACTTGAAACAGATTCATTTTCTGGCTCCCCCTACTCTGTTAGTGTTAATAAAAATTAAACAGAGTTTCTCTTTCTCTGTATTCTTTAACTTATATATGTTCCTGGAAATTAGTACTGTAAAATACTGTCTCAGCTGGCTATATTTTATAAGAAAATCCCTGAAATAATCATGCTAACATGCCATGTTGAAAAGCAAACAATAAGCATCTGCAGAAAGACCTTTCCATTAACTAAATTTAATAGTTTGATATAGTATTAATTTCCTTCTGCATTTCTCTTCCTTAAGGTTTAGTGAAGATTTTCAGTTAGCTAATGTTTCTGTCAGTAATCTATATCTGGTCAGTTAGACTGTAAATCAAGCTATTTCAACAATACTGTGTTGGTAATCTGCCGTCTGTTTTATTACCGCAATAGCTGTAGCATCGTATTTGTTTAAGTGCCGTGATTTTCTTGACCTGAGATTATGATCTGGTGCTTGTAGTATGACACCAGTTAATCCCCAGTTTCAGAGTGCAAGTTAGAGAGGTGTTAAGCAAGCCTTAAAAATACTGTGTTGGGCTGCTGCAGTTGCATAGCTGGATTAAAGGGGAGCTGTAGAGCTTGGAGAATAAGTGGTTCCACAGCAAACTGTTGAGCAAAGTGTCTGTAGGACATGAAAGGAAAACTCATCTACATAAGACATCTTTCTGAAGAAACATCTGCAAATGATTAAATGTCCAGATACAGTCTTTATAAAAATGAGTATAAACAAATAGAAATACTTATGTAATTACATTTGCATGTATATACATGCATCTATAGATATAAATATGTTTATGTGTATAAAATATACTCAGAGATGTGTAGACACATACATACCTACACAGAGGGAAAGAGTAGGTGTGCTGAGCAGGATATTGCATATAATCAGAGGCTGAATCATGCTTATCCTGCAAATGAAGCAATTATCCAGCTAAAACAGTGCAGGACTGAAAGACTCCTCCCTCAAATGTTGAGCCTTAGGATAATGCAGACTGTAGTAAGTGGGGATTCATGAAGTGTCCCTAGAGATGAGTTTGGGCTGCCATGTGGAGGGACTCTGATGTGTGCTGCCTGGACTTGGGCAGGGTGTTATGCTCACTTCCTCTGCTCCCACTCCAGTGCCCAGGTCAGCTGTCTGAAAGAGCCAGGATCTTGGAAGGAGCTTAGACGTGGACTCTGGAACAGCCACATGGGGATGTACCCTGCTATGCCAAAGGTGGCCTGGGACACCCTAGGACCCAGTCACACATCAATTCCCAGGGAGCAGACAGTGGCGAAGGGGGTACCAAATGCAACACAGGCAGTGTGAGGTAGATCCTGGAAGAAACATCCTACAGTTTGTAACTGGTATGATGATGACCCTAAATACTAATTTATGAAACCTGTAGATATTCCTTCCTAATTATCTTCTTTTTTTTCTTCTACTATGTTTCTTAAACGCATATGTGAGTTGTGGTTTACTTGGAATGTGAACTCCTGCCAGAGCAGGGCTCCAGCATATTTGAAGCTCCGATGTTTTCCGTTCTTCTCATTACACACATCAATTTCAAATAAGTTTGATTCTCTGATTTTCTTAGGTTCTAAAGCACAATTTTCTGAAAGGCTGAAATAATGAAAGACAAAATTTCAAATCAAAAATGTCTTCTGCATATCTAGGATAGCAAGCCGTAATTTTTTTCTTTTTTTCCTGCAAGAAACTCAGTTTGTAGTTCTGGCTACTTAATCTCAGCGCATTGAGTTAGGAACAACTCTTTCCAGCTACACCGCCACATAGCAATTAAAACAGGCAATATGCTCTTTGTAGCTTGACTAAAAATAAGCTTTGGCTTGCAGGAGGCCAGCACACTCACAGCTTGAAATGTGTAGCAAAATCTCAGCCCAGTTTCCTTCAACGCTATTCGGTGAAAGCTGCTGTACACTTTTGTAGAGAAGTCTATGATTGCACTTCTGTCTTAATGTTATTTGGACACATATTAATGTCATTAATATTAATTAGCACGGTAATGTCACCTAGCACTGCACTTTGTTGGGTCGATTACAAATTAAATGAACTTATAATCGATACACATGAAACTGAATGGATCTATGACAGGTGGCTCTGGTTTAAAATGAGAAATCTATTGAAAACATTGAAATTTAAAACATCAGAAAAGAAATCAGTCTTGGGTAAAGGAGGCTTTCATTTGGGTTTTTATTTCTGAGTGAAAGGGAAAAGCAAGAACACAATGCCTGAATGTTGAGCTCAATAAACTATTTCCTTTTTTTGTTTGTTTTTTTAGGTATAAAGCTATAGTAAGGCCAATGGAAATCCAAGCATCCCATGCATTGATGAAGATCTGTGTGAGAGCTGCTATAATCTGGATTGTATCCATGTTGCTTGCCATCCCTGAAGCAGTGTTTTCAGATCTGCACCCTTTCCATGACAAAGGGACTAATAAAACCTTCATCAGCTGTGCTCCTTACCCTCACTCGGATGGGCTACATCCCAAAATTCATTCAATGGCATCATTTCTCATATTTTATATCATTCCCCTGTCTGTAATTTCAGTATATTATTATTTTATTGCTAAGAATTTGATCCGGAGTGCTTACAACATCCCCGTGGAAGGAAACGTGCATGTGAGGAAACAGGTAGAGATTTGACTTTCTTCAAAAATGCACATTCTCTTTGAATCTGGGAGGAAAGATGAAATACAGAGAAATTTGTACTGGAACAGACTGCATTCGTTGTGCTAATTTAAATAGATTACTTGGGGTAAAAAAATTAAAATGGTTGAAAGAAGCCATGATACAGGGCTAAACAGTTAAAGCATCACCTTCTAAGTTCAGAGACTTTGGCAGAGTGATTACCATGGCAAGCATAGCAGGACACCCATGCCAAAGCCTGGAAAGGTATTGATGGATGCAGGTAAAGAGGCAGAGCTGGATACGGTGTTTGGAGATTGAATCAGAGGGGTGACACGGGAGAAAATCAAAACTTCTGAAAGTTTTTTGTCAGAGAGAGGACCTTGGATAAAGCCTTGCCTGTTTCTAAACAGCTTATTGACCTTGACATATTTATCTTATTTGTCTTTCCTCTTCCTTTCAACTGAGGCGTGCTTCAACCTCAGCTAAACTGACACAAGCTGTTCTTCAGCTTAACAATTGTCCACACAATTGCACCCAGCTGACACCTCAACCTTAGGCTGACCCAACACAATCATGTCACATAGCCTTCAGGTGCTATGGTGAAGCAGTAGAGCTGGAAAGACTTGTTCTTTGCCCATCAAATAAGGTGCAATCTCTGAAATCTTTATCCTTTCCCCCTTCTGAATGTACGTAAATCTTTGTCCCCTACAGGCCATTTCTCTGCTGATCCGATGGCTGTTTTGATTAGTGACAATAAAGTGAGCAGTAAAAGCAGCACTTTCACCCTTTGGTTTTGGGGAGACAGCTCTAAAGAAAGCAAAAAGCCAGGCTGCAGTGTAGCACCCTCAGTCTATCATTCCTGTCCTGCAGTGCATCCAAGAGCTATAGGTCTCCATCTGAGATAATTGGTATCGATTTCTTTATTGCATTGCTTCCTTTCCTTATAGCGCAGATGTGGCCTCAATAGCCCTATATCAAATTAAGCATACATTTAAAAAGAATATATGGTTTAGCCAAGGAGAGCCCTTTCTCAAAGGATTTAATTTTCTGCCCGCTCTCTGGAGACATTGTCACCTGGTACATGTCAATCCTTCCTAAGCTCAGTGGCTGATTTTCAGTAGTGCTGTTAAAAGGGCACCAAATAAAGTCAAAATGGGCTTGTCAGGTCTCTCCTGCCTGCTTCCTGCTTGCAGTTGCCCTGAGGAAAGATCAGCCTGTTTAAGATGCTCAGTTTCTGATTTACCTGTGCAGTTTGGAAGGGGAGGTAGGATAGCAAAGTATCCCTGGAGTCTGACCAGGCACTGCAGCTGCACTGGGGCAGGAGCAAGGGCAGTGGGGCTGGGGCTAGAGGGCAGTTTCAGGTCATTCAGGTCCTACTTAAATACAGAAAGTGGATGCAAAAAATTCCCTAGGATCACCTGGAAAGAGTTGCAGCCCTAAAAAGTCAGCAGTGTTATACTTTCCGATCCTGCAAACTCTGGCTGTGGAACCTCTCCCAGAGAGCAGTGCATTTCTCAGCAGCTCTGTCTGTCCTCTCCTTTTGGGCATCCTCCATCACAGCTTTTGTGTTCATTTTGGAGATCACAGAATCAAGTAGGTTGGAAAGACCTCTGAGATCATCTAGTCCAACCTATGAGCTCACATCACCTTGTCAACTAGACCATGGCACTCATTGCCGCATCCAGTCTTTTCTTAAACACCTCCAGGGATGATGAATCCATCACCTCCCTGGGCAGCCCATTCCAATGCCTGGTCATTCTTTCTGTGTAAAACTTCCTCCTTAATGTCCAACCTAAACTTTCCCTGGTCAGCTTAAAACTGTGTCCTCTTGTCCTATTGCTGGTTGCCTGGGAGAAGAGACTAAGCCCCCCTGGCTACACCCTCCTTTCAGGTAGTTGTAGAGAGCAATAAGGTCCCCCCTGAGCCTCCTGTTCTCCAGGCTAAAAAACCCCAGCTTCCTCAGCCACTTCTCTGTGCTGCAGACCCTTCACCAGCCTCGTTGCCCTTCTTTGGCCTAGTGTGCAGCACTTGTGGACAAAAGACAAGGTATGGTCTACCTCAGCTCCCCTTGGTTGAGCAATACCTTTGGGTTGACTCTAAGCATGTAGAAGTAAAACAAGTGTCTTGTCTGCATGAAGGTTGTACTGCGTGTTAGCTGGCTTTGTAGAAGCACCTTTCCCTGACAAAGCTCAAATTGTGCTCAGAAGTGTTCATCCACCTGTATCCGTCTTCTCTTGGTGGCTCCAGTGCTTTCAGCTGAAGGGTCCACCTTGCCACTGCCTCAGTGTTTCCCCAAGTACAGACAATCCTGTCTCTGTTTCTCCATCTCCTTCAGACTATGAGTGCTGCACTTGATCTCAAAGGGCTGTGAGCTGCTGACAGCACTTTTGTGTACATATACCACATGGCCCCATGGCAGAATGTCCTGCATCTGGGCTCTGTGAAAAATCCCAGACTCCTACCAGATAATTAATTATAATAATAGTAATAATAATAAAGCAATATATTAAAATTACATATGATTGTATAAGTTGTATGTGGATAACTAATGCAAATGTCCACACTTTTGTTGCCTGAGCTGGGATTTTGCAAAGTGACAAGCCAAGGAATTTTATCTCTAAACGGGAAAGACTACTTCGTATGTAATAAATTTGCAGAATTATTTGGTTTTGAGAGAAGGGAGTTGAGGAGAGATAAGGAGAGTTCCTGAGTGTTCACCTGCAGTCCAGATTTCCTTGCTCTGGACATACCACCTGCCATGGGCTAGCCCCAAAGCTGCAGCGCTGGCAAAAATTGTCAGCTACTGGTCTGAGCTAGGAATAGCAGCTAATCTGCATTTCTCTTTCTTCTTCCAGATTGAATCCCGTAAGCGCCTGGCCAGGACTGTACTGGTCTTTGTGTGCCTCTTTGCCTTCTGCTGGCTTCCCACTCACATCATCTATTTATACCGGTCCTACCACTACTCCGAGGTAGACACCTCAGTGCTGCATTTCATTGCCAGCATCTGTGCCCGCATCCTGGCGTTCACTAACTCTTGCGTCAACCCATTTGCTCTCTACCTGCTCAGCAAGAGCTTTCGGAAACAGTTCAACAACCAGCTGCTCTGCTGCAGAGCTCGCCTCCTCATCCGGTCCCAGAGCATGGCCAGGAGCACCACACGAATGACCTCCCTCAAGAGTACAAACCATTCCCTGGCCACCTTCAGCCTTATCAATGGCAACCACCTTTGCCACGAGGGCTATGTCTAAGGGGCACGGTCAGGCACCACCATATCGTGTACTTAGCACGGCTGCTTGACTTTGCTCCATGGGGGTGGTGAGTAGCACACAAGCAGAGGCACACATGGATGCAAGGAGGTCTGATGTGCTCAGAGAACTCAGAGGAGCTTGAAGCATCTAACAATTCATCTTGGACTGAGGTTGAAGTATCCAGCGTTTCACCCTGGACTGAGGCATCGTCAGAGCATCAGATCATTGAGCACCAGCCCACAGGAACTCCCTGGGAAGTGCTCCAAGAAGTTGCTTCAAGACCTGCTACTTTTAATGAGAGCAAAATGAGCACCTTAAGATCAAATATTGTTTGGCTCTGCAGAATCTTCATCACTTTCTGCTCAATCCCAAACTCATGCAGATTTTCAGCAGTGACAAAGACCCTATCAGGTGCACACAATTTGTCAGAACAGTTTCATTCATCAGTTCATGGTAAAATATATTTTGACATAGAAATAAATCCATTTAAATAAGGTAAATACTTTTACAAAGGAGTTCACTGTAGGTCATTTACAGACTTTTCAAGTATTTATTAATGTTCTGAGTACAGTATTAATTCATGGTATAAAAAGTATCAACAGTTTACTGGGGTATGTCAGTGACCCCAACTGAAATGAGCAGTATCTTGCACCACATCAATGTGAAAGCAGTAACATGAATAAATGTGAGTTGGAATATGTTTAAAGTTTTCAAATGTGTGAGCTGTTGCCATGTTGTGGAGAAGACAGCAGAGTGATTTCCAAGCATTACTGTTTTGCTGTTTCTGTCTTCAAGGTGTGAGATAGTGAGTGTTTCATCACCCAAGGGGTACCACAAAACTTTAGTTGGATTTCTTTAAGGGTGGGCAATAACAGAAAATCAAGTACAGCTACTTTTCACGTGGTAGTGCTTTATAAAACACTTCTTCTGTAAAAGCTATCAGCAATGCAAGGTCTGATCTCCAACCCACATTTTTTTCCTTTTATCTTCACAAAATTCTGTGGAGGCAGAGTGCCAAAACTGGCTAACAGGTTGGAGAATCAGGTCTTCTGTAATGTTCACCCCAGAACAGTTCCTGTGCCAGGTACCATCTATTCTGGAAACAGGAGCACAGTGTCCTGCAGATAACAAATTCTTGAAGCATGTGGGCCATAGGACAGGCAATGAAGCTGCACACCTGATAAAGAAAACTGCTGCCAAATGAGGCCATAAACCAATCACTGTAGGAGAATATTGAGTTTCTAATGGCCGTCATCCTCTTTGACAATGATCCTTTTCATTACCACAGCAAAAGATAAATGAAAGCTAGTAAAACTTTGCATTGGGTTTGCTCTGTATGTACAAAAAATCATGTGTGCAGTGTAAAAGCATTCAGCCCTGCATCTGCAGCTGCTCTGGGATGCTGTGGGAGCTCCTGTCTCCAAGGATTCACAAGGGCTGTGTCGCCAAAGGCAGAGCTCTGAAAACTTCAACTGATTTTCCCTTTTGCCCTCCGGGTGAGGTTCCACATGCAGGTAAGTGAGCTCAGGATGTGGCCACACCACTGTGCTGATGTGCTGCTGAGGGCAATACTGCCCTGTTCCCGCACCATCCCTGGAAACTACCACCTGTGTCACCCCCTGTTGCAGTTGTAAGTGTCCCTACATCCCAATCAGCCTAAAAACAAATGTGATAGGATTATTTTTACAGATTAGTCAATTCCTTTGCTCAGCTGACTGTGTCACTGTGCTTTTAATTTCAATTTACTGGGCTGAGGTCCTCATGTACTAAAATTTTCGGTGCTTTCCCTGATCTTTAACAAGAAGCTACATACAGTATCAGAAGCCCAGTCTGTGACCATTTCAGAGAGTTTGGTCAAGTTTTGAGCTGTTTATGACATTTCAAAATGAGCAAAATTCATCTGACCTAAGGTATTTTCACTAAATATTTTCTTCTGACTTGTAAGAATTTCATCAAAGGCAAGCAGGAATTAAATACTTCAACAACAGCCACACCAACTCTGCTACACAATGTGTCCTCTCTTTGATAACAAACAAGAAATTATTGTTGCTCAACAAGAGACTTCAAAAGTTTCTGATTTTTTTTTTTTCTGAGAGAAGGGGCTATAATCATAAATCGTGAATCATAAAACTGAGAAAATCATAAATATGGGGAAAAGGGCATTGTTATAACGCCCTTAGGGCTAAGCTGAATACAGATCCTGCCTCCCCGAGAAAGATGCTGTTTTGAACGCAGGAGAGTTATAAAGATACAGCGCTGTAGATTTAAATAAGTGCTATCGATTTTAGCCTTTTCTTCCTAACAGAGCTAGTGACTCCTCCAAGGACAGGAAAGATGGTTATGGCTTTGATCTGGAAAGTGCTTTTCAGAAATGCAGCTGCAAGTGTCCACATGTGTCACAGCCTCCCTGTTGCTGAATTTGCTCAGTGTTATTTAGTGGTGGACTTGGCACTGCTGGTTGGACTTAATGATCTTAAGAGGTCTTTCCAACCGTAATGATTCTGTGATTCTGTCATTCCTTTTGACTTTATTTTTGAGGCTGATAGGCATACATTTTTTGGGAGTTCCATGCAATCCTTTCATCAGAATCTAAGATACCTGCAACTTCTTTTAATATTTAGCAAATTAGATCAAGGTTGGTTTTTTTTTTCAAAGAAGATGTGAGTTTTCATTACCATTCTTAATTTAATTCAGATCCTTGCCCCGCTGTTTAATGTCTTTAAGAAAATTAGATGGTTCTGTGAAAAAAAAAAAACAACATTGGAAAAGGTTCCTTGCAAAGAGTATTCTGAAATGTATTTCAAAAACTTGCACTCATTTTTTAATACCACTGGAAGAGCAAAACTGAGGTTGGAATTGTTTCTGTCTCACCCTCATATTAAAATAATGAAAAAAAATTCAATGCAGCAGTTGCAGTCAGGGAAGGAAGATTCAAGAAAGTTTTCTGAAATACACCATCATGTAACTGAAATATTTGTAGCTGCAATTTTTGTTGTTGTTGTTGTTGTTTCTCACTCCTTGTCTCATTACCTTGGTTTCAAAAACACAATGTACTTTACACTGCTGCAGCAGTCTGATCCCTTATCTAGAGCTCTCCCAGTGTTTGCTGGCACAGCTGCAGTGCTGAGTCTTTCAACTTGGAGCGTTGTCTGCAGTGTTTCATTTGATAAATTTTCAAAGTGCCCAAGATAAAACCTGTGCCAGAGATATAACCCAAGAAAACCTGTGCCTGAGATATAACCCTGGCAGGTGACTCCAGCACTGTGCCCTTAGGTACTGCCAGGTCCTGGGAAGCCTTGCGGTCCTTGGTGTGGAGAGTCTCTGGCTGTGACCCTGGGGTGGAATTTTCTGGCCGGGTCCACACAGACACCTTTATAACCGGACACATGTGAAATTCCCTTTGAACCAGATATTCCTTTGGGTTCACTCTGCTGTGTCGTTTCTGGCACGTTATGTTCCACTGTATGCAGATTGCATGTGGGAAAAATGGTCTCTGGGTCAGAATACTATATGTTACACCCTGAGGCAGTATTGCTGTTTACTACAGTCAGAGAGTTATTAAAAATACGTAGCTGCCATTAGCTGAATTGGTGTGAAGTGCAAAACTAATTGAACAGGGATATATCCAGTATCTGAACGGGGACTACATGGAAGCCAGGGAAGGCCCCTTCAGCAGGAACTGTAGTGAGTTATTCGATTAATGGGCTCAGTCTGAAGGGGTTAGGTTAGATATATGGAAGAAAGTCTTTACTGTGAGGGTGGGAAGGCACTGTAACAGATTACCCAGAGAAGTTGTGGATGCCCCATCCCTGGAAGTGTTCAAGATCAGGTTGGATGGGGCTTTGAGCAACCTGGTCTACTAAAAGGTGTCCCTGCCAATGGCAGGGGGCTTGGAACTAGATGATCTTTAATAAGGTTCTTTCTAACCAAAGCCATTCTGTGATTCTATGATTCTATATTCAATTGTGTCCATGCCTATACTGAGTTGTGTTCATGCTTTCTCAGGAGAAATTAAACAGGATAAAGCATTGTTCTTCATTAGGAATTTAAATTTTCTGAGATTCCAGAGTTCCCTTTGCTTCCCTTGAATGTGGGAAATCACAGCTTTCAGCAGTACTTGCTTTAGATTAGGATTAGTCAGTGCAGTTTGGCTCAACATTTTTTTCTTCTAGGACCGGAAAATCACCACAAAGAACCAAAAAGTAGAGAAACTTTCTAATACTGACACCAGGTAAAGAGTTCTGGATTCCTCAGCTCTGTCTATGAGGGGAATTTGTCTTGCAGTGATTCCAACTATTGCTTTTTAGGGAATGTTTTAATATGCAAAATCAAAGGGGTGTGATTCTGCTGCATGGCAACAATAGCTGTAAGCAAGAAAACATACCAGATGGTGGAAAGGAAGAGTTGTACTTTTAAACACAAATATTTATTTATTAAAATATTTGTTTAATTCAAATATTTATTTTTAAAATCCACCAAATAACCTATAAAGTAAATAATTTATTTTTAAACAAACAAACAAACAAAAATTCAAAGCCTCTCTATTCACCTAACAAGAAAACAGGAAACATGTTCTTGATATGTGTAATCCTGATTCTCCCAATTAGCTTGATTTGTATGGAATGAATGTTACAGTTAAAACCAAGAAAGATTATATTTTTATGCATGGTTTGGCAGAAATAATATACCTTTTTGCTCATTTTTCTGACAAATTACGGGTTTTTTTGGAGTA
Organism: Myiotriccus ornatus; assembly: GCA_036023395.1. NCBI lineage: Eukaryota > Metazoa > Chordata > Aves > Passeriformes > Tyrannidae > Myiotriccus > Myiotriccus ornatus. Next base: position 100,685,723 of record JAYRBT010000001.1, read on the forward strand.
GAAAACCATCTGTGTTTATTCAGTTGGGGAAAAAAAACGTTTCAGCCTTCTTTAGAGGCAAGAAGTTCAGTGCTGCTTATCTGAGCAGTAAGCAATCCCCTGAATGTTAACTGCATGGCTCATTGTTAGTGCTAGGCACCATGATAACAGGGTGGCTTATCCTCTCCTTTCTAGGAACAACAGCAGGTGATGGGCCTGTATCATTTACCATAAATCATTAGAGATTACTGATATTGCCCTTTCCAAGAGGAAGAAGGCAGCAGTTGAAGGATGCAAGGAAATATTTAGATGGCATTATTAAAACCTGAGAATTTACTGCACCTTTACTGAAATATTTGTGCTACCCTTACTCCATTTCATTTTTTTTTAATTTGTATGATACCATCTTTATACCTGACACTGTCTTTTAAGCCTGAAGGACATGCATGGAAGATAGCTGATTTGGGTCTTCTGTAAATTGGTATTTATTTAGAAATAGAAAAGTTGTTGTTGGGCTGTAAAATGTATTTTAGCTTGGGTAGCTGCAGGCACCCCTCAGAAGTGAGTTCAGCCAGCCTGCAGGTGGGGCTCACAGGGGATGGTGAGCTGGACAAGCAGCACTCACTGCAGCCCTGCCCGGCACACGTTGTGTCCTGTGTGTGGGCGGTACAGCCAGACTGCTCCCCCAAAGCCATCAGCCCTGGCCAGATCTGTGCCCACACATCTCTTCTGGGAAGACCACCCTGTCCCTAACCCCTCTCTCTTCCCAAAAGAGCTGGCAGGGTTTTCCCCCTGCCATCCTACCTGCAGCTGTGGCTGTAAGTAGCTGGGTGGGAGGAACTCTTCGATACGTGGGAGGTGGGCACAGCCTCCTGCTGGACTCCTGGAAGATGAGGCAGGACACATCTCCAAACCAGGTGCTAATAACTTGGGTCCAGGTTGCAGATCTCCTATAACTTCCTTCTCCTTTGTAATAGCTTCTCTAGGAAGCCTGAAGTTTAATTGTACGGGCTACCTTGAAAGGCTCAGCACCTTGAAGTTGGTGGAGCTGGATGTGGATTCACACCTAACAGGAGTCCTCACCCAGTTAGGGCACCTGTGCAGGTCGTGTCACAAAAGGGACGAAAGAGTTCCGTTTGGAAAGAGTCTCCCCTTGCAAAGTCCATCACTGCTGGCCAGCTCAATGAATATTTATGACTCTACCTTGCACTTCATAATAATTGATCACAACAATTGTAAAATTTTTAAAGAATAGAGACCGAGTGGCATTCTGCTTAATGTTAAGATTATCAATGAAGACTATATCTAATTTTATATTGAAATCACATCCAAACCTAATTTTTAAAGGGCCTAATTGCTTGTTTATGGAAATAGCTACTTCAAATGATTTCTGTGATTAGATTGACTGTTTTACTGTAAGTGGATATGAATTAAGAGAATTGATTCCAAAATTCTTTTGAAATAAAGAATTGAACATATCTTGATGTAAATTAATTAGACTTAATGGCAAAACGCCTGCCTTATGCTGAACATCTCTTTGTAAGTGCTGTTCTGTGTTTTCAAGGCAAGGCAGTTCCTTAGGTCAACCCAGCATGTTGCTTTGAAGTGGATGGATCTGGGCTTTGTGTCAGCGCTTTCAACCATGGAGTCAGACAGTGTATTATTGCTATTCAGTCAGCATCTCCCTGCAGCTGGGTTTTAGTGCGTGGTGGATTTGACACCAGGCTCTGCACTGTGAGGCAGAGAAGGAAGATTGTAACACCTGCCCATCGAAAAAGTCCTCTTGTCCAAAGAACTCCAAAGGGTTCAAGAAAAAAAAAAAGTGATGCTTCTGTCTGTGTTTTATGATTGGCCTAAAACCAAGCCAAAGCAGGTAGAAATGGATAGCCTACTGGCCCTAAAGGTCAGCAACAGAGTTGAGCACAGTCCCCAGGGATGGGGTGCCTCTCTCTTACCTATAGCCCTGAAAAAAAACTGGCCTCGTCGAGCTGCCACCTTGTCCTCACCAATCCATGGAGATGGACAACCATATTCCATGCACATCATACCTCCTGTTTTGGACACCTACCTTTGCATGAGATGCAGTGCCCCATGTCTCACCACCCAGGCCAAATATAGATGACCAGCATAGGCTAAATGTCTAACTTTTAAATGGCTGATGTCTGTCCAGCCAAGTCCCACCACGCCAGTCTGAGTCTCTGTCCCGGGTCCCTCTCTGTCCTGCCCTGTCTCCATGCTGGCCAGCAGAAGGGTGCATGCGATGCCCCATTCTTCTGTTCTTACCAATTGCTGCCTGGAGCCCTGTCACCACCATCTGATGTCACATTAGGCAGGCTCTTAAGGTGGTTTAACAAGGAGAAAGGGTCTTTTCTCCCCATAAGTCACCTTAATGAGGCACACAGGAGACCCCTTCTGATGGTGGTTCAAGCCTTTCCTCATTTGGCCCTCTGGGGTTGTCTAACTCCGCATTGGCATTATAAGGGGAACTGGCTGTGAATATGCTCCCAGTGGCCACAGTGATCCTTTGGGATGACTTTAGACACCTTGCTCAAGCTTTTTTAGACCATAAGTCTAACCAGTGGCCTGTCTCCCCTGTGCCACGTGATTACTCATGTACCAGACTGAACTGGGAGGAAAATTCAGTATAAAAATGTCTTCTTGCCATAGACTCATTCAGAAGATAATAGCAAATCCAGAAAATTCTCAAGCCAATCTCATGCCTACAGTGCTTAGAGTTTTGCTATCTATGCCAGAGGCTGAAGATAAAGAACAAGAGCAATGGCCCTTGGTCTGATACACACTAATACCTGTCATGAAAGGGGTGACCTGTAGAAAAAACATAATTTACTGATGACCAAAAGGAAATGTGGTGCTCTTTGAGAAAATTGGATGCATTTCTCCCTGTAAGTGTAGTGTTGCATTTCAGGGAAGAGGTAAGTTGTGTTGTACCATCTGAGGAACAGTCTGGGTTGGAAAACATTCTGATTTTATGACCTTGAAACACTGCCCTCACTCAGCGGTTAGGAGTCTCCAGGCAGAACCCATCCCGTTCCAAGGAGCAGAACCCTTTGAAAGACAGGTGAGCATTGAACCCCAGGAGGGCATTTCAGGCTCAGTTGTTTGTTCCTGGAGGAAAAATCATTGTGCACTTCTAATTGTTCTGAATGTGCATTCAGGACCAGTTACTGGCAACCTAGAACGAGACAGAAATCGATTGAGGAAGGGTGACAATCCACTACCATGACATGCACTTAAAAAATATCTTAAAGAGACCACACAATATTTACGTTTTATAAAAACAATGACAGCAAGATAAGAAGTGGTTGCATATCACAGACTGGCTTTACTAGAAGTGCACTCTGAAGACAGCTGAAGACACAACCCAATTCATATCAGTTTTGAAGTGCATGTGTGTAAAAGCTTTGTTAGGAAGTACAAGACTACATAATTCATAAAGTGCGTGTAAATTTAATATCTCCTATGAATATTATTTATTGGTTTGTAAAGTAATGTATGTATGCATTTAGCCATCTGTATAGAATGTAAATGTCTCAAATTGCTGTGCACAGAGGCATTGCAGTTTATTTTATTTGAAATATGCTTTTCTTTCCTTTTGCAGAGGATGTATAATCTGATATGAAAACCACTGAAAAATAATTTCCTTATTAAATGAAAATTTACATTAATGTTAATATCTCAGCTCTCTTGAAATAGCATTTAGAAAGAAATTTAAAAGAAAAAAGTGAAAAAGTGAAAGCATGTGTTGTAATTTGGATTTTTTTTCCGTGCCTTGGTTTATATTTTCTAATTTTATACACTATGCTTTTAAAAGTGCTCATGAATGACCTCTACAGAAATATGGGCTCAAACTGAAGACTCTGTCAAAAAGTGGATGTTGAATTACACAAAACTTACAGCTAATAAAACATGACAGACAAAATAAGATACATTTGTTGCTTTTTAATTAGAAAATAACCCACAGGATTCATAAGCATTTTTATTCACTTGCTTTTGCATCAGTTTTTAAGTATCAGAAAGGTTTATCTTCCAGCGACCAAATAGACAACAGCAGAGGCCGCGCCACCAAAAAAATCCCACTGAGAATCCTCACCGCAGATCCAGTTTGCTCCCATGGCCAACACTGGACTAACAACAGACATGCAGACCCTCAGGACTTGGCAAAGGTTTTTGGAAAGTGTAGTATTCTCATTTCTGCTGTCACTGGCCTGCAGCAGCAGAGAAGATGCGGATGTAATACAAGGGGGTCGTGGATGGAGCAGGGGGAGAGAGGAGGCCTCAGACAGAGCAATGAAAAGCTGCAGTCAGTATTGCCTGTAAAAACAAAGGACTCGGAGTAATTGAATACATCTAACAATTATTGGCTGTGAAACTCAGCTGCATAAAGTTGATTAATTAATCAAAAAATACAGAGGCACATTATGAAAACTCTCCTGTGGTATGTTGGCATTAGTGGGCTGTGTGCCTAGCTCACTGGAAATAAGCTAGGAGTGACCTTTGCTTCACGATCCATACTACTTCAAGCATCTGTTAAACAACAGTTTTGGCCCTCCAAGAATCAGTTGCAGCTCGCAGCTTGAAGGAGACAATGCTTTTTCTTGAGCGTTATTGCACTGGAGGTCATCAATCCAATCCAAGCCTCTAACATCTTTTCCATTCTTATTACGAACACTGAGAGCTGGATGCAGACATTAGGTGTGTAGGAGTGAGCAGGAGGCTGAATATCATACTAACTTCAATTTCTTCTTCTTGGCATTTTTGGTTCAGATTTACACTGCAGTTCATGCTTTGTTCCATGTTTCACTTACTATTAATAATATAATTTAAAGTTTAATTTACATGTTTGCTCTATCCACTATTGCACTATTTAAAACTTCATTTATGTTCTCTATCCTGTTGGCTGCAGTTCTGTTATATATTATTACATGAAACTGCTTCTTATATTACATTTTTTTTCAAGTGATCAGTGTATTATGATATTAAACACTATGAAATAAGCAGAATACTGTGTTTGAGTAGATATTTTCACACTGTATCAGTATCAAAACTCAGACCTTCCCCTGTGTATTTGGCATGAAAAGGTATGGAGTATACTAATATCCCATGAACTTTTTTTAATGTATCGCTTTGCACAAATTGGAAAGTCCCTGATACTCAGTGTAAAGACTGTAGAGAAAAGTGTTACAAGACATCTCACAGCACTACACACGATGAAGTGCTCAGAGACTGCAAATTCTACATGGTCTGCAGTCTGGCTTCTTTCTGCTCAGGCAGACAAGGCTAGTACAAATTGTGCTGGCACATCAGTGATCTCATGACTTGAACACATGAAAGAGTAAAGGAATAATTAAGTATCTTTGCATAGCTTTTAAGACAGGGATATTTAGGAAATCTGGATGCGTACTGATATTTTCAAAAATCCTGGTGTATGAGAAATTACCTGAATAGCTTTAAAATGTAAATGCGTTATTTGATATTAATGCCAGATCATATCTTCTAAAATTATACTAAATTGGTTATTGATTAACCTTAGGAACATTTTTTACTTTTGCATTTAGCATGCATTAGCAATTCTTTTCATAGAATCATAGACTGGTTTGGGTCAAAAGGGACCTTAAATATCATCTAGTTCCAATCCCCCTGCCATGGGAAGGACACCTTCCACTAGACCAGGTTGTTCAAAGCCCCATCCAATCTGGTCTTCAACACTTCTGGGGATGGGACATCCACAACTTCTCTGGGCAACATATTCCAGTGCCTCACCACCTTCACAGTAAAGATTTTCTTCCTAAAATCTAGTCTAAACCTATGCTTTTTAAGCTTAAAGTTATTCTCCATTGTCCTACCATTACATGACTTTGTGAAAGTCCCTCTCCAGCAGTCTTATACCCCTTAAGGTACTGGAAGGTGCTCTAAGGTTTCACCAAAGCCTTCTCTTCTCCGGGCTGAACAGCCACAACTCTCTCACTGTCCTCATATGAGAGGTGCTCCATCACCCTGATCATCTTTGCAGCATCCTCTGGACCTGCTCCAACAGGTTCACATCCACTTATTTTGAGGACCCCAGAGCTGGACTCAGCACTCCAGGTGGGCTCTCACCAAACTGGAGTAGAGGGAGTGAATGCCCTCCCTCGACCTGCTGGCCACACTGGTGTAAGTGCAGCTGAGGTGAGGTCACAGTTGGCTTCCTGAGCCGTGAGCACACGTTGCCAGCTGCAATTCTTGACCTGCTTTGTCATACAATACACGGGAAGAATCACCTTGTGCTGCATTTTATTGCTTGCAGGTAGTAGAAATGTTCTGGAGCAGAACATTTGTGCTTTTCTTTGTTTCTTCTGCATGGTAGATATTGCAAACTCTACAGGGAAAACATATTTCTTTGCTGTTTCCTACCACAGACTTAGGAGTTTATTAAGACAGTCATTAAGAAAATATGTCAAATCCCTTACCTAGTAGGTTTTATTAAGTATTTTGGGTTTATTAAGTTTACTGGGTTTTATTAAGTTTTCTGCCACAGGCTTAAAGAAGATCTTTACCAGGCAATGGAGTTAATGAAGCATCTATTTCCATATTCTATTTATATTAGGAAGTTTATCTCCACCCTCATTCAGAGCAGGTCAAATGTGGATAAGGACATTTTTACTGGAATTTACTCAAGGGTCCTTCAGGCCACTTAATCTATTCAGTTTAATTAATATGATTAAGAACTGATTCTTATGCTTTCTCCACCCTTCACAATATTGTGTAACCTCAACTTCCTGCTAGTCTTGCAAGAGTAGAGAATATTGGCCTTTGATTTAAGTAGATTATTATCTTTAAAATATTTTATAATTTATTTGTAGTAATTGTACTTGAATTTCTTAAAGCTCCAGGAGATGCTCCAGGAAACTTGGACCTGCAGTTTCCACGTAAGAAGGGAACATATCTAATAAGAGGTTACTATACATTCACACAAACACAAACAGATCTTAGAATGGGCTCTAAAATTCAAATCAAGGCAGAGGCTTTACAAGGATATTCTCTTGCACTGAAAAAGTAAATAAAGCATATGATGTTGGGGAAAAGAAACAAATGTTTGCTGACGGAAAAATGTACCCTTCCTGCTGCCTTCCCAGCCCAGGATAAATTTCTGCAATGACGTTCTCCAAAGTCTGTCCAGTACACAGAGATTTTCCAAGAAAAAGAATTAGCATATGCAGAAGGACCAAGTGAAACATCACTACAGCTGAATTGTAGTGTGCCAGCTGTGAAATTGAGAAATTTGAACCGAAACATTTCAGATGTGAGAGATAAAGTGTTACCTATGGAAAGGAAATGCCTCCTATTCATTCAATCTAATTTCATTTAGTGTAGCCCATTAACAAGCCTCTCTGAGTTCAAGGCTGTAGTGGCAGATCAATCTTAAAATGCCTCCTGAACCCTACCAATGCACTTTTTTCAGTTCCACATGAGCACAAAGGCAGCTCTATAAAACCATGTGTCCACCCGCACAAACCTGTGCCACTCTAACATTCACATAGCAAATCTATTTTACTGCAAGCTGTGGGACCTGAACCAGCACTCACACATTGTACGACCCTATAATGTACCCTGATTAATTACACATGCGGTCATCTCTTTGATTTCTGTAGCGGGGCCTTGCTGATTTAAATACAGTGTATGCGTGCAAGCAGGTATATATTGTGAGCATCCAAATTGTCACTTACTGGTGATCAGGAGGGTAGATCAGAGAAACAGCTGTGAGCACACTGGGTGTACAAGCACACAGGTGACATAAAGTCCATGTTAAATAGTCTCTGTCAGCTCTTTACAGCAGCACTGGCTTCTTAGCACATTTTTTCTAGATGCCATGTGAAAACAAGACTTCAAAGAAAACTGCAAAGAAGGATGGGGAGAGCCTTCTCAAGCAGTACAAAATGTTTGAGAAAAGCAGGCCGAGTTGCTGTGCCTGGGAAAATGAGCAAGGAGACAACTGGAAAGAAGGGATGGAGATACTTAAGAGAAAGACTGAAGTTTGCAAAACTGATTGGCCATACAGGCTAGCATTACTTTCAGAGAAGAAAACAGGGTTACCTTACTTTCTTTGAGGATCCAAATATCAAGACCCTTCTCAAAGCACTGCAGCCTCTGCCATTACCTCTAGCATGGGCATGGCAGAGAGCTAGAGCCTTACCCAGCCTTTACTGAGCCCTGTTCACTGTTTTCACTCCTGCTAAACGTTTAAATTCTTTTCATTACATTATTTGAATGTGCATAATTGTTGTCCTGACTTTTTCTAAGAGTGCAGGATCAGCTTCTCATCTGAAAATAGCTGTTGACAGCATATGGAAGATTTTAAAGTGGGTCTAATAATAATTTCCAAACAAAAGTAAAGGCACATGAATACAGACAAAATAGTGATTCTTTGGTTTTAGACTTTGCTTTTCTTTGCAGTGAATGTTATGATTAAATTAGGTGACTATAGACAAAATGCAAACATCATAAAAACATTGGTTCTGTGTTTTCGTAGGCATCATTGCCATAAGAGCTACATCTTCACAGGTATCAGAGGAACAAAAAGATAATGTTAATTTTTCATGCTTCTAAATGATGAATTGTAGGAAATCTTGACAGCTCCCTCATGAAGTAGTCTTTTTGATTAAGTATTTATCAGTGTTGTCAATCAGTTTAAACTATAATCCCAATGACAAACAAAGTTCATCTTCTCCCTGTGTGCTGCAATGATTCTGAGCTGGACACACACATGACAGAACACAGAACACTCCTCACTTGCACTGGGAATGGAAGGTCCACCAGCTTCAAAGAGATTGTGAGAATCTGTTAGACTCTTCCTACAAGAAGATACATGGAGTTAGGTGTTGGTTTGGGTTGAATATAGCCTTCCACACCTTCCAAAGTGGAGAAACATGGGTCTGTCTTGAACACTGCAAAGCCGCGTGAGAGTATGGGCCTTCTACCGTTTGTATCTGAATGGTCCTCACCTACTGATGTTTGCTCCTGTGATTGTCTGACAGTGTTTGAAGGGCAGAGATGCAAAGCCCTACATCAGCAGATCTGTTTGCTTTTGGCACTCTCAGATCCTTTTATTTTCCAGGTTGGCTGTGCAGGGTCTTGTCAGGCTGCTTTCCCACAAAAGAATAAAGGCTGAAGGGAAAGTTAGTCAGGGTGGTGTGGGTTTAGAGATGTTTTAAAAAAGGATTGTCAAAATGCAATTTTTAATTGTCATTTTATCCATGTACAGGATGAATCATTCCTGTGGTAAGTGTTTGTTAGTGGTAAATTCTCACCTTAAAGGGAATACTCTTAGCCAAGATATTGGTATCAGACCATCCTGAGGCATCCTGAAGCAGCTCCCATTTGTACAACTGAAGCTCTTTCTAATCCTTGGTAATGATGCCACCAAGACTGAAGACTTAGGGCATGGGTTCACACTTCTTTTCAACCGTGCTTTGGTGAACACATGTCCATGATAGTGGTTAAAGGGCAGGGGAGCAGCATTCATGCTTGATGGAGTACAAGTCTATCAGCTACACAAGCTTGCTACAATTCTGCATCCCTAACCTTTTCTGGTGTCTCATTCCAGTACTGTATTATGCACAAAGCTGGGATTTTTAGAACACTTCCATGTTAATTGTGGAAATTGTTTTGTCTTCCAATGCATCTAGTCTGCCTACAGCTGACTTCAGGCGATCTGAGGTAAGCGTAGATCCTAGCCGGTACTGGCACTTTCCAGAATTTTCCAAAGGAAGATCCAAGACCTGATTCTGTCAGTACCTACAGGAATGCTTAGAAGCCTTTCCATGGGAAGCTGCAGCAGCAGTCAGGTGTGGACATCGTGACACCTGGTACAAGTTCTTTGCCCGAGTGACCTGGCTGTAAACACAAGGTACCCTGGTCTTCTCACCCTGGCGGCAACAAGCTCGCGCTTAAACGTGGAGACAGAGTGTGCATATGCTCTATTGCATCAGAACACTGCAAACTTACACTCCAGATTACCTTCCAGTAACTTGCTTGCATGAGAGTTTTCATACGCAAAACAGTAAACAGTAGTTGAGCTGAGAGATTCAAGGGCATTTTTCAGTGAGGACATGCTTGTATTTGAGATTTATGGCACCCTGCATAAAATCATGACTTAATGCTTATGCCATAGAAATTTCAATTCACATGATAATCCAATCTTCTTCAAACCTAGTCAAGAGATGCCTTATTATATCTCTTGAAGTAGATCACAAAGCCTGAAATTCCCATTAGATTAATTAACATTTTGAAGGCACGCTTCTAAGACACTTTGTGAGAGCCTAAGATGAGAAATAAATTTCAACATGACACCAGCTCTCGTGCCGCCTTCCAAAATGCCCAAACCTTTCAGGGTAGCTCATCACTCATGTGCTGTGAGCAAAAGGTTTATTAGATACTCTGTGTCCGTCCTTCCTGTCTTTACAGAATCTTCTCTTGAATCTCTCTAGGCACAAATTCTATTACTATTTTTAAATTGTCTTTCAGAACTTGTTAGTCTTCTGAATTCTTTAGTAGTTTTGCAAGTCTCTCTGCATTCCTGAAAGATTGTTTTAGTGTCATAGATACCAGAATTTCTTTTTAAATATAATTTTTAATCTGCACTTTAATAGTGAATTATTATTATCAGCAGGATATTAGGGTATCATCCAGACAATATGCAGAAAACTAGGACATGAGAAACAACAGTGAGCAATAAATCTTGGTATAACTGTATAACTACAAGATAAATATTTTGGAAATTTATTGCTTGTCATCTTGATTATTTGCAATATTGATATCTCTGGAGCTGCTAGAAAGAAGTGAGAGAAAACCCTGTTGTGCTATGGTTTTCCTCTGCCAGAATGTGCTGGTTAATTCCTTCATAGTAGCCAGCATGGGGCTATGTTTTGGATTTGCACTGAAAATAGTGCTGATTACACAGGGATGTTTAGAATCGTAGAATAGAATCATAGAGGTTTGGGTTAGAAGGGGCCTTATGGTTCATCTAGTTCCAATCCCATGAGACAGACAGGGATGCCCCCTACTAGATCAGGTTGCTTGGTGCTCCATCCAGCTTGGCCTTGAACACTTCCAAGAATGGGGCATCCACAACCCCCCTGTGCAACCTGTTCCAGGGCCTCACCACCCTCATAGTAAAGAATTTCTTCTGAACATCTCAATTAAACCCATACTCTTCTAATTTAGAACCACTGTCCCTTGTCCTATCGCTATCTGTCCATAAAAAAAGACCATACTGTATGTCATCATGCTCAGCATATAGAGCTGGGGGAAACAGGAGGAAGGGGGAGACAGAGTGATGGCATTTGTTTTCTGAAGTCACTGTTATGCATGATGGAGTCTGTCTTTCCTGGAGGTGGCTGAACACTGTCTGACAATGGTAACTGGTGAATTAATTCTTTGTTTTGTTTTACTTGTATGTGTGGATTTTGCTTTGTCTCTCAAACTGTCTTTATCTCAACAATGAGTTTTCTCAATTTCACCCTTCTTGTTCTCTCCCTCATCCCACTGGAGGCAGTGAGTGAGTGGCTGCATGAAGTTGAGTTGACAACTGGGGATAAACCAGGACATAAATCAGCTGTCATTTAGGGTGACCTGCAACAGATGGAAAGGTAGACCCAACTTCCCACTCTTGTGATATGTTGCCAAGCGCAAATATATATTACTTTATTCCCCCTAGTGGATGTTTGTGTTTGAGAAATCAGAGGGGATGAAGCAGAGATTAATACCTCATTCCTTTTAGCTGTGCCAGCTGACCTAGAACAGACAATTTAGAAGGTTCTCTAGTGCTCTCTGGACTTCAGAGGTGCAATTTCCACCCCACCCTCGGCCACCCCTCCTCCAAAAGCTAGAAGAAGGAATACAAATTATTATTTGCTTTTTATATTTTGTGCTACATCCCTTTGGACAGCCTATCAAACATTACCTCTCTCTCTCTCTCTAGTGAAAGTTTCCCAGCTAGAAGGCATCCAGTTTGCAAGGTATGACACCAACTTCTGTAGCTGTGCACACCTCATTCATGCTCCACTCCAACTTTCTCTTGAGTCAGTTGCCCTTATGGCCCCGTTCAAAGAGAATTGTTTGTGACAGTTGTGTCTGAAAGCTTTTGCAGCTAATAAAAAAATAACCCTGGGCCTTGATGACCTGTAGCTGTGCTCTGATTCCTTGAAAGGTCTAGTGATAAGTTTTGCTGGCCCACATGTTGATAAACAGTGACTTATGTCTCAGAGCTAAGTCAGCCTTTCCCAAAAATTTCATTACTCTGGTTCACCGGGTCAAAAAGGCTTAGGAAATGAGACACTTAGAGAGCTGTGACAAAAGGAGCCATGAATGAGCAGGAAATGAAAAGGGCTTCTTGCCTGCAGCCGTTCCTGCTGCACTGACTCAAGAGAAGCCATCTGAAAAGGGACTTAAATTGTTCTGACTTCTCCATTACCAGTGAGAGGCATAAATTCTTCACTGCAGCACCTCACCCAGGAAACACAGCCAGAGCTGGCAGGGTCAGGCTGTCAAAGGGAGCAGAGTATGCCACACTCCGTGGTCATCATGTACCTACTGTTCTCCTCCTTGCTGTCCTGGAATTTTTTTCCTTCTCCCTTCTGCAGTTGTATTTACAAGGAAATGCTGTGGTTTGCATGTGTTAAGTATTTGGTGATCCATATGTAGTGAGTTGTAGCACAGCTGTACATACTTTACTGTAAACATAAATAATATTCAGTTGTCTTGTGTAAAGATACATAGCTGTTCCATGTAACATTTCAGTCTGACTAAATGCTCTCTGAGCCAATTAAATTATGACAGATGTAAGATTGTTATATTCTAGAGACTGGTTGCAGTCTGGTGGGTACCAAATGAAAGAGGGGAAATTTAGGTTATATAATAGGCATACAATTTTTACTGTGAGGGTGGTTAGACACTGGAACAGGTTGCCCAGGGATGTTGTGGATGCCCCACTAACCATGTTTAAAGCCAGGCTGGATAAGGCCTTGAGCAACCTGGTCTAGTGAGAGTTGTCCCTGTCCATGGCAGAGGGGGTTGAGACTAGATGATCTTTAAGGTCCATTCCAATCCCTTAATATGCTATGACTCTATGATTACATGTTGACTGCAGGGGAGAGGAGGGAAGAGAACAAACCAGACAACATAGGACTATGTAGTCTTATGTCAGGAGCTGTAAACTGTGAAGAGCTAGAGGTGAATGGTGCTGAATCCTCAGAAGACTGGAATGGGGAAGTGTCAAGGGGTAAAGTCCTACTAAATCGGTTCTCTGGCTACAAATAATGGGTGGGTTCAGTGCATTCGAGAGTGATAACTGAAGCTTACTCACCTCCATTTTGCCTATGTAGCACTTATTCCATTCTTTCTATATAGACAAATCCAATAAATACACTGTTTCATCTGCTTTTATATTTTTCTACGAAAAGATAGGACCCACAATTTTCAATTAGCATAGTATTGCTGGGGCAGTCCCACACATCTGCAGTGGGGCGAAAATTATGTTACAAGCCACATTAGCTATCATGATTAAAGATTTTCAACTGTTCTTCTCTGTTGCAATGACTGGCTCAGCTGAGAAGTCTAGAAAACGGGATAGATATCAGAAAGATGCAAGAGGGGGTCTGAGTAGCTTCTCCTCCATCATAAGCACCAGCCAGTGCTGCCTCAGGTGGCTAATTATGGAAATTTTTCCAGACCAGTTTCTGAATTGCTCTTTTCTATATCCAGCCATAAATCCATTCTTGTAATTTACTCCTTGCATAGCTTCACTCAGTGGAGAGTTTCTATTTGATCCACACTTCATCCTGCTCCACTGTGCAACACCATCTCAGTCATCTCCTAGAAAAGAGGGAGACTGCTGTATGCTGAGGAAGATGGCTTATCTCACCACTCCACACATGAGGAACTCCAGTCTCCTCCCAAAATACCTTTTGGAGCTTTATGCTCACTCTGGTTTGTCAGGGAAGAGAAATCCATCCACTATGAATGCCTTCAGCAGATATCCCAGAAAAACACCACACATTAACTTAGCTGCCTTCCTCTTTCTTTTCCATCCAAGTTGCCCCTCAGTTTAATACTTTCCTTCATGATGTGAGGCCAAGTATTTCTGCTATGTGGAAAGGGATGCATACTGACTATAAATTAACTGTTTAAGAGGCCATTAACAGGTCCTCTCTGAAAAGTTCTTTATTATGCAGCCCTTTACTTTATTTGGGAGAAAAGACAGTGAATGGGATGGAGAAATTCTCATCTGAGCTATGAAGCTAGTGGAGCAAACAAAAGATGATGTGAAAGCAAAATTGATTTTGCAACATTTGTTTGAAAATACTGTGTAAAGGCATGACTTAAAGACTTCTCATGCTGTGATATTACAGATGTAGAGTATAGGATGAAAATGAAAAGTATATTCCTGTATCAGACGATGAGAAGCCTAAGTACAATACAGCATGAAGGACCAGAAGCACCCATTGAGTGGTAAGTGAAATCTCGCTCTGGTACAGAGCAGAGCAGACTATTAGGCAAAAGTAGAACCAATGCAATAGTCAAAAAAGTAAAAGGCAGAATCTTTAGAAACATTCCGTGATATCCTCTGTAGATTATTCCATTTGAGTCCCTACAGAACTACTAAAAGCAAAAAACCAAATCCCAGGGAAAGGCAGAGACACATCTACTGCTCACCTATTAAGAAATTCCAATTTTTTTTGGTCATTGCACGTCCTTAAATCATTAAGCTAACAGACAGACTTTGCGCTTTGTAGCTCTTTGAAAGGATCTGTGCTGGAACTCATGTTATGCCACATGTTCATATGTCATCAGGAAAAATGAAGTAATGAAATTTTCTGATGATACTCTGTTATTTAAGGCAATAAAATGTAATTCAACTGTAAAGAGTTGCAGATGTCTCACAATACCAAGTGATTGTGAGAAAAATAGCAGATAAGATGCTGATAAATATGAAGTATTGCACATGGAAATAAACATTCTTAACCATGCATAACATGCATAATAGTGATGGGCTCTAAATTAGCTATCAGCAAGCAGGAAAAAATATCTTCAACTTAACGTTTACAATTTCAATAAAATCTCAATGTCATGCTCAGGAGCCATCAAGAAATAAATAAAACATTAAGAATTCTTAAGAAAGGAACAGAGAACAAACAGAATAATAATCCTCTGTCACTGCATGATCATACTGTGAATGTTATGTGCTGTTCTGATTCTTTTCTTCTCCAAGAAAACAGAAGTAGAATATATACAAAGAAAGGCAAGAGCAGTCAAAGCTTCATGAGGTTTCCTGTCACTGGTTATGAGAGTGAAGAGGTCAGTGCCTGCCCCTCCTCTTGTCCTCACAAGAAAATTGTAGACTGCAATGAGTTCTCCCCTCAGTCTCCTCCAGGCTGAACAGACTAAGTGACCTCAGCCACTCCTTGTGTGGTTCCCCTCCAGACCCTTCACCATCTTCATGGCCGTCCTCTGGATGCCCTGTAATAGATCAATATCTTTTTTATATTATGGTGCCCAAAACTGCAAATATTAGCTTTTTATATGAGGAAAGGTTAAAGAGGTCAAAATGTTTTCATCTTTGAAAGAAAAGGCCAAGAAAGGAGCCTGTGTATCTTCATCTGTACACAGCCATGAATGACATGTAGCAGTAAAGAGGAATTCATATTTATTATTTGTCACAACAAAATATGTAAAGGTCAATTGATTAAATTATCAGGCAGAGGTTTAAAACTTTAAAAGAGACAATGGTGGAGATTATAAAGTTAAGAATTTATCCATGGATTAATTATTACATGATCTTGTGACTGCCTGAAATTTACATTGATTCAGAAACTGATTAGATCAGTTAGTGAGGGGAAAGCCCACCTAAGACTTCTAAGCTGTCTTGTTATTATCTCTGGCTCAGGAAGTATCCCCTCACACATGCACTATTTTTATGTCACTTCCCTATACCTCTTTAACCAGCCCAGACTGGGGATAGGATACAGAATTAGCTGAGACTCTTGCTGAAAACACTATGGTCAAACCCTCTCAGCATATCCTCTGGGTTTTCCCATACCTGGGAGACGGAGGTTGGCCCCTCTGGGAGGGTGCAGCTCAGAGACACATCCTACTCCCACAGGAGCTCATGAGTGGATGGGCTAGGGATTAGGACCACAGCACCCATGTGTTCGGAAGATGCCTCTGTAATGGTGCATCTTCAGTCAGCATAATTAATGCCATTAACTTCAAAGAAACTATGCAGGTTGCTCTACCTGTCAGTCTGGGCACCTAGACGAAAGAGGTAATGCTGTGTCCGTTTCTTTCTGTGCTATGTATTCACATTCCCCACTAACAGAAACTTAAAACTGTATTTCCAATAAATTTCAGCTTATATCAATCACAGCTGTGATTAATTCAGATACATGCAGGTAATTGTCCTGGTAGTTTCAGTTCATTGCACAATAACTTACAGCCAGAATTTCAGGAAGCCCAAGCCATACACTGAAGTCAGCAAGCACTGCAATTGCTTCACCACTTGCAGTTTATGCTACCTGGCTTCCAAACACCTTTATCATTCCCTAGAGCACTTCCTCTGTCAGCTACCTTCACAAATTTTTCATGATAACTGTTAGGAAGATGAGCACACTGAGTTAATTAGGAATTAATGTATAGATATTTTTTAAAAGCACAGTATAATTTCAATGATGAAATAATAAATCTGTGTTACACTTGAAACACAGGCAATTGCATAAATGGTTATTGCTGCTATTCAGAGCCTTGCATTCCCTCCATATAGCATGAATCCATTATATCTGCAGGATTAATAAACAATATAAAGTCCCAGTGTAAGAGAGTATCTCAGCCTGAGTACTCTTTG
Organism: Myiotriccus ornatus; assembly: GCA_036023395.1. Classification (NCBI taxonomy): domain Eukaryota; kingdom Metazoa; phylum Chordata; class Aves; order Passeriformes; family Tyrannidae; genus Myiotriccus; species Myiotriccus ornatus. Next base: position 100,702,596 of record JAYRBT010000001.1, read on the forward strand.
AGTGTTTTACAGGCTGTACAGGCAGTTTGGTGCTCAGGTACCTGCACCACTCAGCCTCAGAAACAGCTTAAGTGCACTCTTCTTGTGTCAGTGTCACCCTGAAGCTGAGACATGTTCTTCCAGGTACTTCAGTAGTCACTTTCAAGAGGTGTCCTTCTTTGATTTCCCGGTTGAAAGGCCTGGGTCCAGCTCTCTTTTCTCCAGCTGTTTGCTCTTGCTGGACTATGCTCCCCAGAGCTGTTATACTAAGAGACCAATTAATGTTGGTCTCTCCCAATCCATTCTTCAGGATGACCTTTTCTTTTTCACCCTTTTTGCCAAAACATTTTCTATAGAGATTGCTTTCCCTCTGAAAGACCAGCACACCTTTCAGACACTCTGGTTTTCTAGGCACAGATCCATCTTCAACAGGAATGCCTCTCTTTCCTCCTGCCTCAAAGTATGACTGGCATTTAGCTACACTCATGCATTTTTCACAAAGTGCTCTGTTGCCCCAGTCCTTAGTGTTTGTTGACCTCACTGCTAACCTCTGTCATGCCTGTGGTTTACCAAAAGTGACTTTACTTGCAGATCACTGGTGAGAATGCTGAGTACCTGGGGCAGATCCATGAGGAAGATATTCCCATTCAGTGACCTCCCTGCTGACAGGAGCTTGAATTCTATCAACAAGCTAATTATTTTTGCTGTCAGCCTCTGATTTTTTTCTCCATGTAATTCTGTGCTTTTAATCAGTATTGTGGGGAGTTCCTAAATCAGAAACCTTTACACAGGGTAAGACTGATATATCAATGCAGTTCTCTTTAATCATTAAATGTCATCTTATCGAAGAATGAAATTGTATTTGTTTGACAAGATTTATGTTATTCAGAATATTTTGATAAGCAACACTAACTATATTCGTATAATTTAGTTTGTGGGTGTTTGGGGGTTTTTTAGTCAAACCATTATGTTAGCTTTTCTGGTATTTTAAATGCAATTTACATCAGGTTGAACTATGAAAAAATGCTCCATGAATGAAGAAAATAGGAAGTTCTCCTCTCCCACCCATCATTAGGCATTTTGTTCTGCGCAGTGTTGCCCAAGGTGATCCTAATCCATTTATAAGTACTGAGGAATTTTTGAAATATAGCCTAGTAATAATACACAAATTATTCCCCCCCAAAGTAGGCAAAGATAGATGGAAGAATATTTTTTTTTCCTTTCTTAAGATGAAGTACAGAGCACTGAAGTGATAAAATGTTGGATACATTCTATTTGGAAGTTGCCGAGAAAATTCCAAAATTGAATTACTAATGAATAATATTTATTTCTATTTGTTTAGTTAAATGTATTATTATAGAACAGTTTCTTGGAACGGACCCTGCTTTCACTCAGTGTTTATTTTTCAGAGCTCAAACCCTTTCAATAACTTTGCTTATCTGCTTTTTTTCAAAGCAAAAACTCTGGGCATTTCTGGACCTCTTGACTGTTCTCAATTTTAAGTAAAATATGCCTTTGATAAGCCAAGAGTTTAAACATTCTATTGAATTTTATTTCAGTGTCCTATTGGGAAATATGACTTTTTTCCCCCACAAATTTACTTGAAGGTGCTTGGTTGGTAATGGTGCATGTTGCACTAGAGGTTTCCTTTGAGGCTCAGCTCCCTGGGGATCTGCATGCACTGGGCCTCAGACATCTTGCAGAGCTTGAATAAGTGACCCTGCTGGAATATCAGTTGCTGCAGGAGAGTACTGGGGATCAGCTGGGCCAGCCCTGGAAAGCTGGATGAGCCCCTGAAGAGTGTGATGTCACCATCAGGGGGAAGCCCACATGGCATTTTTACTGGTTGACTGCTGTGACCACAGTTGGAGCTGAACTTATTCCCACAGTTGGAAGCACAGACATAATCAGATAGAACAGAGTGACTCCTGCACCACCGTCTCTCTTTTAGGACACTGGTTTTGACTGGGGAATTCTGACCCTGGAGTCTGCTAAGTGGTCCTAATCACTACTCATCTTAGAAGCTGGTAAGGGCTTTCATAAAGTCAGAGCCTGACATTTCAGTCTGCACCACAGGTACTTTTTCTTCATTTCCTCTCAACCAGAGGGAGTCGACAGGCCACCACAGTGTGTGACAACCCTCTGTATGTGCTGAAGGCACAGGCATGTGACGTGGCACAGGAACAGGAAATGTTCTGTTCAGTATGAAGTACTTTGCTGCTGAGATATTGATGTGTCCAGGTCACTATGTGCCTTGTTACTTCCTCACTCAGTGCCTTCTCTCCTTCCACGACAATGAGTTGTGACAGAAGAAGAAAAGCAAGTTGACTACGTACAACAGAGTTATGACTCACCACAGCCTAGCCCTGCCTAGTCAAGACCATGGGCATATTTCAGAGAGAAA
>JAYRBT010000001.1:100723844-100749707 GCA_036023395.1 Myiotriccus ornatus
CAAACTGCTGCAGTGGTCCCCCTTGTTAGGGAGCACGAGGGATGCCAGGGGGATTTTCACACTAGCTGTGCTGCCCAGGCATGGTGTGGCTGCCTTCCTCCAGTCCATCACTCCCTCACTTACAGATTTCCTCTTACAGCAGGTGGGAAAGCTGCCTTGTCACAGATGCCATGCACAGCCCTGGGTAAAGGGTTTCACGGTTGGTGCATTTTTCTCATGGTATGCCGAGAAGGGAAGGGGAGTCCTGCCGGCAGACACAGTGAACACCCAGGAGCACTCACTGCCAGCATGCAAATGAGAATCTTAGGTCTGCATATGCTGTGGCTGGGTTAGGGTGGCTTTCCAGAAAAGAACCCAAAAGCTGAGATACCACTGGAACCAATAGTGGGTTTGCAGACAAATGTTTTCCTCCAATTTCAGATCTGTCGATGGGAATATTTGTGCTATCTCAGCAGCAGCTTACAAATGCGGTGGCAGCATCACATTACACAGCACACACTTGGCCATCTCCAGTGGAGTATTTAAATCTGTATTTGTACCTGACCTCTCACTTTAACATAATTCAGGGATGAAGGAATTTCTTTTGTTTTACTTCTCAGTTAATTTAAATGAGAAACATTAGCCCAACAGTGTAGTGGCACCTCAGTCAGGGAACAGCATTCAGGTATGTGTGTGTAAAAACAAATCCTTCCTCTCCACTGCAACACATCATGCAAGAAACCTGTCCTTGCTATCTGTGACCAGTGAAAAGCTAAATATTCTTTCTTCTACCAAAAGCAGGAAACTTTTCACTCACTTCTTCTGTATTTTAGACTTTCTTTTTAAGACTTTCTTGAATTTCTAACATTAAAGCTCTCAGATTCTATAAGCATGGATTCATTTGACACAAGGACAACTTACAGCAACAGACATGGGCTGACACTGCTGTCATCATGGCAGAAGAAGAAAGAAGAAAGGAAAGCAATTAACAGAGCATTTGGGTATATGAAGTAAAGAGAAATCTATTCTCATCCCTTTCTCCTCTACTACACACACACACAAACACAGTTCTCTAATTTGATTGTTTGTGTGAGACAAGGGTTCAGATAAGCTGTAAGACCTATTACTTTCTATTTAGAATAGGCAATAACTAACTGAGAAATTGGATTGTAGTTTAACAGTATGCGAGAGTTTGTTCCAGAACCAACTTCAAAACACTATGGGTGCTATAACATGTAACCTGAAGAATAAAAGAGCATATTGCCATTTAGGCTACTTTTTGACCTTGTCTTCTTCATAGAACTAGAAGTTCTTTCTAATTTTCTGTTAACAAGCCACCTCAGTTGTTCATCCTCTTCTCTGAGATGTCTTGATACATTTGCCAATAAGAATTAATCTCTGTCCCAAAGAGCTTACAATCCTGAGGGGCCAAATGCAGAAAAGGAGGGTGCTGAGGCAAACATGAGAAAAGAACATCTGTGTAGAGATCCAGCACGAGCACTCTTTGCTGGTTTGTGTGTGTTTGTCAGGGGAAGAAGCAGGAAAGGCCTTTGGGCAGCTTCACTGTTTTTGCAGAACTGCCCTACCATGTAGAATCATAGAATCAATGAGGTTGATAAAGACCTCCAAGATCATCTTGTCTAGCCTTTGACACTAACATGTTGACTAGACCATAGCAACAAGTGCCACATCCAGTCATTTCCTAAACACCTCCAGGGGTGGTGACTCCACCACCTCCCTTGGCAGCCCATTCCAATGCTTAACCACCCTTTCAATGAAGAAACTCTTCCTGATGTCCAACATGAACCTCCCCTGGCACAGCCTAAATCTATGTCTTCTTGTCCCGCCACTGGTTCCCTGGGAGAAGAGACAAACACCCACCTGGCTACACCCTCCTTTCAGGTAGTTGTAGAGAGCAATAAGGTGACCCCTGAGCCTCCTCTGCTCCAGACTAAACAGCCCCAGCTCCCTCAGCAGCTCCTCATGTAACTTACCCTCTAGAACCTTCACCAGCTCTGTTGCCCTTCTCTGGGCACATTCCAGAACCTCAGTTTCTTTCTTGAAGTGGGAGGTCCAGATGGACACAATACTCGAGGGGACAATCACTTCCCTGGTCCTGCTGGCCACACTGTTGCTGATACAGGCCAGGATGCCATTGACCTTCTTGGCTACCTGGGCACGCTGTCGGATCATGTTCATACAGCTGTCAACCAACACCACTAGGTCCTTTTCCATCAGGCAGCCTTCCAGCCACTCTTCCCCAAGTCTGGAGCACTGCATGGGGTTGTTGTGAGGCAAGTGCAGGACTTGCCATTTTGCCTCAGTCAGTCAGCCAAGGCCCATCCGTCCAGCCTGTCCAGATCCCTCTGTGAAGTCTTCCTACCCCCCAGTAGATCAACATTCCCACCCAACTTGGCATCGTCTGTGAACATATTGAGGTTGTCCTTGATCTCCTGATCAATATCTTTGCTAAGATATTGAACAGGAACACTACATGCAGTCTGGCAGCAGCACAGTGCTCCCTCTGGTTGCTTGCTCTGCTCCTAGCAGTACAGGTGAATTTGATCACAGATGTATGACACTTGACTGTTACAAGGACAAACGAATGCACTGAAAAGAAGATGGAGTCTAAAGTAGTAAGAAATCTGCAAGGTATAGTTCTTCAAGACATTGTAATGCCATATCAGCCCTTGGCCAAGTGCTTTAGGCAGGGTTTGATGTCTTTTTCCCAGCAATACAGGTTCTTAAGTTGGCAAAATTAATTACTTTAAACCCCTCTTCTGCAAAATCTTGTAAATAAATACAGTCTTGTCAGAGAAGAGAATTGCTTGCACAGGTAAGTCTACACTTCTTACCAAAACTCTTATTTTACATTTCATTGTTATGTTTTTATTAACAGCCTGTTTGGTAATATTTTCCTGGTGAGATGAGAAAACTGAGATGCCATGCTTGATAAATGGGAGAACTGAGATCCCATGCTTGGTAAATAAACAATTTGGAATATTGCTTATCCCAAGTCATTTCAAATCAATGATGATTTAAATGAAGTTATCATTTCTATCATGTGCAGCATTAAAAAGAGCTTTTTTTGATGAAAATCGTACCATGTTAAGTCACAGTTTTTGGAAGATCTGAGTAGAGATAATCAATTTCATTTAATGAATATTGAATATGACAAGAAGTATAGAACAGGTCACTCCAAAACTTCCCACCGTTTTTAGCCAATTTAGCTGTGCCACTACACCCACAGCACAGACACAAGAGGACATGTGCTTTAACTCTCAACAGTTAAAGCAGAAGTCTGGTTTAGGACGTGTTCAGTTGTTTCTTCTGGCCATGGGAATCTTCCATGCATGTGTCCTTTCTGCCCTCCCCCAAATTCCTTCCTCTGGCTGAAGCATCCTGCCATGGGAGCAGTACAGGAGTTGTTCACAGTACTTCTGCAGACATTGTTTTCCTTCGTGCACATGAACTTTTATGGACTCTTTAAACTCTTATTTTAAATTATTTAATTACTTTGTCTTATACAAGTAGCTGCCCCTCCTTCTGGGCTGTTATCCCAGTTTGCCTACCCTGACACTGAATATGTCTTCTCACTTCCAGCCAACATATAAGAATTTATCATTTGGGGCATTTTTAACTATTCACATAGCTAAAGACTACTTTCATTGTCCCAATATTTGCTCTTACAAAAGTTTTAGAGGCAGCAATCTTAGCTTAGCCTTTGTAATACTAGGTTGAACAAGAGCAAAGGTCTCTCATTTTCCTTCTGTAAAGGTGTACCCATGATCCTTCAGATATCCTCTTTGTACATATGTCTCAGTTTGAGTCTATAATTTTAATGTCAGAGAATGGAGCTCCACAGATCTCATTTTGTAGCTCATATTTATATATACTATTACCCAGTATCCTATTTGACATAACATGGAGATTTAGTCATTCTGTTAGCTAACATATCCGTATCTCCCTCCTCCCTTGTTTATTCCCAGCCAAGCAATCCTTATGTGAAACACTTGCCACTTATCCAGTAACTCTCTTTTTGTAAGACAAATTGATTTCAACTGGATTTTCAGAGCTAAAGTAAACCCATTCAGCCATTGCATTTGAGCTACATCAAATTTTCTTACTAGTGTGAGGAGAAATGATAAAAAATAAAATGTGCCAAAAGTTTTCCTTCTTCTGTTCTTCCCCCACCCCTGGTAAAGTTTGAATGGTTCTCATTTTTTGTCTTTGAGTCAATGCAGTGAAAAAATATTTGAGTCTGAAACTAAAATCAAGACTAGAGGAAGGCAACTACTGAAGGAAAATAAAATATATGCTTATAACAGATAGCATAATTTCAGATTACTGTATTATTAATTCAATTAAGTTCTGGCACTGATAAAAAGAGAAATGGCAGACAGAAAATTAAGATTATGAAATTATGTCAGGATCTGTCTTTTAAAATATCATCATGTGAAAGGAGAATTGATTGTATCCAAGAAGAATAAAAAAGAAGTAATAAACCAAAAGTAATTACCAAAGTAATAACTAAAAGGCATTGTGCAGTTCGAGGGTGGAGGATCTATCATGTGAATCCACAAAGGAGAATGAATTGGGCAGTCAGATGAGTCACAGCTGTAACTGGACTGGCTTCAACACAAATTCTTCTGCAGCTGCTGCCATCTGGATAAAAACCTTTCTCTGTTCTCTGGTGAGAGGTTTTCACCGTTTTCTTCTGCTCCACCAAAAGAAGAGGATACTGCAAATTAAACATCAAATTTCTTCTGAGGGACCAAGTGCTAATAAAGTCTTACACCCAGAAAAACTTTCTGAGCTGAAGAAGCTGGAAATAGTTGAACCTCATCAGGCTTTGCACCTTGAAGTCAGTCCTATCCTTTGGACCACCTGCAGGCAAAGGAACTGCCAGGTTTGAGCTGCCACGATAATGCCTAATGCCCGAGGTACATGATCATCAGTAATTTCATGATAGCCAAGTCACAATAGCCAGAAATTTTCCATGTGTGCATTGTTAGCCTATCCCAAATGTGAAATGTGAAATGCTCCTTAAACCTTCATTTAACTTCAAGGTGTTTAACCTGGAGTTTACAGTCAGTAGATCAAAATTATCTGAAGTATTTGCTATTTCAAGATCTTTTTATTGAGTAAAAACTTCAGAAAATGATCAAGTCTCAGAGAAATCTGCTTCATGCTGTGCTTTTGGAAAGGCTCTGGCTGTGCAGCTTGTGATCTTACTCCTGTCACCATGAGAGATACCATAATTCTTCGTTGTTAACCTATCCATGTCAATCTGAAGAACTTCAACAAGGCCAAGTGCCAAGTTTTTCACCTGCATCAGGGCAATCACCAGTATCAGAAGAGACTGGAGGATGAATCTCTAAAGAAGGACTTGGGGATACTGGTGGATGAAAAATTGGACATGGTCTGGCAGTGTGTGCTTGCAGCCCAGAAAGCCAACTGTGTCCTGGGCTGCATCAAAAGCAGTATGGCCAGCAGGCTGAGGTCTCCCCCTCTGCTTTGGTGAGACCCCACCTGAAGTGCTGTGTATAGCTCTGGATTCCTCAGGATAGGGCAGAAGTGGACCTGTTAGAGAAGGTTCAGAGGGGAGCCATGAGAGGGCTGAAACCTCTCTGGTGAGGACAAGCTGAGAGAGCTGGGGCTGTTCAGACAGGATAAGAAAAGGTTCCAGGGAGACCCTATGGCAGCTTTCCAGTACTTTCAGATCCCTTTTGACCAAAACCATTCTGTGATTTGGAGATTCTGTAGGTCCATGCAGAAGGCAAAAGTTGAGAGAAGAAACAGTAATTAGCTGTTTACAGATTTAAATTTTCGAAGTTATACAAGGTGTAAGAATTATGTAAAAAAAATAAAATTGTAGCTGTTGCCCAATACAAGAATACAGCAATAAGTTGCATAAATAAATACTTTCTTGTAGCAACTGATTTCCCAGGAAGTTTTATCAAAAGATTTTAGATTGAAAATCAATCAAAAGGTACCTGCTGCATACGGACTGTGTTGAGGAGGAAGAGCACTGTCTTTGGGCTGCTGACCTTGGAGAACTGTAGATAACATTATAATGACACTGGAGAGGAAAAAATATTTACAACATGATTTTTTTTCTGTAGAAAATTGCTTACTAAATGAATGACTAGAAGTTGGAAAAGTTTAGAACATGGATTATCTAAAATAGAGTTTTATATGCAAGCATTAAGTTGCCCACATTTTCTGGTAAGTTCCACCATAAAAGAAAGACAACTGTAGATTAGTTTTTCTTTATCATCTGTTGTTGTTTATTAACATGGGAAAAGTAGGGGTTGGAGACTATTATTTCCTGGCTCCCAAAACAGAGCAGAGCAGATACAAATCTGCCCTAAGGAAAAGCAGAGGGAGTTGTGATAAACTGATGTCTTCCACACTCTGCTCCTGCCCTGGGAAGGCGGCCTGAGCATACAAGCATGTGTAACAAACTGACTGGAAAGGCAGGACTAAAGGTAGCTTCAGCATGGTTCTGCCATCCATCATCTCAACCACACCAAACACAAATCTTCCAGGTGAATTATTGACAGTAGACATATTATCATGTTCCTTCTGCACCTACTCAGAGAAAAAAATGCATATATTTGGTTTTTTTCTTTTGACAGTTTCTATCGAAGAGCAGAAGAAACACTTTGCCTCTACTGTTTCATGATATTTGCAACATATGTACCAGCCATGCAAGGAATACTCGACATGTAAATGAATGTGAGTTCTGATCCTATTCTGATCTGGTACTTTGTTGCTTATCTTTGTTTTCAGATTAACGAAATTTTTAATGATGTTTCACTTCCCTATGCAGAGATCTGAGCTCTGATTATTGACAAACAAATGCTGTGTTGTAAATCAGATGTACGTTTGGATTATGACCATATCATAATGAAGCAGGGAAAATATATTTAAAAAAACCCAAACAACAATGACTTGTGGAGATTGTTTACACAGAGGGAGAATTCTCAAAGAATTCACAGAATTCACATTTCTAATTAGCACTCACTTACTGAAGGAAGGCAATCCACCCCTGAGGGAGCAATTTTTCTTTTGGCTCCTCTGTCTTTGCTGTGCACAGGTATCAAGAATGGAAACATCAGAAATAGGGACAGCATGAAACAAAAGCAGTAAGCACAGGCACAACTCAAAACAGTCATGATCTAGTAAAAGGAAGCTGTTACTTCTTATTCCAGTTTGATCCCCCTACCCAAAGGATCCAGCTATCCTACTGTGGGGAGTGCCAATTTTTCTTTTAACTCCACTTTTTTCCCCTCCTGTCCATTGGACAAGAAATGGGAAAAAGTATGAAGTAAATGTTAGCAAATTTTAAATTATGCCTTTTTTTCTTTAAGAAAAGATAGAAATAGAGTCAAAAGTATATTGAATTGGGAAAGGACAAAAGCAACAAAGATTGCAACAGAGACTTTTTAATTTTCATATTTAACAATTTGAATCAGTAACAATATGAAGTGACTGACATTAAAAGAACAGAGAGTCAAGATCCCCTGTAAATGTGGTACAGATGCCCCAGATACTTAACTGTTATCCAGCTGAGCTTCTGATGATCTTTGCTTCTTTCTCACCAGTGAAATCTCCTGCTGAGCATAAATTAAATACTGCTTTGTCCAATACAGTTTTATGTATCTTCAAGTGAACCATCAGTAAAAGATTGTGAATTGTATTACTAAGTGGACGTATATGTACTTCCTTCAGAAAACAGAGCTTAATTCTTAGCACTCACATGAATTGTACTGTCCTGCGTGTACAGAGGGAAGGACCCCCACTCAGACAGGGTGTCTCAGCATGTCCAATAGCACTCAGGTCCTTTTCCCTGTCTTTGCTGCTATATCCACCCAAATGCAGCAGCATTAAGGCAAGTCAATAAAAGAAAGTGAAGAAACTTACTGTCTGAAGGAACATACCTCTAAATTCCTAATTACAGATTCGGGACTTAGATTCTCACTGGTCACTTTTTAAATAAGTAAAATAAAACAGGAGGAAAAAAATGTGCTATTTTAGGCTTGTTAATATAGAAGATAACTTACCATGAAGCAAGAACATCTTTTCATGTTGACCCAATCCTGAGCTGGTTATCTCTCAGCAAGGTAAAGTGGCAATCTTGCCACTAATCTAAAAAGAAAAGGCTTTCTGACAGGGAGGTAAAAGTCTCTTTTTTTATCACTTGGTGACATGGTTGTGTTCCTTATCATGACTTCTGAAAACCCATGGTGGTTTTGCTTGAGCTATGAAGAACATACCAGAATGCTCATAACGAGCAGCTGCCAGTCTCTTTTTTGTGGTGCTCAGAGACAGCACAAGGAACAATGGACATAAAGTAAAAATTAAGAAGTTCCACCTCAACATGAGGAAGAACTTCTTTGCACTGAGGGTGGCAGAGCACTGGAACAGGCTGCCAAGGGAGGTTGTGGTTCAAAACCCACCTGGACACATTCCTGTGTAACCTGCTCTAGGTGACCTTGCCTTAGCAGGGGATTGGACTAGATGATCTCCAGAGGTCTCTTCCAACCCTAACAATTCTGTGATTCTGTGACCTTGTCACCAGGCATCACACATGGTTATTCTCCATCCTAATGTATTCAGTTCTCAGGTACAACTAACTTGCAATAGTAAGATTGACTGGATGCCTAGATCGTAACTGTTGCATTCAAATGCCGACCTGGGCAATAGAACAATCAATACACATTTTCTTTTTTTGAGCCATTATTAAACAATAACACAAGACTTAAGCAATAGTTCATAGTCCTCGCTTCTGAGATTGTTCAGGGCATGTAACACCTCATTAACAACTATTTAATTTGGAATTTATTTTGTGAACAATACCTGCACTATATATAACATGTTAGCACATTCACAAGTTAGAGCTGCACCAGTATTTTATTCTCTGTTTTAACTGGTGAACATATGTTGCCCATGTTTGCTATCCAGAGCTTTTCAGTTCTACCAATGGGAATCATCAGTCACATAGGATTGCTCAGTTTACTCTCACATATTCACTATTGAGCTTTTGGTGCTATACATTTGAACAACTTAGTATGTTGCAATCTCACTAAGGTCTCTCTGCAAGTCTTTGAAACTTTTTTTATTCATGAGGGTCTGTCCTTGGCTTGCTCTTCTTCTCCCTTCTTAGACTCTCTCTGGGTAATCTCACCCTTCACTTTACAGTAACATCTTCAAGCAGATTTGCAGATCTGCTCCATGCTCGCCTACCACATACCACTCCCAGTGCTAAGCTTCTGTGGCTGCCCTGCCATCAGGCAGAGGCAATGTTATTTTAGCTGATTTTAATTACTGGAGGCTGTAGAAAACACTCTGGAATTCTGGGAACTGAGTAAATCAAAAAATAAAACTAAAAGTTGCAATTAAGAACTCTGACTTCAAAATTATATCTTTATATATATATATATATATATATTTTTTTTTTAAGAAATTAAGGACACAAAATAATGAACACAAAGCTAATGGGAATAAGGTTTTGAAAATTACCACAACAGATCTGGCACAAAAACTCATAAATGCAAATATGGCAGGCCTGAATATTTCTTCCCTACAATACTTTAACAGAAGAGGAAAACAAAGATAAAAGATTAACTATTTTCCACTAAATCTATGAAATGAGAAATGGTATGACAAAGAAAAGCAAAAAAATAAACTAGTTCAAGAGACAAAGGTGGAGAGAAACAGAGGAAAACAGATTAATCGCTTGGGCAACAATGGCAAATATTGCAGCTTCAGTAGTATGCACAGCTTCAGGGCAAATCCTGAACTTTTGAAACAAAGCCAAAGAAGCAAAAGGAAAATAGGATAAAATGCAATGTAAGCTATCAAATGTGGCTCTTGCCACCTAATATCTCTCTTCAGTAAGAAGTTGATTTTCAGAACCAAAAGATATTTCTAAACTCTATGATGGATCTTATCCATCAGGATTTTCATGAAGTAGGTGCCCATATCATAATTTATTGTTGAAGCTAGAGAAGGAAATATAACAGAAGAAGTGTAAAATGATCAATCTGATGGTTTTATTTTTGTTTATTTTTTTCTGTCTTTGTTTACTTTGTTGTTGTTGTCATTGTCATTATTTCAGAAAGGAAATTCTGTCTAATACTGAGAAAGAAAATACTGTCATGCTGGGAGTATACCAGGGAAGGCTTCAAAGAGAGGGATGAAATTTTGAAGTTTCTCTTACCTTGTACTTTCACAACAGACATGACTCATGCATGGGATATTCTTCCCATGAAGATGGGTGTTTGGGGTCACCAGTAGTTCAGAGAACGCTTGGCAGATCATACAGGGTGAATGGGATGACTTTTGAAAGTTGGAGTTACAGGCATGGATCCAATTTCAGCTATGCCAAATACAAGTTTGCACATTTTGTAAGCCATGCTTAGAACTTTTACTAGAAGGTCATCACTGCGGAAAGGCTCAAAAAATACCTGAATGCATCTTATCAATCACAGGGTGGTTATAAGTCATCAACGCAATGAAAGCTGAGGGGAAAAAAATCAAATGTAATCTTAAAAAAAGTGAAGCAAGAGATTTCTAAATGAGATACTCTGAGGTAAAGAAACTTCTACAGTGTAAAAGAAAGCTTGGCTCCTAATAACACATTGTAGCATGGTTATCACTGGGAGCCAAGGGTTCATCTTAAATCAAGAGACTCAAAAATCCAAGAGATGCCAAAGACAAAATGTAGAAAAATGAAGCCCTTTTACTCTCCATCCTCAGTACTCTCCTATTTCTGACAGTACTTTTAGCCTCTTTTAAAGCTTGAGCTTCAAGCAAGATTTTGGAATTCTCATCACACAGAAGTACTGCTTAAAGTATTGCACAAAATTGCACATATTGTACAGTCATTTGAAATGGCTCAGAAGAAGTTCTCAGTGATTACATCACTCACTACTTCATCTGCAGCACCTGTAGGGCATTGTGGGTCAATTTGAGACAAAATAGCTACTAAGAAAGAGGGAAACCCTGTGTGGGATGCCAAAGCCAGGAGAAATATGATTCTATAACTGCTCTGGTAGCTGCCTCACATCAGATTGCCCACTGCTGCAGCCATGGCCTCCAGTTCCTGAACCTGGTATCTGGCAGAATGTGTGGGGTTGTCTGCCTACTTCTAAGGTTCTGTTCTGCTTTACAGTACAAGATAAGCCAATGCAAAACAAATACTAAGAGCTTATTACTTTTCTGTCATTGCAGAAAGGAATATTTTTGCCCAACAAGCAAATAGCCAGAATGTGTTAGTCAGTAAACACACAGTAAACACTTAAATTTGATTCTAAGTGACTAATGAGATACGTAATTTGTTTCATGTTTCCACAAGAAGCATAAAACATGTAACTTCAAACAGGTATTGAAAAGCTGCCTCTGTGCCAATGAAAGGTCAGAAAGCCAGCACAGATCTGCAACTGCCAAAAGCATTTGTCCACTGGGTAGAGTGTCAGGATTGAACAAAAAGGAAAAGGAATCAAGCCCTGAATAGAAGTAAAATTCAAACCGGATTTGTATCTGTGAGCAGAAAGGTAACAAATCTCTTTGAAAGAGGAGACACTTGAAGTAACAAAGTCTGGTAAGTGGAGATAATGTATATGGGAACAAGTGGTATCAGGGCATTTATTTGTAAATCATATTTGTATAAGGCCATAAGAAAAAGTTACAGGTAGAGCTAAAATGAAAAATCACTGCTGTAAAAGGACAAAAGAGAAAAAAAAAAAAAAAGGAAGGACAGTAAAGACCTTTTGAGACATATTGTGTTATAATCAAGTTCCCAGAAATCCATAGCAATGGCCAAGTTAATTCCTTGAAATGCCACAAGTAACTTTCCATGGTAGGGTGGAAAAGTGTAAGTGAATCAGTATGGAGAAAACAACAACCACAATCTGAAAGGGAGCTTTCTCTACGCTAAGGAAAATCATCTTCAAAAGTCTCATCTTCTCTACCAGTGGCCAGGCAGGAAGGCAGATGCCTGGTGAGACAAAGGCACCCCGAGGCAGGAGGAGCTGTCTCCCTGCCGTGCAGCCTGGAGCACAGACGCAACATGCGAAGGAACATCTGCCCCTGTGATAGCACAGCTTTCCAAAACATTCAGTGTTAGCCTCAACAGCCCCTCAGATGCCTGGCAGCATTGGTGCAGTGGCATGGGTGGCTGTCTCCTGTTTGTTTTCACACCCGAAGGCATGGACTGTGGTGCTCTGCCAGCAGGAGATGCCGGCATAAGGAAGGGATCCAGGAGAGAGGAACATAGGCAGTGTTGGACTTTTTGGCTGTGGGACAGAGTCTGAGTCAGGCAGAGAGAATGTTGAAAACACTGATGTCAGGTGGTAGGGGTAGAGGATTTTGAAGGAAGTGGTCTGACCTCCTGCCACCTCCCAGAGTCAGAGAAGCTAGAGGGACAACAATAGCACAGGAGGCCCATGGGATGGAGCCAAGGTTGGTTGGCAACAGGACAACAGCAGAGAGAGATTGTGGGGGAGCCCAGCTGGCTCTGGGCTCTCTGTAAACTGGAATATCGAAGATGGAACTTTGCACCTGGCAGAGGGTTAACCACAGAGGGTAAGGACTGTGGCACAGGGTGGACTTCCTGCTAGCATGTCTAACCTATGGTACTCTGACATGTGGCTGTGTGTCCAATCATGAGTTGTTATGTTTATGCTAGACCAATGGTGTGTGTACATGTGTGTCACCCAGAAGTGTATAAGTAGAAGCACTGTTGCGATAAAGGGGGCTGGTATCCCTGAACACCGTGTCGTCTTCCCACCTCTACCGATGACAAGAGATAGAAAGATGACTGGCACTGGAAGGGAAGATACAGAAGGTTAAAACATATGAGAGAAAGGAATCAGCAAAAACCAGTCAATGCCAAGCTGTCCTGGCACAGTGTTACCCCAAGATTTACCTTGTTGTCCCAGCACCCGAGCCAGTGTGACACCACCCAGTCATGCAGGAGCTCTTCCACTGACAGTGGGCAGCAGCATGAGCTAGCAGGCATGCAGCTGGGAAGAGTAGAGACTTGTCCATACAACTGTCCACAAGTGGGTGTAGGAGACATCATGCTGCCAACCAGGGGTACTCAAAAAGAAAGAGTAGGGACTGCTCCTGCATGCCAGTGCTGCCTTCCTGAGTAGAAAGGAGCATCCTTATGTTATCGATGGAGGAAACTGATTACAGAAGTATTTATATGAATACCACATGGAGCTTGAGCTTTGCATATTTAAAGCCCACAACAATCTCTGAAAACATAAGGCAAAGGTAAAAATAACAGCAGGGATCTAGAAGGTGGTTTGAAACAAACAGCAAGGCATTTTGAGCCAGGTATGTTTAAGCAGCAAAGATGATGTAGAGTTTTTTACCATGTAATCCTCAGTGAGTTCTTTTGTCTGCAGTGAGCAGACCAACTGAGCACATATAAATCCCACCTGGCAGACTCGGTAGGTCATCTGGTTTCTTCTGTTTGCTGGATCTGCTGCAGCAAAGGGCTTTCCCACCATGGGAATCTATCCCACAATCCAATTGGGCTGCCTCTTGTACTGCTCAGAGCAGCCCAGTTCGCACAGGAGGAAGTACAGGAAGAAAATGCTGCAAAAATAGGAGCCACTTTTTCTAGACCCATTTGACACAGAAGTCAGCAAGGCTGAGATTTACAGCTAAGGAGCAGCAAGCATCGGACTCTGTCACTGCCTGGCAGGCGGGACATAGCCTAAATTTTTTCGCATCATCTGGCTCCAGATACCTACACACAACAGCACTGACTTTACCTGAAGGGAGCTCTTGTCTATCCCATGCACAGTGAAGATCTGGCATTTTTATACAGCAGCTCTCAAAGGAAACATTGGCCTGTGTTTTAGTTGAAATGCCACCTGACAATATCAGAAAGACCAAGTGTTGCCTAAGGACCAGACCAAAGTATCAGAAGGTAGCTTGCAGCACCACTTCTAATATCATTCCAGCACAGGCCGTCTCATTGGACTATTGACTATCTGGAAATACCCTCTATAGAATCTACTGTGGAGGCACTAACCAGAAAGAACTTACTCCTTTTCTGTAAGCCTTAGTACAGAAAACAAATAATCATGTGAGCAACAGAGCAAAGCTCAGTCCCTATTGCCATCTGTTCCACATAGTTGGATTTTGCTGGGTTGACAATAGCTCTGCTCTATAAAGACACTCTGCTCTATAAAGACACTACAGAGACAAAGTCTCTGTCTTATACCTTGCTTCTACCTGTCTGCTTATTTTCATAAAACTTTTTTCTAGTGTGGGTTGAATGTTGCCTATAGTTCAAAAGCTGTGGAATAGACGCACAGACATGTACAAACACACAGAGGCCAAGGAAGCTTAATTTCCTTTGGGGCCTAGAGAGACAAGAAGAAAATCCAGCAATAAAGAGAGAATTACGACTTAAATGCATCCCCAAGTAATACTGATCTCAGTACTTGATTATGTGTTCAGTTGCTAAAACAATGTCTAACACTGTTATTTTCAGGTGCTTATTTCACTTGCAGACAGACTGTTGAAGATATGAGACATCACTGTCAAATGTCAACAGTCAATGATGGAGCAAATGCTCAGAATTAATTTTGTTCAAAGAACAGATCTCTTTCATATGGCCAGCCAGTGCAGTACAGCCCACTTGAGCACTGAGACTGAGTTTGCATTAAAAGGTCTATAAGCTCACAGCAGTACCAGAAACCCACACTGAAATGCTGGGGAGCCGAGGATGTGTCATCTATCAGTCACAGCTGGCAGTTGAGCTCTTTCAAGAGAAAGAAATAAATGTCATGACAATCTCACCTCTCAGATACCAGAGGACTGTCAAATCCAAATTTTCAGATACTTTCATCTTCACATGACAAGGTTCCCACGTACAGTTAAAGTTTCTGGCATTTCAGACCTTAGATTGGGGTGACATGGTGCCTGTCCTGCTCCCACCTCTCCCTCCCAGAGAACACATCAGAGAACAAGGGAAATCCTGGGAAGAGCATTCCAGGCTAGGCAAGACCACCCCGCAAGGGTGGCTTTTTTAGCTATAATTGACTTTGTGTTTCCACTTTGGCTGGCTCCCAACATCAGAGCGAGGGGATGGTTAAGGGAGCGGGACCTCAAAGGAGAAAGCATTTCCCTTGGGACCTCAAAGGGGAAAGCATTTCCCTTGGGCATGGGAGCCCTGGCATTGGCAGCCTAGGATGTGCAAACTCTGTTTCCCAGTGCTGCAGTGAGGACCTAGGAGGGCTTTTGCAGGGGGAAAGTTGTCAGGGAAAAGGACCCTGAGGGAAGGGCCTGGATCTGTGAGTAATGATGCGCAAAGCATGACTCTCTCCAGTCTTGGCACTTTCCAAAAGTAAGGAGAGTACTCCCCAGTGGTGGGAGGACAATCACTATAGTGAAACGGGGTATCTCGGTTCTGGACATAAGAGAGGGATTCCTGTATCAGATCATATCACATCAGCTCCTCACTACAAGAAAGAAATTGGAGCATGTCCAAAGAAGGTAAATAGAGTTGGTAAAGGGTCTGGAGCACATCTTAAGAGGAGCAACTAAAGGAACAAATGATAAGACAAGAGGAAATGGCCTCAGTTAATGCCAGGGGAAGTTTAGATTGAATATTAGGAAAAACTTCTTTGCTGGAAAGTTAATCAGGCATTAGAAGTAGCTGCCCAGGGAAATGGTGGGGTCACCTTCTCTGCAAGTGTTCAAAAAACATGTAGATGTGGCAACTTGGGATATGGTTTAGTGGTAAACATGGCAGTGCTGGGTTAACAGTTTGACTCGATGATCTTAGTGGTCTTTTCCAACCTAAATAATTCCATGTTTCTATGATAATCACATAATATCTTTGTCCTTGGACAAAGATGCTGTGCCCCAGTTTTTTTCTGGGAGAAGGCTCTGCTTGGCAGGGTCTAGCTGGCAGAGATGCCCTGTGCAGTCAGTCAACCTCAGCTCCTTTGATGCTATTTAAAAGAAGCACCTTGCATGATGATCTGCACTGGGACACACACCAGACCACTCATTAATCTTTTAACAACACAATTCACTTTTCCTTCCCCAATAGAGAGAAGATGGGGGGAAAAAACAAACAAACAAACAAACAAAACCAACACCCTGTTGTTCTGTCTTTCCTCTATTACTCATTCTCCTTGTGGCAAGGAATATCTAGTCCTGGCAGATCCTGCACATCCCTGCTAGGTGGGCTGTTGGTAGGTGCTGCTGTGGGAGGGCGTTTGCATGACAGTCATGGTGGTGGGATTGAGTCTGTGGTGGGATTGAGTGGAAGTTGGATTCTTGCTCAGTCCATGGGAATTTATCCCTGAAATAACCTGCACCTTGTCTTAGGGTCTAAAGACCACATAAAGAAATGTCTTTTTGCAGGATGTGAGGATCAAGGCATGTCTGTGATATTTGCAAATGTTATTGGGAGAGCCTCAGTCAATGATCTGATTCATCTCAGTAATCTGACTCACGCTGTCAATCAGATTACTCTTAGAAAAATGAAATAGATTAGTTTAGTGGAGCACATACTTATAGTCCCTCCTCCAGCCCATCCTGCCTCAGAAGACTTCTTGCACTGGCCTAGCCAAGGGAGAGCACTGGACAAACCAGTATCATATGAAGATCGCAGTGGTGCACAAAGTTATTGCAAGAGGCTGTGCATGACTATCAGCCCTCCCACAAACTAGTTTAGGAATAAGGGGGTTAGAAATACTAGGGGAAAAGCAGAGAACTGGAGACAGTTCACCAAAAGCCTTACAGACACATCTTCCATTCCCATCTCAGTTTATTGCCCCTTTGGCTCTTCCTCTGCACAGAAGCAGAGTTTGGGTTGCAGAAACCAGGTCAGGACTAACAGATTAAGTAGTGCACAAAGTGCTGGATCCCGCATAGTCTGTCCCAACAGCTTCATTACATGTGACAGGGTACAGCACTTGCTGGCACAAACCAAAGTTCCCATTGTCTTGCTGGTTTTTGACTAATTGTGTTCTGTAAATAAGGCCTGCCCCACGTCTGTCTGCCTGTAAATTCTCTCTGACATGAGGTAGGCAAAGTATCTTTACTGATACGTGGCTTCAAAACAGAATGTCCCAGATGTTCCTGACTCAGCACCTCAAAAGAATGCTATGTCCAGGATGGAAAAAAATTTAATTTATTTCATTTTAAACCTCTACTTTTTAACCTCGATCTCTGTTTTAAACAACTGTGGCTATCTTTGCATACTCTGAAAACACCCTTTTCTGCACATACTTGCATTTTTTTCCGTTCTGATTTTGGCTTTGTTTGGAGGCTTGGGGTTTTTCTATGACTATTAGACTTCCTGTAAAAAAGCAACCACCATCAACCAAAACAACAACCACACAGTAAGGCCTGTTGCAAACTCTTTCAGTGTCAGATATGCTTGAAAATCAAAGAGAACATAGTGTTGAAATAAGCTTCAGTTAGAAATGTTCTTAAATGGTCTACTGAGGATTGAGTTCAGCATTTTAGATTGTTTTTTAATGTGTTTTTTTCCAGATGGTTGAGGAAGGATACTGCTGAGACAGATATCAGCCTTAAATGCACATGCCTGGTTAACCTGACAGTTTGCAAACAGTGGAGTGACAAAGTTCATGAGCTGCACAAGGAGCCATCTCAAGCTCTCAACAGCATTAGGAACTTTTAACTATAACTTCATGGGATGGCCTCCAAATGGATGGTATCTGGTTGAAAGACAATGAGAAGAGGAAAGTTTTCTCTCTAAGGTGCTGGCAGGAAGGGTGCTCGAGCTGAAGCACAAGGAGACTCTCTCCTATTGCCCCCACGTTGCTTTTCTGGGAAAAGTGGGCTTTGCCCACTCTTCCTAAGCAAATAAGACCACAACAAATACTGACCTGAGCAGACAAGTCTGTCAGTTTTATGCTCTTCACAGAAACAATACAAAATACCTTCAATAAAAGGTAGCAACTCAGGCTGAAATTGGGCCACATCATTCATGATTTACCCTTTTGTTTATTTTTCTTCTCAGCAATGTGTGCTCAAGGTTTCTTATCTCCATCTATATCAAAGACTGATCTTTTGTTCTTTTCTGTTGCTTACATTCAATGTTTGGGACAGCAAATTTATTTGCACAGAACTAGATAAGCTTTGGTGTTTCTCAATGTGATTTTCAACTGCATAGTGTTGCTATTATACATTTCCTTTTCATCCGAAAAGCAGAATGGTCTTCCTTTTGTAATGCAAACCTAAAAACTGACCAAGTGCCAGTTTCTCGTTTTCTGTTACTGGGTTCCAGCTGCAGATGTCAATTTGCTGGCATGCAGTCTAAGTCCAGCCTGAGATGAAAAGACACTGCAGGCAGCAGAAGCAGAAGGTTTGGTGCAGAGTTGTGTAATGCATTTCCTCTTGGCAAAAGGATCAACCCCCCCATGAAGGTCACTGAGGAGATTTCCAGCTCTTGCAGTGAAGAAAAGGTGAGGAGGGATAGAGATATTCCACTTAAACAAGTGAGGGTGAGCAGAAAAAGGAGCAGGAAGAAGTAGGAAAAGGAATCTACACAGGAAGAGCAATTTGAAGAAAAGAGGAATAAAATTAGAGGGAAAGCAGAATACAAGGAAGATGAGATGGGAAGCCAGGTGTGAATGGCAAGGATGGAGTGTGTACAACGATGGGGATGAGATAAGATATACGCAAAGCATTAAGTGACCAGGCAGGAAAGGTAGTCACTGTGCTTGTGTTTCCTTCTGCCATTGGGATTCTAAAAAGTTTATTTTGATTCACAGTAGTGAAAATATCTCCAGTGGTGTTTTTAGCTACTTTTCAGGGCATGAAACAATACACATTTGTATGAAAAATATTCAGTATCCCCTTTCTTGTTGCTTCCTGCCAAGACAGAAATGACTCCATCAGCATGCAAACAGTATGACAGTAACTAGGGACAGAAACAACCTACAAAAAGTCTAATTCTAATTTCCTCTTGGTGAACAAGACTAGGTATTCTTCTGTTTTAGTATGCTCTGAGTGTTATTCACTGAAAAGACCATGATAATATTAGCTACATCCCTTAGAAAATGGAAATTAATGTCTTTATATGTAGCTGAACAGCATTTGTCACTCTGGATAGCAAAGTCTTGAGTTCAGGTAGTGTAAAACAAAATAATTTCCACTTTTTGAGACAGAAGGGTAAGCTTAGGTTAACTGAGCTGTAAGACCTGCAGTGTTTTGTCTCTTGACTGATTATAAGAATAACGTTGAACTCGATTGAATTTCACTGAAGAAGAAACTGATACACTATCTCCGACAGCCTTTTTCTTATCTGACCTGTCCATATACTCCCTGATTTTCTGCAGCACTTTTAGGGGATTTAAGCATTCCTAATTGACATTTAAATAGGAATACATACTCTTTTTCTTTCCTTCTTTTGTCTTCATCAGAAGGATGTCTGAATCCTAAACCAAATTACCTTTTCTGCTAACAAAGCTGAAATGCCAGCATTGTGCACTTTATGAATGTATAGCGAGACTGGGAGGGCAGGAGATTCAAAAGTCATCAGAAGAGGACATAGTAGAGCTTGGAGACCAGGAGAAATAATAATGCCAACTCGGTACTACATCTGCTGTCTGAAATCTCAAAAGACAGCTGAACACTGTAACATGGAAGATGTACATACGGTGACCATCTAAGGAATGATTTACAAAGCATGGAATGCACCTCAAAAATCTAATTTGTGCAAAAGCAAGGCTGGATGATGTCACTGTTTCTTCAACAAAACCAATAGAAACATACCTAAACAGTATGGATGGATGGAAAAGAAAGTACATCTCATGGAACAGGAGAAGGGAAATTTGTCCCCACATCACTTAGCCAGTAAGCTCTACGAAGTTCCACTTGCACCCATAGTTACTGGGAGAACACTGGAGAGCCAGGACAGCAGCACAAAGAGATTAGAATAAAGAAAGGAGATGTTTGGATTCACCTTGCATAGAAGACTAAGAGTCAAGGGGGAATATGAAAGAGAAGTAAGTCCCCAGATCAGCAATAGTATTAGGGTGATTAGAGAGAATCCTTTAATATCATATTTGATTTTCAAAGTCTAATGCTAGCAGACTCCTCAGGAAAAAGTGACTAGGAAAAAAACATATAATTTTCATTTTAAATGATGGATGCAAATAGAACTGTATTTCTGAGAAACCGTGGGAGGTGTCTGAGAATCAAAACAATTTTTTTGATCTCAGAGCATCCCCCAAATCTGCAGGTGTCCCTTTGGAGGCAGGTACAATCAGGTGCAGGAAAGGGGAGCAAAGTTCCTCTGCTCTGTATTATCTTCTGTCCTTCTGGAAAGGAGCTGCCAAACAAGTGGCAGCAGTCTCAAGAAAATCTGTATCATCACCAAAAATAATATAAAAAGCTTTTGGTTTGTTATGACCCAAAAGAGAAGAACTGTTTGAGCCTTATTGCTCATGAGGTCTAATGACAGTTGAATAAACCATGGAGTAAACTGTTAGAATTCCTTTACATGAAGTCTGTGATCCATGTGAATCTACCAGTGAGTTCAACTACATCGAGTTTTTATCAAATTATCAGCACACAGCAGGTTCCCCACTTTGATACCAAGCTAGTGCTAAACGTGTCAGAATAGCAATAGGCCTACATTTACAGCTCTAAGCGTGGCACCACAGACACTCTTGTCCATCACCCTTGTATTTGGTTGCTGATTTTTGTTGACCGTTTAGGCTTGTTGACTACCACTTGGTTTGTCTTCCACGGAGAAGTCAATGCTAAAAGCAAAACAACCATTAAGGCACAAACCAAAATTAAAATTACTGCAATAACAGCAGACATCATCTGAGAACCTATATATTATGTTCCTCAATTTTGCTATATTTGAACAGACAATTTTAATGTTAACTTTGCAACAGTTTATGATCACCGTGCTGGGCCTCTGTGAGTTTCAGTTCAATGAACAGTGGAAAGCAAAGACTGGTGAACCAGTCCAAGGGGATAAGGGAGAAAGACCAAATATCCAGCGTTTCAAGACAAAGAGCACAAAACAGAATAATGGGCAGAAAATCTAACTTAGGTTATTCTCTTCCCATTTCCTAGTGCCTGACAGAATTAGACTCATGCCACTAAAGTTTGTCTTTAATAGGTACCCAATGTGCTTGTTGATCTTATTATTTGTTCTGTATAACTGCTATGTTTAAATTGTCTTGGTACCTCTAGGGAAAAAAAAAGAATTAAGGCTATCTATCTGCAGAACAAAAGCTTTTAAAAATAGGACACAACAGGTAAGACTTTTCAGGACAAATATCAATTAGTAATGCCTAGTCCCATTTTTTGAACTAGTGCTGGCAACAGTTTAATTAAGCATCTTTGTCAATGACCTGAAGAAGGGAGTTCATATGAAAATTCCCAGGTTTGCAGATGGTACTGAGCTTTTTCCAGCAGTCCAGTGCTGTACCAAAGGCAAATAACTCCAGAAAGAATTCATGTGGGCAGAAAGGTGGAAGATATATTCAAGGCAGAAAAATATGAAGTGGTACAAAAATAATCTAAAACACACCTCCATTATGTTAAACTACTATGTAGTGAAGAAGGTATCTTGGAGTACTCATTGGCAGGTCAAAAAATAATTGACTAAGCAAACACTAGAAGGCAAAAAGGCCAATAAAAAATTGAACAACATCAGGAGGGGACCTAGGAATAAAATAAAGGGCATCATTTTGCTTCTATATATACCCAAGTCCTGTACTGTGTTCTATGGGCTATTCTGGTCTTCATACCTCAAGAGAAATGGAGTGGAGATAGAGAAAGTGCAGAAAAAGGCAACTACAAAAATCAAGGCTGTGGAGCAGCTGCTTAGAGAGATTTAGAAGGCTGGGGCTCTTTGAGGAGGAGACTGACAAAAGAATGTGACTCAGGTTTAAAAGATCATGAAGAAGGACGGTAAATGGAATGAAGAAATAACAGCACATCCCACCTAATCTTACCTTTAACAACCTTCATAAAAGAGTTTTGGATGCTGGTGCAGTATCAGGTTAATGGATCACCCAAAGTGCTGAAGCTTGCATGCTCTCCTTAAACAGCATTGACCTTTTCTAGCATTCCAGGCAGAATATTGGGCTGGATAGGGTTTAATCTGATTGAGCTGGATACAGTTTGAGCTGACCTGCCAGGACAATTCTTGTGTTCAGGAGATCTCTGACCCCAGAACTGCATAGTGCAGCCTCCTCAGGCTTTCCCCAGCAAGCATCAAATTATTTGAAGGAAAAGGAAACAAACTCTGCCTGCAGCTCCTCTATAAATCTTTCCCTAATTGCCACATGTTCACACAACTTCTAATCTGCATAATTTGTAGATTGACTGATTGTAATTATTGTAATTGTCCTTTTTTTTTGGTGGAGAACATGATACTATGCTGATATAACAGACGATATCTGCTATGAATATGTGGATTTTCTCACCCCTTCTGTGTCCAGAATTAGAGTGCAAAGTGAAGGTTTTGCATGTGGTGCTTGCTGTTTAGTGAGACAAAACCTTTCTGGTTTTTATGTGTTCCCAGATACAGACCTTAACCACAAACACGGATGATATCTTTCCTCTAGTGAACAAATGATTCTGTTAGAATCACAGAGAGAAGCCTACTGTTATCTTTATTTTCATATTTGAAGAACCGTTAACTTCTGATGTAACTGCCAGAGCTTATACTTAATGAGGAACTGTTTACACTGACAAACAACTGCATTCAGGCTATTGAGGTGAAACATTTGCACTGACTCAGTCAAATGAACAAAAAAAAATGCTTACTGTCCTTCTTACCCATTAAATAGTAATGGTGCTTACCTGAGGCAACATACTGTTGCAAACTGATCTTTCGTTCATCAATTTGTGTCACAGCTTCCCCTATGGAAAATGGGAACAATAACACTAAGAACTTGGCTACAAAAGTAATGTTTTACATCTTCTTCCATGACAGGGAAATTAACATGAGCAATAACTGTGCACTTGAAGCTCTCATATGCTTTGTTGAAGTGTTCAGCAAAGCGGTCTCAGGTTCCTTTTGCACCAGCCTCCAGAAAGGTATGAATATAGTTTAGTGGCTTTTTTACATATATTCACAAGGCAAGACCAGCTCTGGTTTTCACTCAGAATTTTTGCAACCAGGAGTTTAGTACCAGAGTATATGGAAGTGGAACTAAAATCTCCAGAAGTTATATTCCCACGGTTTCTTGCAGACAAAAGGACCATAACAAATTTCCCTCAAAAAAGGAAGCAGGGTATAACATACTAATATTCACTGGTTATCCTCATGATGGCAAGGAGTTTCCAAGGCAAGCTAGCTGAATTAAGTCCTGGAGAAAGGCAGGCATCACACCACCTGCTGTTTTCTTGCCTTACTATCTCCTGATTCATGAAGCAAGTACATTGCCTGCTGTTTTCTTGCCTTACTGTCTTCTGATTCTTGAAGCAAGTGCTTTGTCTCCCTGTAGGACCTCACAAGCAGGTAAGTAATAAGGGTCATTGCCTCGCTGCAAAGCAAAAGAGAATAAAAGAGCTTGATGTTTGTGGAAACACTTCTTGCAGACCAAGCATGTTGTGGTGGCCGGGAAAATGGGTGAGGTGACTGCCACACCACTGGTGCCAGCAGGGCTGCACCTGTGAGTGGTGAGAATGGGGAGCAGGCATCTCCTCCTCTGGGTAACACTCTGGCAGAGAATTTCCATTTGATGAGAGAATTTAGAAACATTTTCACTTTGGGCAAACCAGGTTGATTGAAAATCTACTGCTATGAAATGCCAAATTGAAATGTTTCCAGTTTACATATTTCTTGTTGGCGTGACATAAGCTTTTCTCTTCATCAGGCTGCTTGCCTGACTGTACCAGGTTCTCAGCACACGAACTCCAGCTGAAGGAAGGAAAGCCTGTGAGGGGCTGCTTCCTGTGCCCTCTCACAGAGATAATTCACAGCATACGTATCTGAAATTGAAGTAAGACTGACCTGGAGGGACACAACCTGTCACATGCTGCAGGGTGGCAGGTTTGAAAGCCAAAGTTGTGAGAAAGCATGCAAAAATCTCTCAGGAAATCTGAATTTCAGGACAGTGTAAAATTTTTAATAATCAAAATCATGCAAACAGCTGAGTTTCAAAGAGGAATGTTTAGGCTGTTGTTAATACAATGTGATAGTTTGGGTTTCAAATTAATCAGTTTGAAAAGGACATAGTTCCAGGGGAAAGTTTTCAGTATATCTGAGCTTAGACCTTCAGGTATTAGGGACTGTCCAACATGTACACACCTAATTTTATTTTTTCCTCATTTAACACCTGTTTCTGACACATCAGTTGTTTTCTATCACTGGATCTTAAAAGTTCTTATTTGGATTCAATGCAAGTGACTCACAGTAAAACATTCTTTCAGCAGGAATAGAGAATTTTTTGGTTTGTATCCACAAATAATTTGATTTTTACTCACTTAGTTGCTATGCCAAATAATTTAATGAATGTTTTCTGAAACAAAATGTCAGCCTGTGGCATGATTACAAACAATTCAATAGAGGTATTTTTACATGTGTTCATTATTCTTGCAAATCTGCATTAAAACACTGGCTGACCTTAATGATCAGTGTAAGCACTCAACTTCATGAATTACCTATGCTTCCAACTAAGCCTTTTCAACAGCTAGCTGTCCAAAGTTAACTGGGACATATAGATTCTGCATGTATATTATGTATATTTAAATTAATACAACAGTACAGACAAAGATATTATTAGGAAAAAAAAAGGCAAGCAGGATAAAGATGTGAGCCCAGTAAAAACCTGACCGGCAGTGGGGAATGCTTTCTCTCCAGCCATGGCAACCACACACAGGAGATTCACATCTTGTGAATCTCAGTCTCCTAGACTGGAGATCAGCCTAGTCTTGGGTATTAAAAATACCCTGCTAAATTCTGAATTTTGTTGGCAACTTGCTACTTCAGCTAAAATCTGTGGCAAAGGAGCCATAGCATTTAGGAGGGTAAAACCACTGTTCCTTGTACTGAAACCAGACATATTTCACAGGAACCAACTCCCCTGTACAATTTTCTTAAGGTGGGTTTGACTGACAGAGACCAGTGCAAGAGATGAGGTTTTTTTCTTCAGTGATTCTATCACTTTTAAAAGGAGACAGAGATTCATCAGTTGCAACAGGGGATTAGAAGAGCAATTAATACATTTTCCTCTTTCTAATTTTAATAAATATTTTCAATGCCTTTTTTATCTTCTAGACCTGTTCCTTAAGCCCCACAATAATCTGTGGCAGAGATTAAATTACTCTGCAAATACAAAATTAAATTCTCCACTCCTACATGTCTTCCTCTGAAATGACATCAGTCCCTTGGGGTTTTTTCCCCCAGAGGGTTTCTTCCTGTGCATCATCACAGCATCACAGTCATTATGGGCAACATGTCTAGGCTAAGCCAGATGCCTGAATTCCCTAGGCTTCCCTAGGAAAACAGGTACTTCCACAGGGCAATTCAACTGTCACTTTTGGGTAGATAAGAGGAATCACAACTAAAAAATATAGAAAGAGACACACCTGTGGCTCACAGTGACACCAAGTTAGCCAGGCAAAGACAGGATAAACAGAGGAGGATAAACACTAGGAGGAAAACCAGCCACACACAGTACGCAGGCATTTATATTTTACAGCTATCACAAAATAATTGGCTAGCACTAAATTATTTGTGCAAATAAGGTGAGCTTCAAAAAACCCCAGCATCCACTGGTTTTAATATATAAGGATGCTGGCACCACATTTTTCTTTACTTCATCCTGCCTTTGCAGCATCATTTTTCTCTTCAGAACCTAGTGCTATTTCCTGAGAAGGTACCTTGCCTGG
>JAYRBT010000001.1:100749807-100762022 GCA_036023395.1 Myiotriccus ornatus
TACCTTGCCTGGAAAGCCTGAAGTCTCAGTGATGTTATGATGCAGGGCAGGGGAAGAGAAAATACATAGTAAAATCTGTCAAATGTTGAGTCCCAAGAGCAGAATGGTAGTACAAAGTTCAAGTATGGATTTTCAAACAAAGTGAAATTTTATTTAAATCTGACAGCAAATTTCAGGGTTGCTGGTGTAAAGGGGTGAAAAGGGCAGAAGTCAATGCAATAGAAGCTCTACTCTCTTAAGGAATCAAGCAAGAAGTACACTTCAAATTCTCCACTAATCAATTTGTATGGGGAAAAAAATAAATATCTCTTGTCTCAAGCATTCTTCGTAAAACATGCCAAAGAAAGACTACTGATGCATCAAAAGGTGGAGAAGACAACATTCAGAAAGTAAGAAATTTGTAGATGAAACTGATGTAGGTAAAAGAATGGGAAAAGTGATTTTTTTTCCAAAAATACAGAGTGAATTTTCAGCTTGGTATGATACAATTACCTACCTGCAATTAAATGGCACTGCACAAACACTATTGCATATTGTATTTAAATAGCATTTTTTTCTAAGACCAGATGGTTAAGTGGCATGCTTCACTAGTGCCACATTTTAGCGGCCTGGAAAGTTTGTTGCTTTCAATCTTCATTTTCATTTACTTAAACAATAATGATGAAAGAACAGGATGCTTCAGGCAGACTCAGGTTAATAGGTATAAATTGTGCTCTGGAGTATTGACTCTTTCAAGTCAGTTATTGATTCCTATAAAACAGCCTCCATGTAATTATTTTTTATCTTACTGTAGAAAGTGTGTATGAGTTAACCACATGCGTACAAGGTCAAATCCTGAAATTTGTGTTCAGTTTTCAGTTCTATATTTAATGAAGTAAGGTTCCTACTGAAGTGCAGACAGAGATCCAATGGAAAGCTCTCTTCTGTCCACTGACACTTTTACCCAGACACACACACCAGTTTATCGAGTAGTCTGGTGGCCAAGGCACTCTGCATGTTGTGGAAGGTCCAGCAGAGCAGAGGCCTGAATTTCATTTAAACCACCCAACTCCCAGATAAGTGTAGCTGATCCCTGGGCTACAGGTCAGTTCATGTTTATGTTAATAACATATATTTTAACCTGGAATGTCATCTTGGACATGAGGAACATTCCAAAGGAAACTTTCCACAACTGGTACGTTTCTTCTGAAAGTTTCATTGCTCATAAATGTATGTTTTACAACACAGGAGAAAAAAATATAACCCAATACCTGAGCCATTCCATGATTTGTCTTACAGACATGGAAAACTGCTGACATTGGGATGTCACTGTACAAAGAGTGAGAGTGGGACTCACTTGTTCACACTGACATATCCATGAAGGAGATATTGAATTAGCCCCCCTCCAGTTCCCTTATCATCACTGGAGAGAAACAAGCTCTTGTAAGACTAATCCCATTCTATCATGCACAGCTAAAACAGAACAGACAATTCAAATCCCAAATGTGTCATTTTCACTCTGTTGCTGCAAGGGATCTTAGCGATGGCCAGCTGAGGTGTATATTTCTTCAGCAAGGTGAGACAAGTCCCAGTCCAAGGGCCCTTTCCCTGAAGGGTTAAGGTCATGGAGAAGGGAACTCATGCCTATTGTTATGCTCCAGGTCCAGGCTGCACCTGTGTTTCCCAAAACACTGGGCTGCATGGCCATTGCATCAGACTGCAGTTCCATCCAGCATTTTGCAGCAACGTTGATGGGTATTTGGGGTTTGTGAAAAAACACTGACTTCATATTTAACAAGATTACTTTATTGTCCATTGACCCATATATGAGGCAGTCTGGTTACTCGAAATATGTTAGAGCTGACAGAGATCTCAGTCTGGCTTTTGGGCCCAGAAACAATTGTTGGGGAGTACTTAGCAACAGATGCGTGTAAGATGCAACAGTTTCTTTTAAGATACTTGTTTAATTAGAAGTAAGTGGCATTCAGCACAAGGAACATTTACCCCTTGATCACCAAAAAAAACACCCACACAATAATATACAGCTGTTGTTTTCAGAATCACTCAGACATGCTTCTAAAATGTGTCCATTTGTTATAATGAAGCATTGCATTGGCAGCTGTATTTCTTCTGTGAATAGTTTAGTCTGCTTCAAACTCCAGGAATTTGCTTTAAATTATCAGGGATAGCCTCCATCTCTTTTAGCCTGCGCTCAAGGAACCCTAGCACACAACATTTGTCTATCTCAAACTTATGCTGTCTTTCTCAGCTCAGTAAGTCAGTCTTTTCATGATGTTTCAACAGCTGGAGGGGTTTGAAATCCTTATTAAAACTTGATCCTGATCTTCCTCAGTGGATTTGAGTGGAATCAAAGAGAGAGTGCCTAATCGAATCCATAATTCTTGTATGTTACCTGCAAACAAAGCCTTCAGGAAAACCTCTGAAGGGTTGGCTGACTCCAAGTTGCTCATCTACTGTCCCCTCCTTGCAGACAGCTCAGCTCACACATGGTGCCCACAGCTCTCCTGTCTCTGCTGCTAAACTGGTACAGTGGTTTCCCTGCCCTACATGTCTCTAACACAGTCTGGAAAGGAGTGGAAGTTTCTTAAAATCTTCTTTCATAGAGAGCCAGGAAGAAATGGGTTGGAGGTAGCACTTTGGGATTCAGCCTTCTGTGAATAGTGTCACAGCATTCCTTTGAACACATGTGCTGACTGAGGGACTGTCCAAGTCACACAAATCTGCTTCTGAGCTTCAGTCTTCCCAGTCTCAGAGCAACTGTCACTATACCAAAACTGGCAATTCATGGATGCAAAGAAAATGTCAGAGTGGATTTAGAGCCCCCTGTGAACTTCATTTAACTTGAATATCTACTTGAGAGGTTCCCATTTTTATTCTTTTCTGCAACATTAGCTTTATATTTCAGCCTCACTGGAAATCATCTGGCCTTTCTTTGAATGAATTGATTCTCAGTGGCCAATTCATTACTGCACTATAGGGAAAAATTATCACAGAAACTCTCTGCCAAGCATCCTGATAGCCAGCTGATGCAGAATTGTAAGTGTCAGTGGAGCGATCATTTCCTGATGTTTGTCAGACTGTATGTATTAATAAGATTATTTATATTAATAAGTGCTGGCAGCATCTGTAACCTCTTCAGAGCACAATACCAGAAACTTGTTGACAAAGTTTTACAAATCAACACACCACATACTCCTTTTCTTGGCTTTGGGTTTTTTTTTATTTTTGTTAATATATCTGTTAGTAATATATTTATTTATGTGCATAAGAGCGTTTGTACAGGTCCATCTACTCTATTGTCTTGTGTGTACAGCAGACTAACATCAAAAGCTTTAGTAAACTACGTGAGAAATAGGAGACATATGTTGTGCTTTCCTCCTCATGCATCCTTCCAATAACCCAACTTAGGGATGTCCTGAGCTCATGTGTTTAACTGGAACTGGATTTTCACACCTTGTGTAAACTTCTTTTAACCCTTTTATAGCTCTTGCCTCCACATATCCATTTGTTTCACTAAATTATGTATTTGGTGAAAAAATACTCCTTTGAGTATGATATCATACTCAAATATATCATTGATATATTTGATAATATCCTGATAATATCATTGGATATCTCTCAGAGTTTGTGTTAAGAGAAAAAATAAATGAATGTTTTTTTAATCACTACTGTGTCCTAGCCTTTATTTTACGATCTAATGTCTTATAACCTTCTCAGACTTTTTTCTCTATCCCAACCTGTTTAATTTCTTCATTTGGAGTTTGAGTTGGGCTGTTGATCATCTTCATTTCCCTTCTCTGCAGCTTCTTTTTCTTCTACTATATACTGAGAACTAAGACCAAAATTCTATTCAACATTCAAGATGAAGACACACAACGAATATATATGCAGTATAATAAGGTTTTCTGGTTTGTTCTCCACTCCTTTGATAGTCATTCATAACACTCTTTTAGTGTTTTTTTTCAACCACAGCCAAGACTGAACTATTCTTTTTAAAGAGCAAACAGGGACAATCTCTGTTCTGAATGATAATGACTAATTTTGAGCTCATAACTGTGTAAATATAGTTAGAGTTGGTTTTCCTTATGTGTCCTACTTTGCATCCTATCAACACTGAATTTTATTTGCTGTTTTACTACCAAGTTTCTCAATAATCAGAGAGTCATAGAATGTTAAGGGTTGGAAGGCACTGTAAAGATCATCTTGTCTTAACTCCCCCTGTCTTGTGCAGGGACACCTCCCACCAGGTTGCTCAAGACCTTATCTAACCTGGCCTTGAACTCTGCTGGGGTTGGGGCATCCACAACCTCCCTGGGCAACCTGTTCCAGTGTCTCACTACTCTCACAGTAAAGAATTTCTTCTGAATATCTAGCCTCAATTTCCTCTCTTTCAATTTGTACCCGTTATTCCTTGTCCTGTCACTACAGTTTCTGATGAAGAGTCCATCTCCGGCTTCCTTGTAGACTCTCTTCAGATATGGAAGGTTACTATGAGGTCTCCATGCACCCTTCTCTTCTCTGGACTGAATAGCCCCAGCTCTCTCAGCCTGCCTTCATAGGGGAGGTGCTCCAGCCCTCTGATCAACTTTGTGACCTTCCTCTGGGATTGCTCCAAGAGTTCCATGTCCTTCTTATCTTGAAGGCACCTGAATTGTATGCAAGACTCCAGGTGGGGTCTCATAAAAGGGGGAGAATCACCTCCTTCATGACCTGTAGTAGAGGGGGTGAATCATCTCCTTCCAGCATGACTTGCTGGCCACACTCCTTTTGATGCAGCCCAGGATGTGTTTGGGTTTCTGGGCTGCAAGCACACACTGCCAGCTCATGTTCTGTGTTTCATCAACCACCCCTCCCAAGTCCTTCTCCAAAGGGCTGCTCCAAATCACTTCTCCACCCAACCTGTAGATGTGCCTGGGATTGCTGTGACCCTTTCACTTTTTTGAACTTTATGAGGTTTCCATTGGCCCACCTCTCAAGCATCCTTCTGGAGGGAAGTGAGGGTGTGTATGAGCCTGGGAAATGGAGAGAAGAGGGAATCGGGAGCCAATCACACACAGAAAGTGTTGGGTGATTTGCTGCCGTGGCTGAGTCCTGCACCCAGTCACCACAGAATGGGAAAGAAACTTCTCAGCTATAGGTTTGCCACAGCAGTCTCAGGTGTCTGATTCCTGAAGAAAGTAATTTAATAACTGAGTGGTTCAGTAATAGGAACACCTCAAGCTGAGTGTCTTGGAGTCATGAAGGATGTGCAGGTGCTTGAACATGCCTGAGCTGCTGCTGCCCATGCAGATGTGTCCCTTCTGCACCAAGATCCTGCCTCTGAGGCTGCCAGAACCAACTATCCCACCTCCTCTTACTGTGCCCTTGGCCCTGGCAGTGCTGCAGCCTCCCCCAGCTCTGCTCCCACCCATGGGCGCACCACATGCCTTCAGCAGAGTTGGCATCTCTGAATCTGGGACATGCTCTCTCATCCACCTGGACTGTGGCTCCAGAGGAGCTGTTCCAGCTCTGGAGAAGATGCTGTAACATGGTCCTGGAACAAGTCAGAGTTCTTGTCAAAGGCCTCAGCTTGAATGTCTGTCATGGAGCACAGGGTCCCTGCCCTGCATTCCCAGCAGAGTCAGGGACCTCCCCAACCCTGCCCTGGCACCCCATTAGTCTGAGACATCCCTGAGAGCTGTGGGACAGCTCTAAAGCTCCAAAGCTTGAGCTTTCTTAGTTGGGAGCAGTGGAGGATGGTGGGTTTGGAATGTCTGTGTGGAGCAGCACGAGGCTGGGAGGAGCAGCAGCAGGAAGGCTTAGGGGTGCAGCTGGGTGTGCAGTGGGGCTGCAAAGTGGGATCCTGGCCCTTCCTAATCTGTCTGTCCCCAAAATCCATGCACTGCTCCAGAAGTACTTTCTGCAGTGTGACTTCCCTCAGGACCTGCAGCCCCTGGCCCCACACTGCTGCACAGCAGGTCATAGTTCTCATCAGGGTGCGATATCAGGTCAAAGAGCAGCAGGGTCAGCCCCTTGCAGGCCAGGTCGTGTCACTGTGAAAGGAACCTGCACAAGAAAGCCGCAAGTGAGTTCAAATCCTTCTTCTGGAGCTTTGGGCAGCAAGAGCACCCAGCCCTCCCCAAAGCTCCCATGGCAAGGGGAGGAGGCAGCACTGACCAGATGGCATTGCATCCAGGAGGAACAGCTGCTCCAATGCCAGAGCCAGGCTCCACCTCAAACAGTATACAGGGGCCAACGGCAACATAATTGGGCAGATTTGCATCTGTTTCATTCCCACATGAGATCCTGGTGAAATTCTGCAACCTGCTGCAGGAGCTCTTGCAGTGCCTAAGGACCAGATTGTAAAAGTCTTTTTGTCAGATTTTCTTTTTACCTGATTTCTACCTGCAGCAAGCATCATCACCTTACTTATTGAGTTGATGGTTGAACTTGATGATCTTAAAGGTCTCCTTCAGCCTTGACAATTCAATGATTCTACTACTCTATCTCCTTTCCGTATAATTTATAAATACAGATCTCTTTTGTACTCCATCAGAAACCTTTCGATTTTTAAAGATTGCCTTCTTATTTCTAACCTTTTGTTCCTGTCCTTTAACAATTTCTTAATCTGAAAAGAAACTTTTCTCTTATAACCATTTACAGAATCTTTGTTGAGGAAACTTGTTAAAACCTCTTCAAAAATTACCATATAACATCTCCTTTTTTACCCCTTCCACAATATTCTTATAGAGATATTAAATTTTCCCTTCAGAAAATTTCTGCCCTATTTCATCATATTTACCCAAGAGTCTACTAATTTTGTCAGCATTAAGTCATGTCAGGGGAGGTTTAGTTTGGATGTTAGGAAAAGGTTCTTCACCCAGAGAGTGGTTGGGTACTGGAACAGGCTCCCCAGGGCAGTGGTCACAGCACCAAGCCTGACAGAGTTCAAGAAGCTTTTGGCCAATGTACTCAGGCACATGACATGATTCTTGGGTGTCCTGTGCAGGGCCAGGAGTTACTAATCCTTCTATAATTTTTTGTAAGACTTCTTCAACTACTCCACTTGGAGATAACTTTTCTGATCCAAGCGAGAAATTTCTTTTGTACTCATTTTACAAGGAATTTAAAAGCTTAATCTGTTATTTTGATGTCAGTGTGATGATACTTTATATGTTGTATTGTTTGCCAGTTAAATATTTGAATGTCTTTAATCACAACAGAGTCGTTCCCTAGGAAGATTTAAAAAAAAAAAAAAAAAAAAAAAAGCAGAGCAATCTAAGAGCAATAATTGCCTCAGTTTTATCAAATTCATACTTCATTCCACAAGCTTAAGTGACTTGAGCAGGATGATATCTCCCCAGATTTAACTAGCTTGTAGCAGTTTGAGATCTGTGTAATTGATCAAGTCTAAAATATGTGACAGCACTGCTCATTTTTCTTACTGAAGGTTTTGTAACTGGGATCCATATTGTTTTGAGCATCAGATTGATGTGAAAACAAAAGTCATGTGGGAGAATGATATGGGTTATTGACTGCACCGCAGGGAATATGAAAGCAGAAAGGAGTGCATTAGTGTTTACATACAGCTGAGCTAAACAAGAATGCCAAATGTTCCCCACTAAGAAGTATTTGAACCATGACCTCTAACTAGCAATTTTCATTTTAGACAGCATATTCTTTTTCAATTTAACACAGATTACTGCTATAGGCAAACCTTGTTTCTTTCCTGCTTGTTTTACAAGTTGTTTACCTGGAAACAGTTGAACTGCTGGAGAAAATCACTGGTTTCCCCTGTGTGGGAAGTTCCTTCTCCCACAAAAGCCCTATCACAAGTGTCACTAGTTTGCTTAGGTCATTATCAAAAGTGCAACACACCCACCCAAAGGCAGACATAAGCACCAGTCTTTCATGGAGATGTGTCAGAGACACTGGATAAGGGAGAAAGTCTGGAGCTTAGAAGCACATTTTAAGAGTAGATGAGTTTACCTATTCCATCTCCTTTAATGTTTTTTCATTGCTGTGAAGATGTGCTGCTTTTACCTAAACTTAGAAAAGGGAGAAAGCTTGAACACTGCACAGTGACTTCTTGGGAGGATCACAGTTCATTTCAGGTGTAACTAGAGAAATAGCTCCAGAGGAATATGTTTGCAGTTGGGTTTTGCCTCACCGCAATTGGTTTGGAGGAAGAAAACTGTATTTCTAAAAAAATATGGCACAAACCACAGGGCCTGGGACAAGGAGGAAATGGGAAGACTGGAAGTATGTCTGCCTTTGAAAGCAATCTGCCACCTCAAATAGAAAGTGGAAGGGAAATGACAAAAGAGAGATCACGCCTGCTAGAGGAAATCAGCATAGTTCTTTAAACACGTTGTGAAGATCATGACCTTAGCAGATCACCTCCTCTTTCACAGGGTGTTTACATGATCAGCTGGAATCATGTTCACCTGGACACAAGTGTTCACCTGGAATCATGCTGTCAGAGCCAGAGGCCTTGGGAGGGTGCTTCTTGTTTTTTTTCATGAGCAAGAGATCCGGGTTACATATCAGATAGGGAATGATTTGAATCACTTCAGGAAACTGCTGCTTTGATTTTCTCACAATACCTGCAATATTTAACCTCATCTCTCCATGGCTTTACTGATGCCTTGTTAGTAATTGCAAACAATTTTCATATTTTGGGAAATACATAAAAAACAAAACCAGTTCTGTCTTTGGCAGGTTTCTGGCACTATATCCTAGTCCACGTTCCCAGTGTGACTCAGAAAATTACCAAGGACAAGTGGAAGAACACCATTTTCACAACTGTTTCAACATCCTTTTTTTAAAAAATATTATTCTAGTGACATTGGTCTTGATTTTGTCTTTAGCAAAATATTAGTGTCTCCAAGTGGAGAGATGTTTTTTGTGTGAGTTATGTCCAGGAGCACCAAATCAAATTGCTTATTTTTGACAGTTGTCTTGCATATATCAGAGGAACAGGAGTTACCTCAACAAAATTGTTCTGGGGAGCCCCAGCTTCATACAGTTTATTTAAGTACCAGACCTGCAGTTAACATATTCTCTTTCAGCAGAGAATGAGGGAAGAAAAAGGGGAAAATTACCTCCACATCACCAGCTATAGATGCTCAACCACAAATGTTAAAATCAGGTTGCACCTTTGCCACTGGACAATATATAATTCATTATAACTTAATGTGTATGTACCTATGTATAGGTATATTACACATATTTTTTATATTTTATATGTAGCTTATATATTATAGTATAATATATAGTATTTTATATATGCTACATATTATATGATTTTTAAAATTACAAGACGGGATCTCAGGGTAAGAAGCAAAAAAGTTGCCTAGGCTGGTCTGATCACGGAGACAGATTTTTATTTCAGCCCCAGAACAGTGAGTAGTCTGACACTCTCATTAGATTTGGTCATATTTTAATCTTGAGCTTTTCTGCAACCAGCAGTAACGAAGAGCACCTGCTTGCTAGGCAGGGGGTAAACAGTGATACCAGGTGTCCTTGTCTGTAGAGAGCACAAGAGGTTTTGATACAGGTTTAGTCCAGAGAACTAGTGCAAACACGTGCCTTAAGACATTACTTTTGTTTTTCTAAATGTTTCTTGTTTCAAAACATAAGAACTCTGACAACAGAATACTGGTACAATAATTACAGGAAACAAGAGAGTAAAACTTAAATAATGGAAAATGGCTTATGCAACAGATGTCATAACATTTGTGAAATTTGTGGATTACGACAACATCAGATACTTTACTCTATTTTGGTCAAGGTATTTATGCAAGTAAATGTGTGGTTTTTTTCCTGAGGAAGTTTCTGGGGAGACTCTGACAAAAGGAGAGGAGCCAAAACTGATACTCCTGATACCTGTAAGGGACCAAATAACAGCCCAGGTGAAACCCTTCACAGGTTTATGTTGCTACTGGTTTATGACTTATACAGAAATAAGCAGGAACATACCCATTAGTTTTCTAAAATATGCCTTGCTCATGACAAGGATGTTCCAGCCCAGTCTATGCACTGACTTACTGATAAAGAGGAATTAACATATCAAACAAAACCATTCTTCTTTGGCCTCAGATTTATTTTGTTATAAAGATCAAGACCTAATAAGTCATATCTGTGAAATTTCACTCTTCTTCCACTGTCATCTGTTTTATGATGATGCAATTTTTGCCTGGGAAAGTACATGAAAACCAGAAAGTAATTTCACAGAGTCCTATAGAAGTATAGATTTGTTGAGTGGACACTAGATTATATCAGAAAAATAAAGTTTAAAACACTTTTTGTTGAGCATTATATTTGTTA
Organism: Myiotriccus ornatus; assembly: GCA_036023395.1. NCBI lineage: Eukaryota > Metazoa > Chordata > Aves > Passeriformes > Tyrannidae > Myiotriccus > Myiotriccus ornatus. Next base: position 100,760,116 of record JAYRBT010000001.1, read on the forward strand.
TTTAGCAGATTTACGATGAAAAAAATGCTTCCACAAAACTCAGATCACAGCTGTAGCTGAGTAATATTGCAATAATAGTGGGGTTTGGTTATTTTTTGTGTTGGTTTGCAGTGTAGAGTGTCCTTCTGGAAGAAAAGTAATCAAATATATTTATAGATGTGACACTTGGACATAGTGAAATAGAATACAAACATAAATATCCCCCAAGACTGGACATGCGAATTTGTTTCATAGCCAATATAAATGCAGTTTTTGTCCTCTCATCTGTCCTAATCATACATAAGAAAATATCACAGATGAATTCTTCTTGAATTAGTGAATAATGTTTTTTCATAGAAAAATGTTATCATGAAGACAAGCTTTTCAGCAGGAAGGTGGAATTTCCCATTTAGATAACATTACAGAGTTATGAAACTGCCCCCATACCTCATTTCATCATCTTCTGAATGAAAGCTCTTAATTCAATTCAAAAGTTTCGGATTGAAAGGTGAATTTGTTATTCTAAATCAGAAGTCTCTGATAACAAATTATCTGGGTGATGAATCATTTGAACATTCTGGTGAAAAGGATGGATTGTCTGTTCCAGAGAAGTATCATAATTTAGATTTTCTCTCTATTTTGGAAAAAAAAATCATAAATTCTTTTGTTGTTAGTGTTTTTAATCTCAAATTTGACAAGCTTAGGATAAATATATGTCCTGTCCAACTTCATGAAAAGCCAGCTGAGGCATTCTGAATAGCACAGGGTACCTGACAGTTACCAGGACAATATTCTTTCCAAGGTGCATCTTCGAGATTTTAGTATGTTCAGGTTACCCAGGCTTTGTAATTATTCCCAAGGAGATTCCTTGGATACGTATGCAAATCCAACCTTCACCAAAACCAAATACTTTTGAAGAGGTCTCGAAACAACTTTGTAACTTCTGACCAGTATCCTGCATTCAAGCTCGGATCCTACAACAAGTGCATCTAAAGCACTGTCAGTGGCATGGTGGTAGGTTTTGAGCATCTATGAATTAGAAGCACTGTTATGTGGTTTTCAGGCTCATCATAGTATGTTTAATGGAGAGAATTCACTAGGAGATCAGTTCATGGCATGGGTTAGCAATGATCCAGAAGGTAGGAGTGAGCCTGGGCTTAACCTTCTCCTAAGCAGCATAAGCGAACTAAAGGTAAATATCGTCTGAAATCAAAGAAACTGTGGTTAATGTTTTAACCACAGTTAAAACATTCTTTCTGGCATGATATCAAAGAGAAGAGGCTTTGTAGCAGCAGCAGAGCTACACCAAGTTCAATGGCAGGTTTGCCTCTGTGGAGAAAAATCTGTCTTAGAGTAAGAGGTGGCCATCAGTGTGGCTTCTGACCAGGTGGTGGAAGTTACTAGCCTGAGTGGGCACCACCCAGGCTTCAGCAACACTATAAGGATGCTGCAAAGGCCACCCTCAGTGTTTCTTCAGGAAACTCAGTACTATTTGAATGTCATGCTCCTAATGACCTAGAAATAAGGTTAAGAAAGTAAAGGGAAAAGTCTCAGTTGTCATTTCTGACTAAAATGAATCTATAATACATTCACAAACAAAAAAAAGCCCACAAATATAAGATGGAAGAACTCATGAAATATAAGGAGAGGGATGCAGAGTGTGTGCCCTTCTGTGTGCAGTGAGCTATTGACTGACTCAGGGCAGAAGTACTGGGGCTGAAGAGTCCCTGGCTGCTGCTCTTCTACCCAAGCCCCCACCAAAAAAAACACCTCCACAAACATGCTGGCCTCATTGGTATGGGGCTTTTACCCTGCCATAGACAGTGTGAGTCTGCAAGGCCCTGAAGGGAGCCCTGTGTTTGCTTTTTAAATACCCATAGTCTCAAACAGAAGTATTGTTTCCTTTGACTTCCAGACTCCCAAAGCAC